>CM059587.1:64357500-64990000 GCA_030407085.1 Trichopria drosophilae
CCTGCGGAAACGCTGATTAATTTTCACGAACCGAAAACTTAAAAACTACGAAAGTAGGGTAAACCAAACAGTAGTCGGCCATTTAAGGCAATCTTTTTGATGAAAATGCTCTATAAAAATTAAATATGATATTTAATTAATTCTAATCATACATATCTCTTCCTAGAGCTATGTGAAACTATCAGATAAAGCGAATTTAACAAAAAAATTTTTTTCGTTAGAAAAAAATCGCAAAAAAAGAGTTACAAAATTACAGTAATCGGCCAGCAAATGGTCAGTAGTCGGCCACCATTTAAATCCGTTAAAATAGGAAGAAAAGGATTTAATTTTTTTTACTAACAAAATTATTTCTTATCATTGATAAATACAGGTATTTTTCTGCGATCATTATTTTTCTCAATCTTGATCCTTCTGGATCATTTTTTTCTTTTTCGAGCTCGTTCGATAACTTTAGAACTTTTTTTTATGTTTCTCGATATTTCTTGATCTTTCTCGATCTTTTTCGATCTTTTTTGATCATTGTCGTTCTTTTTCGATCTAACTCGATCTTTGTTGATCTTTTTCAATCATTCTCGAACTTTTTTTAGGTTTCTCGATCTTTCTTGATCTTTTTCGACCTTTCTTGATCTCTCTTTATTGTCGATCTCGTTCGATCCTTCTTGATCATTGTCGATCTTTTTGATCTCCACCGACCTTTTTCGATCTCTCTCGATCATTCTCATTTTTTCTTGATCTTTCTCGATGTTTCTGATCCTTCTCCAATCTTTTTTGATCTGTTTTAATCTCCATTGATTTCGTGAGAAGAAGAGATTTTAGAAATCGAGAGAAAAAAGTGAAAGAGATTGGAAAAGAAAGTGAATGATGGAAAAAGATCGAGAAGTGTAAAAAATACTTATACGATACGGTAACTGCTTTTCTTTCTGAGTCCCCTCATCTTTCTCTCTCTTTTGCTCTCCTTTGCATTCTTTCGCTCTCATTTTCTCTCTCACCCGAAAAGATCGAGGAAGATCGAAAAAGATCGAAAAAGATCGAGAAAGATCGAGAAAGACCGATTATACTGTCTAGTTTTTGTAAGCTCCTCAGTTGTTTTTGTAGCCTGGACTCTTTTAGTCTCCTATCATTAACGTCTGCTGTATTTGGGATTTGTTCCCTTAATTTATAAGAGCGTATTTTTGATACATGAAATGCAAAGATTAAAAATTGGGTTAAGAGATAGAGTTGGGATATTTATTTATGGTTCAACTTTTCCCCGAAAGGCATAGGTTTTCGCTCAAATTACGCTATCACAATTTTGTTACGTCCACGTGTTAAAAGTCATATGAAGACGTGGAAAAGGCGGGTCTACCAAAAGGTAGACTTCAGGTTGTTGATAGTGAGCGATGGCTGCTATGCTGAAGTGGGGAAAAGTTGAACACAAATAAAGAAACGACAGTATGGTTAATAAAATTACGTTTTATGCATTTTTATTTGGCGGAGGAATTGCATGAGATTTCGACTGTGGAGGCGAGATTTGAGGTTGGAGGGGGAGTGTTAAGAGAATGTGGGTCGGGCGTCCGAAAAAGTTCTTGCAGTGAGAGGAGTGGAGAAGTTGAAAAAGCATATAGAAGCTTTGGATCGACCCAGCTCGATGAGAATTGAGCTGGTTCGTGGCAGAGTGCGGGGGAAGAAAAAGAAGATAGGTCTGAAATCGAGAGTGGCTCAAGGGGAGAAGGCGGGGCTTGGCACGCGGCCTGGGCGGCTACTGCTTCTACGATAGCTCTGGCGGTTCTGACAATTGCCCGCTTCCGTTTGGCGTATAAACTGCGGGGCTTTGTTTTTCCCACTGGAAAAAAAGAAGAACAACCGTGAGAAAAGAAAGGGGTAGAGAGATCATTTTTGGAGGTAATTAGGGATCAAAAAGAGACAGGATTTTTATCACTATATCCTATTTGGCAGGTAAAGAGGAAAGAGAAAAAATTGAAATATTCATAAAATAAATGAAAAGGGGTGGCTCGAAATGCCGAAAAAAATATATGGGTCCCCAAACAGTCCCTACTGATGCTTGCACCTCGACCGGCTCTTCATTCAGACAATGCCACCGTGTCAATTCCTACCATCAGTAAAGGTGAAAGAATATAAATAATAAATAAAAGAAACGACCAAATATATTCCCTAAGATATGGTTCTCTTTTTTTCAGGGGCCGAATTGGCCTCTGGTCGACTATGGCCCGACGCTAGGGGCAAGGGGAGATGTAAAGAGAGAGAATAGAACGTGAAAACCGTGGAAATTACGAACTGCGGTCCCTAATACATTGGGACAACGGAACGCACGCAAAATGTGCACATTAAGCACCGCACAAAATAATCGCGATCAGCTAGCCAAAAAGAGACAATCGAGCCCAACCGAAATATGCCACGAAAACTCATAGAACAAGAAATAGGGAGAGAGCGAGAGTTTTAAGCCCTTCACATAATTCAAAATTATTAATTTTTTTTATTCAGCACTTTGCAGCCATTATTCGGGGTTTACATCTGCTATATATTTAATTTACATATGTACAGTTTTACAATTACATAACTTTCGCATTTCTAATATTTGGACGCGTAACACAGTTCTTCTATAAGGGTAAACAGTATATTTCACGTTATACACTTTAGAACAATTTTCAAAAAATCGTGAATGTACAGGCCCTTATTTCCGGTCATGCAATTAGAATTTCAATTTACAGCGGAAGCTTCAGCTTTTTATTTCTTAGCAGCGTTTTGTAGAGGATTTCTCGTTGGTTGACACATTTGGCACATTGCCATATCATATGATTTAAATCTTCAATTCCTCCATTACAGTCGCAAGTAGGGTCCATAAAAATGGCAATGGTTTGATCTACATCTATTAATGGTAACTATGAACTCTTTCGAGCGGTCGCTTTTAGAAAACCATGGTTTGGATGTTTTAGACTGGTAATACTGGAAATATTCTTTTCCTTTATTTTGACCTCGATGTTTAAGTATTTGGAATATCATATTCATTGAATCTCTTTCAAATTGTTCCAAAAAGTCTGTAAATGGAACTTTGATCGATTCAAGCAGAGGGCCTTTTTCATATCCATAGATAGAAGCTTTATGTGCTGTCTCATTTCCAGTAATGCCAATGAGAGAGGGAATACAGATAAAATCGATGGTTATATCTGCGTTCCTCTTTAAAATTTCATTATATTTGTGTTTAATTTGTAAAATGTAGTTGTTGATTTTTATATTGATTTTTGTCGAGTTGATACTTTGTATCAACTTAGGGAGTCAGAGAAGATGTAGAACTTTTTTATATGTTGACTGCCTTGGATTATATTTAAGGCATCTGAAAGTGCTACACATTCGGCCGTGAACACTGAAGCTCTCTTTTTAATTGTTCTTAGTATTTGAACTCCTAGGGTTGGATATATGGCAGCAGATCCAGTGAAGTCGCTATTTGTTTTACTGCCATCTGTGTATAAAGCGCATGCATTGGATTTCCTTATAAACTTTTGAATTATTTTGATTGGATTAATTGCTTTTCGAAGTTCTTGACCTAATTCGATATTTATATCAAAAGATGTAGTTAGGGTTTCGTAATCGTGGCAGTATATAGAATAGTTGTTCCAAGGAGCTTGTTTCTCTATTCTTATTTCTTTAGCACATTGTCTAATCATTGGATATTTTTTACTTGTGGGACATTTATCTTCTATTCTATTGTCGCGAATTTTACATAAAATATCGAAGGATGCGGTATTACTATTGTTGAGGATTTTGTTTACGTAGCATTTGCGGAGATGTTTGCTCTTTCCGATATAAGCTCAATTTTAGATTCAGTTATTATTATGTTTTTGGGTGGGCTGCACCGCAAAGAAATTTTATAATCAATGAATGAAAAATATTTATTAAGCCTTGGTGGCAGCAATGGCTGCATTACCTTGAGACTATGTTACAAAACAAAAGCAATAAGAACATTAGCTTAAGTAAAAATACGAGTTACCTACAACCTTATGATGCTATATCAATGATACTGTTACGACCCGGCAAACATCTCAAAAGAATAAGATGCCTGTTGGATCGTAAAAGGGCTGAGTAACTAAAGGTTACTCGGGTTCTGGCGAGCGGGGGTCGGCTGCGTGTGTCCCTGAAATTGTAAGAGGGAAATGTCGAATAATAAAAAAGAGAAGCAAGAATGGTTTAAGAGTTAAAACAAATTTATTTCGGTAATGGAGGTTGAATTAACGGTATTTTCGCGATTAGGAGGAGGTATTCTTCCAAAACTCGTCACTCGTGCTGCTGTTTGAGCTCGCGGATTTCTCGTTCCGCGCGCTCCGCCTGGACCTTGCGTCCGGCCCTTCGTCGCCGTTGTTTCACTGAAAGGAGAATTCATGAGTAGCAACATTCAGATCGGGTTGAGATTCGCGAGCTTGGAGTTAAAAATGACCGTGCAGTTATCGAGATTTTGTTAATGTTGCTATTAATGAATTCGTTTAAGAATTGTCTAAGAAAAAATAAAACTGGTTAAATGGTTTCCAAGAATTTCGGGTGGCATCTTTTTTTTGTTCCATTAAAAGTTGCGTAGGAGTATCCGTACAACTTTCAGCACCGTTACATGCGTTACACCAGTAATTGTCTAAAAAGAATTTCGGTGGCAATGAAGATTTCTCAGAATAGAAATCTACGCTACGTGCTTAATTTTTAGTGAGCGTTAAGAAAAGGGTCATAAAGTTAAATGTATTTCTGAGTGCACTGCATGTATCGATTTCTAATCTTTAATCCTATCGGTTTTCCTAAAAAGTTATTCTTTTGTGGGTGGTCGCGGTGACGTGACAATGCAATCAAATGCTACTTCCGGTATATGTATGAGAGATGATATTGTGAGAAAAGGAGAAGTATTAATTGGAAAAGAACGAAATGGAGAATGAGCAAAAGTAAGTATACATATTATTAATTATAATATATAATATTTTCAAATGAAAACAAATGTTGTTGTAGAAGGCTCTTGAAAACAGTAATGGAGTCAGCATTGCTGATTTCGACTGGCAACATATTCCATAATCTTGATGCTTTAACTATAAATGAGTTCTGATAGCCTGTCGTCCTTGCATTCGGAACCAACAGAACTTCATGGGTAACTCTAGTTAATCTTAATTGGGTGCTATTTCGGGAATGAAATAAGTAGTGTCTCGTAGACAGAAGCGGGTAGCCAATCATTTACAAAGACTTTGGATAGTAGCCAATCTGGATAAATCATTGACAGATTTAGATCACGTTTTAATTTTGCAGATTTGAGAAACTGCTTTCGTGTATTTTTATGACTAAATGCTACTAAGAGAGACTTTGGGTTGTTTGTGAGTTTTGGGTTGGTATTTTTTGTCCTTGATGTTTCAGAGAGTTCAGATGGATCGAGAGAAAGATTAAGTACGGAAGCCAGGTCCATTATGCACTTAGTAATATTTTGCCCATGTTGTTCAGGTAATCCTGAAATTACTACCATATGCCTCTCCGACATCTGCAATTTATTTAGCTCGGCAGCCTGTTTACTCATTTGAACTTTCAGAGCCGCATTCTCCTCTTCTAACGCTAAACATCGATCAGAAATTTGTTGTTGGGAATTTTTCAGTTCTTCATAATTTGATCGCATTTCGGATTTAACGTCAGACATTTTGGCATTACAGATGTTATTTTTTGGCGATATCAGCATTATGCTTGTCTTGACACTCTTTAAAGTGATCAATGTTGGTGCTAAAAGATTGATCTAATCTACTTATAGCAGCGAGGACTGAATCTGTTCCTCCGGATGTTGGTTTCTCATCATTTTTGGCCCTAATCGGCCCAAGTGCACGGATTTCCGACATCGACTTAGATTGTGCATTATATTTACAAAATATAATGTTTGGCTACGCTCTATCGATTGGCGCTGACAAATTTGCTGCCTACGGAACCATTTTCCTTCGAATGATGAATTTCGATATTTATAATTTCTTTTTCGTGTGTCCTAGTTCTGAATATCATTGTAGGGGGTTTCGAGATTGCAGAACACGATCGAGATGTTAAAAATACGCAATTCAATATGACGGATCAATAAGTCAGATTTTGTAAATTCAAAATGGCGGCTCGAAGATGGCCGACATAAATGTAAAAAATTTACTTGGTTTTGATGAAAGTTGGTACTCGGAGGTTTTTGGAATCGCTGATTGCGAATATGAAGTCAGATTTTGTAAATTCAAAATGGTGGATCCAAGATGGCCTACATAAATGTAAAAATTTACTTGATAGAGATAAAACTTGATGCTCTATGTACTCGGAATTTTAAATATAAAAGTCAGAGATCAGATTCGTAATAAACAACCCCAAAAATCCCCGAGTACACAGCTTCATCAATATCGGGTACATTTTCATATTTCGATCCGACATCTTGGATCCTCCATTTTGAATATTCAAAATTCGAGGCCAGATGCGTAATCGGCGACCCCAGAAACCGCCGAGTAACGAGTTTTAAGTAAATCAGATAAATTTTTAAAAATTCATCCGCCATATTGTTTCCGCCATTTTGAATTTTTCAAAACGGTCTTCAAATTCGTAATCAGCGACGCCAAAAAACCCCGAGTAACGAGTTTCAAGTAAATCACATGAATTTTTAAAAATTCATCCGCCATATTGTTTCCGCCATTTTGTATTTTTCAAAACCGACTTCAAATTCGTAATCAGCGACCCCATAAACCCCCGAGTACAAAAATTTGGTTCTAATTTACCTGTTAGTTCGTTCAAAAACGATTTCTTTCTAAAAAATCGACGATTTTTTAAATTGATTTATTTATACTTGTTAATAATTTTGCGTAATTGCATTTATTATCCTTGTCGTTGCGTACTAAAAAATCCCCCTCTACCACTGTAAAAAGATTGTTTTAATATTGCTTCGAAAGCATTGAAACTAGACAGGAAAGATGTGAATTAAAAAGGGCGGTAATCTGGGTTACCACTGCGCCGCAAAGGGATAAGTAAAAAATTGCGCGTGTGGAGTTTGTTTTCGGATCGGTTATTACGATCCTAATAGAATTGCAAATTTCGAAATATTAGATTTGGAATGTATTGCCTTTTGCCATTCAGCACTGAATGTTGCCTGATTGTCACCGCATGGAGGTAGACAAAATTGCGAATAATATTTTTTTTTTATACATTTTTTTTTTATTTTTCGTGTTTTTTTTATTTTTGAATATTTAATTTTTTTTATTTTGTATTTTCATATTCTTTGTTGGCATTTTATCAAGGATTTGATGTATGAAATTCGATATAAGAAGTATTTCAATAATACGAATCACATTGTACGCATAGTTTTCTGGTTCGTTTACCGCAAATTGTTTTACAGCAAATTTTTTTTAACTTTCTTTCATTCACTTTATGGCATTGTAACTTTTTTGCCGATTTCTTTGTCATGTAGTATCTTGAAATTTCTATGGCGAAATGCTTTGTGGTTTTTTTATCTTTATCTTGAGCAGCGGGTATTATATAGAATCTTAGCGTTTGTTATTGATGACTGTATTAGACGGAAAGGTATAACCCATGTCCATTTTTTTTAACGCACCGAGGGAGAAATAGCATTGCAACGTTGATCGTGTAGATCTACCCCGTCCATGAACTTCTTGTATAGACAAAATGCATTGGGAAAAGGCAAATCTTGTTTCTCTCTTCTCTTCTCAGTACCTATGCCGTTTCGATATACCAAGTGGTGTTGCACCTGAAGCAGTAGATAGAATTGATACTGGTGTTGAATCTTTCACAGTTATAAATTGTAAATTACTGTGTTTGTCATGTGTCCCTTCGTAAGTTCCTCTTGCAGCATTTTTCGGTACAGAATGTTTTGCAGAAATTCGATTCTCTCGTAGGAACAGATTATCGAAGTAGACATGGTAACGGTCAATGTTTCTGGAACTCGTAACATCAAAAACGTTCTGTAGCATTTGAATGACAACTCTACTCCCAAGCGCGCAATTACTTAATTTGTTGTCAATATCTCCATTATTCCCGCAATAGATATCGCAATCAAATAGATATCTATTAGACGAGCATAAAGCTCGCAGTTTTATACCATAACGAGTGGGTTTATTTTTGATAAATTGTTCGAGCACAGTCCTACCGTAAAACTTGACCATTATCTCGTCGATCGAAAGAGCTGTTTTGAAGATACCGAACCTAACTAAATTAGAACGAAACACATTTAAAAGTTTCCGGACTCTCCTACCTCTCTCGCTTGTATTTTCATCATTCATCTTATGGAACTTCAATTTAGCTTTTATTTCTAGAAATCTATTGCGACTCATAGCATCTTTGACTGGCTGTGCTGTCAAAAATTTATCATCAGACCAGTAATCACGCTCTGAATGCCTTTCATTGTAAGAAGTATATATCAAAATTCCGAGAAAAGCATTCAATTCGTCAATCGACACTACAAGGCCATGTTCAAAAGAAGCTTCCATAATATATTTTTCATTTCATAGATAAAGAAGAATTCAAATAATTTTGTTGGTGAGCTATTCACAATCATTTTTATATTCGTAGCTTTCAGCAATATTTCGTACTCATATGTACTTTTGTTATTATGCGAAGGTTTTTCACCTTTCAACCAATTATATTTATGATTAGCTTCCAACTTTCTCTGAGTGCTGTTATAATTTCCGCTTACTTTTTTATATGATTCTTGAGGCTGGAAACTGTCATTCATTTTCAGACATATCTAATTCATATTCTTCCTCGTCAGAAGAACCGTTAGAATCAGACTCGCCAGAACTGTCCGGATACGGTAAAATATTTATATAACAGTATTCATCGCGTTCTTCCAATTCATTATAGTTATTGGATAGAGTGTTGCGTCCCTTACAAAGTTTATTTCTGTCACTGTCATTTTTTTGTGAGGAACCACGCTTCTTTCGTAGCATTGTGAATTAGAAAAAGATTAAAGAATGAAAAAGAATAAAAAGAATTCAATATTTTCAACTATATGCAGAGAAAGATTTATCAGAGAATATTTTATTACAAATCTGCTGTTGTGGAACCAAAAAACATAATTATTGACTCAGCGATATGCAATATTAGAGCTTGGAGTAGTGTTTCTTACGACAACTACGGGAGCTCGAAGCGTAGAGCTGCGGGAGTCGCAACCGCGCGTGGTGGCGACAAACCTAACTACGTTTTTTGCGCAGTATGTAATAATAACAAATCTTACTCTCACTGAATAAAATTTCACACCACACTGAGAGCGAATGTTCACTAGAAAATTAGAGTGAATTTGTTCACTATTTGGTTCAGATTCTTTTGTACAGACTCTTTTGCTTAGACAGAATTTTTCCTCTCTTTTCTTTAAAATCAACGATTTCATTCTTTTAGAGTGAATATTCACTTCATTTAGAATGAACCTGCCGCTAACTACAGGTTTGGAGTGACAGTTTTACTGCAAGTAATTTAAAGAACTCTTACATATAATTCCTGTCCGATTCGATACAAAACAATGAATTTGGCTTCAGACTTTCGGTATATTAGATCCGCCATCTTGAATTTCGTATGTTTGACATCGGAATCATGTTCAGCGACCCCGACAATCCCGATACGAGTAACTTCTACCTTATTCCATAAGAAATAACGATTTTCAAATCCGACATCCGCCATCTCGAATTTCCTATTTTTGACATCTGGATCATGTTCTGCTAACCCGAAAACCCCCCTTCAATGATATTCTGAACTTGGAAACACGAAAAAGGAGTTATAAATATCGAAATTCATCATTCGAAATAAAATGGTTCCGTAGGCAGCCATTTTGAAAATGTTGATTTGAAAAAAAAAATGTTTCTAAGACGTTATCTTATTCCTTAATTATCGAGACCACTTACCTGATACATTTTGTAATGATGGAAAAATGCTTTCTCGCTGAAAAATACAGAAGAAGAGAAAAAAAGTAACAAAAAATCAATATTTTTTTCTAATTTCTTAATTCATTTTCTTGGAAATATGTTAGCGCCAATCGATACAGCGACCTCGAAAACATAAGAGATGACCTTCGTCGTAGCTAAACATTATATTTTGTAAATATAGTGCACAATCATAGTCGACGATGGAAATCCGTGCACTTGGGCCCATTAGGGTTAATTGAGTTTGTTGAAGAGATAGGGGAAGAACGCGATCTAATAGGTGGCGAACCTGGATTATTTGTACTTATACAAACTTTACAAGCTTTAATATTTATACCTCCCTTAGTTATTTTGAAGAATTCAGTACACTTCGGCTGGTAAGGAGAATTGCATTCTTCGAAAAAACTGGTGTCTTTACTTCCTGCTTACAAATCCCTGAGTAGTTTTTAATATGGATTTGTTCATATTCAAGTTTTGATGCCAACATTTGTGTAATGTGATAAATAATTTGACAAGCAAGGTGAAAAAACGCAAGAACTACTTTACCGCCTGTTAATATTCTAAGGATGATAAATTACCGACGACTGATGATAATTGATTTTATATCCTTCTGTCATTACTTCTGGCCCCGATCTTTAATGGAATAAAAAAAACTATTATTTGAATTTCCGTCTCTCTCCCTCCTCGCCACTTCCGGTCCGACTTGGTAATTTAATAATTAATTAAAAAAACGATCTTTCGACTTTCAGTTACTAACTCGCCACTTCCGGTCAGACTTGGTAATTTAATATTTAATTTAAAAAATCACTGTTCTGTTCAGCTATGCCGACTTATCTCGGTTTCCATCTCTCTCTTCCTCTATCGCGCTACGTTTCTTGTTGTTTCGCCTATCCCAGTTTGCTATCATCCACAGCTCCTCTCTCTCTCTCTCTCTCTCTCTCTCTCTCTCTCTCTCTACTTATCGCTATCACTTTTTTTTACTCTCCTCTCTCACTAATTTTTATGCTACGGCACTCTTATCTCACTACACCAGAAAAACTCAAACTTCTCCTTATTCCTCGCAAATCGTGTCGTGGTCACGAACGTACTGAATTCGAAAATTGCAATCGGTATCGACCGATGACGATTTTCCACCTCTTTCGCTACTTTAATATTCGAAATACGACTTGATTATTAGCCAAAACTATTTCATAATATAGCGCGCTAGCGCCTACATGGCCACACACACGCGCGATCCGCTATAGTCGCCTCTCCGTCGCACGATGGGATGCACGGTCGCCGACACAACAAAGCCGGGCGATCTAGGGTAGAGATTGAGCGTCTCTCTCGCACAACTCAAACGACACGCGATCACACGTGGTTTTAACATATGGCGGCAATTCACGGAAGATCGGATTGATTTATCCGAAAATCAATTACATTTAGGTGTATTGATTAAGTTCACTCAGAATTTATTAGATTGCGGTGCGAAGCTTCGCGGATGCCACACAATATAAGCGACTTGTTGCGTAAGCGGAACGTGCCGATGCGTAACACGGTCAAAGGCGATATTGAGAACAAGTGCGTCAAGTTACCGGACGTCTTCTTTCCGAGAACCGCCGGAAAAACGTGGCGCGGCGCTTCGAGCGGCAGATTGGGGCAATCTTAATTCTGCTGACTAAGCACGGCGAAATCAAAAACAAGTCAAATGAAAGCGGATTTTTCGCAGTGATTGTAAGAACCGCGAAACTTAAAATCGGCAGCGGGTATATCCGCCAACATAACGCCCGCCTTGCGCGATGAAGACGCGCGAAAGACGCAAAATTTAACTCGCAACAACTTAATCCTAAACCTTAAACATTTAATAACAGAGAGACTTAAATCTATTCAGAGGATGCCGCAGATGCATCATCCACATGCTCTATATCTACCGGTAGCAAGCAGAGCATCGGTCGCTTATAGGTCGAATGCGCAGTCCGGACCGTAACAACTCTTACGAATCCATCATGACCCGGATGACACTCAATAATTCTAAGAAGCTCCCACTTTGACGGGGGCAGATTGGCATTACAAACCAGAACCAAGTGTCCAACTTTCAGCGATGCAGACGACGACTGCCATTTTGAGCGATGTTGACAAGATGTTAAATAATCGCGAGCCCAACTTTTCCATAATTGTTCTAAAACTTGCTGGTACAGTTTTCAGCGTGCTATACGACTCATTGAATAATCAACCATCGACGTCGGTGGCGTCGCTAAAAGAGGACCGCCGATAAGAAAATGAGCGGGCGTAAGGATGTCGAGAGACTCGATGTCATCGTTGAGTGGTGCAAGTGGATGCGAATTTAGGCAAACTTCGATGCGGCAAAGAAGCGTAGAGAGCTCCTCATAAGTGGGAGTAAGAGCGCCAAGCGTACGTCGAAGGTGATGCTTAAAAGATCGCACTCCCGCCTCCCACAGCCCACCGAAATGTGGAGCAGCAGGGGGAATGAATTTCCAAATTACACCGTCCTCGGCGGCACGCGTGTGAAGGTCTTTACTCATAAGTGCGGCACGATAAGCCCGGCGCAGTTCCTTATCGGCTCCTTGGAAGTTAGTTCCACAGTCGCTGTATACGATTTTCGGTAATCCCCGTCTAGAATAAAACCGTTGAAATGCGGCTAAAAATGCGGGAGTCGAATAATCGCATACAACTTCTAGGTGCACAGCACGCGACGCCATGCAAACAAATAATGCAACGTATACAGGGTGTGAGCGATTACCACGTCCGCTCGCTAAGCGCATTTTTAGGGGTCCGACGTAATCCACACCGCACTCGGTAAACGCTCTACCGGGCGCAGTCACGCGGGCCAGTGGCAATGAACCCATCATTTGTACGGATATTTTAGCTCTATAGCGAGCTCACCTAACGCACTTATGAACTATTGATTTAACTATCTTCCGTCCTTGAAGTAGCCAAACCGATGCTCGCAACGTACTGAGGGTTAGCGTAATTCCTTCATGCATGCATCGTATATGAGCATTGGAAGCTAATAAACGGGCGACATGGCAAGATCGCAGCAAAAGCAGAAATTTTGTGGACAGATTAAAATTGGCCATTGATAAACGACCTCCTACGCGGAGTAGGCCGCTTGCATCTAAAAATGGATTCAGCCTCCGTAGGCAGCTTCCCGATGGGAGTTTGTTATGCTCCTGCAACCGCTTAGATCCATCGGAATCAGGAGTATTATCGGACAAGATACCTATCTCTTCCGAAAACTGCACCGCTTGCATAAGCGAGATAATACGATCCGAAACTAGGTAAAATTCAGAACGTTGGGATGCATACCTTTTACATCTGAGACGCCAGCACGGCGATAACCGGAGAATGCGAGCAAAAATATGACACATTTTTGGCCATGAAGAAAATCTGTTGAACATCAGATGATTGTCATCTGATGCGATGGTCGCCAGTACCGTATTTGGTTTCTGCTCCAGAGAGGCCTGAGAATCAAGGATTGGACCATTTTGTCACTCAGAAGGCGAATTACATAGCCAAGAGGGACCATGCCACCATAATTTCGCGCGTCCAATGTCATGAGCCGAAATACCGCGAGACGCTATATCCGCGGCATTCTCATTCCCTGACACATGATGCCAAGTGGGCAAGTATCAGTTGGATCTCCGAGACGCGATTCGCAACAAATACTTTCCACTGAACGGGCGGTGCGTTTATCCATGCAAGCACTATTGTCGCATCTGTCCAACAATGTACTGCACATTGCGAAAAACTGGACGACATACGAATTTGGTTTAAAAGTCGAGCGAGTAAAACAGCGCCACACAATTCGAGCCGCGGGATTGTGAGCTGTTTAATAGGCGCTACACGTGTTTTGCCCATTAGCAAAACTGTTTCTATCTTACTGTTTAAAAATTTGACGAGTAAATACACGACAGCTGCATACGCTTTCGACGAGGCGTCACAGAAACCGTGTAATTCGATAGACGTAGATTGTGACGTCCCAAACCATCGCGGTATCGAGATAACCTCGAGTGCCGGCAATGATTTATAAAAGGCGAGCCAACGCTGTTCAATTTCGGGCGGAAGGGGGGCATCCCACTCCGATGCGCAGAGCCATAATTCTTGCATAAGAATTTTCGCATTTACGACCACAGGCGCGAGCCAGCCGAGCGGATCGAAAATTCGCGTGATATTTGACAGAATTATCCGTTTCGAGATTATGGATGATTTGGCGCATTGTACCGAAAACCGATATGAATCATCAGACGGATGTCATGCGATTCCCAAAATTTTTAGACTCTCATCATTTTGGAGGGTCTTATCGCATGAGAGACCGTGATATTCTGGAGCGATGTCATTTAATAGCGCCGGAGTATTGCTCGCCCACTTACGAAGGACGAATTTACCGCGTGCTAACAGAGCTATCAGCTGATCACGAATACGTGTGGTGTCTTCGATCGTGTCGGCGCCGAACATTGCGTCGTCGACAAACATGTCATTTAATAGCATTGTTTTACCGAGGGGGAAAGGGAAGCCTTCGTCCTTTGCCAGTTTCCGCAAAACTCGAAGCGCAAGGAACGGGCCACTGGCTGTACCGTACGTCACTGTAGTCAGCTGGTACTCCGAAATCGCATCGGACGGTGATTTTCGCCACAATATGCGTTGAAAATCAACATCGCGATCATCGACGCGAATCTGTCGATACATTTTCTCTACATCTGCAGTATACACATAGCGGTGTGTACGCCACTGCAGATGCAGCATCGGCAGATCTGATTGCAATTTCGGACCAATCAACTGGACGTCATTGAACGAACACCCGTTAGACGACTTGGATGACGCGTTAAACACTACTCGAATTTTTGTAGTAGTGCTCTGAAGCTTAATCACCGGATGATGCGGAAAATAAATGGGCCTACTAGAAGATTTGCAAGACGGCGCGATTCGCATGTGACCAAGCGCTTCGTATTCTTCTAAAAATTGATTATATGCCGCGTTCATGCGGTCGATTAGCGAGTCGTCTTTCTAGCGAAGTAAAGCAATTTAATGCGCGAGACCGCGAGTCCCGGATAGTTAAAGGTGACCCTTTAAATGGAAGTCGAACAACATATCGACCGTCTAAATCTCAAGAATGCGTCTCAAGGAAATGCTGTTCGCACAGGGCTTCATCCTCGGATATTCGCGGCGCGGTAATAATTTCTTCCACTTCCCAAAAGCGTGAAAGAGTCTGGTGAAGGTCATCATGCCTATGAATATGATGCACATGCACAGGCGGTACATCCGATGCCTCGCAAGATGAATTAGTCTGACCGGAAAGAATCCATCCAAAGATGGTATTCACTGCCACCGGCTCGTTGCGTTTTCCACGAATTATGCTATCACACAATACATAAGGGTAAATATCTGCACCAATAATTATGTGAATTTTCGTGTCATCGATCGAACAACCGTCAGCGAAGCCGAGTCCATTCAAATGCGGCCAATGCGACAATGGGTGGCAGAACTGCATTATCCTTTACCGCACTGATAGTTATTGGAATGGCCTTTTCTATTTTTCCTGGTGTACACTGCCCAATTCCACTTACCATGGTTGCAATTGGATACGTTTTGGTACGCAGAGCTGTCGCGACTTCGCGAGAAATGAATGTGTGTGTTGACCTTGGTCCAACAAAGCGCGTGCCTTAACAACACGTTGAGATGGTACCGTGATCAGAACCCATGTAGTCGACAAAATTACGTGCGAAGTTTTGTCGCGAAATACTCAAATGTGACTGCACAAGATCCGCATCTATAGTAGGTGACATTGCAGAGCGCGAGGTACTCGTAAATTGCGGCGATTTCGCATTAATTGTAGGCGGTGTAGAGTGCGATGACGTCACCGCCGGCGACGTGTGCAAAAGAGAATGATGGCGTCCTCCGCAATGAGTGCGATTGCGTTCACTCTTACATGCATTTTCTCGATGCATGAAACTAAGACAATTTCGGCACAAGGAACGATTTTTTATGAAATCTAGTCTTTGCTCTACAGTTTTATTGACAAACATTTGACACCGATGGAGTGGATGCATGTCATTACAGAGAACGCATTTTCTGTACGGTTTCGCATTCGTATGATGTGCTTGCACAGGTACGCATTGGTTTTTCACACGAGGCTGATGTTTCGAAAGCTCGAATCCTGGAAGACAGATTTGTTTTCAATTGGTTGTACGTCGGGACAGTTTTCCCATCGAGGGTGAGATCCCAAGCCTGACGACTATCGCGATCGAGACGTTGCGTAATAATAAAATTTAAAATAAAATCTGGAACCGGGTAATCCAGCTTTCGAAGCGCTTCAGCAGATTCATGTACGGCATCCAACAATCTTTGAAGTTCTATAGGAGAGCCCGAAGAAATAGATTTAATTGAAAATAATTTCATTAAGTGAACATTTAAAGTTCGAAGTTTGTTTTCGAAACGGTCGGTCAATAGACTCCACGCAATCTCATAATTTTCCGCGGTTACTGACAGCGTTTTAATTAATTTGGCCGCGTCGCCAATTAAACACGATTTCAAATAATACATTTTTTGAAAATTATCAAACGAGGTATCATTTATAACGACAGCAGTAAAATGATCGCGAAACTCCGCCCATTCGGTATACTCTCCCGAAAATCGCGGTAATTGTATTGTCGGTACTTGCGTGCGCCTTGTCATCTCAGGGGCAGCTGCTGCGGTGCTGGCACAAAGTTGCATCGTAGTTCTGGCTGACTGATTGTTACCGATGATGGTAGAGAATCCAGCGGCAGTGTTCAAATACAGCTCTTCCGCTGTAGCAATAACATCTTTCACAAAATATGAGTCCATTGCACACTCGGTAATGTCGCGATAATGCAAAATTCGAGTATGCAGTGTTGCCATGCGAGTCCAAATGTCCTGAATGTGGGTTAGTCTGATTTGAGCCTGATCCTTAGTCAAATCTGAATTTGATAAAATCGCAGCCGAGCGTCTCATCGAATCTACATTGACTTGCTGCGTTGAGGTTAAATCTAAGTAGGCCTGATATTCGTCTTGAAGAGCACCTTCTTGTGACGTGGCTTTCTTAGTGCGACCCATTGTAATGGTTTCTCAGCTGAGAGTCGAATAAGACCGGTATGCGACGACGATAAGTTTCGAAGGCGTGGCGATTGTCAATTTGGCGCAGAGTGGTAGCAGCTCTCGATGGGAGCGTGCGTCAATCCGTAGGCGTATTACTTGTGACGTATGAGCGTATCCTTGAGGTGGGGTGCTTTTGGTGACGTCACAACTTGAATAGTCCGTGTTGAATTCGGCGACGACTGAACTGATTCCGAGATAAGCCGAAGATAGCCGAATTCTGCGAATTTGCGCGTAGAGAGCAAATTTTAAATCCATCAAAATTATCCAAGATAGGCACAATCACGAACAGTCACTAATTGCAAACTCCGATCCTGGCAGGATCGCCAAATGTTTCGTTATGAGTGGCGGGCAACTTTATTCCGCTGACTCAATGACGTAATGCGTGGTGCGACAGGATGGAGATTGCATTTAATAATTGGATGTTATGTCTAATATATCTCACTTTATTAACACAATTAACACATAAAATGATCTATAATACACAAATCCTTAATAAATTGGAGATCAAACGGCACGCGATCACACGTGGTTTTAACATATGGCGGTAATTCGCGGAAGATCGGATTGATTTAACCGAAAATAAATTACGTTTAGGTGTATTGATTAAGTTCACTCAGAATTTATTAGATTGCGGCACGGAAGTTTCGCGGATGCCACACAATATAAGCGACTTGGTTCGTAAGCGGAACGGGCCGATGCGTAATACGGTCAAAGGCGTTATTGAGAACAAGTGCGTCAAGTTACCGGACGTCTTCTTTCCGAGAACCGCCGGAAAAACGTGGCGCGGCGCTTCGAGCGGCAGATCGGGGCGAACTTAATTCTGCTGACTAAGCACGGCGAAATCAAAAACAAGTAAAATGAAAGCGGATTTTTCGCAGTGATTGTAAAAACCGCGAAACTTAAAATCGGAAGAGGGTATATCCGCCAACACATGGTGATGTCAGCTATAACTGGAGATAACGGATAATGGGGATAAACGGTATTTTGAAATTTAAAATATGTAGAATTTAATATTACGTTAAGACCTTGTAACGGTTGTTCCCGAAGGAAGTGCCACCGAAAGTGGCAAGGATGGCCGACCCACGTTGTCCGGGCTCCGTCCGAGCAAATGGCCTCCAGACGAACTGAATGCACACGCACCGTCGCGACGTCCTGGTATGGACGCAACCCGCGGTGAAACACTCGTTCACTGACTAACTCACTCGCGGTGACTTTACGAGACGGCCGTTACCGAAAGAAAATGCGAAAAAATGTATTCGGAAATTATTGGGGAGACTAAAAGAATAATAATACCTTGTAACGGTGACAGTATATATATTATAAAAAAAATAGAAAACACAAAATATAAAAGTAATTTGGAGTACTTGCTTTTGCAAGTGCGCAATATACCAATCTGCCCAATTCGTAACGGAAAATCCCTACCGCACTGGGACCAAAAATTGCACGCTAAATGTGCACCCTGCGCAACGCACAAAACTATCGCTATTGGCGAAATAAAAAGTGCCAATCGGGCACAACCGAAAAATGAGATAAAACTTCCAGGAAAAGAGAAGAGGGAGAGAGAGCGAGAGAATAAAACTTTGCCGTTTCAGGCGGGCAACTCGCCGGTACATACGTTCTGACACCTCTTAATTCCTCCCCGGAAGCTGGCATTTAAATTGGTGCACACAAAACCCGATGGACCAGGGTCCAAAATCGGTATACGCCAGAGGACGGTTTCGGACAATAATTGTCCCCGAAAAAAGCGCGCTCGAGGGAACAAGATTTCGGCTCTATTAATCACGCACGATGCGTCACTCTCGAAGGTTGAATCAAGAGTCTCAAATTCCACGTTTCGCCGACCTCTTTTTCCGTGGTTCCTAATTTCCGCGGTTTCCACGTTTAATACTATTCTCTCTCTATCTCTGCCTCCTTATTTCTAGTTTCGGGCCATAGTCGGCCCTAGGCCATTTCGGCCCCTGAAACAAAATATTACGAATGATTAATTAATATCACTACGTGGCCCGGAACGGTACGCGTACGGCGATTTCGTTGCTCTTGCGACGAACTTGAAATCACCGTTACAACCTTTAAAAAGTTCGTTTTCAGGTGATAAAATTTCATTATATATAGGAATATGAAATGATGATATTTCAGCCCATGTTTTGTTTAGAATATATTCAACTAAATTAATAGAAATATTGGTGAATAATAAAACTACATCTAAGGATATTAAAATATAATCTTCTGATAAAGTGCGATTCTTAATTTTATTTCTCATATCCCAACTGTTTTGTACATGTTGTGATGAGGAAGTATTAATGGAAGATAAAATTGAACAGTAGTAAGCAGCTAATTTGTAGGTTGGGGAATTTATTGTGGAGACAATAATTCTTAACGGAAAATTTTGTTTGTGAATTTTGTGTAAACCATATGCTCTGGGGATTAATGAATTATATATATGTAAATATTTTACTATACTTTCTGTGATATATTTATGTTTTTACCAAAAACTAACTAAATTATTGACTAATTTTTCAGTAGTAACAGTGTATTCGTGAGAACATTTAATGTATGTATTTATGTCAGAAAGCATTGTATTCATTTTTTTGTAAATAACTAATCAGTTTTAAATATAATAACCGTGGTATTACCTTTATCTGCACGAGTAAAAAATATATTATTGTTATTTGAAATAAAGTTTTTTAAGGTTTTATTATCGGTTAGAAAAGGATCAGAATTAAATTGTTCGTTGTTTACAAAATTATAAATAGTGTTAATTCATTTCTTCCTTGTTTTTTCTTGATTATTTATTAATAAGAATGTTCCCATTATCATCAATAATATTTTTAATTTTATATATGCCTTCTTCATTTCCGGCTATGAAATCGTGTATGGGAAATTGTTTAGTGTTATGTAAATTGAATGAATGTTTATGTCCTAGGCCTATTATTTGTTTAATGTTGCCCGGGATCTCTAAATTGGTCAAGTTCACTAGCCAATTGTCTTTGATTTTGAAATTTTTTTGATGAATCATATTTTTTATATTTTTTATTATAAAATTTGTATACGGTATTGAACTTGTTAGAACATCTAGTTTTATGAAATAATAAATTCTTTTTAAATTTGATATCACTATAAAATAAAAATTCTTGGTAAATATTAGAAGGACATTTGTTTGTAATTAAATTTAAATATGTAATTTTTCCATTTTCAGATAGTTTAGTTCATTAATAACTTTTGTAATTTCTATATTTAATAACTGTTTTTAAAATTTTATATTTAATAAATTAAAACGTTGTATTGGTATAAGTGAACAAAAAGATGTATTATGTGAAAAGGATTAAAATAAGTGTGTTTGGGAAGAAAGGATTTTTTTTTGCATCTACGTAAAAAAATTCGTTGCATGATTAGCAATCCTAGTCTTGTATTAATATTCATCCATTTCTTGAATAAGGTTAAAGAGTTCTTTCCATATTGTGTTCTAATCCAATTGAAGAAGCTCATTTTAACCATTAATTGATATCCTTAAATCAAATTGTAATAACTCTTCTTTTC
Organism: Trichopria drosophilae; assembly: GCA_030407085.1. Taxonomy (NCBI): domain Eukaryota; kingdom Metazoa; phylum Arthropoda; class Insecta; order Hymenoptera; family Diapriidae; genus Trichopria; species Trichopria drosophilae. The sequence goes on from CM059587.1 coordinate 64,378,038, forward strand.
CGTGTTGGCAGTTTCTTAATTGAAAGGTTTTTCTTTGGTATAATTGTTTTTTTTTTATTACGGAAGTATTGACTTACAGGGTAATTAAATAAAACAAAAAAAAATTAATTATTTACGTTTCGACCTATAACTTGGTCCTCTTCAGAATATATTTTGGTCTAGAAATTATATACAATAATAAATAATAAATATAAAATGGTATAAGTTGTATGAAGACATGTAAAATGGTACAGAAGTTTTTGTAATGAAATAATAGTAGTATAGTATAGTAGTATAGTTTATTGACCCACAATTGAATATACATAAATTCTTTTGGGCGGAGTACACAATAGAGAGGAAAAAACAAAAATTTACAAAAATAAAAATACAAACAGTATATTACATTACACGACCGACAGGCTTGCCTTTCATACAAGTAAAATAACAATAACGCACACGCAATTACCGTACAGTACACTAGACGGTCTGGGGAAGAAGAACTAAAAGTACAAATAAAACTATAAAAATAAAAATAAAACTACGCAAGGTAACCTACATTTCCAAAAGAAATTTTCTTCTTTTGAAGCACGAGCAGACAAAACCAAAGAGGGCTTTTATAATACGCGGATCGGAAGAATGGATCAGAAAGGCCAGCACACTCTCAATCGCACAATCAGGGACCAAGCCACTCCTGGAGAGTCTAGATCTTGACGGGCTGGAATGAGGACACTCACACAAAATATGCATCAGTGTCTCCATTCTGCCCGTGTTACAAACCGAACACGGCTCAGTCGGATTGTACATGTACAAGGTGGAGCCGATACAAAATGAACGTGAGAATGTGGTGGCCGTTCGTAACTGGACTTTAAGGCGTAAATGAGAAAGCTGGCAGCGTACAGGAGCAAGAGAGGCCAGACCGTCAGAAAATTGCCTATATATAGGAATCTGACACGATTCAGACTCAAAGTAGCGGCGCAGGTCAAGATTACGCAGGGAAGTGGCAAAAGTCTCGCAGGTTGACTTTAGATTAGATTCCCAATTTTCTGGCGTAAAGTGAGCCCATAAATTAGGGTAGTAGGATGTAGGGAGGACTGCCTTCAGCTGAGAAATCCAATTTATCCGAGATACATCCGAGTTACCCATATTAAGCTCAAGGAGCCTAAATAGGCCGAGGCGCGCCAAACTGGTGGAGGCTTGGCGCATATATTTGATGACTAAAATTAAAGCACGACGTATAATTTCAACCGAAATTGGATAAAGTCCCAGCTCAAGGCGTAACAGGTATGCCGGGGTCGATTTTGGAAGCTTGAACCATTTCTTAATTCGACCTGCACTGATTCCAATAGATGCAGGTGGCCGAGGGCCCAACAGGGAGCAGCATAAAGGAGAGTTGATATTATAGCGGCTCCATACAATTTAAGGGTGGCACTGCTAGAGTCACATCTTGCTGAGGCCATTATGGACAAGATAGACGCCGTTGCTTGGCGGGTCTTGGCCATAGCGTTCTCAGTTGCCTTCCGCCCGCTCGCTGATGACGAAACAATTGTACCCAGGTAAGGGTACGTAGACGCCACCTCGACCTGCTGATTGCCGTAGAAGAAGCTTCTAGAAGAAGCGTCCAAAGGGCCGCCCCTTCTGAAAATTAGTATTTTCGTTTTGTCAAGGTTAACATCCAGGCCATTCAAATTACAATAGGACTCAAGCACTTTTAATTTGGCTCTTAGATCAGCAGGAGAGTAGGCGAATATCGTCAGGTCATCAGCGAAAAGGAGCATCATAAGGTCATAAATGGACGTAAAGTCAATGCCCCTCAAGCCTTGTTCACGGAAATAAGACACAATATCGGAAATATAAAAAATGAAAAGCAGAGGGCTCAAAATTTCTCCCTGTAGAACACCCGCACTCACCCTAACAGGCTCAGTTGTACCGGCATCACAGACAACAGCCGATTTAGCTGACTCATAAAAGGCCTTAAGCAACCTGACCATTTTGGCACTAACCCCCAATTTATATAGCTTGAGCCAGAGTTTGTTGTGAGGAATAGAATCGAACGCCCTGCGGAAGTCGACAAAAAGGACATAGCACTTCGAGGCTTTTTTCCTAAGTTGTATCTGGACTGCTGCATTTAGCGTAAAAATATTGTCTTCAGCAGAGCGTCCTCTTCTAAATCCGGCTTGCTCATCCGGAAGTATATCTCGATGTTGGAGCCAGTTCTCCAATCTCGCCGCAAGCACCTGCGTAAAGAGCTTCGTTAAGGCGTTGGTAATGGCTATCGCACGGTAGTTTTCGGGAAGAGTTCGATCACCCTTTTTAAAGAGCATGAAGAGATTAGCCCGCATCAGCCCCTCTGGAGGCAGCTCAGTTGACAGGATCAAATTAAAAAGGTCTAGGACATAAGAGAACCACTCTCCGGAGAGAAGCTTCCAAGTTTCAGCCGGAATACCGTCCGGACCAACTGCTTTGCCAGACTTTAGTCTCTTCATGCTCTCCATCAACTCTCGCGGGAAAACTAAGCCATCAAGATCCCTGTCAAAAGTCCCATAGAATGTCAAATGCAATGATGGCTTCGGAGGATAGAGGAGCCCCAAGTGCCCGCCCCAGGCCTCAAGAGACACAGCCGAACTACACAAAGTAGACCGCCTATGCCTCCGAACCGTGGACCAGAAACCCTTGGAGTCCCTCACTCTCGCGAAGGCGTCAGCCAGTCGTGAGGAGTGAAGCCTTTTTGCAACAACTGTTGCCTGTTTAAATTCCTTCTTTGCGGCAAGATAGGAAACTTCGAAGGGCCTCCCATGACCGTTCAACCGCAGGAGATGACGGGCTCTGTTCATAGCTTTTCTGGCAGACCTACAGGACGAATCATACCACTGCGGTACAGCACGTCTTAAGCTACTTTTCTTCTCAGACGAAGTGGCTAAGGTTACTAAACCCTCTTGCATGAGAATGCCAAGTAAACCGGAACAGAAGGCATCAAATGACGGGCTTTGCGCAACATAGTCATAAAATGATTCATACGGGTTGCGTTCACTCATGCGCTTAACAAGTCGAGACTCACCCTCAAGGGACCACGACGCTTTAAATCTGTACGGTGCAGTACTTGACGAACACGAAAAAGAGGGCGAGTTACATAGTGTTAAGGAAAGCGAAACGACTGCCGGAAAGTGGTCCGAGCCTCCACCATCATGATCTATAAAAAAATCTCTAACAATGTACAAGTGGGCGGCAGAGACCCAGACCAAATCGACAATGCTTCGTCCCTTACAATCCAAAAAGGTAAACTGAGCGGGTGAGTCGCTGAGCGAACGACCATTTAAAAGAACATAGTTATTTTCAAACATAAAATCGTATAAATATTTACCCCGAGAATTAATTCTTTCATCGCATGTTTTTCTAATAATCTCGAGTTGAGTCTCCTCAAACAAATTCGGAAAATCGCGTTCAAGGTCAAGGTCACCAGTCCATGAATTGAAATCACCCCCTAAAATAAACATACTGTCCGGAAATTTAATTAAAAGTGAGTCAAGGACTGACTGAAGAGAATTTAACAACAATGGAAGATCTGAATTAGGTTGAAAATAAAACGAACCTTGAATTAATGGAAACGGGTGAGAATTAACTAGTATAAAAATCCAATGGGGGGAGGATTCAATCAGCACTGGTGAACCCGACGATGGTACAAATGTTGACAAACCGCCGGAATATCTGCCTCTTGAACCTTCCCGTGTAGCTGGAACGAAGAAGTTCACTGAACCATAAATCTCAGATGGAGTAGTTGGCTCAGTACACCAGGTCTCAGAAAAATTCATGATCCGATCAGGCTGGATCTTGGTTGCCATTGAAAAATTATGCGGGCCATGAATATTCCAAAACGCTAGAAACAACGTTGAATCTTGCTGAGAAAGAGAAGCCTCGGTGGGTAGAGAACGCTGTGATTTAGTGTCCATGAAGAGCGAGCGAGGTCCCAAGCGATGGCTAATGGCGTGTTGGAGTGCCTTGCAGCCCCTTAAGCTGGACGACGGGGCTGGGTCTATGCGTTTTTTTGGTGCACAGAAGTATTGCGAGGAAGTGGCAGACTGGAAGCTGATGCGATCGGTAGGGAAGAAGACGGACCCACCTCCATTCCATTGGTTGTTAATGGCACTTCCGGTACGAAGGAATTCTCGTCGTCCGACCAGCCATACCAAACCCCCTCAATACGCACCCTATGCAGCTTCCTTTCAGCAGATTTGCCATCAGCTTTAGCTTTTTTAAACAATTGTCTGGCGTGGAAGTCGATGCGGCGGTCCCTGGCCGTTTGATCAGCGTCAATATAAATATTTTTACCAGCAAGACGCTGCTTCTTGAGAGACATAATGTGGTGCTTCGAACGGAAAGTAAGCAATTCTACAATAAGAATAGGAGGCTCTTCCCGTATTTGAAATACTGTGTCTACGACATTCGAGATATCGAAAACATCCTCCAAGAATTTTTCAACACACGCTGTTGGGTCGCCAGAGACTTTTAGCCCTCTAATCTTAATATTTTTCTTTATGAGGAGCTTATTTTGTTTTTCCAATTCCGATTTTAAGTGGAGAATCTCTGAGTCTTTTTCAGCCAGTTTGTTTTTTAGGGAGGCGACTTCACTTAAAACCTCTACCCTGAGATCCGAAATAGCCTCCAAATTTGTTTTTGTGGCTGTATCAACTTTGTCGTCGATTTTCTTAGACAAGGCTTGGATAATCGAGTCGTGCAGCTCTTTAAATTGCTTGTCCATATCGGAGTCCCGACGATCAATATTTAAAACTGGCTCCTTGAATGAGACTGTGGTAGCGCAGTGCCTTTTTGACAGTAGATTATCCGAAACAGCCGATGGAGAAGTTTCGGGCGAGCAAACACGTTTCATACGGGTGAAAAATTCAGAGATAGGCTTGACGTGCGGATCTCTATAGGCAAGCCATTTTGTCGCTGACGAGGGCCGCCCTACTCTTGATGGAAGCGAGTGTACTGTAGCAGGTGACTCCTCCCCCGGACCAGTCGATCTTAGCGGCGTTCTCTGAGGAGAGAGGGAAGGCGTGGCCAAGTCCTCCTCGTACATAAACATATATTGCCTGCCCGGAACGTGCTGCCACGAACGGACAAGTGTCTAGGCTGACACACAAGCAAGTGAGGAGCGTGCACCGCTGTCGAGAGACTTTGAAGGTTATGTTCAGATGCACTTATTTAACTTAAAACAGCACAAAAACTACTGAATCCGTTTACTGCACAAACAGACAGCACTGTAGGACGGTTTAATAAATTAACAAAAAAGACATTCAACACTGCATAACCAATTTCAGGCAGTGAAATATATGACAGAAACACAGGACGAAGTCCAAACGCGTGTTCAACCGATCGTTACCGGAAGTGTACTCTCCTGTAATGAAATAATGAAAAACTGAAAGGATGGAGAAGTGAAAGAAACATGAAAAATTATTTTTTTATATGAATTGTGTGAGAAAAAAAAATTTGTTCTTTTATTATTACACGGTGTTTTTATGTAGACAGTAACCTCTTGAAAATGAACGCAAGTCGTTCGAAACGTCGAGGAAACCCAACAGCAACCAACTTTGTAGGACAAAGCCGAACCCTTACTAATATCTTTATTGTTCTTTTATTCTTAATTTGAAGATTGAAGAATTTATTTTAATAAATATTTTCTTAAACAAATATAATTATAAATAACAATTTTGGAGATCGTAAATATAAAGAAATATTATAACATGTACCCATAAAATGTCGTTTTAATAGAAAAATGATTTTTATTTTTTATTACATATAACTTTTTTTGTAAAAAATAGACAATGTATAAATAAATATGTTATTAGTAAAATGGAGTAAAACATGTTTATCAAAAATAAGCTAATAATTTTTATTCTTATCTTGTATTAAATGTGAGTAGTGGTGAATCCTGGAACTATGGATTTAACTATGGAGATGTATGTGCTGTGAAAAATAATTTTTGAAAAAGAGAATAAGTATAAAATATACTTAGTAAGAAGAAAAATATTATTATATACGTTACTTGTGTAGGAGCAGAAAGGCAAGTGACTGTGAACTGACTTTTGTCCAACGGATATCAACAAAACAAAAATATTGACAACTAACTAAAGTTAGTAGAGTTCAGAAATCTTAAAAGTTCAAAAAGTAAACAGTTCAACAAGTTCAATTAATGAATAATAGTTGTCTGGTAATTGTGATTTTTCAGAACGTATATTGACTGCATTTTTGTTGCATTTAATGAAGAAATTTTCTATGTGTCTTTTAAATTTATGATGTTCCAAGTAGCAAGAATTTTAATATTTTCAAAATCAAAATTTTGCCCAGTATTCATTCCATGTACAGTTAGACCCCCGTAGTTTTCGTCATTACCATAAGTGTTTTTTTGTGTTCGTGTATTCTGGTTTTTAATAGTCTTCCGGATTGGCCTATATATACACAGCGTTACATTGACTGCAATTAATTTGGTATACTACATCGTTTAACTGAAGTTTTGAAAGTTTGGGTTTAAAAGGTATAATTGCACTTAAATTTAAATTATAAGGTTTGTGTACAATTCTATAGAATTGTTCTCAGGCAGGTGAAAACGGAAGATATTAAAACAAGGGGCATCCATGTGAAATCACCAACGTTTCGGAGTCAACTTTCAGAACTTATTCAAAATTGAACTACATTTAGAATGCGTAAAGATAAGCCTATTGATAAAGTTATTGATAAAAGTGTAAACGACAAAAATGAAATTTACCATTTTTTAAACGGCGATATCTCGAAAACTATCATTCAGAGAAAAAAAAATGTTTAATTCGAAAATGTGGAGCAATGCCTAAATTTTGCACTGGTGTGAATGATATAAACAAAATATTATTGTTTATAACAAATTTTGAAGATTATCTTGTTGTAACTCAATTATAGCTCGATATGCCATCTTTTTTCTTCTAGTGTCAGAAACAAAAGTTGTTTGCAAAAGTGTTTTCTTTAACTTCGCAAAGTTTCAGTTTGTCATCTTTGAAACTGGCTTTGTAATGTAAAGAAAACCGAGCGCATGAGTGTCCGTGCGCCATGCCACCGGCCGGACCGACCGTATACACGGAAAGAAAAGTGGCTTTGACGTACTTCCAGACTTTCGGGATACTACTAACGCCACCTGATGGTACGTTATTGTATACAATACAGAATTCGTATATGTTCACTGTAAACTCATACAACTACCACTACTGTGTTTCGAGCTGAAAACCTCACGTGGGGCCGAGACGGTTCCATCCTTTCGTACTGTGGGTAATATCATGGTGGAAGTATACATGGTGTGCTCAGAACTCTGACGCCACGCCACTTTTCTGGCCGGCAGTCAAGAAACATGAAAATGTTGCCAACCATATAAAAACAAATTTTTAAGTTCTGTAAGTTGTTAAATGTACGTATGTGTTTGTGTGTACATATACTTCAATACTGTCACGGCACTGAAAAAGCCGTTTTTAATGCGCACCTTCCGCGCGCAGGTTGCTTCTGCAGTCGTCGGTCTAAGCTTGTCGGCTCTTGGGAGGGGAGTGGAGCGAGAGGAAAATATTAAACAAATGACGGGGGGTTGAACTTTATCATATACTTCGAAAGTTAATGCTGCGTATATTCGTCGTAGTCGAGTGGTACAAGCGCATGAGTTGAAGCGCAACGCATTATTTTTTTAGTTCGATTGCGATGTCGGGGATTTTTTTTTTTTTTTAATTGTTCATTTACTCAACATTTGTAACGTAAACAATTTTTTAATTATTTACTATTAGTTATTTTATTTACAAAAATGAATTGTCAAACAGAATTACAAACATTAAACAATATGTTTTTGCAGAATGACATTTGTAATAATCGAATTCTTTGTAATATTAAAAAAAATAAATGCACAATATTTTATTGTAATTTCCGAATAATACACAAAAATAAATAAATAATATATGAAAATAAATGATATGTTTCAAATATAATGTAGACCTTCCATCTAATTCCTAATATCGGCCGGTATCTTTATTTATATATACGACAGCGGTTTATATTGCATTTACGGTAAATGGAAACATCTTTTACAGAATACAGAGCAAACGAAACTATCCTGCAAACAAAATTTAGGAAACAAATATTTGTAATACTCGATTAATGTAATATTAAAATAAAAAGATGTTCTTTTACTTCTGCAATGAAATTGTACTTAATTACTAACTGCTTTTTTGAAATATTTCAATACTGCTAAACAATAATATTTTTATCCCGTTAGAAAACTTATATGATTGCACTAACAGCATTCTGTAAATCAGTATATTTATATAGTATAAAATCTTATTTAAATTAGTTATACATTTTCACCAATATTTTTTTAATTATTCTTTTACGTATTAATTAATTAAATAAATATATTATACTAATGTTGTTGTAATACACCGATTAAGATATCGAAAATTAGTAAATTACGTTTCAGATACTGATTTTCCTTAACCCTTTTCATGCCAAAACTCCACAATTATTTTATGATTTTCAAGAGAATATTTAGCTATGTAATCATAAGCAAACAGATTTCAAATTCACATTTTCTGACGTACATTTGTTCGTACTTTTTAAATCTTCCATTAGTTTTGTTCTATGTTTTTTATATTTTTTTATTTCTTTGATGTACTGGGTAATAATGTTCCCGTTGACAGTTCGGTACAAGCTTGTGGATCCTGTGGAATAATAGCCACAACTAAAATGTAGGCTATGCAGGATGTCAAAATTCAAAATGGCCGATCCAATATGGCGGTTTTTATACGCTTTTTTTACGGTTTTTTCATTTTATTTTATGTGTTTATACCATGATATTTACTTTTCCAATAGATTTATTATATTTATCTCACAAGGGGACGCTACGGAATGGTGCTCTCCGATTTTGTTGAAACTTGGCCATAATGTGGTACTCAGTACCTCTTTACTTGTCATAAAGTAACACGACCCCATGCGCAGTCATTTTCGAGAAAAACACATTTTAAGATTTAACGCTGACGTCTTATGAAGTCTTATACGGACCGGACGAAACGCCGATGCGAAGACGCGTTGGTTTAGGTGCTAGTGTGTTCGCTTAGTAATTCGAAGGTCGTGCGTTCGAATCTCGACGTTGGTAATTTATTTATTTTCCCTTTTTTCCCATAATTTGTTAAAAACTATTAACAATTATAAAAATTGCGAATATTAATTATTTTTATCAATTTTAAAATATTATCTAAATATATTGGTAATGACATCCTGTGATATAATATAAAAACATTAGTAAAAAAAATAATTTCAATAATTTGATTAATAATTCCGTTGATTAAATTAAAAATTAAAAACTAAAAATATCCAAATATGTTTTTGATACAGGGTACGTAAAGTACTTGTAGAATTTGTATTGGAATGTATGATTTATTACTTCAGGTTAATATCCTACCGCATATTGTATATAAAAAATGCTTTGAACTCGAATTAGTTATTAATATCCTAATTAACACTGTATTATAATTCAAAATCATTAATTTTTATTTAAAATTCATAAATATATGAATATTAAATATAATAAAAATCTAATTTTTCAAGATAAAATTTACAAAATGTATTATTGATATTAAAAACTTGACATTTACCATAAAATTTAGCGTATTTCGTCTAGCCTAACCGCATTTCTCGATGCAGTTATGCGACTAGGCAGCATATTTACATGTGTATTACGAAGTGTCAAAATGGATTTGATAGCGACATACGAATCTGAGTCAGAATCGGCTGATTGTATTTATGAAATTATTAAAGTTAATAAATATGTTATTACTAAATAGTTCTTACCTAATTTATTGATACGATCAACATTTTATTAAGATTTTTGTTAAATATAATTTTTAACTACTTTCCGATATTTATAATGTCAAATTTTATAACCCTAAAACGAAAGTAGAATCTAAATAACGTTCAATTTACAATACAAAAATATTACTATTTGATTACATATATACATTTGTTGAGTTCGAAAGTTTTATTTTTTAAAAGTTCTAAATACAATATTTCTATTTTAAAATATTTTGAATTTTATGAATGTCAATTGTTTATCGCAATCTGGCAGTTATGCGATTCTGCCGGTCTTTCGTTAGGAAAAATGCAGTTATTCCTTTATGTTAAGGAACATTTTATACCGAAATGAGCTTCCAAATGCTTTAATAGCAAGTACAGTTTGAAAAGCATTATTAATTATACAAAAATCAAGAGTTATCTCAAATTTCATGAAAATGTCAGTTATGCCTTTCGACCACAGAATGGTTCAAATCTGATTTTTCATTTTACAACAATATACAATAAATTTATTGTTAGTTTACTATATTTATAAGAAATAGTAAGAAACGTTCTTGCACCATGCTGTCAACTGTCAGTTTGACTTTTGTTTACCTGTAACGAGTCAGTCACTCTGTCACCGGCAGTTATACACACCCAATCGTTTGTTAATATTTGTCGATACCAACGATTAATAGTGCTTAAAAAATGGTGCGGTGTATCGTGAAGTGTTGCAAAAATAACAGCTCACAATTTCACATGGAGCACATAAAAAAATTTTTTCTTCTACGAAATAGTGTCATGTACACTAATGTAAATATTAAAATGTACAGTGTAATAACATAATTTTTCCATTGCTTCAATACAATTGAAATCGGTTAAATAAAAATCCACATTTCTTACTTACAAGTTGAATAAGACCCCAATATATTGATATCTTTCCATAAAATAAACTATTTGTTCCGTCACCTTCTTTCCAGAATCCACTCCTACATCTTTCATCAATGTTTAAAAGAGGGTGGGTCGAAATACAGCTCAATATAAAGAGATAATACAGATGATTTATATCTGATGTAATTTCTCGAATAACTTTTGAACATGTTCAATATAAGAAGAAAATCAACGTTTGGATTGATTACTAATTACTAATAATTTACATGAAATTGAGGAACATATTCTTCAGCAAGTTTATAAAAATTGGGGTAATAATAATATTAATAATAATAACAACGATTGTAAGAACAGTTTCATCAAAGTATTCATCTTGCCACGAAATTATCGTGTACAAAGTAATACACGAGTAATCCAAAGTAATTCTCTTATTCGTACAATTTATCACCATTTATTTCCCCTATCGGATTTAAAACTCGAATGTTGTTTATGGATTTTTTTTTCAATGTGATATTTGAAATTGTGGAGTTATGAATTTTCAAAGTTTGGAATGAAAGAAAAAAGAACATTTATTGAACGCCTACAATGCGACAACCGTTCGTTGTAAAAAAAATTATTACAAGAATGAACGTGTAGTGTTTACTTAAGGGTGTCATAAACTCATTGTCCCACAAAGTAGTAATTAACACTGAAAATGTAAAGCAAAAAGGACGACAGCGATTTTTGAAAATTCGGCTTCCGCACAATTAATTGTACTCACTACACGATTTTCCAAAAAAAAATGATATTAACGAATTGAGATGGAACTTAGTATTTTATAGGCATTACATGATTTTTATTTATTTCCAACAATACTCGGTGATTTATCAATTAATTTCTTTTCCATTTTTCAGGGGATCGTGTAATGTGATTAGAATTACTTGTGCGCAAGGTTAATTTAAAAGAATCGATTTCTTCGTTTTTAATTTACATTTTTCAGTGGAAATTCCTACTTCATAGGCTGACGACTTTAGAACCACCTTCAATCTGACATATTACTAGCAAAAACTAAAATTTTTTTAACGCAATACTTGGTTAAATTTTACAAAAATACGATTGTTTGAAAATATGTATTCTTTTTAACTACTTTTTTCTGAAAATACATGTCTGTTTCTGTAGAAGATGCTATAAAAATCGTAGAATGGACCGTTCGGAAGTTATCGAGGCACCAATAATGATTTATAGGTAGTCATTTACACTTTGAAATAAAAATAATGAGAAACCATGCATTTATCAGTTTCAAAACGCTCCATGAAAAACGCTTACTCGAACTGCAGCAGTACATATTCCAGTTATCAAAGCGGGCACGACTACCCACAAGTAATTATTCGTATCTCGACAACATCTGAACGGTCCATTCTACAATTTTGACAATATCTTCTACAGGCTTAATTGTGCCTTTTCAGAAAAATGGGTGAAAGGAAATATACCGTTTTGAAAATAATCGATTTTTTGTGTGAAATTTAACTAATTTTTGCGATAAAATATCTTTTTTTTTTGCTAGTTACATATAAAGTTTAACGAGTTAACAAACTCTCATCCCTCTAAGATTTTTTTTGTACAGCGAACGGTTTTCGAGATAAAGGCCTTCAAAAAATGTACTTTTTTTCTTTCATTCGAAAAGTAGAAAAATCATTACTCGACAAATTTCAAATATCATATTACAATAAAAATTATGTGTTTTTAATCTGACGTCGAATGACCAAGACAATTTACATTTATATATTACAAACAGAATGATGTAATATTACTTGTGTAATAAGTCGTTGAAATGATCATGAATTTAATTAATTTGTTTATTATTTGCAAAATGAAGTACACTATAAAACTTTACAATAGCATGCTATGAAATATCATGCTATGATATATGCATTGCTTAAAAACGCTAACATAATACTCAGGAACAACATTATTCCATTTCACTTTTGTAATTTTGCAAGCCTTTCACTTATTGTTTTCAAAGTCGGTTTACAGTTAAATTGGGCAAATCTGTTAACATTCTTCCTTTGTCCTTTTTTTTTCCTTCACGCGAACTGACCAGTGCATCGTAATTATAACTGACAGAAAAAAATACAATTTTTCATGTTCGTAATTAACCCTAATTAATAATCGTTCATTACATGCACCATGCAGTTAATGTTCAATTTCGACATATTACAACTTAAATAAGTTACTATAATAAAGTAATTGGGCCCAGTATACAGGTACTTTTCAAAAAAACGTTAATTAGTATATAAATGCCATATAATAATTAACGCAAAACGAAACGGTATGAAATTACATAAATGAAATGAAATAAAATGATGATTAATAATTATAATTAATAATAAACCAAATCAACGTTTTATATATGTTGCAGAAAGACTACTTATAATATAAGTTATTAACTTACAGTGATCAGTTTAAAGTTAAATGTAAGTTTAACTTCAAAACTGGAAGTAAAAAAAATAAAAAGTTACGAGTTAAAAATATAGAAGTAAAAAATTAACAAAATAATGAATTGAGTTATATTAGAAGTTAATACTTGAGCAGGTAACTAAGTGACATTATTTAACTTTTCAATTAACGTTTAACATTTCATTTAAAAAAAAAGTTAATTTGATAATGAACATAAAACGAAATAGAAGTAAATGAAATAAAATAAAACAAAGATTAATAATTATAATTAATCGGAAATAATTATTAATAAATAACAATTACATTAAATAATTATTTTTGATGCAAACAAAAATTTATTGGAAGAAGAAAGAAAAAAAATGAAGCCTACGGAAATCGAACTGCAGACCTTCGGTTCCGTTAGCAAGCGCTCTACCGTCTGAGCCGACGAAATTGTCACGTTAGATTCAGAAAGCTAATCACATTTGTTCATCGGATAAACGAAGAAAATTATTTATGTTATTATTAATCAAATAAAATAATTTACTGCAGGAATGTTTTTAAATAATAATTGTTAACTAAAACATGTTAAAAATTAACATTCAATTTGCCATTTATGCTGTACTTTTTTGATATTATTTCTTTATATGCATTACTATCATAAAAAATGATTAACTGTTATATGGGAATTATTTATTTATAAATTTTACAATATGTTTTACACTTTTCTGCTCTTTGAAAAACGTATCCCGTCCAATTTTGACGAAAAAACCGGAATTTGAGTGTTTTCGTGCTTACAAAAATATATTTTTCATTTATTATTAATAAATATTTAAAGGAATATATATTTTACGTCGACTTCGACTAAAATGCGAATTTTTTGCATGCATTTTTATGTAAAAATCGACTAATTTGCATCGAGACCGTCGGCATGCCTGTTCAAATACAGCCGCCTCGCGGGGATCCGGCCGGGCGACCAGCGAGATTTGCACTGCACGTGCGTCAGATTGACACAGCTGCGGAGTGCATATACGTGCATACATACGTGCATAGAACGTACATATACGTGCATAGAACTTAAACATTTCTTTTTTCGCAGTTGGCACCACTATGTACTTTCTCGACGAAATGTGCGAGAGAGAAACGATTTTAGAGTGAGAAAGCGAAACTTCTGAGCACACCATGTATACTTCCACCATGGGGTAATATACAGGTTGCACCGACAGAAGTACATTTCAACGTATGTACCCTATTTGCGCGGTAAAGACCAGTAAAGTACAGACTGGCTTTGGATTCTTTAGAAAAGGTTGACGGTAACGTTATATGAAAATATCGACATATGATTAACTTTTAATCATTATATTAGAATAATCGTGATACTTGTGAACGACTTGGGTAAACACCAATGTTATTAAGTGAGTAGAATAATTAATCAAATTGCGAATTAAAAAGTTTTCAGGATATAAATCTTACAAAAGCAGTGAAATTCTAACATATAAGTGAAACGTTTTCACATTAAAACTAAATATAAAAACCGAAATTGCCTTCCCGTAATGACCAAGTTGTAAATACAAAAGTGAAAAAATTGCATTAAGTCTAAGGGAGTCAAATTTCTCTTTCATGAAATTCATATACATATTATATGGGCCACTCACTTGGGCACCACTCTTCAATATCTTACAGCAGTTTAGGTTATGGCAACTAGACTTGTTTTATGTATAAATGTCATATTAATTATTTTATTTTAATTTATTTCTACCGAATCCATTCCGTACAAGTATAGCTAATTCGTTTGCCAAAAACTATATCGAGTTTACGGCAAAGCCCCTTACAAAAATTAGTACGTTTACATTGAAAATTATATACAAATGTAATAGTTTTCGTGAGAGGTGATGATATGACAATGTGCATATGAACATTAAGTTGATATATATTTATTGTTTGTATAATAGCACCTATTTCTATTGTTGTACCCAGATTGTATCAAAACAAGAAACATACACATAGATATAAGTTACATAACAAACTAACAAATCGAATCAAATCAATTTAACTATACTATTATAAATACCGAGTAAGTTCTTCAAGGTCGAATGTAGGAAAGATAAAATCCGTTAAAGTTGAGTTCCAAATAACACATCTTAATATAAAGGATAGTTTTGCAGAATACTAATGCTCATTGATATGTCAGAATCAATTTTTCTGATACAACTGTTATGTACATCCAAATACCTGCCATGAAGAACTCACTCGATATGTCTTAATGTAATTTATATTAATGCTCTAATTTTTTCAGTCTTTTGTAATCCATTTATGAATTTCATTCATGCATTTACTTCATGAATCATGGTAATTTTTTTCTTAAACTAATTATAGGACGATGGCGGAAACCCTTTCTGTAATAGAAATTTTGGATTTGACGACAAGTTCACTAACTTGCACTAACGACCAACTGACAATATCTGAAGCGATCAATGTAACATCAAGTTCATGAAATAGTATATTCAGCAACTTGATTAATTACAATTACAGTTATTTAGCTTTCTCGTATCTTTTTTTTATTTTTTTGTAGCACACTTTAATTTGTATATTCTTCTCTATAGTCTCTCTAATTTGTATAGTCATCTATACAGGTACACAAGAGCAGGATCCTTGCATGCAAAATATAATTTTTCATCTTCTGTCATCATCATTCCGTGGTCGTTGTATATTAAAAGCATATGAAATGCATACAAACAGTCTTAAAGCTGCCAATACTGATAAACAGCAAAAAGATATGTTCATTGAGAGTGAAACTGACCAGGAAAGCGATGTGGAATCCTTATTTGATAGACATCAACTGTGTGAGATAGTAATTGGAAATGAATTTGAAAATAATGGGTTCAAGTAAGTGATAGTCATAGTTCATACTTTATCATAAAAAGAGTATGATGGAGTAGGACGAATACAAACTTACCGACCAAGTTACATACACTGTTAAAAATTTGCCGGTGTGAAACAGTCCGGTGTGAGGTGTGATGGTTTTCGGTGTGAATATTTACACCGATGAAAGGTTTAATAGATATAAGTTACATAACGCTCGCGGTGTGATCGGTGTGAAATTCAATGCGGTGTGAAATTCATCGGTACTGGCTCGATTCGATCTATCGATCCAGACACGTTCTGTGTTCTGTCATTCATAATGACAGTGGTTCGAGTTTGATTTTTATTTTATTATTTAGCATTAGTGCTACATAATGAACACTAATAAAATATGTATGTGTGAGTGTTAATTTTATTTTTGGAGGTTGACCCACATTGATATTTGAGATTAACCTCAGATATATTATTAGACGCATCTATATTCGTTGATGTTGATAACCTGTTCCCCAAATCCTAGACATTATTCCCTATAAAAAGTGATCTGTGCTATTTCTTTTTAAAATTGATTACTTGCACGTATGTTTATCATTGCATTGAACTGAGCAGTGACTGAAAAGATAGGATGCGTGCCGACAAGAATTGAAGTGTCGCTGGAAGTTAGAGCTTTCCAGATTATTGTATACATGTCACTACTCTTAATATGTAATAAGTGCAAAAGAATTTCATGAATATAGTATAAAAGAATTATTATAATTGATAATTCTATGTAAAATTAATGTTTATAGAATATAAAGTGACATGTATAGAAAATTCTAAAAACCGTAAACTCGACTCGATACTGTAGTTCTTGTTGAAAGGCATTCCATGCTTTCAATCGTTGATATTTATATTAATTATAATTTGAATACGTATATCTTCTACGTACAAGTGCAATTAAACAAATTTAAAATCAAGTAGCAAAAATTGAAAGCAGTGAATATGTTTCGTTAAAAAGTACAGAAGCGAGAAGAGTTTACTATTCTCAGATTAGCACACATGTCGGTGGATGTAGTATGTGATAGAATGAATAAAAATTTATTGATAATGTTTAAATGAATTTATATAATATAAATTAAAACTTATTGCAAAATTAAGGCCAACCACATATGCGCACCAATTGAAAAACTGTAATACGCTTTGTAATACTTGGAACGTGACCAATGCTGTCAATCAACATTATTTATTTTAACATTTTCTTACTTGCAAACACATATATTATTAACATATATTGATATTATAACAAATGGAAATATCACTTATTAAAAGCATAGAATACGTTCTAACAAGAACTACATTGTCAAAAGGAGTTTACGGTTTTTAGAATATCGCAAACATTTCAAATGTCTCAATATATCTGAACAAGTTTGTAATACTATTCCCAAACTAAATCTGGCAATATGCTTACTCCATGAACTTGAAATGTTGAGTCGACGGAGCCTAATTTCACAAAATTTTATAACGACTTTTCTCTCTGTTAAACACAATCAATCTTTATGAAAGTAAATTTTCTGTATTTATCACCTTGTAACGTAAACAGAAACATGGTTAGTCGTTAATGTAACTGGAAAATTGTCTGTGTGATCAAATAAAACAATTTCCAAAAAGTAATACTTTTTGAGCTGTCGCTCATTGAGAAAACAGTTTTATTCTATCATCCAGCCAATTTTTGCATTAAACTAACGTCAGTTTCTGGTTACATTTTTAGGTAACAAATACAGAAAATTTTGTATAATAAAGATTGGTTGTATTTAACCCTGTGAAAAGCAGCTATGAAAATTTTGTTAAATTGGGCTCCGACGATACCAGATTTTAAGTTCATGGTGTAAACGTGTAGGATTGAAGCTTTTTAAAATCTACACTATTGATTTAGACTTGGAATAGGATTTTAAATATCTTTCAATATATCTGAACATATTTGTAATACTATTCCCAAACTAAATCTGGCAATGCGCCTATTCCATGAATATGAAATGTTGACGGAGTTGAAGTTGACGGAGCCTAATTCCACAAAATTTTCATAACGACTCTTCTCTGCGTTAAACACAACCGATCTGAATTAGGAATGTACTTACTTGCATATCAAAATAGAAAATGTAAGGAATGGGATATATGGATACGGATTGTTATTTCCATTTGATAGATAACCTTAAAATTTTCTTTGAAGTGTTAATCTGTCCGATGAAAATAATAATAATGCGGTACTCACATTTAATAATTCATGTAATTCATCACAGGCGCACATAACCTAAAGGAAACAATTACCTTGATATAGCGTTTTAAAATTTAAACATCCATGAGTGTAAAATCGGTGTGATTTATTTGAGCGGAGTTAAATGCTGTGTGATTAAATCACACCGATATCGCACCGAATTATTAACACCGCTCATTTACACCTGACAAGGTGTTGGACCTATGTAGACTCCTCAACGGTGTGAAATATGATACCGATTTCACACCGCATTTTTAACAGTGTACCGACTAATAAAAATCTTGCAGTACCCATTATTCACACAAAAAATTTATTGGAACAATGTTCCATCTAACTTTAAACCAAATTTACAATTATTACTGCTGGGTTATGTAACCTATAGCTACCAGTTTACAAATTTTCTTACCAACCCAACAAACGAAAACGAATTAAAACGAATTTAATAAAAACGTTTGTAATCCGGATTCTGTCCAAAAACGAATTAAAACTATTTATACTAAATTCGTAAGTATCTTTTTTGTAATTCGTGAATTCTACTTTGTTCGAAACTTTCGAAGTAATAATAAAGTTAGAGAATTCGTATGAATTTTCATTATTTCCAGTCATATTTCTTAATACGTTCAAATTCTGTAATATAGACTTATTATCAGCTGTATATTAATTCGTTTAGACACCGACTTCATTTTTAATTGTATTACTAATAAAATTTGCTTTTTTAATAATAGAGAAAGACAACATTGTAGTGGGTATCGAACAGATAAATTCGCTTCAATTCGTTATCGTTTGTTGGGAAATGAAGTAACTATTCTACAATTTTGTGTTGAGTTTTCCTGCACTGGAAAGATTTTCTAATGATGAACACTAATTTACAACTTTAAACATCTCTTAAAATAATGTGCATGGTTTGTTTATTTCCTTCTTTAAGTATAAGCAAAGTGAGGTTCAAGTATCTTGCTGCTAAAATAACGGAATTATTTCCTATTGATACTCCTCAAAGGTACTACACAGAAAGTACCAAAACTGCTTCTGGACCTGTGTGCGCAAGAGGTAACTTTACAATAAGTATAAAAAATTAAGGTTGGCTGCATTAACTTTAGGGTTCTTGAATATTAAAAAACGCAGAAGAACTGAGGGTAAAAAAACTTGATTAACGCTATATATTTTAGAAGATTGATATTGATTAACAACTTAACTTTTAGAAAGCACTCCAGATAAGATTGAACAATTTAAAAATTTGATTATTATTGACGACAACTTTATAGAGAAGTGGAATAAAACATTTGACATTAGGGGATCATTTTATGAGGGTAAATCGATATCAGAAATTTTCACAGCCTTTCCTGCATTGGTGTCATCAGAAGGAATTTGTCAATTGGTATGTATTATTAAAGAAATAATCTATATACAGCGCCTCCTGATAATAATTTTAAAACTGCAATTTCCAGCTTCACATTGACTTTGTTCAATTATTCGGACAAGAAGTAGGTAATTTTTCTGAAAATTGGTCAATAATTTCAAAATTAATCATTTCTATTGCGAACTCAAGACGAAAAACTTAGATGTTCAAACGATTCTACACACTAATAAGCCCTTTCAAAATGAAGGTTCGTATACTAATAATAAGAAATTATTTACATCATTCACTTATGACTAAAAAAGACTTTTATTTCTGGGCTCTGTAGCATAACAAAATATTTGTAGTCATCATTTACAGTCTATCAAAAAACGGCATTGAGAAAATAGTTTGTGGTCTCCAAAACTTTATCTGAAATGTAACTTGTAACTAAATCTTTTGGAAGGTTAACTTTGAGTTAATTTTGAGTTAGCCACTAAAGAGGGAATAAACCTTTTTTTCCTAATCTATATTTCCAGGACCCAAACGCAATTTATGTTTGCATTTAATATATACTTGAGTTTCCCGACATCAGTACATTCATGAAAGATCCAATAATGTCAGACCATATTCAGCAAATTTTCATTTTATAGTATCTTGAAGCGTAGATCTAATTTTAACAGTGCATCTTTCAATGGATGTATAAATTATGATCAGAAATCAAGTGTCGATTAGAAAATTGTTACAGAAGTATCTTTTGATAATGTACAGTTATGTTAAAGAAAGGAAATCTAAATTAAATAAAAGTAATCGAGATATACCAATTTTATTGTGAAAAATTTATGTTTCTTAATTTATTGAATTATACTAAAATAATAAAACAAAAAAGTTTCAAGTCATGATAAATTAAATTAATAGTGATTACATAAATAATCAAACAATTTTTATGCAGGTTGAAAATCTAAATGACTAAATACAAATAATGCGGCTTATGCCCTGCAATTAAATTATAACAACGGCGTACAAGGCAGATATATGCACCACAGAGCCTTGCTGATGATTCTAGTGAGTGCATATCGGGATGAAATGCCAGAGAAAGATTCTTTCCATTTCTAATGGGTAGAATCTCTCTCTTTCGTCTGATGATAAACTAAAAAATTTTAAATATCTTCCATCTGTGCTATATTGTAATATAGAGTTCCATTACGAGCACCCAAGTGGTGTCGTGGAACAAAATCACGTTGCAGGGCATACGCCGCATTATTTGTATTTAATTAGTTATTACAGCTAAATTTTTGACAGGTTAAAATAATTGCTAAATTCTATGTATTGTAACGTCAACTTTTATTTTTGTTGTCCGTTATCTTCTGTAATGACCTTTATTACATCCGGTAGTAATTATGCAATAAATAAAGGAGGTTACAACACATTTACAAATAAAATAAATTGATCAACAGTAAAAGTATCTTGTAGAAATTATATATTAATTAATTATTAGACTTTACAATTTTTGCTTAGTGATAAGGTATCTGATTGACGAAGTGATAAAATAAAGAAGTTTTGAAGTTACCATTCCAATTTGGGATTTTACAGAATAGAGGAGTAAAAACTTACAAAATCTCGCAGTACAAAATTGAGGATCGGTAGTCCTATGTAAGTTTTGAGAATCACCCTTGGCACCAGATTCACTCGGAAATTATGTTCCCATAAAAGGCGGTAAGACATTCGCCTAACTTATAATAAAAATTCTTATACTCCCAGTAATTCAGTATAAATTACTTGGAGTTTATGGAATTAAACGCGACGTTAAGAGTTAGAAAAATATTTCCGGTACTAATTTCGCGGACGGATTGTAACTTTTGTTATTTATAAAGAATACCGGACCTGCGTCGATGACGGTTGGATCGAGAGTGAATCTGTCAGGAACCACCGCCGAAACCGTTGATTGCCACTAGAGGGCGTCCATTGAATGTTTTCGGAAATACAAAGATCGCTAAAATATGTGGTCATAGAAACCGGTATAAAATATAACCATTTTATAGGTAAATTTTTAGGACAACCTATAACTAATAAAATGCCGACCGGCATAGAAATGGTAGTTGAGGTGGAAGTCTTCTTGAGTCGATGCCATGAACATTAACCGATAGAGTTCAGTTAAAGGAAGGTATAATAAAAATTTTTTTTTTTTTTTTTTTTGGGGGGTTTTATCCTAGGGTGGAAATGAAGTGTTTAAAATGTTTATGATATGAAATTAATGTTATTGCCATGATATAACAATATGAATACTATAAACGCTCTAACTACCCGATCGATTTCTCAAGTTTCCCTCTCTCTTTCTTAAAATCCCAATAATTTCAGATCATCCATTATTTAACCGGTTATTGGTCATAATATGGCTTTAGATCCCCGATATGACATTTCTTTACCACTTTCCCATTAGTATCGGTAAGTTCGAATACTACCGGGGACAAAACTTTCGATACGGTAA
Source organism: Trichopria drosophilae (assembly GCA_030407085.1). Classification (NCBI taxonomy): domain Eukaryota; kingdom Metazoa; phylum Arthropoda; class Insecta; order Hymenoptera; family Diapriidae; genus Trichopria; species Trichopria drosophilae. The sequence continues at coordinate 64,400,079 of CM059587.1, forward strand.
AAGGACCTGAAAACCTTGGTGCTAATTTTGCTGCTACATAATTTGGACCAGAAGACAATACATGAGTTTTTTTCCAAACTTTATCACCTACGGTAAATGATCTTGGTCTTCTTCGTAAATTATAATATTTCGACTGCTTTTGGTACGCCAGATCTAAATTATGACGAACTAAATCTTTTAATATTTCTAGTCTTTCTAATCTCTCGGCCCATTTATTCGGTGTGATCGGTACGATCTCTACCTCCCCCTCAATTTCGCGACGCATTCGATTAAACGAGTCAAGTTCGCGACCGAAATTTAAAAATGCTGGCGTAAATCCCGTTGACGCATGAACAGCCGTGTTCATCGCGAAACAAAAATCCGGGAGATGTTTATCCCATTCTCTTTGATCATGGTCGAGAAAAGCGGAAATCATGGTTTTTAATACGCGATTTACTCGTTCTACGGGATTTGCTTGAGCATGATATGGCGGTATTGTGGATGAGTAGATTCCGTACTTGTTTGTCATTCCTTTTATTATTTTATTTTCATATTCGGTACCGTTGTCGTTATGGAGAACTTCCGGTGTTCCCCATCGACATAAGATTAATTCGTGAAAAGCTAATTCTATCGTTGACCCATTTGCTTTTTTGATCGCGCGACACTATACCCATTTAGTGAAAAGGTCTTGGAAAACTACGATGAATAAATTGCGATTATGACTGACCGGTAATGGACCCATTATATCTGTTGATACTACCGACCACGGTTTTTCGGTCACCCGTTTACCCATCAAGCCTGCTTGAGCTGCCTGCTCTGGTTTACTACGCTGGCATCTGACACAACTCCTAACAAACTTGACGACATCTCGATGTGCGGTAGGCCAATAGTATAAACGAGTTAATTTATGGAAGGTTTTCTCAATTCCTAGATGTCCGGATTGAGGTGTTGAATGGACTTCCTCGATAATTCGTTTTCTGGTAACTTCCGGTATCACTAATTTCCATGCATCATAGTCTTCCATCACGTCTGCGGTAATTGGGTTCGGACGATGGTAATATAATCGGTTGTTATCAATTTTCCAATTGGGAAATCTTTCAGGATAAGTTTCAACTTGGTTTCTACGGTGGAAATACCAGCGGTTTGCTTCTTCATCCAGGTCCATGATGGTATTTACCTCGGTTTCATACATCCTTGATAATGCATCTGGTACATGATGTAAGGCACCCTTGCGATGGTTAATTTGACATTCATATTCCATGAGTCCAAGAGCCCATCTTGCAAGCCTACCCGTTGGATTTTTAAGGTTTTTTAACCAAGACAAACTGGCGTGATCGGTAATCACCGTGAATTTATATCCTTCTAGATAACAACGGAATTTATTGATACCCCATACTACTGCTAAGAATTCCTTTTCAAGTAATCAATCTCTTATTAAAGGATAATTGCGAGCCTGAAGAGGAAGAAGCACTTCTTCAAGATAAGCAGAGAAGTTTAAATGAATTATATGTCACACATCTGCAGTCATTGTCAGCATACATAGTTCTTCGAGGGCCTTTGAGCAACATTCGCGATTCCCGAATTGTCTTCTGCGATCGTGAAGTTGTAATAGAGGGAGCAACATCACCACTTTTAGCATTAGATGCGTGCTTTAAAAGCATAAAATGTTTGCGGAAGGAGTTTCCAAAAGCCTCATCAACGGTGTGGCAATTTATTGAAGCTTATATATATATAAATTAGAAATAAAAAGTATGTACGCTGCGGTTACCAAATTAATATGTAACTTGGAAAGTAAACAAATTACTTAAAAAGTACAAATTTTTTTTTATTGTCTTACAGGCTGTAAAAAAAGGACAAATTGCGACATGGCTAATTTAAAATTGCATTCAGACGTTCGAAAATTTACCTTAACTTTATACAATAATCCACTAATTAGTCGAAGCGATGTGCAGGAGATTATAGAACGTACAAGTGATTTTATTTCTAATATATTTGTACCGTTTTTACAATTGGAAATGGAAAAGCAGTTAGGAAATATTGATGGTAAATTACAAGGAAAAATCTACACAGTCTTAGAGGAAAATAAGTTTCCTTTTGCAAAATTTAAGTCTGAGCATTTACGATGTCAAACATACACGCGCGATAGTGCCTTTCAGTATCCCAAACAATTTAAAATAGGTGAAAGAAATGAAATGGAAAATTTATTGCGAATAGAAAAACCGATTTTTGCTGTTCATTTACCATTAGTACAGACATTAAAAATTTTCTTGGAATTGCCCGGAGTTTATACCAGTATTATAAAATATGTAGCATTATACTTAAAAATGAGACAGAAGTAATTTCAAATATAATGCAAGGAAGTTTGTGGAAAAAATACGCTTTTAATGTTAACAACCAATGTATATTGCCTTTTATTCTATTTGCGGATAATTTTGAAACTGGACACCCTCTAGGGAAACCCTCTAAGTAAACCCTCTCCAAGAACAAAAATTTGGAGGTGTATATGGGTCAATTCCGTGTCTTCCTCCACATCTAGTTTCAAAACTTAGTAGTATTTTTGTTTCAACAATATACCATTCGTATAATAAATTAATTTGTGGTAATGAAGCAATATTTAAAGCAGTAATGAATGATTTAGAGTGTTCAAGTAAAATAGGAATTACAGTAAATGTAAACGGATCAATGCAAACTGTGCATTTTGAACTAGCTCTTTTTGTAGGAGATAATTTGGGAGTAAACAGCGTTTGTGGATTTGTTGAAGGTTTTACAGCAAAACAATATTGCCGTATATGTCGGGCGACGTCAGATGAATGTAAAACATTGACAGAAGAACGTCCATCTGTTATAAGGACGAAAGACAATTATGCAAACGACTTAAAAAACAAAACAGGAGGTATAAAAGAAGAATGCACCTTTAATCGCCTGAGTAACTTCCAAATCACTGAAAATCAATCCCTTGATATCATGCATGACTTATTTGAAAGAGTTGTTAATGATACAATTTCTAAAATATTAACACATTTAATTTGTGTGAAAAAAGTTGTGTCACTTGATATTATAAATAATAGAATAAAAAATTTTGATTACAGTGAAATCGAAACATCCAATAAACCAAGGCCGATTTTTATAGAACAATGCAATTCAACAGAAAAAGCTATATTAGGATCAAGTACAAAAATTAAATTAAAGCAAAGGGCAGCCGAAATGCTTTGTTTAAGCAGATATTTGGGAATTATGATCGGCAATTTAATTCCAAAAACTAGTAGATTTTGGACATTGTATATTTTACTCAGAAAGATAATTGGGATCGTTACGGCACCAAGATTTGTTAGATCAGATGTGATTATTGTAAAAGAATACATAAAACAACACCACGAATTATATATAAAATTATTTGGAAACCTAAAACCGAAGGGTCATTTCATGATTCACATACCACGAATCATGGAACAAAATGGACCCCTGATTCATTTTTGGGGAATGGCTTTCGAACGCAAGCATACTTACCTCAAAGACATTGTTGCTGGCACATCATCTTCAAAGAATCTTCCTTTGACAATCGGTATTAGAAACCAGTTACAAATGTCGTATATGAAAGAATTTTTTTATAAGTCCACAAAGCGATATTACATTGGGTCCGGATGATGAAACAAATATACATGCTACCGAAATAAAAAAAATTCTCCCTAATATCCAAAGTTCAGTTAATGCAAAATCGTTTACATTTATTACTATAAATGGAAAAAAGTTTTTAAAGGGCACCGTCTCCTTCTCAGAGGTAAATAGTGAAGGCGAGCCAAAATTTGCTAAGATACAAAAAATTTATGAAATAAAAAATCATATATATTTATTTATTAGTACACTGCAAATGATTTCATTTGATGAACATCAGTACGCCTTCAAAGTCTACGACAATAATGAAGCTGATACATTGATCCATTTAGATCATGTGCCAAGAGTTGATCCATGTGTATATATAAAAAAAGAAAACGATGATTACTATATTGTTACTAGATATGATGTATGATAAATAAAAAAAATGATTTACAAAAATTCATAATATTTCTTTAGTATCTTTTGATTTTTATATGTACCTTACAAACCTTATTTCAGTAACGTACATCGAGGCAGAAAAAACTACATAAACAAAGATGAATTTTAAGAATAAAATGTATATAAAAAATAGTAAAAGAATCACCTAAAAACTTTTCTAGTCTGTAGAAGTAATAACAGTAAATAAAAAATATTTTAGAGATTCGTTTCGTTCAAACTGTCACAGAGTGCAGGATTCATGAAATTTTGTAGTTGATGCTTTATATCAGACCAAACTTAAGTGCAGACAAAAGCTTTTCTTAATGATATTCATATTTAATCTCTAAAAACTTTTCAATGTCGTTTGCTTACTTATATATAGTTGACAACATTTTTAATTGTTTTCAAGTTTCGCTAAAAGTATCTCATGAAATTAATTTTCAATTTAAATACAAATATTTAATCATTGATGAACACCTTTACGAATGCTCAAATTTAGTCAGGTAATAAGCCTCGGTTAATAAAATTCTTGAATGTGGTGCTTGATGGGATTGTCAATAATTATTACATTTAAGACCTACGAAGTTGTAATTTACAGATTGATTACTTTCACGTGGTTAAAAAGGCTTTGAGGTGATTTATGGTGTCGCTGAAAAGTATTTCATAAACTTAATTTGTCATTTGAGTATAAACGTACAATCAATAAGAAAAGATTTTATGTGTACTCAAGTTTTGTCTGATATGCAGTCTTGACAACAAAAAATTGTAATCTACAAGTTTTTCCAGCTGCATGTAAGTAATCCAACTATATTAAAATATTTTTAGAGATTAAATCTTACAGTCATTCAAACTATCACCGAGGGCAGGATTCATGAAATTTTGTTGTCGAAGCTGAATTTAAAACCAAACTTCAGCATACAATAAAAGCTGTTCTTATTCATTATATATTTATACTCGAATAACAAATTACTTTTATGAAATACTTTTCAGCGATACAATTAATCCCCTCAAAACTTTTTTGACCACCCAGTAAACGAAAAGCGATAGAAAGGAATTCGTGTTCAATAAAGGAATTGAAAGGAATTAAAATCATGACACTTTTCTATACATGGAAATTCCTTTCCTTTCTATCTTTCTTCGTTTACTGGGGTCGTAAAAATAATTACTTGGTAAATTATAACTTTGTAATGTAGGCCTTAAGTATAAGAGTTAGTGGCACTGTCATCAAGCACCGAATTCATGAATTTTATTAACTGATGCTTAATACCTGACAAAATTTGAGTATTGGGAAAGATGTTAATCAATGATTAAATATTTATATATTGAAATAGAAAATTTATTTCATGGAATAGTGTCAACAAAACCTGAATTCGAATAAACGAACTATATTAAAAAGTTAATAGAAATCAAATTTGACAAAATTATGCAAATTTTCACTGAGTACAGGTACGTACAGTCATGCTTTTCAGCAACATCATAAATCTCCTAAAAGCATATGAAAGATTTTACTCCTGAAATAACATAAAATCTTTTTAGTCACACAAAAATTGAAAAGCTTTTGTACACTGTAAAAAATTGTAATGAAATTACCCACATTAGATTAATGCTCATTATAATTTCCCAACGTTTAACCTGTTAAATTTACTACATTAAGCATAGGGAAATTACAACGAGCTTGTACATTTTTGTAAGATTCTTTACAGTATAATTAAATGTGTCGAAGTCAGTGAAACTCTCACCATGCACAGAATTCATGAAATTGATTAATTGAGGTTAGTTATGAGACTCAATTTGAAAATATTCAGACTTTTATTGTAGTGCTTATATTTTAAACTCACGTGAAGAATTTCTTTCATAAAATAGCAAGAAATCAAACATTTGCGAACTGCGATATATATGACGGAGTACAGATTGAAAATAGGAGTTTTCGCGGCTATCCGAACAAGTATAACCTAAATTACCTCAGTCAACGCAATATGCCACTCATTTTTCCAATATATGCACAGTAGATCCATCGCTGCATAGAAACCTGACATTACCAGTGACGTGGAATGTACAGCGGTTAAGTGTGGAGCTCCACAGGCTCCACTGTAGGTTTATGTCGTCATTTTCATGTGGTGAAACAACATCACTGACGTAATACACCAGATCTACGTTTCGAAACACGCGATACAAGATGACGCAGTTAATAGTACGCACCACATGTGGTGTCCCTCTATTGCCATTTTTCTTTCCGTGTATATAATAATAATAATAATAAACGACTTCATTGCCATAAAAATACATAGCAAATCGGCGAGGCTCAGCAATTCACTGCTGCTTTGCAGCCTAACCGCGCAAATACAGAGATACAATGATATATTAAACTTACAAAACTACTTAAACTAACAATAATTGATTATAACACACTACTAGCTTACAAATAAAGGCGACTCTAATCTACGGCGATAACATATTACTAACATAAGCAACCGCTAAAACAATAAGATTACTCGTTTTGAAGTGCTAAAAAGTGTGTCTTAACACGAGATACGAAAGTGTTGGCCGATGAGACAGACGTTCTAATTCCAAGAGGCAAAGCATTGAAAATCTTAGCAGCTATACAAGAAAAAGAACCTTTATATTTCGCCGAATTACAACGAGGGTGTTTCAGTGTAGCGGAAATGGCGCGTCGCGGATTGGACCTGGATTGCCCTAACACTCGTAATTTACGTACGTAATTTACGTAAATATCAGCCGTACAGCCGTATAAAACGCTCTCTACCCCTTTTCAGGCATATCATTCCTAACTACTTGTTTGTAAAATTGTCAGATATATAGTAGAGGTGGTAAGTATATAAGTATACCCCGATGTTTTTTCTACAGATTTTTATTTGGGTCATTACTTGGAAAATGAAAGTGGGGTTTGTTAAAAACATGTACATCGTTCATTTATATAGAACTTTTTTCCCAAGTGGCATTTTTATCTTTTTTATCTTTAGGTTACTTTGGCACTGAGCACACCACTTTTTAGTTATATTATCCAAAAAACAATTCGATAATTTATATACAAAAGTTATAATTGCGGGTGCTAAATTATCAACTTTTCTTGACGAGAACAATACAGAAAATATTCCCAACACATATCATGATATGTTAAAACTCATTATGCGCGAATGTACTACGGAATGAATGCGACTTTAGAAAATGTCAACCATGTCCGGGATTTATAAAAGTATATAATCAATTATATTTTTGATAAAAACAATGTTAACAGGTTTGTATGTATTCACGGAATGGAAGTGTCTGAATAATCGATGAGATATTGTAGAATCTGAATACATTAAAAAAAAATATTTGAAAGAACTTGAATCTCGAATACCTAAACTTCAGATCCATTATTAAGTGATGGTAGTGGGTTATTTCTCAGAAAATTATTCCTTTAAAATACAGGACGAAATTCAAAGTCTTCACTGGTCTCAGAATCAAGTTGCAATCCATACATTCGTAATTTATACAAAAGCAAATGAGGCAAATAATATGATTAAATAGAAAAGCATTGTATTGATATCAGAATATCCAAAACACGACACAAATGCCGTGTACTTATTTCAGTCAAAACTGATTGAATATTTGAAAATACATCAACCAAATATTAAGAAAATTATATACGTATCTGATGGGGCAGCATCCCAATATAAAAATAAATATAATTTCATAAATTCAGCTCATCATTATGCAGATTTCAAAATAGAAGCTAAGTGGCGTTTTCTTGGAACTTCGCATGGTCATTTGCTTTTGTATAAATTACGAATGGATGGATTGCAACTTGATTCTGAGACCAGTGATGACTTTGAATTTCATCCTGTATTTTAAATGAATAATTTTCTGAGAAATAACCCAGTACCATCACTTGATCAGAGTGTCGATTTTATTTTTTAATTTTTATAAAATTGCTTTGATTCCGGGCTATGAAATCATGAATCCGAAGTTTAGATATTCGAGATTCAAGTATTTTCAAATACTTTTCTCTGATGTATTCAGATTCCACAAAATGCCATTGATTATTCGGAGCCTTCCATTCCTTGAATACAAACCTGTCAATATTGTTTTCATCAAAAATATTTTTCAATTGATTACATACTTTTATAAATCCCGGACATTGTTGACATTTTCTAAAGTCGCATACATTCCGTAGTACATTCGCGCATCATGAGTTTTTCTATTCTGTATTGTTCTCGTCAAGAAAAGTTGATAATTTAGCACCCGCAATCATTACTTTTGTATATAAATTGTCGAATTGTCTTTTGGATAAAATAAAAAGTGATGTGCTCAATGCCAAAGTAACCTAAAGACTGATGTGCTCAGTGTCAAAGTAACCTAAAATTGATGCCACTCGAGAAAAAAGTTCTATATAAATGAACGATGTGCGTGTTTTTAAACAAACCCCTCTTTCATTTTCCAAGTAATGACCCAAATAAAAATATATAGAAAAAACATCGGGGTATACCTGTATACTTACCACCACTATATATCTGACAATTTTACAAACAAGTAGTTAGGAATTGTAAGCCTGAAAAGGGGGAAAGAGCGTTCTATACGGCCGGACGGCTGATATGTACGGGCGGCCCGGCCGGTGGCATGGCGCACGGACACCGAAACCGAGCGGTTTTCTTTACAAAACCAGTTTCAAAGATGACAAACTGAAACTTCGCGAAGTTAAAGAAAACACTATTGCGAACAACTTTTGTTTATGTCACAAGAAGAAAAAAGATGATTGAGTTAGAACAAAATTGAGTCACAGAAAAACAATCTTGAAAATTTGTTATAAACATTAATATTTTGTTTATATCATTCACACCAGTGCAAAATTTAGACATTTCTGCACATTTTCGAATTGATGAAAAAACATTTTTTTTTTCTCTGAATGATAGCTTTCGAGATATCGCCGTTTAAAAAATGGTAAATTTCATTTTTGTCGTTTACACTTTTATCAATAACTTTTGAACGAATTAATATTTTGAGCTGAAATTTACAGGATAGGCTTATCTTTACGCATTCTAAACGTAGTTCAATTATGAATAAGTTGTGAAACTTGACTCCGAAACGTTGGCGATTTCTCATGGAATGCCCCACAATTTAAATATCAAAATAAAACTACCTCTTAGTGCGGATATGGATTATTGCCGACTGGGATTTATGTATTATTTTGTAGACAATATAACAGAATTGAGAGAATACCGAAAAGCTAGGGGCAAGATACTTTTCTGTAAATTTTGTTACTATTTATGCAACAATTTACATACGAAATTTCCTTCCAATATTTTGTAGATAGACAGGAAAAATTAATAGAATACCGAAAAAGAGACTTTCATTTAGATTTGTCACTATTTATGCAATATCGCTCCCATAAAATTCTATTATAAAGAATTCCAAAGCAAAATATTTGTATCTTGGGCGGATGAAATTAAATTCACCTGAGATTCCCTTATGTCTTTTGTTGTAGACAATGAAACAAAAATATCAGAATAATGAAAAAATCACGAACAAAACCAATGTTATTTGATTTTTATTTTAATTTACTGTGATTATTATTCGCGTTTGCGTTTTAATTGTCGTCACTTGCCTATAAAATATAGAAAATGAAAAAACAATAGCCCCACCACCGAATAATTGAACCGACATGAAAGTTATCTCTGTGAAAGCAACGGGTACGCCCTTTATCAATGATGTCAAGTTAGGAAACTAGTTCGTACTTCAACATGCATTATTGTATTGCTGAGTACGAGTCTGTGGTTTTGTTAACTTCTTGCAGACTTATTTGTATACTCATCACAAGTTATTTTCGTACAATGAGTATTATTTAACTAACTCCATTCTGGTTTATGGCATAGTTCTACATCAATCATTCAGTTAATTAACAAATAACTCGCCATTTGTGAATATTTTTAATATATTTTTTGAATAAACAATAATTTCCTTTAAGACATCATAACAACCCTTGAAAATGAAGCAGGCCTGTTAGGTAAATTATGTAAAAGGCCCTTCAAACTAGTGACAATCTGATATATAGTTACCCTATAGTGAAAATAGTGATTTAGTCCATTTAAATGCTGGACGAATTGAAAAGTCGAACTAAGATGTGAAAAAGTGATGATAGGGTTTTTTCAGTACATTAGGGGTTGTCGTCGAGTTAAGTGTATGTCGCGATCGGGTCGTCACCACGAGCTTGATGGAAATAAATTTAAATATCAGTTTGCGGGCGATCATAGTGCGGGTTTTATTTCAAAGCCCATTCACCAGTCGTTAACAAAATTGTTGCCGAAACTCTGGAGACTAGATATCGGTAATGGTGGAAGTTGTTTTTTTGTCGCGTGTGTAATAGTTATGGGAGACTGTCGCTTCTCATGTGTAAGTTCATGCAAAGAAATTTCGATATGTCGATGTGAACCCGAGATGGAAATCTTTGTTGAGGATAGCGACCGCAACACGGGAACGAACAAAGGATGGACGACCGGGAGACGGCTAATCGTAATCGACCGTCAGGATTCGCCCATTTACTGCGACAAAGGATTCGGTCATCGGCCAAGGTGTGTGCATCGTCGACTATAAATTCCGATCGTGTTTTGTCGTTCTCCGCGATGCTGACTTTTAAATTCGAAAATTTGGATATTTGAGAAGCTTATTTGTTTTGTCGAAATTGTCGAGAAATTAATGCACTATATACTTTTCAAAACATTTGACAGATTTAATTTAATCGCTTCATAACCCTATTATATTCCTTTATTAATTACAAGAAAGTCTTGTCGGCTGTAGTTAACCTGTTTTTGTCACACCGGAAGCACAGTAGTTTGAGTCGGAATGGAATACATTTTCCTTATTCGGATTAGGACTGTCAATCGTTTTTAGTACACCGCTGATGCGATCGAGCGGAAATAAAATATTTCGGCTTGATGTTTGGAAATTGGACATCGATTCCGCTAGCAATTGTTTCTTGCTCCGCTTAGTAAGGAACGCGACGGTCAGTCTTATGAACAAAATGGAACTAATTTGAATGGGCGTACATATTTAAATTCTATTTCGAATTTAGTTATGATAATACATAAATACAGGCATATATGTGTGCGGAAACTCATGGATAAATTATTCTATCTAGACTTTTAAATTTTAATTATTAAAAGTGAGGATAGTACGAAGTTGGATGACGATATATTAGGCACCCAATTACGTCAAAATCACTCTACGGTACGTTTGGCAGAGTTTTTTATTGAACGTTATATAGTTAAGTTCATGTAAGTGAAATTCACAAAAGACATCCAGAACATAGTCAATTATTCATTTATTTATTATATATAATTTATCAATTAAAGTCGAAATGCAGATCTTTTCGAATTTATTGAATATGAAATACCAGTCAGCTCGTTTCACAGGTGTTCAGACGAATATCATCTTTCACTAGATGTCCGTAAGAACATCGCGCATTTGGGTGAAAATTCGTGAAGTGGACCTCGGATTTTCCAAGAGTCGTAATTGTTTAACTAATCTTTATAAATATAAAGTACCAATACAGAAACAAACAACCACCAAGTTTTGTTGAAAAATATTGAACGGTTTATTATTTATGCACGATTGAATTTTTAGGTCATATATTTTTCAAAAATTTATTTCTCAGCAATGAATTGTCGGATCTTGATGAATTTTTTACACATGGTTGAGGAAGGTTTGACCTTTAAAACATATCTTTCACATTGTTGAAAAACAATATTCACTGCGTAAAATTATTGGTTTTATTAAATAAATCAGTTCGTTAGCAGCTCTCGCAGAGAGTAGACGTGTTTTGTTTCTCGTCGCGAGGCTTGTCGAATGAACGTGTATGGCTGTGTTAGTGCTCAAGAATTTAAATTTAAATCTTGTGCTCATCAACAAGCTTACATATGGAAGGCACAAAAAACGAAAAAGGCAATATGAACGATAAAAAATCGACTGAGGTTAATAACAAAAAAAAAAAAGAATCCGAAATAGTCCTGAAGAATCTCAAATCAGAGCGAAGAAAAAACACCAGACTAGTATAAAAGATTACTGGTTAAGCACACCCACTATTAGTCAAAATCGGTTCAATATAATTAGGGATTTGGATAACACTACTTTTGAAGATGCAACGGAAAACACAAGTGAAAATACAACTGCAGATAAAAGTGATGAATTAGCAAAAGAGCCAATCAAATCTCCAAAACCTCCGCCAATCTATGTTTGCGGTGTTCAAAACATAAACCCGCTGAAAGAATTGCTGAAAAATATCGCTGAAAATAACTACACTCTAAAAATACTGCAAAATAATCAGGTCAAAATCCAACCAAATTCCTCCGAGAATTATCTTCCTATTGTTGAACAACTTAAAAACAAAAAAACAGAATTTTATACATATCAACTAAAACAGGATAAAAATTTTAAAGTAGTTTTGAGGAATATGCATCCATCAGTCGATCTAGATGAATTAAAAGAGGAAATTGAAGCGCATGGACATCGTGTTTCAAGAATAACAAATATAAGGCAAAATCTTACGAAAATACCGTTACCACTCTTCTTCATTGAATTAGAAGTAAATACAAACAATAAGGAAATTTATAACATAAACAAATTAATAAATACGATTGTCACTTTCGAACCACCACGTAAGAAAAGAGAAATACCTCAGTGTATGAACTGCCAAGAATTCGGTTATACAAAAAATTACTGTCACAAGAGTCCTGTATGTGTGAAATGTGCTAAAAACCATTTAACTGTAAATTGTCAAATAAAAAGTAAAACCGATAATGTCATATGCTCAAATTGCAATGGCAATCATCCTGCTAGTTATAAGGGTTGCATTGTACACAAACAATTACAGCAAAAACTTTTTCCCACATTAAGAGAAAAAAGAATTCAATCATCACAGCAACTAAATAAAATGCAAAATGCTACTCAATCGAATGTTTCCTACGCTCAGGTAACGATTAATGTTAATAAGAATCAAAATAACAATAATAATGAAACCAACCAGTCGGAAATACTAACACAAACAACAGAGCAAAATGTAAATACAAATAAACTTGAAACTATGATATTTCAATTAATGAATAGACTTGACAAAATGTTAAATATCATTACAAGCCTATTAGATAAAATCGTAGCATGAACAAAAATCTAGAAACATAAATCTAAAAATTGCTTTCTGGAACTCTAACGGGCTCAGCCAGAGGACCTTAGAACTAAAAACTTTTTTAGTAGAACACAATATTGACATCATGCTCATTTCTGAAACACATTTCACAAATAAACATTATTTTCGAATACCAAATTACACTATGTACGATACAAAACACCCTGATAACAAGGCACATGGTGGTACGGCCGTAATAATTAAAACAAATATAAAACATTTTGAAAATGAAAAAAGTACAGAAGATTTTTTGCAGTCAACTAGCGTTACCATCGTAGATCGGACAGGACCAATTACCATATCAGCAGTATATTGCCCACCTAAGCATGCCATCAAGCAAGAAGCATTTATGAAATACTTTAATAGTTTGGGACATCGTTTTATTGCAGCAGGAGATTTTAACGCGAAACATCCTTGGTGGGGCTCAAGATCAACAACACCAAGTCCAGGGGGTGGCAATTGTATGCATCTATGCAGTCTCTAAATTGTATACCAATTTCAACCGGCGAACCCACTTATTGGCCAAGTGACAGAAACAAAATCCCCGATTTAATTGATTTCGCTGTTATCAAAGGTATGAGCGCCAAACTATTTACAGCTACATCTTGCCTAGATCTTACATCAGATCATTCTCCTGTCATCATTAATTTTTGCACCAGCACTATTACGATAAAGAAAGCCACATCTCTATATACTAAAAAAACAAACTGGAATAAATATCAGGAATTTATAAATGCAAATTTGTCTTGCAATATAAGATTAAAAACTGAAAATGACATAGAATCTGCAATTGAAAAATTTACTGGGCTTATACAAATGGCTGCAACTACTGCTACTCCTTCCGTTTCTGAAACTCATTCATTATCATTCCCTGTACATGTTCTTGCTAAGATTAAAAAAAAAAGAAAATTAAGAAAAAACTGGCAAACCACCCGTACTGTTTTAGATAAAAGTAAATTAAATAGATCAATTAAGGAACTTAAAAAGTTATTACGTGAAGAAAGAAATACTCGAGTCGAAAACTATTTGAAAAATCTGTCGTCAAATGAAGCCAATGATTACTCTCTTTGGAAAGCCACAAAAAACATCAAAAGACCACAACAATTCATGAACCCAATTAAATTAGAAAATGGCAACTGGGCCAGGAGTAGTGAAGAAAAAGCCTACGCTTCTGGTGCACATTTTGAAAGTGTCTTTGTGCCACATCCTCGGAAAATATCTGAACGAGAAGAACAAGAACTGATGCAGAACACGGAAGATAGTTGTACAAACAGTGCAGCTATCAAAGGTACTACTTGCAAAGAAGTTTCAAAAATAATGTCAAAAATTAAAGTTAAAAAATCTCCTGGTCATGATAAAATTAATGGGAAACTTCTTAAGAATCTTCCTCCAAAAGCAGTCCGATTCCTAACTATTGTAATAAATGCAATATTTAGGCTTCAATATTATCCAAAACAATGGAAAGTTGCCGAAATTATTGTCATACCTAAGCCTGGTAAAGCGCCAGAACTTGTCACGTCATACAGACCCATAAGCCTATTGCCAATTATGTCCAAGATCTGTGAAAAAAATACTTTTAAAAAGACTGTATCCCATTATTCTGCAAAAGAAGATAATTCCAAATCATCAATTTGGATTTAGAAATCAGCATTCCACAATTGAATAAGTGAATAGGATAACCAAGCACGTAAAAGAGACCTTCGAAAAGAAAACCTATTGCTCTGCTGTTTTCCTAGATATTTCACAGGCATTTGATAAGGTCTGGCATATCGGACTGCTGTATAAATTTAAAAAATACTTTCCACCTCAACACTATCAACTATTAAAATCATATCTAAGCGATAGAAATTTTCACATCAAACTTGGTGACGTAATTCCACAAAAGTATACCATAAAAGCTGGTGTTCCTCAAGGCAGCGTACTAGGACCCATGCTATATTTTATCTATACATCTGATTTACCTACCACTCTAGATACAACCACGTCAACCTATGCAGACGACACCGCCATTTTATCTTCACAACCAAATGCTTTTAAAGCATCCGAAACCCTACAGCTACACCTAAATAATATCGAAACCTGGTCGAAGTCCTGGAGAATCCAAATTAATGAAAGTAAATCTATTCATACCACTTTTACGTTACGCAAAGACGACTGTCCTTCGGTACGCCTAAATAACAACATAGTACCATATTCCAATCACGTAAAATATCTTGGAATAAAATTAGATCGTAGGTTAACTTGGAAGCAACACATTTGGTCAAAACGAAAACAATTAAACTTGAAGGTTAGGAAAATGTACTGGTTGCTTAATAAGAGTTCATCTCTTACATTAGAAAATAAACTACTTATATACAAAACAATCATTAAACCAGTGTGAACATATGGGATATAGTTGTGGGGCACAGCGTCCAGCTCAAATATAGAAATCCTGGAAAGATTCCAATCAAAAATTCTAAGGCAAATAGTAGCTGCTCCTTGGTATGTTCCAAACGATATTATAAAAAAGGACTTGAAAATCCCTACCGTTAAAGAAGAAATCAGCAGATTTACTGCATCTTACAAGCAAAGGCTAAGGCTGCATTCAAATCAACTTGCTACAAAACTCCTACAACGACCAAGTGCAGAATCTAGACTTAAAAAATACAAAGCGCTATAACTTTTTCCATAGTTTCTAATTGACTTCGTGATGTTCTTTATTATTATCTTATAACACTAACTTGTTTCCTATGGGAAACCATGCGTTAGATTCAAGCAATATGTAATGTGATATAAAATTTACTTAATGTTGTACAAACAAACTGTAAATAAAATTGGAGATAGAAAAAAAAAAAATAAATAAATAAATAATTGACTATGTTCTGGATGTCTTTTGTGAATTTCACTTACATGAACTTAAACTATATACATCTAGGATTAAATACCTGAAATTAAAAGTTGGAAGATCGAAATAGTTTCTTAACTATGATTTTTTTGTGAGCGCGGTCGCGTCATGTCGATACGTGCGACGCGCCTGGAATATATGAAGATATCAGTTATTTTCTGGACATAATGAAGTAAGATCTAAGCGAATTATGTGAAATGTATATTAACATGGTAAATATATTTTTATATTTAATAATAATTATAATTTATTCCAAATCCTCGTTTTCATGATTACACGATATTTATCGAAGAACGTGCAACGAGCTCATGCAGCAACCCTTCCAGAAGCGTCGCACGGATCGAAAAAGCGCTCACAAAAAAATTCATAGTTAAGAAACTATTTCGATCTTCCATCTTTTTATTTCAGGTATTTAATCTTAGAAGTATGTAGTTTAAGTTCATGTAAGTGAAATTCACAAAAGACATCCAGAACATAGTCAATTATTCATTTATTTAATAAAATCAATAATTTTACACAGTAAATATTGTTTTTCAACAATGTGAAAAATATGTTTTTAAAGGTCAAACCTTCCTTAACCATGTGTAAAAAATTCATCAAGATCCGAGAATTCATTGCTGAGAAATAAATTTTTGAGAAATATGTGACCTAAAATTCAATCGTGCATAAATAATAAACCGTTCAATATTTTTCAACAAAACTTGGTGGTTGTTTGTTTCTATATTGGTACTTTATATTTATAAAGTTTAGTTAAGCAATAAACCTTGGAAAATCCGAGGTCCACTTAACGAATTTTTACCAATTTATAAATATTCGTACAAAACTGCGAACAGAATCGATGTTTTAAATCCCGTCATTGGTTTTCTGCAGTTTCCCCACGCCATTGCACACCCGAAAGAGGGTACTCCTCACAGAAGTCGGCTGCAGACGCACAGAAGGGCGCCTATTGGTTTTATGTACGAGCCCTTGGACTGCGGCGGCAATATCGGGCGACTTTCGTTTAAACACTTACTACTACAATAGAAATCTGTGTACTTGGTTTTCGAGACAATGAGTAGACACTTTTATTTCGATAATCGCGATATAATATTTTAAATTCCGAATTATTCGAAATACACATGGAATGCCTGGGTAGAGTTAATTTCGACTGCACGATGCGCTTCTGGATGGATAGTAGCCATCTGGTTCCGAGCATGGGAATATATAAGGCAGATTGCATTAACAGATTTCGCCATACTTTACATTCGTATAGGAAATGTAGGAATTGCAGAAACCTACATCAAGTACAGTAGCTCATGAGTCGATTTCCGCCATATAAACAATATTGCTATATATAAACAAAGCCCGACTTTCGAACAGTGAGCTATTTGAAAAGCGTTATCAAAATATTGATCTTCGGACGGCGATCGAACTCACAACCTACGACATCGCAGTCCAGTGTGTTACCGCCAGAGCCACGAAGCCTGAGTCGAAACCTCACTTAGTTTTGTTAAATTTATTTCAAGAAGTTAACATTTTTTTATTCTCTTATTTTTAATTCTCTAATAAAATTCATAATTTTATCTTTAGTTTTGATTAATCTTCGAATTACGACGGTTCTGTTACCTTTCCCCTCATTGCACTGATTTATTACTTCGACCCAGACCTAAACTTACTCTACAGTTTTTCATCAAATGTCGACGTTTCAGGCCCCAAGGAGCCCAAATTAACAATAAAAAATTAGTGTCCGTGATCTTGTACGTAAGTACGTCCGTACGCCCGTACGTACCGTGTTTTTTTGTCTCGCGATATCTCACGTACGGATAAGCGTATCGACATACATTTTTTTAAAATACGTGTCTTGACCTAACTTAGAACTGATTAGATTTTGACGCAGATCCATCCGTCCATTACTAAAAAAACATTAACCCCAATTACGTTTCTTCGTAGTTTTTTTGCATATATTTTGTAAAAATAAAAATTTTATTCAAATATGTTTCAAACAAAAAAGATAGAGCATGAAATTCTCTACAAAAAAGGTTTTATGCATTTTCTTCCTAAAAACAACGATAATGCCATAAAATCTGTTTTAAAATGCGTATGACGATTGTCTGACGAAGTAATGAATTTGGTCACTTCGGCAAAAGACTTATCCTATAGTTTTTCATCAAATTTCGACGTTTCGACCACGGGGGGGGGGGGGGGGGGGCTATAACTACGATGACACTGAAACAACTGAATCTTTGCGAGCTCCTCGGGCGCAAAAGTTATTTTACGCCCTTGATACGAAAATAACTGTTTCGATATATCTAAAAAGATGTCTTATAGATATCTAAAAGATATCCGTTACAAATCTATTCGACACTTTCAAGATACCTTTGACGAATTATATGGTATATATAAGATCATAATAATACAGACATTAATTAGTAAAACATAGTAAACATATAATATGCATCCAATAGTCTATTACAAACAAGTGCATGAAGTGTTTTGCAACTTTTATTTATTAATACTTCGGCTGGCCTGTCGTCGGGGTCCAAGTTTTGAAAATGCTCATCCTTCCAACTATAGATCCATAGCCATTTCAAATGCTATCACTAAGCTGTTCTCGCAGATTTTTGCTATGAGATTAGAGAAGTGGTTGTTAACTCACTATATTCTACCAGAACAACAGGCAGAGTTTCGCAGGGGACGCTCTGCGGAGGACAATATCTTCGCGCTCAACACACCCGTGCAAATCCTGTTGAGAAAAAAAACCAGTAAATGCTATGTGCTTCTGTGGAATTCCGCAGAGCGTTAGATTCAATTCCGCACGAAAAACTTTGGCAAAAGCTCTTTAGTCTGGGTATCAGCGCGAAGTTGGTAAGGATGTTAATAGCGTTATATGACTCAGCGAAAGTCTATATGCAAACCGATGCAGGAGCGACGGAGTTGTACGCGGTAACAGAAGGAGTCCTGCAGGGGGAGAATTTGAGCCCACTTTTGTTTCTTATTTATTTATCGGATATTGTAAAATTCTTTCGTGATATGGTCTGAGAGGTACCGATTACACTTTGTCTCGCGACCTGATGATGCTCTTATACGCGTGTGACTTGGCAATATTTCAATATTCACCTGCCGACCTGAGTTCAAAGCTTCAGGTTTTTGGAATGTACTGTCCTATAAATGGCCTTGAAGTTAATATTGCTAAAACCAAGATTGTTGTTTTCAGAAGAGGGGGTCCGCTGGACTCTTCCTTAAAACCTTTACCTTTGACAGTCGGCAGGTTGAAGTTGTGTCCACCTACTCGTATTTGGGCATTGTTGTCTCTTCTTCGGCGAAATGGTTAAAGGCTGTGAAAAACATGACGGCCAGGACTGGGCAGGCAACTGCCTCTAGCTCGGCTGTCATGGCTTCCATTAAAGCAGACTCGTGGGGTGGGGCTCTTAAATTGTATCAAGCCTCGATAGTTTCTACGTTACTTTATGCTGCCCCCTGCTGGTGGCTCTGTTACCTAGAACATCTACAATCGATTCAATTATAAATTTTTAAAAAGCTATTTTGTCTTTCTCGATCGGTACAGGGCTACTTACTGCGCTTAGAATGGGTTTGTATTCAATATCAGTTGAAATAATTCGTCGGACGATGTTATTTGTGGTCAGACTTCTCAGACAGCCGCCGACTAGTCTACCAATGATGGGACTGATTAGGCTGTGGGAACTCAGTGAGCGTAATTCGGATCCCTCCGCGCCTAATTGGTTACGGCATCTACGAGTTGGGATGAGCTCGCCCTCTTATGAAGACCTGTGGTTGGACTTATCGACGGACTACTGGGAGTCGCGTATCGAGGCGATCTGCTATGATTTTGCTCATTTACAACGACGTCTTGACCTTAAAAACTACTATGAATCAGATTCTCCGCAAATTCCGCTTTATAAAAGCCTTTCCGAGGGCTATAGACTTTTCTATCCTGAGCGCTGTCCCCATGCGTTTGAGCGAGTAAAAATGCAAATCAGGACAGCTACGATGTTTTCGCGATCTATTCATGTAGGAAAGAACAGTTACAAATATGATCCCAGTGAGCAGTGTTCCATATGCAACCAGGGAGCATTAGAAACACTTTCTCACTTACTCTATGACTGTCCGCATTACGCTTCGCGTCGGAATAGGGTTCTTTGCTCCCATAGGTTGGAACGGTGCTCAGGGGGAAATTTCGTAGCCACTCTGATCTGCGCGGAGGATCAAATCGCGACGAAGCTACTATATTTTTTTGTAACGACATCTTTAAGCGAAGAGATTTTTTGTTTGGTCATTGATCCGGTAGTTTGTAAGCCTTCGCTATGCGTGTGTTGCGACTGCTATTATGTATATTTGTCCTATTTGCGGTATATGCTTTTTATGTTACATATTATTGTTTATATGACGTCCAAATATGAACTTATTTTTTTATGGATGTGTACCACCTCCCAAAGGAATTTTGTATTCAATTATATGGGAATAATAATAATATGTATGAAAATTGGAAATGATTTAAAACCACGACCTATAGCCTGGGGCGAAGTAAAATTGAAAATGGGCATTTTAAAAATTTCGACCCTGGCAACAGGCCAGCCATTACTTCATGCATTTGTATTGTAATAGACTATTCGATACATATTATATGTTTACTATGTTTTACTAATTACAGTCTGTATTATTATGATCTTATAAATATAATATTGAATAGTATTTTTAAAATAAAATACGTCTACTATTATTTATCAGATGTGATGTGAATTCTGGAGACGTCGAATTTTAGGGATTTTTTACTTTCGCTTTTTGTCGACTAAAGCGTCACCTGTGAACCACAATGTAATAGTCAAGTTGGTGTACTTTTTTCAGGAAGATTCCAGATCTGCAATAAAAAATGGAGGTTCCTATTGAAGTTTTATTGTTTTTCCCCCAACCCACCCCCAGGAGGTGGGGGAGCGGGTCAATTTCATTATTACTGGATACCCCCTTTCGTGTCGAACAACTTTCATCCCACACCTTTTTTGATTCTGTGCATAGTTCTCGAGATATTTCAATGTCTTCAGATAAATTTGGATTTTTATCGGTTACAGCACCACCTGTGAACCAAAATGCAATAGCTCCTGGGTCAAATTGGTGTACTTTTTTCCGGAGAATCCAAATCTGCAATAAAAAATGGGGATTCCTATTTATGTTTTATTGTTTTCACCCCACCCCACCCCCAGGGGGTCAATTTCATTATCACCGGATGCCCCCTTCGTGTCGAACAACTTTCATCCCACACCTCTTTTGATTCTGTGCATAGTTCTCGAGATATTTCTATGTCTTCAGATAAATCGGCCGCCCTGTATATATATATATATATATATATATATATATATATCAGTGTCACTGGTACGGCGGAACATAGGGCAACCCATGTTAAAGCAATGGCGTGCATGATTGACCAGTGACGCTGGGGACATTGTCGTACGACGCTTCTTATTGGCTCGTGTGAACAACGTCGGAATGTCGTAATTGTAGGTATTGGAGTATTTCTGTTACGAGTTCTCGCTTGTATAGGGGAGGTGACTTAGCCCTACGTTACTTTGCATGTGACATCCTAACAACAACTCGTAAGTCTTTATTTTAAATAATTTAGAAGCTAATAAAATTATTTATTGAATTTTCAGGAATGAAGTGTGAAATTTTCTTTACACGGTGTAGTGTCCAGTAGAGAATATTCGGATCGAAATTGATTCTTCAAAAGTCGGAGTTTTCTAACCTCCAAGATAACTATTGGATGCAGAATTTAATTAGATAAGTTTTCTCTTTACTTACTTTTGTCATTCGTTATTAAGAATTCGATACTTTGTTTTGTCTTTTCATTTTCAGATTTCATCGGTGAATCTAAGAATGAAATGAGATCTACAATATTTTATAAGGCTCCAAACTGAAATTTGGCATCGGTATGATGGCCGAGTATAATTGCAAGTGAGATGTTTCTCTGATGACAATGAAGAAACTAGTTACACCAACATTACAAGAAATTGAAATGGTCAGTGCATAACCATATTAGTTATTACAATTTCCATTCAATTACAGGAAAGCGAGCCACTGTGGTTCCAGCAAGATGGTGCGCCACCCCACTCTGTCAGATCAGTGACAGATCATTTAAATTTAAATTTTCCTGAGCGGTGGATAGGAAGACATGGTCCGATATAATGGCCAGCACGATCTCCAGACCTTACACCCCTGGATTTCTTTCTGTGGGGTTTCGTAAAAAACCAATTGTACAATGGCGTTTTTCTGTACACAAAAGAAGAACTGCGGAACAGAATTAGAGTAATAATTAATTTCATTACTACGGAACAGCTGGAGAAAGTTCAAAAAGATTTTGCCAATCGATTGGCGTATTGCACTGCTGCCGCTGGTCGGCATTTTGAACATTTAATAAAATAACATAAAAATATTTTTAAGCATATTATATATTCACGTATATTTGAATTTCACTTTTACAATTCTTATTTTCACATCTAATCACTTTTACGCGTTGCTTAGGTTGCACTATTATTCAAAAATATAAATTTAACGTTTTACAGTTTCACTGAAATTACACTTATTTTTAACGTGTCACTATTTGTTACTTTTAATTGTAATGTTTAATTTTAATGTTGATCCTCAGCATCTTTTGGAAAGCTGTTCTTTCAAAATAATGTCCAATGTATCTCCAATATTGATTTGACGAATACTTTATCCTCAATCCGTATTACGTCGATTCTTCATCACTTTTAAAAATATGCAGGATGTTATAAAAGCTTCATTGTCATCAGAGAAACATCTCACTTGCAATTATACTCGGCCATCATACCGATGCCAAATTTCAGTTTGGAGCCTTATAAAATATTGTAGATCTCATTTCATTCTTAGATTCACCGATAAAATCTGAAAATGAAAAGACAAAACAAAGTATCGAATTCTTAATAACGAATGACAAAAGTAAGTAAAGAGAAAACTTATCTAATTAAATTCTGCATCCAATAGTTATCTTGGAGGTTAGAAAACTCCGACTTTTGAAGAATCAATTTCGATCCGAATATTCTCTACTGGACACTACACCGTGTAAAGAAAATTTCACACTTCATTCCTGAAAATTCAATAAATAATTTTATTAGCTTCTAAATTATTTAAAATAAAGACTGACGAGTTGTTGTTAGGATGTCACATGCAAAGTAACGTAGGGCTAAGTCACCTCCCCTATACAAGCGAGAACGAAATAAAATAAATAATAATAACATAATTTATTACGTTTAATATTTTTCTTTAAAACTTATTGACAGATGCGCAAATACTCCAATACCTACAATTACGACATTCCGACGTTGTTCACACGAGCCAATAAGAAGCGTCGAACGACAATGTCCCTAGCGTCACTGGTCAATCATGCACGCCATAGCTTTAACATAGGTTGCCCTATGTTCCGCCGTACCAGTGACACCCTGTATATATATTATATTTATAAGATCATAATAATACAGACTGTAATTAGTAAAACATAGTAAAAATGTAATATGCATCGCATAGTCTATTAGAATACAAATGCATGAAGTAAGGGCTAGCCTGTTCCCGGGGTCGAAATTTTGAAAATGCCCATTTTCAATTTTACTTCGCCCCAGGCTATAGGTCGTAGTTTTAAATCATTTTAAATTTTCATACATATTATATTATTCCCATATAATTGAATACAAAATTCCTTTGGGAGGTGGTACACATCCATAAAAAAATAAGTTCATATTTGGGCGTCATATAAACAATAATACGTAACATAAAAAGCACACAGCACAAATAGAACAAATATAAATAACAGCAGTCGCAACGCACGCATAGCGAAGGTTTACAAACTACCGGATCAATGACCAAGCAAAAAATCTCTACGCGTAAATATGTCGGTTACAAAAAAATAGAGTAGCTTCGTCGCGATTTGATCCTGCGCGCAGATCAGAGTGGCTACGAAATTTTCCCCTGAGCACCGTTCCAACCTATGGGAGCAAAGAACCCTATTCCTACGCGAATCGTAATGCGGACAGTCACAGAGTAAGTGAGAAAGTGTTTCTAATGCTCCCTGGTTGCATTGGGAACACTGCTCACTGGGATCATATTTGTAAGTGTTCTTTCCTACATAAATAGATCACGAAAACACCGTAGCTGTCCTGATTTGCATTTTTACTCGCACAAACGCGAAGGGACAGCGCTAAGGATAGAAAACCTTATAGCCCTCGGAAAGGCTTCTATAAAGCGGAATTTGCGGAGAATCTGAATCATAGTACTTTTTAAGGTCAAGTCGTCGTTAAGTCCACCCACAGGTCTTCATAAGAGGGCGAGCTCATCACAAGTCTTAAATGCCAAAACCAATTAGACGCGGAGGGATCCGAATTACGCTTACTGAGTTCTTACTGACCCACAGCCTAATCAGTCCTAATCAGTCCCATCCTTGGTAGACTAGTCGGCGGATGTCTGAGAAGTCTGACCACAAGTAACATCGTGCGATGAATTATTTCAACTGATATTGAATACAAACCCAGTTCTAAGCGCAGTAAGTAGCCCTGTACCAATCGAGAAAGACAAAATAGCTTTTTAAAAAATTCTAATTGAATCGATTGTAGCTGTTCCAGGTAACAGAGTGACCAGCAGGGGGCAGCATAAAGTAACGTAGAAACTATCGAGGCTTGATACAATTTAAGAGCCCCACCCCACGAGTCTGCTTTAATGGAAGCCATGACAGCCAAGATAGAGGCAGTTGCCTGCCTAGTCCTGGCCGTCATGTTTTTCACAGCCTTTAACCATTACGCCGAAGAAGAGACAACAATGCCCAAATACGAGTAGGTGGACACAACTTCAACCAGCCGGCTGTCAAAGGTAAAGGTTTTAGAGGAAGAGTCCAGCGGACCCCCTCTTCTGAAAACAACAATCTTGGTTTCAGCAATATTAACTTCAAGACCATTTATATGACAGTACATTCCAAAAACCTGAAGCTTTGAACTCAGGTCGGCAGGTGAATATGCAAATATTGCTAAGTCACACGCGTATAAGAGCATCATCAGGTCGCGAGACAAAGTGTAATCGGTACCCCTCAGACCCTTATCACAAAAGAATTTTACAATATCCGATAAATAAATAAGAAACAAAAGTGGGCTCAAAATCTCCCCCTGCAGGACTCCTTCTGTTACCGCGTACAACTCCGTCGCTCCTGCATCGGTTTGCATATAGACTTTCGCTGAGTCATATAACGCTATTAACATCCTTACCAACTTCGCGCTGATACCCAGACTAAAGAGCTTTTGCCATAGTTTTTCGTGCGGAATTGAATATAACGCTCTGCGGAATTCCACAAAAAGCACATAGCATTTACTGGCCTTTTTTCTGAACATGATTTGCACGGCTGTGTTCAGCGCGAAGATATTGTCTTCCGCAAAGCGCCCCCTGCGAAACCCCGCCTGTTGTTCTGGTAGAATAGAGTGAGTTAACAACCACTTCTCTAATCTCATAGCAAAAATCTGCGAGAACAGCTTAGTGACCATAGCATTTGAAATGTCTATGGATCTATAGTTGGAAGGATCCGTACGGTCGCCTTTCTTATGGAGCATGAATAGACTAGCCGTCATCCAACCTTCAGGGAATTTTTCTTTTGTCATAATATCGTTAAACAAGGTTAAGATAAAATCAAACCAATCGCCAGACAGATAGATGCTTTAACAATTCCGCCGGAATACCATCCGGTCCTATTGCTTTTCCCGTTTTTAGTTTATTCATGCTCGTACAGAGCTCTTGTCGTGAAATCGGAGCATCAAGCTCTTCGACGTGGGTACCGGAAAAGAGATGGCAGGAGACGGTAACCTGGAATAGAGCGAGGCCAAATGTCTGTCCCACGTATCAAGTGAAACAGACGAACTACTGGAAAACACTCGTCTGTAACCCCGGATCGTGGACCAATACCTACCAGCATCACTAATACTCGCGAAACCGTCCGCCACCATTTGTTGATGTTTTTTCTTAGCAAGAGCAACCGTATTCTTGTAACATTTTTTGGCTTTAAAAAAATTTGCTTAAAAGAACGGGGCATATTTATTTGTTCGCATGCGGGTTAGAGCACTATTCATATTATTTTTGCTTCCTTACATTTTATATCGAGCCATCTAGGAGCCGTTACAAAACGACGAGCCGGCACTGACTTACTCGACGATACCTTTAAGATACCCGCGTCTTCAGTCAAATTTAGCAAACCCGTACAGAAAGTCGGAAACAACCGGTCTGTCGTCATTTGATTGGAACTGTCCGAGTATAACCGAGTATTTAACAACAACTCTTTAAAAGAAGCACAACCTTCAGACGACCAGTTGATTCTACGGCTTTCATTTCGCTGCATAAATAAACGCCTAACAGTCGAGGATGCCCAGGTCATAGAAAGAACGATCGTAGCAGGAAAATGATCCGAGCCACTGCTATTGGTTCCAATAAAAAAGTCTTTGACAGGATGCAAATAACTGCCAGAGACCCAAACCAAATCGACCACGCTTTGCCCTCTGTTATCGAAGTAAGTATACTGGGCAGGCGAATCGCTAACCGAACGACCATTTATTAGGACAAGATTGTTGACATGCATGAATTCATACAGAGCAGTACCACGCGCATTTGATCTATGATCAACTGAAGACCTAATCAAGTCCAGCTGCGTATCAACAAAAATGTCCGGACAGTTGTTTTCTAAATCTAGGTCACCCAGCCATGCGTTGAAATCGCCGCAAAGAATAAAAATACTGGAGGGGAATTGGGCATAGAAATTATCAAGAGTCAATTAAAGAGACAGAAGTTCTGTAGAAAGATCGTTAGACGGTGAAAAATAAAAAGAGCCTAAAATAATGGAGACTGGAGAAGTACTTAACTTAATGAAAATCCAGTTGGCGGCGATTTCATGGATCATCGGATGGCCCACCGAGGGAGTTACTGTCGGAAGCCCCCCCCCCCTATACCTGCCTCTAGAGCCAGAGCGGCTAGCAGGTGCGCAAAAAAGTCGAAGCCATCTCGTTGAAATGAAGTTTCTTGTTCCGATCGCCAGGTTTCAGTAAAGTTGAAAATTCCATTTAGGGGCGAGGATAACACATGATCAAGATTCGTTGGTCCATAGATATTCCAAAAAACGCAGCGTATTTCTTGTGTATTTGTAAGCACTTCTCGATCCATTTGACTTTTAAAAAGTGTGTTCGGGGAACTGGTTGAGCCTCGTGAGCATAAGTGATGTGTGTGTGTGCACAATATCCAGCACGATTTCCCATGCTGATGGAAATCGGAGCTGCTCCTAGCAGTTTTTTGGGACTGATGATGTTTCCAGTGATTCTGCAGTGTCGATGAGTGTTACCTCGGTTGATGACGTTTTTGCTGTGTTTACCTAGGAGGGCCAGTCGCAGCTTCGAATTTTCCAATTTCGTCGGACTAGCTAAACCAAACTCCGTTTATTTGCACATTTAGTGCTTTTTTAACCGCAATTTTGTTTTCTGACCTAGCTTTCCTGACTAGCTCCCTCGCATGGTAATCAATTTTCCGCTCGCATTACGTCTGATCGTTGTCAAGATATATTTGATGTCCAGCTAGCTTCGTCCTTTTTTCTGACATAATTTGGGTTTTAACACTAGCTGAAACTAGTTTCGCAAGTAAAATCGGCGGATTCTTTCTTATCATATAGGCAGGATCTACTGCGTTATGTATATTAAAAAAATCCTTAAAATTTTTTTAGCGGTATCTGTGGCATTACCTACTATGGACAACCCCTAATTTTCACATTTTTTTCTTCTTAACATTTTTGCTCCGATCTACTATTTAAAATTTTTATTTCTGCATCTTTTTCCAAGAGTTTTATTTTCAGGTCGCCAATCCACGATAAAACTTCCTTTTTAAAAGAGGAAAATTGATGCATCATCAGATCAGAGTCTTTCTTCCTCTCCGAGTTTGCAACATCAACTTTATGCGAGAGTGCATTTATAGACTCTTGTAGTTGTTTTAAAATTTCTTCCATTTCGACTTTTTCAGCGTTCATTTTTAAGGACGATTCTCGAAGAACTGAGTTTCGGCAACAGTGCTTTTTAATATTAACAGAATCTGTGTCTAACGACTGCGCGTCTTCAAGAGCACGTTTCTTATCGATAGTCCGTACCGAGAGTTCATAATAATCTGTCAGCGAAGTGCTGGTGGCATCTCTGTACGAAAGCCAACGTGATATCGTGGGGGGACGTCCCACCGAAGGAGCAAGTTGCTTAGGTGTCAAAAGGCACGCTTCCTTCTTCGGCCAATCTTCACAAGTAGGCGTGTTATTCAAAGGTGTCGATAAGGGACTAGACTCCTTCCCAGACATCGGCAAGATCAAGTACTCGGTAGGTGCTGCCTCACTCGGATACGGTCTAGTAATTACAAATTAAAGTTGAGTGATGAAAACAAAATCGCCTCGTGGGCGGAAGTTGCCTGGAAGAATTGCGCTCTAAATCTGCGCATTAACACACAGAAACCACGTGTATCGTAAATAAGATAAAAAAAATAAATAACACAGTCAGTTTCTATAAAAAGGTGCAGAACTAGCACACAATATAACAGTTATTTACAATACAGCAAACTTGATAGACGCATTTAATAAATTAAAAACACTGTCTCGACACTAACTTGACGCTCACATATTATGCATATCGTCCGTATATTTGCAGCTGGTATTTTAGCAAATATAGCTCAAAAAAAAAATCCGCGAAAATATTCGTACGCATCATAGTGCGAGCACCTTCACTTTTTACGAGGTGATCGAACGCAATTTCACGAAAAAACTCACTAAAACTGCTATACAATATCAGACACGTTTGACAAGCGTGAAACTCGGAGCGTTACCGGATGTGTACTCCCATTTTCATACATATTAGAAACACTATATTGTTGTAATATAGATATCAAAGCCACTTGAACCTAAATATGATTGTTGTTAGTAAACGATCGAGTATTAAGGAATAGCCGACTTTCAACAGGGTTAAAGTTTCTGAGCGAACGAAGCGAGCGAGGCACTGCGCCAACACTAGTTTTAATTTTAATTAAAAATTTCCTTTTGACTCGCCAAGCACCACAAATTGGATTCAACAAATGAAGAAATTATCTTCTATATTCGCAGTAACAAAAGATTAATCTTCACTTCAATCATGAAAAAACCGTAACTTTCAAGATATTACCTGTCACGTTCAGGATATTAACTTGTAACAACTTCTTAACATTATTTTTCAAAAAGGTAGACTTTAGAAGATATCGACAAAGGAAACGAAACGTTTAAGAATAACAATGATTACATATTCGCGTTTCCTCTGATTTTTTGTTATTACATCGGACGAATATCGGTCCGGATTGAAAAAGCAATTGAGCTTCTCTGTTTATATTCGTTAAATATTCGTTACTATTATTAAATTACGAATAATCGATGTGATATGAACATTCTATTTACAATCCCATTTCCATTTTTTCAAAAGCAATCCTTCCATCAAAGAATGTTTTGTGCATATCATTATCTATTATATTTCGGATATAGTAATATTATAATCATTTAGGTTCAAACAGGGTGCAATTGGTATTGGAAAAGTAACTACTTTTAACTTAATTATTAATTCTACCATTAAATAGTATATTCAAATGTAATATCTTATATTATTCCAGTGTATGCTGTGAGGGTTGTACTGTGTTGATTTGTGTTTCAATGAAACCTCTGTGACTTATATTTGTACTGTAATATTCACATTTTCGACAATATCCCGAAGACCTAACATGGAGGGAGTTTTATGATTTTATTAAATATACAAAATATATTGTACTTTTGATGCAGTGCTTATGGAACTCTGACGGTCAGGACGCTTTTGGATACTATTGAACACTGCATGAAAGAATTTGACTTTCCAGATCCATACTTGCACGTGAGTATAATACTGCAATAATGCACCTTATAGCACCCAGCGAATAACTCCATATAAATAGTTTCACATGCACACTAAAAAAATTGAGAGTTAACATTCTTACCAAATGTAATTGGATCCGAAATTTCATAGGTTTCCTACCAATTAGAGTGCAGAGGTCCTTCTTGACTAAATTTTGTATAGATTTATAGAACACACATTTTATAAGCTGCATTCGGAAAATTCTTCCGTAATTTCAAATGTAGTTTAAGAACCTAGGAATTTCACAAACAATATTCTACCTTCATTTATATTTTACTCGCCAAGTAATAATATTTATTCTGAATTAACGATCTCTCGGAAATAGTTATGACAATTTGGTAGATTGTTTCTGTTAATACGAATGCTATGGCGCAAATAATACATTTATTATTTACATTTAATGTTTGCAGCGACAATACATAGTTCAAGTATATTTTTACATTGCGGTAATAAATAATACCCGTTTTGAAGATCCACTTATTTTATATATTTAAAAATTGAAGCAATTTAATAGCGTAGAAATTAAATAAGCAAACCTTTGTCGATTGGGTGTTGTTAAATCCGAATCCAATAGAACATTTATATTAGCTCTTGGCTCCATATAATACGGGGTTAAATTTATAAAAATGGCATGGTTGAGGTAGTCTACGTTTCAACAGACACGCCAGAAAGGCTTGAAATTTATCTTAAAATAAAGTTTATATAAATTTTATTTCACGAAGAGAAATTATAATAGAACAAAGTAACAAAATATTCCCTTTATTTGCTTTTATGAGTAAATGTTTGCTCTGATCGAAATGGAAAATTTCACTATGTTCGTCACTTACTTCACCATAGTTTTCGTTAATAAATCCAAGCGCAAATCTTTAATTTTTGATTCTCTGAGGGCATTCAAAAGCCGGATAGATTTTTTTCTACTGCTGAAATAGTAGAAGTAAAATTTCTGTAGACAGACAAGTTTCATTTATCTTGACATTTTTTTTCTTCTGAATAATAGCTGGAAATTCTTCTTCTGCAGTCTCGAAGATAGTAATTAGGATTTACTTTATCAAACTCCCAAATCCCGAACCCCATCATTTAGATTCCCATTCGAAATCGAGACCATTCATCTCCAATGGTTGGTAAGCGCCATCTACATTGTCATACGTATCATTTTTGTGATTGGCAATATTTAAGTCCGTAGATGCGGATATCATTAAAATTAAGTTTAGGAAGAGTATTACTGTTGTATATTGCATGTCATACGTAACCTACGTCTAGGTGCATTACAGTCCATCGCAGTAAAGGCTTTAAATCGTAGTAACAATAAGGCACGAAATTGTTTGGTTCTCGCAAGATCACAGGAATCGCGAATGGCACGAACCATTTTTATCCACAAACCCAGTTTTTATGATTACCAATGGAAACATTGCTAACAAGCATTTTGTATTTATTGAATTACGGCAAGAGCTATAACGTATTTATATTGGTATGCACAAAAAAATAGTAATAATTATTTCATCGGCTCATCCAGGAAGGCTCGTGCCATCTCCTTTTTTTTGAGGTACTGCAATACAAGGTAAACCCATGACAGGTGTGGAGCAAGCCCCAACCACACCGCTTTACATTAGTATACATCTTATTTCAAAATTCATATAAAAAATTAAGTAAAAGTCTAACAAATAGTCTTCAGAAGTGTGAATTTCATTAAGTACGCTTAAAGTCGGCGAGGTCGGCATAGATCAAGGAAAAATCCTTTGCAACAATAAATCGATTTGTCGCGGATAACCGATAACGCCAGGTACTCGCAAGTGCTTTCAGTGATAGAATAAATATTTCACTCGTATGAAACTTCAACCAAATATTTTAGCACGACGGAAGTGGTTACGGCGCTGTTACTTCTAGAACATGGTAAGCCTCGATTTACAAACTGTGACCAACCGCTACCTTGAGCCGTGCAAGAGCCTGCAAGATCCATACCATTTCTATGACTAACGATTATAAAGCAATAACTCGTAACAGATGATGACCTATAATAACTAAATTGAGACGAATTACTTTAATCCAATTGGTTTTCCAGATCAATTGGTAGCGACGCTACCTTCTTTATAATACACCAGTTATAGAATTCATGTTCTATTTGATATATTAGGAGGCTTTCCGTTACTTGCCAATATAAATCTATTGTTTAAATGTGTAAAGCGGTCCGGAAGGGAAAATGAGAAAGGTATTTTGAAAGTATTACCAATTTTGCAATATTCTTTCAAAAGTATACATAAATATGTCGTATGAATCTGCATATAACTGACTTAAAAAAACTGTCGTGTATTAGCCATTATATGATGTTAAGATCACAGATTTAAACAGTCATAATTCTAAAATTTTGAGAAAAGGAAAGATATAAAATCATGCCGCAAAGCTTGGAAGTTGGAATGTAAGATGCGAGCATTATATGTAAAAAAATTAATTGAAAAATATGAGGTCCTATAAGCTGGCACTTAAAGCCGAACCGAACCAAACTAATGCGTACATTTTTTGCTCAAAAATTGTTCTAGTCCCGTATTTGTTATTTCCCTTTAAAGAAATAGCAAGTTCGGCTGCCTTGCATAAAAACTGGTCAAAAGAGGTGGAAAATAAAAACAGAATTAAAAAAACAAATTTGCAACTAATTGTTGCTCGTTTGTTGCTCAAAGAATATCCAAGAAATGTTACGCAGTACGCTAGTGATTTCTGTATTGTTCAAAAACACAAGTAGGTTCGGCTGTCTTGCATAAAATGTGGCCGAATATAGCTGAAAAATTGAAAAATCAATTTTCCGTAATAAAAATAAGTGTGTGGCGGATGATTTCTCTGCACATATTGTATAGTCACAGAAGAGCATACACACAAAGGAAGTATTCGTAAATTTGGAAATGATAATTATTTAGATCTTGGATTCTTGAACAAATCCCAGCAGTCTATCAGGAAAACATAGTTAAATGAAGTGGTTCTCATTTAAAGCTATAAGAAGTTAAATAAAAATACTTATTTAAAATTATTTCTGAGTTAATTCCTAGAACTGTATTATTTTCTACAATTTAAAATTTGTCGTTTTTATTATATGCAAATCTGCAACCAATTTTTTAATACTGCAACTGAAGCATGTTCCTCGATAATTTTCATTATCCGAAAAGCATGTTCAGCATAACGATACCATGGGATCTTAAAATTAACCGATAACGTGTGGAGATGATTCTTTTTTATGGTTTATTAAAAAACTAATTTCCATGGCGAACAAAAATTTGCTCAGATTGAATGAGCAAAAAATAGTTACATGGAACACCATAATAGTTGCAAATAACTAAACTATTGTTTCATTCTTATGGAGAACCGTTATATCGATGCAGTAGAAAACTTTTACGTTTATAAAAAAAATTTTCTTATTCTTTTTACAGAAATTAATAAACTGCTCGTTGAAATAAGATATTGCAAAGCTAAAAAATTTATTTTAGTTCATGCATTTGTTTGCAGTATATTAATATTGAGATAATACAATTTACCCCTACTTCGCGAATTTCGTTCAATCAGGGTGAAATATACTTTTCGCCAGAGTATAAATTGAGGAGTAATCTAGCTAGGGTTACGATGACTGCCATCACCGTCAGAATTGAATATTCTATCATCACTAGGAACGTGGCCTTCAACAGGAATTTAACTATTAGTTAAAAAACGTAATGGAAATCTAAAAGTCCTTTTCAGGACTATTCAAAATACTAATCTTAATTATTTTCAGCATCCAAATGGTCCAGGGTTCACCAGCAGCAACTTAATGCCTCAACTGCCAGACATACGGCTGCCCGCTTTACAGACATACACGGGTTGGAGCAACACAAGGAGATTCTAGTCAGATCGGTAGTGCCACCCTTAAGGTATGCCACCGGAACTACAACTGCACCACTACAAGGAGTCAACACGTACTCGTGAAGCTCGTGCTGTTCGTGAAGTAGGCGACTGTACGTTTCGAATAGCTGCTTTCCTGTCCGCCTGTTAAGCCGGTCAATAAGATGGTATAATTTTTGTGTTTTAAATTCTGCGCAGTACTGATGTCCATCGAAAACACGTCTTTGAGCTCCGATAAAATTCGGGACAACGTACGAGAGCGATCCGCGTGTTGAGGAGCAAATTCAAATTTAGACGACGATAGTTCTACACACACTCGAGTAGAGGGGCTAAGGGGCTTCTGCTCCCCCCAATCCTACCTCCCTTTGACGGTAGTGTGATGGGAGAATTACGCAAATGGGCCGTAAGAAGGTCAGGAGTGAAAAGAGGTTATTTATTGTAAACAATTTCATATTATGTTATTATACATTTCGAAAGCTGTGACGGTCGAAAAACATAGGTAATTTATCGCGTGACATTGTCTAATGAAAAGAGAAGGTAAAGGTCAACCAATATTTATTATTTTATATTTATTATTTCATTAGATATTGTTATTGAAAAATGTCCTGTTTTTACATTATAATTGAAAATGACGTCTTTTATAATGCGTGATCTTACAAAATTCAATCAGAGAGATTGAAAAGTGTTGACCGTTACACATTAGTACTGCCATGTGTGGACTGTCGAAAAACAAATTTCAAAAGTCGCCTTCTTTAAAGGTCAGATATTGCTACATTAAAGTCGCTTCTCCGTGATTATGCCGAAATAAATCGTAAGCTAGGAACCGTATTAAAAGTGAAAGTAAAATGACCTTTTCTTCGTGCGTTCTACTACCATCGCTCTCGCATACTCTTTGTTAGATCCATTAACATTAGCAGTATACCTTTTTCGCGGTCGTCGATTATCCGTCGATCAGTTATTGACCATACAGTTGTTTTCCCGAAATTTTCGAAATTATATACAGGGCCAGACGCGTTTAAAAGATCATTGCACAATTTCTTCAAAACATTTTCTCTTTCCCAAATTTCGGCAATCCGTGACGTAATAGAAAGGAGGCAGCCTAATTCAAATATTTCTAAATTATCGTTTCAAACGAATGTCGCGTTTCTGTGTCTATGTGGATACCGCTTTTTCCTTCTTCAGGATGGACTGTGTATAAATGTTATATGCTTGGGCAAATGTAAAAAAGTGTTTGTATTGTATTTCTACATCAATATGGGAAAAGTTCAAGAAGATTTTTTCCTCATGGGAGGAGGCTTTGAAGAGGATTTACAACACTCTTGAAGAAGACGCTACTGAGGATCAGTTTTCCAACTTCATTCAAGAAGCTACCGAAAAGATTGAGAAAATCAATCAAGGACCAATCTTCACATTCCAAATGGGGTGAATATATCTTTGGAGACAACTATTCATCCCATCACGGTGCAGAGGGTAACAGCTGCTGATAGATTAATGCAGAAGCAGGGTAAAGCACCTCAGGGAATTCTCGTTCTCGAGGAAAACGTTCAATCCGCCTCCAACAATCGCCTTCGTACTGGGCTAGTTTTGAATTTAAAATATTTGGACCCCGCAATGTTTTTCGCAGAGGCAAAAACTATGTGCGTGAGGTAGTAAAGGAATTCCACTGTGTCAATGTCTGCACGGTGTTTTCTGGCCAATTTGTACTCAGTATGCAGAAGGAGGATAACAAATACTTTTCAAATAAATACGCTAAAATATGCAAAACTACCAACTTTAACGAGTGGATGATAAAAAGTGAACAGTGTCATCCTACCTCAACTTGAAGAATTTTAAGAACGGGGCAGTGGCTGGACGTTATCCGTCATATATTCATTCGCTATAAATATAGCAAAGTACCACACAATGCGTGCCGGGTCATAGATAGATTTGCCAAAGTTGGTGAAAGATAAAAAGGCCGTGATCAATGTGAAAGTATTCAGGGATGACTGCTTCGCCTGGGTTATAATGTCTGAATTATTCCCACTTAATACTAAATATTCAGACAGACCAGCATCATATCCGGATTATACACAACATCTTAAATTTGACGGCATCAGTTTCCCGATTGCACTCAAAGATATATCGAAGTTTAAAAAACAAAATGACATTTCGGTGAATGTTTTCATCGTACCCGATAAGAAGAAAGAAGTACTCCTTATACACTTAACTATCGATGAATAGGAGCGCCCCGTGAACTTACTTTTCGTGTCGGAAAAACAAAAGAAAGTACTATGTCTATCTTCGTCTTTGGTGTCCGATGAGGTTGAAGTCGAGGAGGATGACAGCAGTAATTATAATTGCTGTTAGGTTAAGAATTTATCTCGGCTAGTGGGTGCACAGTACAGCAGAAGAAAAGTGCGAAAACACATCTGTAATCGGTGTCTTCACTATTTTCATAGCGATGGGAAATTGTTTGCTCATAAAATCAATTGCTGTAAAATGAATGAATGTGCAGTTAAAGTACCGGAACAAAACACTTTAAAATTTAAAAGTTTCGGTCATGCGATGCAGGTCCCCTTCATAATATACGCCGACACCGAGTGTCTCCTCGGGAAAGTTGAATTGGAGGCAGCACCAGAAAACGCCTACGAACAACACAAGATTTATAGTGCATTGAAACCATGGCTCATCGTTGTACAGACACCGCTCACACCGAGGGTCCAACTCAGCTTCCTGGTTTGCTGGGGAATTCGAAGGAGTTGGCTGAGGAAGTCAATCAGGTAAACACTAACTTTATATTATTTTTTTTGTCGAATAGAATAGAATATTTATTTCTCTCTCACTTCTGTTTTACATTTCCACTTTCGTGGGAAGAATATACATTTTTAGAGTACAATAACTTTAAGATCTAAGAAAATACATTTTTTCGCAAAGCGGACTAAACGAATTGCACAGTGTCCCGCAAGGCATAGCCTGACTGCGAGAAAGGGATTTTTGGACACTCGAAGTATCCGCACCCTCGGTGGAGGAGAAATTCGACTTAAACTAATGACTAAAAAAAAATAACAATGACTAAAAATAACAATGACTAGAAAATAAAAAAAAAATGTTTATATATGGTTTACTACTTAATCATTAGGTTACAGTCCGCTTTTAGCGTATCAAACGACATAGTTCACGAAGTTTTGATAAAATAATTTTTTTAATTTTGTGTTGTAGATACTTTATTACTGTTAACTGATAATATTTAAAGAAAATTTCATAGTATTTAACTGCTTGATAATGAAAGCATTGACGAGATATGGTCTTTTTCCTAACTGGTACTTGCACGTTTTTACGACTTTTCGGTCTCGTATTAACATTATGTTCGACGTATGTGAAGATATTGTTTTCAAAAGCATAGGATAGTACTGTTATGGCATATTTTTGACGTACATCAGGGATTTTCATCTCTGCATAAACTAGGCTTGATGGATACCTCATGTTTTTACCCAGAATAATTTTTAAAACTCGCTTTTGTAGAATTTCTAGGGGCCTGATATAGCAAGTATTTGCTCCACCCCATGCGATTATACCATAATTTAAAATAGAGGAAAATAACGCGTGATAAATGATCATTAAGTTGTTGGTTGTTGTGATTGTTTTTAACCTCGCAAAAGCAAAAACAAGGTACCTTAGTTTCCCTAACGTGTTTCTAGTTTGGATATTCCATTTAAGGTTGGAATCAATTTCGACCCCTAGATATTTACATTGGTTTACTCTTTTCAAGTTCATGGTTTGCGGACTTCTACATGATATATTGTGGGAACATTCAAGACTCTGGGTGCATATCTGTAGGGTAAAGTCATGCGGTATACTATCAATATAGCATCCAAAGGGAACAAAATACCGTTTTCGTCTGATTTATGGTTAAAAAATTTTGAGTAAAGTACTTTTGTAATTTCAAATGTTTTTCTGATGCCTCTACAGATAGTTCATTCCAGGATCTTGCTTTAACAAATAATGCTGTATCATCTGCGAATGATAATACTTCCCCCTCCGTTAATACATCAAATATATCATTTATGTATATAAGGGAAAGCAACGGTCCCAGTATTGATCCTTGTGGTACCCCATCAGTAATTTCCGCATAACTACTGTAATGTGTTCCTATATTGACACGCTGGACTCGACCTTTCAAGTAACTGGTCAGCAACTGCAAAACATCGCCTCGTAATCCGCAGTTTTCTACCTTTGCCAATAAAAGTTCATGGTTCAGCGTGTCAACTGTCTTTGCAAGGTCTACAAAAATTGCAACACACGGGGTTCCATCCTCTAGTCCTGCATAAGCCTTTTGGATCATATTTGCAATGGCCATTTCGACTGACCTGCCCTCTCTAAACCCGTATTGGTTTGTATGCAGAAAGCTCCGGGATTTGAGGAAAGCGTTAATTCTGTTTTTTAAACACGTTTCAAATATTTTGGAAATAATTGGTAAGAGAGAAATAGGCCTGTAATTTATCACATTCATTGCATCACCTGCCTTAAATACTGGAATAACTAAAGAGGTTTTGAAATGTTCTGAGCATTTTTTTTGTTTAAAGCATAAGTTAATAATATAAACGATCGGTACAATTAGCCATTTTGCAAATGTTTTATATATGTACGGGGTAATTTGATCGTGTCCCGGAGCTTTCCTAACGTTTTGAGTTCGGAGACACTTCTCTACTTCAGTTTCCGTAACATCATATAGTACCATTGAGTCTCGCTCAGACTTCTTAAGTACCGTGCGTATTCACGAATCAAGATTGTGCATCTCCTTGCTGCTGTATTTTCTCTATCTTTGCAATCACGGTCGTGGGCATAATTGATTACATTATTTATTCTTTTTCTTTAAACATCTTAACGATTATACATAATTTAAAAAATAATTAATACAAATTAAATTTAAACTAATATTATAAATTTTATATTTTCAATTATTCTTCAATCTTAATTAATAGCGGATGATTTTTGTTTGTTCCAGATTTTGCTGGACACGAAGCCGATGAACGTGACACCGAGAGAAGAGAATGCATTACGGTCGGCGACGATATGCCACATCTGCAGGGGCTCGTTTACCGACAAAGATGTTGCAGTCAGGGAGCACGACCACCTCACTGGTCAATTTCGAGGTGCTGCGCATAATAAGGTGTAATATTAATTATAAATTAACATTTAATATTTCTCTTATCTTCCACAATTTAAGTGGCTACGACGCTCATTTTTTAATTCGCGAAATTAACAATTGTTTCGAGGGAGACGTGAAAGTAATTCCATGCAATATGGTAAAATATATATATATCGATTATAAAGCGTGTACAAGAGACAAAAATTAAGCTCATATTTTTAGATTCCCTTAGATTTTTAAACTGCTCCCTCGAAAAGTTGGCGTCTTATTTAAATAATGCATAAAAAAAAATTTAAAATCCCACTTTCCAAATGAGGAAAAATTCAATTTTTTAATACGTAAAGAGGCTTACCCTTACGATTACATAACCGAAATGAGCGTCCTAGACCAATCATGTCTTCCTTCTCGAGATAAATTTTTCAATAAACTAACGATTGTTATGTCATTGAGAATGATTATGTGCATACGATGAATGTGTGGAACGTATTTAAGTGTAATACTCTGGGTGAATATTTACTTATATTTGAAAACAGTTGTCCTTCTACTTGCGGATATCTTCGAAAATTGTCGCACAACTCTGTTAAAATCTCACGGTTTAGATCCTGCACATTATTAAACTCTACCTAGATATACTTGGGACTGTGCTCTCAAGCATACTCGAATAGAGTTTGAATTACTTACAGATGATGTTACTTACATGATGATGGTTCTCGAAAGTGCTAAAATGGGAAGTCTTTCTCAATGCTCAACCCGGTACGCGAAGGCAAATAACAAATGCATGCCGGATTATGACGCTTCAAAAGAGTCAAAGTACCTAATGTACTTCGATATAAACAATCTATATGGGTGGGCAACGAGTCAATCACTGCCTACCGGAAGTTTCGAATGGGTGGAAAACGTTGACTTTGAAAATGTACCCGATGACACGGAAATTGCATATATGCTTGAAGTCGACCTGGCCTACCCTGGATAAATACACAATAAACAGAAAGATCTCCCGCCGTGCCCCGAGCGAGCAGTTCCGCCCGATTCAAAACAACCAAAATTACTCGCTACATTAAAGGACAAGGAACGGTATGTCATACATTACCGAAATTTAAAGCAAGCGCTCACCCACGGTATTATTTTAAATGCAATTTATAGGATACTAAAATTTAAGCAGTCTCCATGATTAAAGTTGTACATTGACTTGAATATCAAACTCCGCACATTGGCGATAAATGATTTTGAAAAAAAATTGTATAAATTGATGAACGATGCGGTATTTGTGAAAACCATGAAAAATGTTCGTAAAAGAGTGGATGTAAGTGAAAGTAAGTCTAAAATCGAAATGGGATGGAAGATATGGCGTTGAAGCGTTCAAAACCAAATTTTCATCGAATAGTAATATTTGGTGAAGACCTGGTCGCGATACAAACTAAAAAATTAGAAGTGGTTATAGATAAGCCGATATATGTCGGAATGGCTCTTTTAGATATTTCTAAGACTAAATTGTACGAGTTCCATTATGATTGTTTTAGAAAAATTTAAAGAAAAGGCGAAATTGTTATATGGGCAAATCTCTGGAACTTTTAAATTTCAGCCTCTCAATAAATTTTTTTTTTAAACTTCAAGCACAACATTGGCGTTGGGTATATGTATTCATATCTACATAAGAAGTAAAAATGTACGCTCGTGCATCCTTTTTACTCAACGGCATTAAAACTTTGCGGTACAATGTCCAAAATATTGACCACCGGGATGAGCTTGAAATTTTGATTTTTTGAAAGGTCATTAATTAAATAACGCATTTCCGCCCAATTTTTTAAAAATATCACTTATGTGAGAGTTGAAGATTTATATAACATTGCATTTTAAGCAATATTTATTTAATATTTTGTTTTATAATTAAATAAACCAATCAAAATTATCATTTTTATAAAAAAAAATAGGATTACTGGTAAATGCTTAATTGGATCGCTCTAAGATTGTGTATAGTAGGGTTTCCGAGGTCGCCGATTATGAATCTGAGTTTAGATTTTGGAAATTCAAAATGACGGATCCAAGATGGCGGTGAAAAATGAAGTTATTAGTAGATTTCGTTAAAATGGATCTGCCACATTGAAATTTCAAAATCTGAGCTCAGATTCGTAATCATCAGCCCGAAAACTCCTGTATAGCAAATTTATATAATAGCACATATGCTCATATACGAGTATATGCAGTTATATCAGGTCAAAATTCATATATGAGCATATATAATTATACATGGATGTCCATATATGGTTCATATATGATCCATATATGATTCATTTTTTCCCGGGTTATCACTTATACTTAGACTCGAAATGCATATTTTGTTTTACAATAGCTCTAATTTGAAACACAGTGCTTAAACAAGTATAATAAAGAATTTATTATTGTGTCCTTTAATAAC
Source organism: Trichopria drosophilae (assembly GCA_030407085.1). Lineage (NCBI taxonomy): Eukaryota > Metazoa > Arthropoda > Insecta > Hymenoptera > Diapriidae > Trichopria > Trichopria drosophilae. The sequence continues at coordinate 64,441,506 of CM059587.1, forward strand.
CAAAAATAATAAATATTCGATTTCTAAGACGGCGCGGATAATAAATAAACAAGTTTAAATAAGTTTAGAATTTACGAAATTCAAGGGAAGGGTACTGTAGGCTCACTCTATACAATTGAATGTGTGGCACATATAATTCATATGAATATATTGCTTTATGAGATGTTTGCCTCCATTTCGCGCTAAAAACACAAGGTTAACTCACGCGGCGCAAATACAATACTCATAAGAGTAAAAAAAAAACATGCAAGGGACGCATGAAATTTCATTATTTTTTTATCTATACATAATTATAGAGCGTCTCTGTAACGTCGGGCGACTTCGAAATTCATCAAGCTTTTTATTTATGATATCTTGAAGTATAAAAAAAATATAGCATTTGTGTGAAAGCAATGACGTTCAAGTAGTGTCACAGGACTCCACAGTTTAAAAGTTCTAGAGATTTGCCCATATACCATACCGATAGTTTAATTTATGAATTCAAGCGTGATGTTGTATATGATTGTATGAAACGCGATATTAATATGTACGATACGAGTGATTATTGCAAAAACAATGAGTAGGGTATGTCGCTAGTCAATACAAAAGTTTTAGGGTTAATGAAGGATGAATGTAGTGGAAAGATAATGACCAAGTTTGTTGGACTCAGGTCAAAAATGTATGTGTTGCGCGTGTTAAGCGAAGGTGAGAAGAAGAGAGCAAAAGGTATAAAAGAAGTCGTCGTCCGAAAAACAATCACTTCCGACCGCTTTCTAAACTGCCTTCAAAATACGACTAGAGATCTATACGTTCAAAATTACACATCGTATACACCGTATGTGAGAAAAAAATTGCTCAATGTCCCCATGATGATAAGCGATATTTAATTAAAAATTCTACCGTCACTTTACCGTGGGGACATAAGGATGTAATGGAGGAAGATGTATGATTTATGTCCTTGTATATGTAAATATGTACACGTAAATGGATTTATGTAAATACGCATAAAAAAATATTAATAAATTAACCAATATAAATTTTTTCTTACCTTTTTTTCCCGCATTTTTCCTCCGCAAATCCCGATGAAGATGTGGACTTCAAGCTCCCCAATGACGTCGCAATATCCTTGTTGCCCTTGTGCAATAATTGCATCTAACTTTATATTAAGTAAAACTCGCTTCCAACTATTAAGTCATCATTCATTCCACCATCTTAGTCTAAAATTATATATCTTCCTTGTCGATCCATGTGTAATAGTTATCTTCAAAGCCCAACCATTTAACAAACACTTTAGAACGTTTTGATCTAGAACTTTATGAATCAGATAAACGTCTGGATTTTTAGTACGTTGCAGTTCAAATTCATAAAATCCACCTGATGTTCAGTTTCTGCATTGTCTTCTAGTAAATATGTTACTGGATACGTTTTTTTAACTTTTATTATTTTAAAAACTTCAGTGGTCCAGATTGGTGTATATCCCTTTTTAAATATGTATTTACATTTACCAATACGAACTTCTGGACCTACTTTAAACTTTGGATGAATCTTTTCATTAACAATTACATTATACACACGTTCCAATCATTCTTTTTCATTGTCTTTATTAACATCTTGTGGCTTCATTTTAATAGTACGGTGTGTGCTATTGTTATAATCATTAATCAAGTCTGGTAAGATATGGAGCCATTGATAATTTCCAGGAAGGCTAAACTGTGGCCACATTTTCTTTTTCAAAGTACGATTAAAGTGTTCGCAAATTGATGCTTTTAGATTACTGTATGTAGAATATAAATTAATGTAGATTCTTTGGAATTTGACCCATTTCAAATATCGATTTCATGGCAGCTGTGACGTCATTACCAGTCTTTCTTTTTAATGGGTGAGCCCATGCATACTTAGAGAATACATCGATGACAGTTAACAATATTTGTAACCCTTATTTTCATCTGCATATGGAATCATTTCTACAAGATCAGCTTGCCAAGTTTAATCTAATCCGCGAATATCTACTCGCCGCCTTGTATAATTTTTTCTTGCTGGTTTATGAACCTCCTTCACAACTTCTCTCTTCTCTTTAGAAGTAATTGTTATTAAACAGATATGGCAACGTCTTGATTAAAACTGTTGGGTGCATTGTTGCAGATATTTTTTCATATTTTCAGACTAATTAATTCTTTCGTAAGGAGTACAAATGTGAAATGTCCCTCTTCATAGCATCCCTTATTGCATTAATCATCTTTAAGGCTTCACTTTTTTTAAGGACATTTCGTTGTAGGAAAAAGTAAATTTCTCAGCATCGTGAGCTACAGTACTACTCTCCCTTATGTCATAGGTATGTTTTTTCAAGTCTCCTTCTATATTAGCAATATCTACCCAGGAAACGAAAAAAGATTAAAAGTGATTCAAAATTTGTAATCCCTTTTTTGTTGGTATTGAAATTAAAACAATTCTATCTTCTTTAATCCCGTATAATCCCAAATCAATAAATTAAGCAGATTCGCTTCGACCGAGAATCGAACCACGGTCCTCTGCGCAGCAAGTTCGAAGTGCAACCACTCGGCCACACTCGCTGTTGTGAAATAATGAAAACATAACGAATAGTTGAAATAAAAAGTAGAGAATTTTTCTACGTGTTTATATAATAATGTATTCGGTCAGGCTAAAATACATTAAACACCACAATTCGCAGCGAAATGACACTGAATTATTTACTTTAAAAACAATGGAAACAAAGAGTTGGTCCTTTTCTGCGTATATATTAAATAACATAAATAGATAAAACATTTTTTTAATTTTTTTTCGCTCTCGAAAATATGTTGTTTCAAATTTTTGTTATATAAAACAAAAGTTAATTTACATATAATTTTATGAACTCGTGCATCTATTCAATGATTATTATTTATGTTTTTAATAATTTAATCATAATAGTAAATTCAGTATTCACTGAACACAATTCCAAAGGGATACGTTGGGATAAGTTTTAATGTTTTGAATCGTTGGTATTCATAAGAGGATCCATAATATATCTTTTGCAATTCTGGGCTGGAATTCAAAATTAATTTAGGGCCATGGTTATTCAAGGGAATTCATTAAAATGAGTTTGAATTCCAAATATGGAATACAGTGGAATTAATTTTGAAGTGGTAATTGATAGATTTCGAGGGGATTCAGTAATACATTCTTTTATGCCATATTTGGTATTTTTTAATGGGAGGAATTTGAGGGGATTCAATGAGATATTTTTTAATTCCAAATCTTGTGTACAATTTTTGTATGGACCTGTATACAATTTCGCAAGTTTCGGGAAAACAAATGTACGGTCAATAACTGATTGACGGATAATCGACGACCATGATAACGGTATACTGATAATGTTAATGGATCTAACAAAGAGTATGAGAGAATGAGAGAGACCATAGAAATTATGACATTGGAATATTTGAATTAGACTGCCTCCTTTCTATTATGTCGCGGATTGCCTAATTTGGTAAAGAGAAAATGTTTTGAAGAAATTGTGCAATGATCTTTTAAACGCGTCTGGATCTGTATATAGTTTCGAAAGTTTCGTGAAAACAAATGTACAGTTAATAAATGATCGACGGATAATCGGCGACCGCGAAAACGGTATACTACTAATGTTAATGGATCTAACAAAGAGTATGCGAGAGCGATGGTAGTAGAACGCACGAAGAAAAGGTCATTTTACTTTCACTTTCAATACGGTTCCTAGCTTACGATGTATTTCGGCATAATCACGGAGAAGCGACTTTAATGTAGCAATATCTGACCTTTAATGAAGGCGACTTTTGAAATTTGTTTTTCGACAGTCCACACATGGCAGTACTAATGTGTAACAGTCAACACTTTTCAATCTCTCTGATTGAATTTTGTAAGATCACGCATTAGAAAGACGTCGTTTTCAATTATAATGTAAAAACAGGACATTTTTCAATAACAATATCTAATGAAATAATAAATATTCTTTGACCTTTACCTTCTCTTTTCATTAGACAATGTAACGCAATAAATAACCTATGTGTTCCGACCTTCACAGCTTTCGAAATTTATAATAACAATATATGAAATTGTATAGTATAACCTCCTTTTACTCCTGCCCTTCTTACGGCCCACTTGCGCAATTCTCCCATCACATTATCATAGAAGGGAGGTAGGGGAGGGGGTAGAAGCCCCTTAGCCCCTCTACTCACTTGCGTTACACCTTGCTGGCTGAATTGCGATGTTTGCTGGGCCATTCAAGTGTCGGCGCTAAAAAAGGATGACGACTACAATCCGCATCTTTACGATCGAATTAATGTACTTACTGATCCAACTGGACTGAAATCGGTAGTAATCGTGAAGGAAAGCCGTGGAAATTAAAATCTGTAGATCTCGCTGTTTCTCCAAAATTAACATCTAAGGTTTATAGAGAAGATCCGCGTTTCAATACGGCTGTCGACAAATATTCGCGAGCTTCGATTAGCGACAAGAAAGCTGCAGGTCCATTTAAATTAAACCTGAGAGTACCGGAGAACAAGCTAGTAACTATTAACACATCTCGGAGGTAGATAACCTGGAAAGAATTTCGAACGTCATATGCGGGCCAAAAAGGCCAGATCATTTAAATAATTTTATTTTGCTAAATATATTTGTTTTTCTTTAATTATATTGTGGAGTTTTTACTTTATACCTGGCTCAATTTACTATTTATATGTTATTTTTGTTTTGTCATCCGTCAATTGCGAGAGTATCGCAACTTTTTTGCGTGTCTAAAAACTTCTTGAAGATTGCGCGTCATCGGAAGCCTTTGGAATTCACATCCTTGGGATTCTTTTCAAGTTCTTTTTACATCTATGATACATTGCGTTATCAAGGTGCTTTCGAGAATTATAAAATTCCTTCATTTTGTAAAACACTTTCTCGGACCGGTTAAGCTCATAAAATAGAAAATTTATAAAATAATAGTAAATCAGGGTGACAAACAGTGGTGTAAATTGACCTAAATAAAACTTGGTGACCACTAACCGATAATTGTTAGCTCAATTTCTACGTATTTTTGGGAAGTGCATTATAGAGCCTATCCCGGCACGGCCCGGTTCTAATAAGTTATACGTTTTCAAGTACAGTAACTTAGCGAGTTAAATGGGGGCGAAAGGGCCCAAAGTAGAGGGCAGTAACAATTAGCCGACATCTGTTGTTGATTTCCGACATATATTGGGGCCATAATCAAAAGATTATTTTGAGACCCAATCCGATTGGGTTAATAAATAAAATAACCGAAAAGCTATGTCAAATGTCCACGTATTTCTAATGGTCGCTAGTGTAGCGTCTTGTACAGTTTTATCTTATATTTATTGCCGTTTTCAAATATGAGGATTGTCAATTTAATAAAATTCAGGAGCCTGTACATAATCACCTCATTATTTATTAAGTTCAGAGATGTTTTTCCCTCCACTTTACTTCAAAGCCCAAGTTGTCCATGTCACCATTAGCAATAATCAATTTTGCTGACTCTGTAGAATTCCAAATGTCAAAAATAAGTCTTTTATCTGACTCATTTTTTTCAACGTGTGTTTATTAATATCGGAAAAAAGTATTTATAGCCCGAGAAATGAGAAAAAGCCGGGACATAGTCGTTACTTACAATAATCGGTGCGTCGCACAGGTATGGAACCCCCCCCCCCCTCTCTCTCTCTCTCTCTCTCTCTCTCTACAAACTCCTACAATAGACGCCGCTTGTCTTGTTCTTTCGCGGAGATTCGCCGAAAGGTCGCAAAATGGATTGGACGTCGGTTGTCCACTAGCACACAAAAAAGGGCTTCACAATATGTGGACGACTATCCCCGCGAAGAACTTTTCGCCAATTCCTTTCTTTTAATTGGAAGTCAAAATAGTGCAAGATACACTAAAAATTCACTTAAACTTTTTTATACAGCACAACATTTCAACCACTTTACAAAAAAGTCAGCGAGGGCCCTAGGCTGAAGTTAATAGCTTATCCACGAGCAACGGTGGAATATGCCTCATATTTTACAAAAATTCTAAAATATTCATAATTATTCATTAACTTGTAAAACAAAATTCCAGCGTTATTTATGGATAATCTGACTTTAGACTAGGGCTCTTGGTGACTTTTTGTTAGGAAATTTTGTGCTCTATAAAAAAGGCTCAGTGCATTTTTATTTTATCTTGCGCTGTTTTCGATACGGAAGCTTTAGAATGAAAAAAGTACCAAGTTTTTCCGTTGCAACAATGTTTATAGATCATTACAAATAATTATTAATAACTATATCGTCTAGAAATTATGAATAAATATTCTCAGAGGTGCACTCAAGTTGGATCTGTTTATAAAAATTGTCTTTTTAACGAATTCGAATTTTAACTGGCATTTCAAATTTGTCAGAATCGGTGCGGTAACTACTACTTCCCAATTTTAATTTTAAACGTGCTAGTGTATTATAATGGATCGAAACTTGTTTTTATACGTCTATGTATATTTCAATTCGGTCGATTATAGTACAAAAGATTTCTTCAATAGTAAAAGTGTGGTGACCATAATACTGATGCTATTACTTAAAACGATTTAATATTGCGATTATCTTCTTCGTCATCTGAGTATCGTAACTCACATGCTATCAACAATGGACAGGTGTGGGACCGTCGATCCTAATCTGGAGAAGAACATCGGATGGTACCAAGAGAGGCCTAGTTACGACCCGTTCGCGTAGGGAATGCGTTAGTACAAAATAACGACGGATACGCGTATGTAATCGCAGCAAACACCACAGATGATACGCTAAAATGAAAAATTCGAAGCAACGAATAGAAATGCTGGTATATTTAGATGACATTGTCATCTACGCAAAGAATTTAGATGAGCATGGAAAGACATGCAACCGTCTGATGGCTCGTACGTTCCATGGAATCCTAACTCTAGAGCCCCAGACCTGTCTTTTCCTGTGTGGAGAAACACGATATTTAGGCCACATAATTAGTGAAAATAAGGTGAAATCAGACCCCCGAAATTTAGAAGCGGTGGAAAAATTTCCGCGGCTCAAGAACCAGAAACAGGTAAAACAATCTCTTGGTTTGGCGGGATACTATCGAAGATTCGTGGAAGACTTCGCAAAACTGCATATCCTCTGAAATTTCTCCTACGAAACAGTACCTTTTGAATGGGGGAACGAACAAGAGAAAGCATGCGAAATGTGAAACGCAAAGTTGCGCTCCGCCCCTATACTAAACTTGCCGGATTTTATAAAACCGTTCATACTAACGACTGACGCCTCAGGATATGGCTTGGGAGCGATCGTGTCACAGGGGGAAATAGGAAAGGACACCCCGGTGGCATACCCGTCTAGGAGTCTGAAGGACGCTAAAACACAGTACCCGACGGGAGATATGGAGATGCTCGGGGTAGTTTTCGCGGTCGAACAATTTCGTCCTTACATATACGGCAGATAAGGTACAATCGTTACAGATCATGAACCACTGATATCCCTTAAAGATATGAAAGATTGGAAACTACACATGTACAGATTTCGAACAAAATTAGAAGGCTATGAATACAAAGATATCTAAAAAAGGTAAATATAATGTGAATGAAGACGCATTATCACGGAATCCCCATGTTTTAATCGAAAAATCGGAAAAATGCAGGCGAATCTATTACCGCTCAGAAGGAAAAAAGCAATCGAACAAGGGTTCAAGAGATGGAAAGAATCTCATTAGTATAATACTGGACAACGATCAGATTCTAGCTCAGGGAACCAGCGCACCGTAAAATAAAACGGCCAAATGACAACGGAGATGCAACAAAACAATTATGAAATGAGGAAGAAACGTCAAAAGGAACCAATATTCGATCAAGAAAACCGTAAGGTACTTCGGTAAACAAACACTGGTATTGGGAAATATCTGACGCTCCGAAAAAAGAAATTGCGAACGCCAGTGGAAAGACGAAAAGAGCGCGAAAATCAATAACGAATGAAGATGAAATTCACAGATATAGTGAGCAGGGAAAAAAGATCAGGATGAAAAATCATATTCCGGGGCGCGTAACGAAGACGCACGAACCGAAGACATATGAGATGTTGCAGAGATTATGCGCAGATCTGCCAACGAGTAAGCCAATATCGATAGATCCTCCGCATACAGCAATATGAGGAGATCCAGGGTACTTGTGAGGTCCACTCCTTATCTCTAAAAACGCCTGTCATATCAGCTATATACAATATAAATAGCAGCGGGCTTAAAATTTCCCCTTGTAACACTCCCACAGTTACTGCATATTCAGATGAAGATTCGGGAGTATGCAGTATGAGCTCTTCGATACATTGCCATTATTACGCGAACAAATTTGACGCTTACTCGTAAACTGGACAATTTCCTGAATAACAGTACGTGAGGGACTGAGTCGAATGCACGCTTAAAGTCAACAAATAGACAAAATCAGTTTGAATCCTTCCTGCGGAGAGCGATTTGAACGGTAGCCAGAAGACTGAAAATGTTATCCTCGGTTGACCTCCCCGACCTAAAGCCCGATTGCTCCTCAGGTAAAATATTATTTTGGAAAGCCCAGTCTGATAGACGCTTACATAAAATTTACGAGAAAATCTTTGCGATCCCATTAGAGATCACAATTAACCTATAATTGGCCTGAGTGATGCCTGGATCGACGCCTGAGCCAAATCTGAAGGGAATTCCTCTGTATTAAAAATCCGGTCAAAAAGCTCAAGCATATTTGAGAGCCACACATCATCTAGCAGCTTGTGAATTTCAGAGGAGAGGCCATCTGGACTCCTTACCCGTTTTCAGGATTTCTATACTAGACTGAAGTTCAAGCATTGTAATTTCTGCGCCAAACAAGGGTTTATAAGTCCCGTAATCCATAGTGATAGGATTAGAATTTTGGGGGAAAACTTTCGAGAAATGCTCACGCCATGTCGCACTGCCCACTACCGAGCCAGTCACGAGTTCTCAACTAAAAGAGCGAACTGCGTGCCAAAAATTAAGTAAGACCGTTTTTTATCCTCGATAATCCAGGAGTAACGCTTTTTTTGCGGCGAGAAAATTAGCTAGATGTTCGGCTTTACAACTGTTCTCATTACGGAAAGCGCTTATTTTTAAATTCTTCTCGCTTTGACGCAATCACAATCGAACCAAGCCTTATTCGCATTGTTGGTATGATACGTTTTCCGCATTACTGAAACTTAAAGAATTTCAGCACTCTTCGCCGCTTCTTTAATATTACTGCATAAAACACTATAGTGCGCGTCAATAGGTTTATGTGCGTCCAAATCCGAGTTATTCGCGAGATTACTAAGAGCAAGTTTAAAATCCTGACTTCCGTCTACCGAAAATAGATATTTAACTTTAGTTCTCTGCCCTACAAAAGACGAACGCACCATTCATACTCGGGGAACTTAAACAAAGACTTTAATAAATCGGTAGACGATCCAAATCGTGGAGATCATTACGCATCCTTAGATCACGAATGAAAGAAAGGTGAGCAGATCATACCCAGATCAGATCTATTGCACTAAAACCTCGCGCGCCGAGAAAAGCGTAATGAGCGGGAATATCGCTTAATGAACGACCGTTAATAAGAACGAAACTATTAAAATTCATAAAATCATAGAGCAGAGAACCGCGGTTACTGTGCTTGGTATCGTGGGACCATCGACGAGCAGCGACACAAGAACGATCAATAAGGTCATTAACATCAAGGCTGTCTTGCAGCAACCCTACACTCGCATTATAGTTACCACCGAGAACAAACACGCTATTTAAAAATTGTGATTTAAGAATATCTATTAAATTTTACAAGTTAGAAAGAATGTCAGAAAAATCTGCATCTGTATTGGCATGATAAAAAATTCAGTTTGATGATACGTCAAGAATCGAAGCATTGAGCTCCATTCGTATTAGTGAAACAGCAGTTACAAAGCGCGTATCTGGATCTCCCAGCTGATGGACGTCGTTACACCAAGATTCGGAAACGTTTATTATGTCAAATTCCGTAATGAAAGATGCATTTTTATAATTACTAATACCGCGAGCATTTCAAAAAATTAAATTTAAGACATTACAATTTACAATACTTTGAAGGTCAGGCGATGAAGGCGAAGAAAATAATGAGGCGTGAGTCTTCAAGTTTGGCAAGCGATAATTCTTACGGCGACAGGCTTTCAAGAAAAATTTGTAGACGGCGATGTTATTCCAGAAGCAGCAGAAAGGTCATTGACCGCCATTGACATTGCAGAACTCGAGTTGCGAACATTCTTTATGGCAGATGGAGGAATAAATGTTTCTGCCTCTTCAGACCAGGTCCACCAAGTACCATTTATTTGGACTTTCTGGTAGGCTCTTCTTACTGTTTTCATCTCCGTGTTGGCCGATCTAACGAGGGCCCGATCTTGAAAATCTATTTTTCTCTCCCTGTCTGGTCATTGTCGATAAATATTGGTTTTTTACCGAGAGCTTCTTTTTTTGACGACATGATGGTGTTTTTTGCCCGGAAGGACATTAATTGGACCAGTATTACTTCCGGATCCTTATTGATGAGGAAAACAGAATCCACAGCCTAGGACAAGTTGAAGGTGGTTTTTAAAAACTTATTCACACAAGTTTCAACATCTCCGTCAATCTTGAGTCCACCGTATTCTGATGTTTTTTCCGTAGATCTTTATCGTGTTGTTCGATAATTTTCTCTTGGCGCTCTAATTTTTCGTGCAATTTCTTGAGATCAACGTCTCTTTTCTCCATTTTAGTTTTAATGCCCGCGATTTCTTTTTTTACTTCCTTTTTAAATGTAGAAAGAACTTTGTGTTATTCGACTCAAGATCGGTGTCTTGAAGCTCATTTAAGTCGATTCGGAATTTTTTTAACGGTGCAGATACTCGCTTAGCGATGGAAAGTTCTTCCGGGGAACGAATCCTTTTCGACAAATCATAGAAGTCAGTCAGCGTTGTATTCGAAGGATCTCGATATGACAACCACTTAACAGCTGTAGTAAAACGGCGCGTCCAATGCAGAAAAGGGAGGATGTAGCGTCGCAACCAGTAAAGGCATGTAATAATAGAATATCATCCGCGACTTGAGGTCCGGCCTTGAAGCTTGTTGTAGAGTAAATCACTTCTTTTTGTTTCCCTTTTGCTTGTTTTTGAAGAAGTATATTGTCATTCATTCTTCGCAATTCCGTTAATAAAACCAACTGATCGATATCCTCACCAACGATAATAACAGTTCGATGTTGTCCTGAGTATAAGAACAAGGACAAAGGACAGGTAATTTTCCCCCGCGTTAATGACAATTATTAGTCTATTTGCGGGTCGGCTCTCGGGGGTGGTACAGGACAAAGACGGAACGGTACATGACAGAACTAGGCAGATACACATCTCATCACCCACCCAGAGCCAGTCCCCCTACCCCAATATCGGTACCAGCAGCAGATTCGGTGGTCTGTGCCATAGCGAGTACGACGCGGGGCTTATCCCATCTTTTTCCGAGATAAGACCCACGACGTAACGACCGCCGCTAAGACGCTGATGGTACCGATAACTGCCGACGGGGGTCGGCAGCGGTCCCAAATTCATACCTTCGCCCAGCAAGGTTCCCCGATTATTCCATACTGTATATAAGCAGCGAAAATTGCACGGACGGGGATTCGAACTCGGGACCTTCGCGACGTTCAGTTCGGGCGGACTATGACTGACGCCTTAGCCCGCACGACCATCACGCCGACTAAATTTGTTTATGCCGCCAGTTGTCCTGAATTTAGGATAGCCTTTTAAACGATAGCGTTATCAGCGTCTTCAAACGCCTGTTCTGCTGTGATGTTGTTTCGTCGGAGTAGATTGACCAAAAGTTCAATAAAACGAGCCTTGTTTTTATCGTTTGAGTGAAACTTTTCTTGTGCAAGTGACAGAGGAGTGTTTTCGTCGAATTGTACTGTCGGTGCGAGATGCTTCTTTGATCGGCGCAAACGTTCTGCAAGCTTGATTGTGCTATGCACTTTTTTCAGCGGAAATAAGAAGCGAGGTGAAAACGGTATCGTAATATGTAGGAGTTGCGTTCAGAAACGGAAGATATCGTACTGTTGTCCTTGATGATTGACGGTGTTAGTTGCTCTTTCCATGAAACTGCTCCATCCGGAAATCGGCAAGTCACACATCCACTTTCCATAAAGCCACCGAAAGTCTTGACTTGTCACACGAATTACTAGTGAAACAAATCGTAACGATTGCAGATCGCAAGCTTTTATTGTCGCTTCGTTTTCCGCCTTCATGCAAATCTTTTATTCCAAACCAGCCAATTTAAATGACACTATTTTTTATTTTGTTTCATTTGTACGTGGCATACGCGTGTCGGGATCGATCGAATGAGATGGAGTAATACATTGTATACATCCCATAGCATGGAAGGTTCCATGTCCATCTAATGTTCTGATGTCAAAACCCGCATCATCGTACACGAATTGCATGAAACCTGTTTGGGACACTTTTGGCTCTTGGTGGGAAATCGATGAAGTTTCAAAAACACAAATTTCTTGGTACGATGCAGAAAAACTTCCCGATTACAAGGTTATGAAGGATATCAAACAAAGTTCAGGAACCAAACTTCTTAAAAATGAATGCACCAATTCCTATCAGCACCGGTGATGTAAAAGACCGAGGATAAACGCTCATATTGCTGTAATGAACCTTTCTTATATTTTAAGAGCATCTCTATCAAAATACTCGAAAGGTTTCGGGGACTTGACATTCAGCATGCTCTAAAAAATTGTCGGGAGAAGGATATGAATTAATTTCGTAAACTTGTGCCCGAATATCGTCGACAATAATGGCAGCTGCGTCTCGTATAACTCTCAATCTTTCTTTATTGGGATGACAATGTTGGGATTCGTACCACGCTTTCGCAAGTAATTTGTGTCCACTCAAATTCCTGAAGCAAACAAAGTGAGCAATTCTTTTGTTTTCAAAGAGAAGTACATCGTTCCCATACTTTGACAGTAGCCGTTGTTTAATCGTTTTTATATTGGGCTGGTAATTACTTTTAATTTGTTTCATCAGATGCGAAATTGTAAATTGACATTCGTCAGAATTATTTTCAATATATTCAAATATATCGTTCACTGCATTGTCAACTTCACTCGAAGACGAAGAATGTCGTCCTTTTACACTTTGAGATTATTTTTTTACTAAAAATATTACAACACTTTACGTGATAACGCGCCTTTACTTTGACCAAATCGGGAACATCATTTAAACGTGCTAGTGTTTCACACGCAACGTCATCATTTCTATTACTCAACTTTTTACAAACTGTTTCACGTATAATATTCGAGGACACTACAGACACTTTTATTCTTGATTTATTCTGACGAATGTGTCAAAGAAATCGGGGCTTTTCAGAGCGCAATTGCTGACATATGCTCCGACTTTTCGTCTCGCATCGTTGCGCTCGAGGAGAAAGTTGAATCCCGAGATCAACTAATCAAGACGATGGCAGCAAAGTTGGAGATTCAAGAAAAAATTTTTGAAGAGGAAAAATATACTTTTAACCGGATTTGAACCTGGCCCGGCCCCACTGAAGGTCGAAGTTCAAAATTTTTTAGCGACGAAGCTCACCATGGCAGGAGTTGTAGTCTCAGCGAGAACAATCCGTACGAATCCACTAGCCATATTAGTAGAATTATCCGAGGTAGACGATAAGTTCGAAATCCTGTCTTCAAAGAAAATGGTCCTAAAAAACACTAGGATTTTTATAAATTCGGACTACACGGAAAAGGAACGTTTTATGGCGTTCAAGGCCAGAGAAGCTTGCCGCGTGGCGGTAGCTACGGGCGGTATTTTTAGACAGAAGGGCAACATGATAGCCGTTAATAACATTTGGTGCAAATGGTCCGAAGTAGACCAAGACTACACGGTCATTTGTGAAGGCCCAAGTTCAGTCAGAAGACCCCAGTCGCACGCCCGTGTGCCAAACAACGTCGGGAGTCTCGCTACTGGTTCCCAGTGCCCTAATAGGTGTTCGGTTGCTATGGATACGGGCTCCTCAGAGTCAAATCGGCCTCAAAATTATAGTATGCCCCTGTCATCCTCAGCGAGATTTTGCTACGTCGTCACCTGGCACCACGAAAGCGATTACTCCGTGCGTCTCCGAGTATACTAAACAACCTACGGATTTACTAAAAATTATTTTTTGGAATGCTCGCGGTTTTTTAAATGTAAGAAATAATGCATTTTTTCACCTTTTAAAATAGTGAATTTTTCCGAAACGTTTTCTCTCCAGCCACCCGCCTTAGCAACTTCGGTCGCTTGAGCGGGGGCTTTTTATCTATTATTCACTCAGATTTTTGTGTTACTGTGCTCGATATTTCTCCTAACTGGATTTTGTTTCACCTTAACACACTTCCGAGCAACGTAATAGTTGGTTCGTTTTATTTTTCCCCCAACTCTGACTTAACTGCACAGCTTCCACCGCTTCAAATAGTTATTGATACCCTGAATGCCCGGTACCCAGACTCTATTTTTGTATTGGGCGGCGACTTTAACTGTCGGGTTGGCCCGTTGGATCCTTATAATAATTTTGCGCATATTTTCGAGGGCTCATCAATTCTCAAGACAAGGAGGACACGTGATGAAATTCGAACTAGTCGCGGTTCCCTTCTGTCCGAGTTCATGCAAATAAATAACTTTGTACTTTTAAACGGACGCTGTCCTGGCGATTCCCCAGCACATTTTACTTTTCTCGGCCAAAGGGGTTTCAGCGTCGTTGATCTTATATGGGTCTCGGCCCCTCACTTGCCATTTATTGCTGACCTCAATACGGAGGACGACCTCCACGGTTCGGATCACTTGCCGGTAATATTATCACTTCTTTTATATTCAGCAAGCTCTGCTCGGGAGACAACGGACGCTTCGATGGAGTGCTGCATAAAAATAAGATACTCGATGTCGATTGATGGGGCGCGGAATTTCCAAAATGTTCTACCTCAATCTCTGACAGCCTCTTCGTCGATGGAGTCAGAGTCTTTAGATATAGTATACGAGCATTTTATCGGGGCTATTCGCGCGGCGGCAACAAGCTCAGGTTTAGTTTCGAGAACGGTATTTTGTAAAGCGCGTAAGTATTCTGATAAATTGAAACCCTGGTTTGACGGGGAATGCGCCTCCGCAAGACGAGTTTTTCGTCGCTCTCTGTACCAAATGCGTAAAAATACGTACAGCACAAATTCGACCTTTGCTTTTAATTCCGCGAAAAGAGTAAACTTAGCTACCTTAAAGCAGAAAAAACTCCGTTATGCCTCCGCGATCTCCGATAGGTTTTCGGAGGTCCGCAATTCAGCAGACTTCTGGAACGCGTGCCGTCAATTGCGGAAAAAGCCCGTCCCGAGTGAGCGGGTCTCCGAGGGGGTATGGGGGGTATACTTCTCGGAGATTTTTCCCCGGAAGGACTGTTCCCAAGAGACGTTTTATGGCACGTTTGACCCCGCCTGGACTCCCCGCTTACCCTGGACGAGCTTAAGGATAGTATCAGAGTGTTGAAGGTGGGTAAGGCCATTGGTTCCGACGAGTTACCTGCCGAAATTTTTAAACTGCTAAACGATAAATGGCTTTCCCGCCTCCTCCACCTCTTTAATAGAATTTTTTCTGCAGAGGCATTCCCCGCGGGCTGGGCTCACGCTAAGTTATTTCCATTACTGAAAAAAGGTGCGCGAAACGATCCAGCGAATTATAAATTAATGGCCATAACCAACGCGGTGTCTAAGATTTTTTCGCAAGTATTATGTAAACGTCTGTGCGAGTGGTTCTCCGCAAGGGAACGGTTGCCTGAGGAGCAGGCCGGGTTTCGCGCTGGCAGGAGCACTGAAGATAATATCTTCTCGCTTCTCGCCACAATCCAAATTTCGCTTCGACGCCCTAAGTCAAAACTTTTCGGTGTTTTTGTCGACTTTAAAAGAGCCTTCGATTCTGTTCCTCGTGTGCTTCTCTGGCGGAAGCTGCTTGAACTCGGCGTCAATGCCAAGTTTGTAAGATTCTTATCCGCTCTTTATCAGTCGGCTTCGGTACGTTTACAAACGGGCGACTCTGCGATGCCCGAATTTAGAGTAACAAAAGGAGTCCTTCAAGGAGAAATCCTTAGCCCCCTTCTATTTATATTATACCTGTCCGACATTGTGGCGTTCTTTCGCACGGGGGTCGTACGTGGGGTGGATATTACGCTTACTCAGGATCTGTTAATGTTGCTCTACGTCGACGACCTGACTATCTTTGCATTCTCCCCGGTAGATCTCCGTAAAAAATTAGTTTTACTCGCGGATTACTGTCAAAAAAACCTTCTTACAGTTAATACAAGTAACACTAAAATAGTGTGCTTCAGAAGGGCTGGGCAGCTGGATGCTCATTCCAGACTCTTTCGGTACAGAGATAGTCTTGTTGAAGTTGTATCCAGTTACAGGTACCTGGGTGTTGTGTTCTCCTCCTCCGCGCGCGGCCTCCAACCTACTGAGGACGCTATAATCCGAACAAATGCTGCGTCAGCCGCTGTTACGTCTTTAATCTGCTCTGCTAAAATAGACACATGGAATGCCATTTTTATATTATATAATGCGATGATAATGTCCGTTCTTTTATACGCGGCACCGTTTTGGCCTTTACGTTATTTGGACAGTCTGGAATCCGCGCAGGTTGGGTTTTTTAAAAAATTGTTCAGCTTGCCGAGGAACACCCCGGCTACCTCGTCCGCCTAGAGCTCGGTATTCCGTCCATTGCTCCAGAGCAATCAAATGGGTGACTAGAATGATGTGACTAGAATACTAGAATAGGTTGCCGGATCACAGACTGCCCAAAATATTATTTCTCCGCTTAAAAGAATTGGCAACAGCTGTTTCGTCAAGTGAAACCCTCAACTGGGTCGTCCAGTTGAAGGAAAGTCTTGTCAGTCCAGGGGCGAACGAGTTATGGAATAATTTTAGCGCCGACTTTTGGGAACAGGTAGGGCCGTCTGTGGTTGCAGGGTTTGCGGAGGTCTGCAGGGCGAGGGATTTGAGAGCCTACTTTTCTTCCGAGTCTATTCAATTGCCCATCTACCGTCTCCCTGGGGACTCTGCTTACACTCTGTATCCTTCTCGTTTACACCTGGACTGCTTAAAAGTAAAGATGCAGCTAAGGTTAGCAACAGTTTACTCGCGTTCTTTCTCAATTGCTGGGCAACGTTACTTATACAATCCGGCTTCGCCATATACTCTCTGTAATTATAATGTGCAAGAAACGCTGCTGCATATTCTAACGGAGTGCCCCTTACTAGCGACTGTTAAAAGAAAATTTGCTCGAAACCTCCTTCATTCGACCAGTATACTGTGTACACTAGTTTGTGGTAACGACACCCAATCTGCGTCTCTTCTATACAAATATGTAAAAGCGTGTTTTTACAGGAGGGCATTTCTCCTAGGCGACTAAGTTTTGCGTTCGTTTCTGCGATGTCTAATCGCGCTCGGTTTTACTTCAATATGTCCACAATAATACTGCCAAGTGGTATTGTATATTATATGCGCCGCATAAAAATGTATCTTGGAACTTCGGAACTCCCTCTTAACGGGTGTACCCCTATTTATGAGATTAATAAACTACGACTACTACTACTACTACACTTTGGGATTATTTTTTTACTAAAAATATTACAACACTTCACGTGATAACGCGCCTTTACTTTGACCAAATCGGGAACATCATTTAAACGTGCTAGTGTTTCACACGCAACGTCATCATTTCTATTACTCAACTTTTTACAAACTGTTTCACGTATAATATTCGAGGACCCTATAGACACTTTTATTCTTGATGCTGGAGTCACTTTCACTTGCTTTGCAATGCCATTACTGTCAGCTTTTTTTCCATAAATGAAACATAATTTCTCGAAATTAAAAGTTTGGCTTACAGGTTCTTCGTATGAAGGCAAGGGTGCAGGTTCTGAACTATACCCCTGTTCGGAGAGTAGGTGTGGAGAAGGGGACGCTAAAGCTGTAAGCGCTGGGGCTCGCTACGCAGAGGGCCGAGAGGGGCAGTGGCGTAGTATCGTAGAAAACACGGTCGTCATATTGCAGAGTCGCCTTGGGAGGTGGATTGTGTAACGAATCCTTTGTATACGATGGGAAATGATCGGTTGGATGCTCCATCCCCACCTAGTATGCAGCCCCACTGCTGCCGTTGCGAACACACCTCGATAGAAGACAACTTGGCCGCTTCCACCGGGAACCGTAGAGGGGAACCGCCTAAGGGGGAGAGCCTAAACGTCGCGGAATCGCACCGTTGTCCAACCACCGCGCTTCTCTTGCTACAACTGTTCGAAACCTGGCCATCGGTTCAACTAATTCCGGGAGGAAAGGCGGTTATTCGACTACCGCTGTGGCCGCCCGAGCGTAACTCGAATTGAATGCTCCGTGCGTCTTCCACCTACGGAAGCATACAGTTACGCGTGCAACGGGACGCCCACACTATCTTTAATAGAACACATGAGGTTACTTATCTTCCCGCCCCCAATGCGTTGGTCAACACCCAGCTGGGACAGACAGCTGTGAGCTCCGGTTGCGTTAGGTTACCTATAGAAGTAGGCGGTCGAATTAAAGTGCTCGAGCCACATGTACTTCCCACCCTCGAATTTCCTTGTATCTTCGGTCTTGATGCCCTGAACCGATTCGCCATCAGTATCGATTTCGAACTTCGAACGTAGTCTCTTCAGGATCAGCCGTCGTTGAGGTTACCTTTCGATTCATATCTTCGTGCTCCGCATCCCCTTGACTTTCTTTGCAGGTTGCAAAGCCTTGCTCGCGAAGAACGTACTCAATTGCAGGCTCTCTTGCGAGAGAAGTACCCCCGGCTAACTCCAGCTCAGGTTTAACCCATCTTGCCGAACACGTGATAGATGTGCAAGGATACCTGGACATTCGACAGCGCGCATATCCTGTCTCTCACAGCGTAGAACAACATCTGTTCGCGGAAGTAGACAAAATTCTGGCCACCGGAATTACAGAACCCTCGCATAGGGAATGGTCATCGCCAATCGTTATGGTCAAAAAGCCGAATCGGACATAACGGTTCCGTTAAGACCTTCGTCTCGTTAAGGAAGTCTCAAAACGTGATGCGTATCAGGCATACTTCCAAGTACCGTTAGAAATTCGTCTCCTCGTAATTTGGTAACCGCGCCCCACCCGCCTGTACGGCTCTAGGGCTCGGGCCCCATGGCGAGGGCCGGGATACGCCCGGCCAGCGCACTCCCCCAATTGAGGGAGCTACCGATTTCTCCGTCAGTGGCAAGACCGCAGGTGTCCCTCGGTCGGGGTCGGGGCACTTGCTAACCCCTGAGGCCCAGCGAGGCCGCGTCCGAGCTGAACAATGCGCAGCTCACCCGCTGGTTCCCCCGAGAGGGACCCTAGCCCAGCTCGCGGGCTTTTAACCACTGCCCCCGCGAATTCTACACCAATCGGCCGACAGGGCGAGAAATTAACCCGCCCCCGGGTTGCCGGCCCCCGCGGGACCGTTCGTCGTCAACGGTCCGACATGCGAGGGTTGATTTGGCCCACTACCAGTTTGCACCCTTGCCGGCGCGGGACTGGTCACCCAACTAGGGACATGCGGGTGCGTTAGACCCGTAGGGGATTGGTCCTATGGACTCCAGAGCCCCCCCCCCCCCCCGTGTAGCAAGTACCGTTAGAAAATAGTAGTCGAGAAATTACCGCGTTTACGGTTCCTGGAAAGGGTCTCTTTCATTTCGTACGAATGCCTTATTTTATGCCGGGAGCGCCCGCAACATTTCAGCGATTAGTTGATAAGATCATCGGTCCTGAACTGGCCCCGCATTCGTTTGCATATCTCGATTGTTATAGAGATACATATTAGGTAGGATGAAATGCGCAGCCGCAATGCAAACAGAAGTAAATGTAGATAGTTAGAGAAGGTAGTTCGCGGGATACGTCAGAGAGCACGACATGTTTAACCGCGAATAGCGATTGATATAGTATGTAAAATCGGAAATAAAGAATGGCATCGTCCGCCTATTTCACTAATTACCTGGGGATATTTTATTTGGCATTCTCTACTACGCACCGTGTGTCATAACAAACTGGCGACGAGGATGGGATGCCAAATTTAATTATCGGTATGGAAAATTATTACGGACACGTGCTCGTGGTTCAAGTTTTGGAAGAAAGTCGCGGTACACGGGTGAAATATAGGATCAAGTACAATTAAAATTTCGAGAACAATGGGTGATACAACGGAAGACAGATGTACTCCAATTATTGTTCCAGTATCAGAAAATTTCCGAATCGAGGCTTTCATTCCCGAGGAAATGAAGTGGGACTGATGGTTTCAAAGGTTAGAAATCGGGATTACATATTTTAATTTCACTGAAAATAAAAAAGTTGCATGTCTATTGTTCAATCTAGGCACTAAAGCCTTTGATAGTTTGTGCGATTTCTTGAACGGTACAGATCCAAGTTCTTTGTCATATGCACAATTGAAAGAGAAGCTGAAAGATTTGTTCGCGCCACGTGCAATCGAAGTGGCAGAAAATGTCAAGTTTTATAACCGAAAACAGCTTCCTGGTGAAGAAATTCAAGTTTTCGCAAATGCTCTAAATAATCTATGTACAAATTGTAATTTCGGTGATTACAAAGATAAGGCGCTTATGAATCAATTTGTTGTTGGTTTACAAGATGCTAGAATGCAAAGACGATTATTAGAGACGAAAGATTTGACCTACATTAAAGCAATTCAGTCAGCGACAGCAATGGAATTAACTAAAAAAGAAACAGCGACATTAAGTAATCGACAAATCCCAAGTACATTCGTTACATACGGACAGAAAATCATATCCGATATATGTAAACAATAATAAGAAACGTGCTATTAAAGGTCGAATTTCAAACTACAGTGAGCCTACAGGAAGCGGGAGAAGACAAACAAATAACTGGAACACAACGAAATCGAGTGGAAATACAAAGTCGAAACAAATAGAATGTTTTCGATGCGCGGCAAACCATTTAGCAAGTCAGTGTAAAGTAAAAACGACACAATTATACTGTGAGATTTGCAAAAGAATTGGACATGTGTCAAGAGTCTGTTTTCAGAAGCATAGTACGTTTAATCAAATAGAGGAAATTCTACAAGTGGAATACCCTGATGCAAGAAAACCTTTTACCACTCGATTATTAGTGAACCAAGTTAATTTGTCATTCGAAATCGATACTGGACTGCCGTCAGTTTAATTTCTGAAGAAGATTTACGGAATAACCTGGGACAGTTAATTTAATGTCGTTTTGTAAACAAAAAGTGACAGTGTTAGGTTATGTGATAGTAAATGTACAATATACCGGGAGCGATTGTAAGTTAAATTTGTACGTTACACCGTTTAAACGAGTACCAATTTTTGGGCGTGAGTGGCTCACAAAAATGTTTAAATGAGGAAATGTTGATAAATTATTTATTAACGAAATCCTACCGTTTCGCAATATAAAGATCGTGAAGATACGATTCGGAAATTGTTATCGCAGTATTCCAATGTGAGTAAAACAGATTTGAGCCCCATTATTGGTATAGAGGCCCATTTGAATTTAAAAGCAAATGTCAAACCGATGTTTTTGACAGCGCGCCCAGTGCCATTTGAATTAATTGTCTTAATCGATAAAGAACTCGAGTATTTAGTTAAATAAGGAATTCTCGAGAAAATAAATTTAGCAGGTTTTGCTACGCCGATTGTACCCGTGTTGAAACGTAATGGTCGCGTTCGTATTTGTGGCGATTATAGTGTAACCATGAACCCAGAATTAGAAATTGATGAATATCCGCTACCTACGATAGATGAATTGTTCGCATCAATGGCAGATTGCAATTATTTTTGTAAATTAGATTTGTTTCAAGCCTATTTGCAGATGGAAGTAGACGAAGAAAGTTCCAAATTATTAGTCATTAATACACATAGAGGATTGTTTCGTCCAAAACGTTTAATGTATGGAATTGTTTCGGCTCCAGCGATCTGGCAAAGAGAGATGGAACATTTATTAAAAAGTGTGGACGGTGTGAGCATTTTATTAGATGACATTATGATTGCTGGTAAAACAGAAACGGAAATGTTAGTTCGTTTAGAAAAAGTTTTAAACAAATTAAACGCACATAATATAAAAGTTAATAGAGATAAATGTGAATATTTTAAAAATAAAATTGAATACTGCGGATATGTGATTGATAAAAAAGGTTTACATAAATGTCCAAATAAAATGGAAGCAATCACAAAAATGCCGAGACCTAAGAATGTTACGGAAGTTAGGACATTTATAGGATTCGTAAATTATTACAATCGATTTATTGCTAATGCAAGTGAAATATTACGTCCTCTTAAGAATTTATTGCGAATTAACATAGTTTTTATATGGACTAAAGAATGCGAAAATGCTTTTACAAAAGCCAAAGAGGCATTTACAAGTACATAGTGTCTTACATTTTATAATCCAAAAATGGAATTAATATTAGCGACGGATGCTAGTCCATATGGAGTAGGGGCTGTTCTTTCGCATAAATTTCCGGACGGTACAGAACGTCCTATAATGTTTATTTCGCAAACTTTTAATCGAACGCAAAAGAAATACGCGCAAATTGATAAAGAGACATATGCGATTGTATTTGCAATAAAGAAACTTTATCGTTACTTACACGGAAATAAATTGACATTGATCACTGATCATAGGCCGCTAACGCAAATATTAAATCCTACAAATAGTTTACCTACATACAGTGCAATACGGATGCAGCATTGTGCAATATTTCTACGTGCGTTTAATTATAATATAGTATATAAGCGATCTGAATGTAATAGTACTGCAGATGGATTATCTAGATTGCCGTGTACGATAGAAAATGAAAAACAGGATGTTATTGATGTTTTTTATTTGGACTCGATTAATATATTACTCTGGAAAATGATAGATTAGCTCAGGAAACAGCTGCGGATCACGAATGTAATATAATTATGAATGCGTTAAACACACGGAATTCGATAAAATTAAGAGACATATGGAATGCAAATATAAATGAATTCACAATGGAGCAAAATGTTTTAGTGCGTGGACATAGATTAGGGATACCGAAAATATTACGTAGACAGGTGTTACAGGAACTACATCAGAAATCGGCAAACAAGGATACCGGATTAAAGGGCGAGTTGCAGGCTTTCGAAATAGCCCAACTAACATTTTTATCATTTTGAATTTTTAAAAAAAAAGTGGAGTGTTCGCCAGCTTTACGTAAAGCTAGCGAAACACTGGCTCTAGAGTAATCGGAAATTAAAAAACTACGATGTCGGATTTACGGGCTAATTGCTCGTTTAATTTAGTACGAAACTTCACCTTTGAAATCTTTACTTTTAAAGAACCCCACTTTACAAGGTATATCAAGCTGGAGCATCCACATCGCAAAAATGAAATTTAAATGAATACAGACGTATTATTATTATTAATTGTGTTCATTCTTCTCTATGGCCGGAGCTACCCGTCATACTTTAGACAGTAACAAAAATTGATATATGTAAATTAATTTGCTACGCTGACGAACAAAACCTATTATATCAGGTAAACTTGTTCGAGTTATGCTTGTTGAGGTAGACAGAATACTTGCATCTTTTTATATCGTTTTTCATACATTATTTTTCATTACCGTAATTGCTCGGTTGCGTGTTTCGCCGGGAGCGTCACCACCTTCCGAGCACTCGAAACGCCCGAGCCCCTCTTTCCCCTGGCTGTCCCTCTCGGCAGCGCAGGAGGTACTACCCGGTGGTAGGAGCCATCGTGGCCGTCGAGAAGGGACATCGCCCCTCTCTGACGCGTCTGTATGGTTTCCCCCTTTCCGTCGCTGCGCGTCTGCATTACTCAGGCCCAGCACGCCAAAAAACCGCCTCACACTCCCCCCTTTTTCCCCGTGTATGGCGACCTTACTCGCCTCCACTAACTCGGCAGTAGCCGTCCAACTCTTGCCACCTAAAAGCTGCATTTTTGTAGCGTGGCTGTTTACGCCGACGTTGCGTCATACAACGCCTGTCTCTCTCTCTCTCTCTCTCTCTCTCTCTCTCTCTCTATCGCTGCATGGAAGCCGACGAGATGAAGACAGAGAATACGATCTCTACACCTGTGATTAAGTGGGGAAAACCCCTATCGAACCCCGCTTTTCTATTCCTCAGCCCAACCACATAGTGGGTTCCCCCGTATCAGCCCTGGTGATTCTCCGCTCCTATTCACTGGAGATGCGCGTACGGTTCCTGCGCGCATCTACCAAGCGCGGTAGCGGCCCCACTTCGGCACTTCGTTTTCGGACGCGTTACGGAACGGACCCCGATCGATTTTATGATAAACGTGTGTTGCGTGGAAATTTGCTTCGCGTGGAAATTGTTGGCGTGGGTGAATTGTCCGCGTGACTAAGGTGTGTGATCGCGTTGGTGTTGGACCGCGTCGAACCCGGGATCTGCGGCGGTGCTCAGAGTTTCCCAGCAGGCATCGAGAACCCCGGACCACCAGACGACGTCGGTGAGGAACTGGTGGCACCTTCTCCGTCAACGATCTTCCCGTCAAGGGCGGGTGTCCCCTGGAGTTCTGGGAGGAGACTTCGACGTCAGCTCCGTGAGTACTCTGGACCCATATTTGATTCTGTCCCCCCTCTAGTGCGACCAACGAGGAGTTTTGTGAATAGCCGAGTGATTCCGGTTATTTTTTTTTTTACAAGAAACTCTACCGTCGCGTGATTTGTGAACCCAGCGCCCTTTGCGTATTAGTGCGTTCATTTTCTTGTCGCGCCCCAAAACTTTACTGTATTTTTTTTTGAGAAATATAACCTTCAGTTTCGTGTATACAGGTGGAAGATTATTTAACCCCCTTGCATTTTTTTTTTATTTTATTCATTTTTGTTTTTGTTCTGCCCTTTTCCAATCCGGAAAAGGGGTTATAAATGGCATCCCTGGTGGGGAAATCAAACTTGTGATTTTCCTAAAAATTTAAATATCGGTAGAGTTCGCCGGAAAAATTCAAAATGTCGTAATTTTCGGATTGCGTCATTTTTTTTGTTATTTGCGTAATCTTGCGATTTTGGAAAACGAAGTCGGTCTCGGGCTTTCCAGCTTCGGTTTCGGTTTCGCGTCCCTCCCCTATTCTATATTGCAAATATTTAGAGTTAAGAATAATTAGGATTAAGATGCAAATGTTTAGTATTAAGAATAATCAGAATTAAGAATAAGTAATATTATAAAAATTTAGTGAATAATAGGAAATTCCCTATTTCTCCCTTCCTGACCTTGAAATTCCCCCGCAACCTTCTAGTTAATGGGAAAGAAAATTGAAAATTTTATGGCCTAAATAAAAATCAGTTGAAAGCGTGAAACCAATATAATTTCGAAAAGAAGTCGTTAATTAGCAACGGCTAATTTTTCGATGAAAATTCCGGAAAACAATAAAGTTGTTTTCGCGTATTTATTTACCTTCAAGTATTATTTCTATTATTAGAAGCTTTTAAAACGAAAGTCGTTTTCAATTATAAATATGATAATGATATTATTCACTGAGTAATAAACTTGAAACAAAATCCCAACAACTAGACTACTTTAAAATTAAATAATATTTAATATTCCATTTCGACTTTCCCGAATACCAATAATTAGAAAATCCCAGAATACAGAAAACCCAAAACGAAATAAAAGTTACAAATAGTAACACATTGTTTCAACCCGAGTTCGAAAGGTTTTAATTAACAAAAACTTTTCGAATTGACCTTGCCACCCTATGGTGACCTTCCTCTCTAGTATTCCCCGATACCTGTGATAATAATCTAATAATTATATACACAGGGAAAACAAATTTTCGAGTTATTAGTTTTTTTGAACGGGCCGCGAACTCGGTCGATTTTTCGTGGTTAGAGTAATTGCTAAAGTTTTTTGTATTAATTTTATTATATACATATGTTTTTTTTTCTTGTAAACGAAAACTGATATTGAGATCTCAAGGCGGTGAAACTCTTTCTTTTGTTTTTTTTTGTTTTGTGGTTTTGAATTTGTCACTTACGCTCTAACCCCCCCCCTTTTTTTTCTTTCTTTTTTTTATTTCTCCTATTTTGGCGTTGGCATACTGCATGTCAAGCCGTTTAGTTTTTTTATTGGTTTGGCGTTCTGGATTCCCCTTTCTTCGGTCTAGGGGATTCTGCTGAGACATACGGTCGCGAGGTAGAATCTCGCGTTACCCCCACCCTAGAACCGGGATTAATTAAACCATTTCTTTTTGCGCTCCGGGAAATTGTCTCTACTCTTTTTATTTATTTTTTTTGTTTTTGTCTCGTTTGTGAAGGAGACAAACCCCCCCCCCCCCACCTATCCCCTCCTATCTAGTGAAAAGCGCTCACTGGATAATCTTGCTTTCTTTTTGATTTTTTTTGGTCTTTGTTTCTCTGCGTGAGTAATGGATACCACCGGTACTCCCCCACCCGGCAATTACCCCGGAATGGGGGCAGTTATCCCCACAATCATGACCCCCACTACTACGTCGACCATGGTGACAGTCACAACGGCACCGTCACTCAATATGTTGACAACGACCAATGTCTCCCCCTCGCGAGCCCTGGCACTAAGGGTAGCCATCCCGGGTCAGTAAATAGCCATCCGGGAGGAAGTGCGCGCTATAGACCTGCGCGACCTCCTAAGAAGATGTGATCGGGCAGGGATCCTGATTTCGGGGTCAATGGACGCGATTTGCGATCGTCTCGCTCGCCATACCATCCAAGCACAGTTCCCCGACACGGAAGTTGTATGGGAACCCGCGGTGGATGGACGGGGTAACTTACCCCCTTTTACCCTATACGAGGCGATAAGTTGCCCAATAATTGGGAATGTCCTCAATGGGTCGCTCAACGCCACCTATCCCAACTACATGGATTCCGGGGAACCAATGCCCCAACGCGACCGCCTAGGTCACTTCGCGTTCCCCCCCCCCCCCCCACCCAGCTCCCCTCCGATAGATCCCGCGTGTTCTATCGTGACCCCCTGATATTCGTAGAGGGCACTTCCGCCTTTTTAGGGACGGAGTCCTCCTTACCTCAAAATTCCCCCCATACACTACCCCAAATGTCCGATCCGGCGAACGCCCTCTACCATCCCCAAACGGGAAATATTGGGCCGCCGAAAGACACCAGGGGAAGTGTACCCTCGTCGGGACCTCAAAACCCGGTAACCCTCCCCCCGAGGCGGTTGGGGATAATAACCCCCCTCTCCTTTCAGGCACAGATAATCGAGACCCCCGGAATGAACTCCGCCACGAGGCCCATGGGTTCGAACCGTGCGAACCCCAAATAGGATCGCGTGATAACTATCCCCCGCCCCCACGATTGGGGGAATACCCCCACCGACCCTCGCGTGACAATAATCCCCGGCCAACGGTTCGGGAAGAGCACCCAGCTCCCCGACCGGGTCAGGTACCGTACCGGAAACCTCCCTGTTCCCGACAACCTCCTTCCTTCCCCCAAGAAACTCCCCACTCTCCGCCCCGCAACCGGCTGATTCTTTCTTCTCCCAGCCCTCGGAGTTCCCCCGAGCCTTCCCTGACCGATCAACCTATCCTGATGACCCACATTCCGACTACCAGCCTCCTCCGGCCTCAACCTATCCCCCGCCTCCGCAACCTCACTATCCTCCCCCATTTCCTTACTTTCAGCAATCACCCCCAGCCTCTTCCTACCCCCAACCCTCTTACCAGTACCCATACCCCTCCTATCCCCCCATCCGTGCGTCACTTGGTGTGCATGATCGAGCCCCTCCTCTGTTAAATCCCCCGGGCCGGACAGCTGTATATTTCCCGGCAGATTTGACATGCAGTCTATTCCCCAACCCCCCTCCCGGTAGTAGTACACGAGTCGGGCAGCAGCTCCCCTCGGGTTACTCGGCATACCACCCTAGCTTGTCCCAGTCCGCAGTTCGTTGGGGTAAAACCGCCATCGAGCACTGGAGAACACATCGATCACATGGGCCTCGATTCTCGGGCGAGGAAGGTGAGGATGCCGAAGACTTCCTCACCAAACTCGTAGAGTATAGCTCGAGCCGTGACCTCACAGAGGACGACCTCCTCCGTGCTCTACCCGAAGGTTTCAGAGGCGCAGCCCTAGCCGGGTAGAACGGAACAGCTGGAGCTCCTACCCTGGCTTCGTGCATTATTTTGGGGATGCTTATGGGCAGCGAAGCCCCGAAGCTAGTATTAAACGGGAAATTACGCTAAGGGCCGGAAGAGCCCATTCGAGAATATATAGTGGCTTTGAGAAGCCTATTTAGATTACTTTCGGTTCCCCCTTCAGTTGACGAACAATTGGACATTTGTGTCCAGAACTTGCGACCCGGTCTCGCGAAGCATATACGCCGCGAATCCGTACTAGATTTTCCTGATTTGCTGCACCAAGGCCGCCAGGTCGAGAGTGTAGCGAGTCAGGAAAGATCTTACCGACCCCCTCCCCCCGCTACACA
Organism: Trichopria drosophilae; assembly: GCA_030407085.1. Lineage (NCBI taxonomy): Eukaryota > Metazoa > Arthropoda > Insecta > Hymenoptera > Diapriidae > Trichopria > Trichopria drosophilae. The sequence goes on from CM059587.1 coordinate 64,470,018, forward strand.
GTCGGTTTACCCGGCTTTCGCCTATTCACCAAAGAGTAAGAAACAGAGAGACAAATTAGCCGCTAATACCCCCGCAAATAATAGTGTGGCAAAACTGAGTAGTATGAAAAAAGTATATGAATCATAGAATAATTACTATTTTTATTTTTTCGTCGCGTCAACTTTCCTTCACCTCTAACGATTCTTCAGCGGAAAAGTTGTAACAATACATAATGCTCCTAATGTATTTGAGTAAACCAATACGACGGTATAGCACCCGATTTTGCCCAACACCCAGACACCCAGATGATTGTTCAGGCACATAATAAAAAACTTATCAAAGCCTAATAATCTGGCTGACTGAGGCTTGAGGATTTCGTATTCTAATTAATTTCACCGGAAATTTCCGACGTTTGTGAAACGTTGTGAAAAATCTGCGCGCAGTATTCCCGTCATTACTCGAGCCGAAGCCTGGTTTTGGGAAATCGATCCTGAGTCCCATTTCCTTTAAAAATCTCTGTTGAATTTTCTTCTTTTGCTCGTTCGTAATTGCTTGCGTGCCTTTTTTTTACTCACCTGTCAAATGTAAAACCTGACTAGGGAAGATTGTCAAATCCTTACAGACGTATATAAGGAATTTTTTTCGGTGCATTCAGCGAGCCAACAAAAAAACCCGAGTAACAAATTTCAAGAGAATCGGAGCATTTTTAAAAATTCATACGCCATATTGAATCCGCCATTTTGAATTTTTAAATTCTGATTTAATATTCTTGAACAGCGGCCCAAAAAAACCCCTGAGTAACAAATTTCTAGGGAATCGGAGCATTTTTTCCAAATTCAACCGCCATATTGGATCTGCCATTTTGAATGTTTAAATTCTGATTTAATATTCTTGAATAGCGACACAAAAACCCCCCAAGTAACAAATTTCAAGGGAATCGGAGCATTTTTTCCAAATTCATCCGCGATATTGGATCCGCCATTTTGAATTTTTAAATTCTGATTTAATTTTCTTGAACAGCGACCCAAAAAACCACCAAGTAACAAATTTCAAGGGAATCGGAGCATTTGTTAAAAATTAATCCGCCATATTGGATCCGCCATTTCGAATTTTGAAATTCAGACTTCAGATTCTCGATCAGCGACCCAAAAATCACTTTAGAGTACCTCAAAGTGAAAGATACGTAACTTGAATTTGATATAAATCGGAATGCATCGATGAGTAACAGTTGTTAAATAGGTATGGGCAACTTTGGGAACACACTGTTTATCGAAAAATAAAGTTATCGTAAATGTGCATTCCACAATGATTCTACAATAGTTCCTGACTGTAAAAAAAAAAATCGTTAAGATTGGTCAAAAAAGCACCGAGGGGTGGTCAATCGAAAAAAATGTCTGCGAGAATGGGTCGCCGGACCAGCGTGCGACGTCCTTCACCACCGACCCTCCCTACTCCTCAGTTCTCGCACCCGAAGCGAATTCCTCCATTATCGGAAGTCGCACCATCCACCCCTCCCTTCAGCCATAGGGGTTCCCCTAGCCCTAGTACAATGGTCCGCTGCTATAACTGTAAGCAGACGGGCCACATTTATCGCGAATGCTCTCATCCCCTTGGCTATTTTTGCCGAGTTTGCGGTTATCCCGGGCGCACGAGCAACGATTGCCCCGTCTGCGCGCGGAAGCGTTCGGGAAACTATTAATGGGAGGGACAGAGTCCCCAAGGCCCCCCCCCCCATAATAGTTTCAAAAACCCGAATACCCCAGACTCCCGAGGGAAATCAACTCCTTCACCCGCGACGCCCCAATCCACGACGTCTCACCGGTTCCCCCGGTCACCCCCTCGTGGATCCACGTCAGAACCCTTCGCGTCCGTAGAGTCAATTCCCCCTTCCGCGTCCCTGTTGGACGCTGATCCGCGTCCATTCATAACATTGGCGTTGCTTGGGACCCAGATACGGGCCCTAGTAGACACGGGCGCTTCTAAGTCGTATCTGGGGATTACCTACAAAAGACTCGTGGCCCCCTTCTTAAAAAAGCCAAGCGAGCAAGTCCGAGTCGCGGACGGATCATCAGTCTCCCTTGCTGGCTTAGTAACCCTCCGAATCACCCTGGACGAACAAATAGAGAACTTGGATATCCGAGTCGCGCCCCTCGATTACGCATGCGTACTTGGCATGGACTTTTTGCGTCTATTTAGAGTAAAGCTAGACACGGAAAACGGAACGTGGACTAGTGGTAGCGGGAAAACTAGAGCATTAGAAGAAAAAGAGGTTTCGGCCAACGCACATGCCTCGTACGATTGCGTAGGATTGATCGCCCCTTCCCAAGAAGCCCACCCCCGTTTAAAACGGCTTCTCAATCGTTTATACCCCCCTGGACGCACCCCCTCCCTAGGTGTAACACACTTGACGGAGCACCGCATAGACGTCCAACACCACCCCCCCCCCTTCGTCAAAAATCCCGACTCCTGTCCCCTTACATGCTCAAGGTCGCACAGGACCTTGGTGTCATCCCACAGGTGTCATCGAACGAGCGGAAAGCCCGTGGTTGAGCAACCCGGTGATAGTGAAGAAGTCCAACGGTACGTTCCGCTTTTGCGTGGATTTCCGGGACGTCAATAAAATCACCCGTAAGGACGCCTACCCCCTCCCCTCCATGGATAGAATACTGGCTGGGCTGAGTCGCGCTCGGTGTATCACCACGCTAGATCTCAGCTAGGCCTACTTTCAGGTTCCCGTTGCTCCCCATAGTCGACCCATCACGGCCTTCGCAGTCCCAGGCCGTGGACTCTTCCAATTTAAACGTATGCCCTTTGGCCTTACCAACGCCCCTGCCACCTTTCAACAGTTAGTGGATCGCCTCATTGATCCTGCGTGGGAATCCCACGTCTTTGCGTATCTAGATGATATCATCGTCACTACGGACAATGAGGAGGATCACTTCCGTTACCTAGAAGTCGTATTAACCTCCCTCAAACGAGCTGGTTTGGAGTTAAATCTAGAGAAAAGCGAATTCTTCTGGGAAGAGGTAAAATACCTTGGTTTCGTGCTCAATAAAGACGGCTTGAAAACTGACCCGGAGAAGACCGCCCCATTTTGGAATTCCCTCCACCTACCAACGTCAAGCAGCTCCGCCGCTTTTTGGGAATGGTGGGATGGTACTCCCGATTCCAACCAAATTTCTCCCATGATCGCGTTCCTCTGTTGCAGCTTTTGACCAAAGGCACCCCCTGGATCTGGGGAGAGGAGCAACAGAACGCGTTTGAAGCGCTACGTGACTCCCTCACCCACACCCCCGTACTGAAACGCCCCGATTTTGGAATTGAATTCACGATCCAGACGGACGCGAGCGATTTCGCCCTTGGTGCCGTGATTACCCAGGAGGTCAATGGAGAGGAGCACCCGATTAACTTCGCTAGTCGCATCCTCACCAAAGCCGAACGGAAGTACACGGTCACCGAGAAGGAATGCCTCGGCGTCCTCTGGGCGGTGAAAAAGTATCGTCCGTATATAGAGGGAACGCACTTCAAGGTCATCACCGACCATCATAGCCTGAAGTGGCTCAGGAATTTGAGTGACCCCTACGGTCGACCAGCCCGATGGGCATTAGCCATGCAGGCATACGACATGGAGATAACGCATCGCGCAGGTGCCCTCAATGTCGTGCCCGACGCATTATCCCGCATGTACGAGAATGTGGAAGAAGCCCTTGGCGCCATTGGAGATGATGCAGATCCCTGGTATACCCAAAAGATATCGAATATTAGAGAATTCCCCTCAAAAAAACCCAACTGGCGGATTGAAGATGGTAGAATCTACTACCATCGCCCGCACCCCGTCATTGAGTCAGCTGTGACCGATCAGGACGCCTGGAAGCTGGTTATACCCGCCCCGTCGCGTTCCCGTGCCTTGAGCGATGCCCATGATTGTCCCCAATCCGGTCACCTTGGCGTGGACAAGACTTACCATCGCCTAATTCAGGATTTTTATTGGCCCGGAATATTTCAGGATGTTTCGCGTTACGTATCCCGATGCCCTTCGTGTCAGAAAGTTAAGGTTTCCCAAAAAGCCCCCCCCCCCCTGGTCTAATGACGGAGAGAACGACCGAAGGCCCGTGGATGACGGTTAGCTCCGACATCATGGGGCCGTTTCCCCCAAGCAAGAAGCAAAATCAATTTGCAGTCGTATTTCAGGATGTGTTCACGAAATATATCGAGGTGAAACCCCTTCGCGCGGCTACTGGTCCCGCGATTATGGATGCTTTTGATAGCCTAGTAATAAACCGATGGGGTTGCCCGAAATATTTTCTGATGGACAATGCCAAACAATACGCTAACAAGCATATATCGTCTCACCTCGCGGATTTAGGTATCACCCCCACCCCCATCCCGCCGTACCATGCACAGGCCAACCCGGTCGAACGAGTCAACCGAACTCTCAAAACGATGATGAGTGTGTCGTATCGCATGACCATCGTGACTGGGACGTGCATCTTCCCGAACTAGCGTTTGCCATAAACACGGCTGTTCAATCCTCCACACAGATGACTCCCGCGTTCCTGAATTATGGTCGTAACCTAGTCCCCATGAGAAACCTTCGCAAAGATATTCCCCCTCCCCCCTTGTCCCTTCCTACCAATCCTGAATTTTGGTGCGACCGCATGAAGCGATTGCCCCTCATTCATGACTGGGTACATCGCAACCTGGAGTGGGCTGCGATACGCCAGGCTCAGTACTACAACCGCAGCCGGCGTGAAGTAGAATACCGAGTCGGCGACCTTGTCATGCGCCGCGTGTGTTTTCTCTCCTCTAGTGCCCAGAAATTCGCCGCGAAGCTCGCGCCTAAGTTCAGCGGTCCCCACCGAATTCTTCGAATTATCTCCCCAGTAGTCTATGAACTAGATGACCCAGACAGCCGCAGACACCAAAGAGCCCATATCAAAGACTTAAAAACCTACCACGCTCCGGATGATGAGTCCCCTTCAGAAAGCTCCAAAAACATAACGGACCCGGTAGATCTCGAATCCGTGCGACGCAACAGTGAACCCCCGTGCCCAACAGCCCTACACCCCCCACAGAGCCCCCAGTGCCCCAAGAGGGTGTCGCCCCACGTCGCCGTGGTCGACCCCCAAAACACCTACGCAATAACCCCCCACCACCTCCGACGGAGAACAGTTGGAGCCCCGAAACGGCTAGGGAATCTCAAAAGGAAGACCTACCCGAAGTACCAAATCGTCGGGGACGCCCACGAAATTCTCCGGGACCGTGAGTAAAAGTCGCCCCGGGGCCAATGTTTGAGCGGCGACCGGGCCTGAGGCCACGCCGAAATTGAGAATTATCGCACTGACACCTGGAACAAAAACGACCGCTTTCATGTCGGCCAGTCACCAGACGTGGAAGTGAAAGCGTAGTAATAATAATCAATACAGACTTCACCCCAACTCCAGACACATGTTAAGTACTGTATCCCTTTCTGTTACAGACCAAGAAAACATGGACATGGAGAGGAAGACGAAGTGGGCACGCGTCCCCTTCCGGGTAGTATGCCCGTTGAGGACAGGCAGGACACTAACCCCCCCTCCATCACCTCCTGTTCCTCTCCCTGAACTGGAGTCCACCACCCAGTTCCCTCCGCTTCCATCACGAACACTCCAACCCTCCCCGGGAGTTGAAGCCCCCGTCCCCGTAGACGAGACACCTGTCTCTCCGGGAGCGAGGTCAACCACTCCGACGGTGGAGGACGCCCCCTCCCCGGGGACGGATGCAACCAGCCCCGTGGACGAGACCGCTGTCTCCCCGGGAAAGGAGGTATCCGTTCCAACGGTGGAGGTTGCCCTATTCCCGGAAGGGGCCGAAGCCCCCTCGACGATGGAGACCTCTGTCTTCCCGGTGGTAGGCGAAGGCACCCCGACGGTAGCGCCCCTTCCCCCTCCCCCGGGAGTCGGCAGCGCCACTCCAACGGTAGGCTGCCCCCAGTCCCCAATTTCGGGTGAGGTCACCCACCCTGGCCCTCCCTTCCCACTAAACCCGTCGGCTGCGAAAGTTCCCCGACTCGAGGCTTCACCTCCCACCCCCGAGAAGAGGGCAAAAAGAAGAGGCCCCGCCGGAGGAAGTACCCTAAGCGGGAGAAGGACAACCTGCGCCCCCTTATGTCGGTCGTGATTCCTCCGGAGGTGCCTCAACGATTTATACCATTGAGGCCCCTTATGGAGATTCCAGTCGCCAGACCGGAACTCCAAAACCCCCCTCGCGCGTTCCCGCTGACACCGGTGAACCCGCGGCCGCGGGAACCGGCACGTCCTCCACCCACCACCGCACGAACTCACGAGGGAACACGCCGGGCTGCAAAGAGAGGCCCGACCGCGCCCCCCACCCAGACCTCACTGGCGGGCCCGGCGTCCTCGCGGCCTCCTGGCGGTTCGCTTGGAAGCACCCCCCGGGCGACTGGAACCTCGGGAACCCCGGTACACCCGGCCGCCCCTATGGACTCCCAGGAGCCTGAGCATCCGCAGCACACCCGCTGGAGGGCGCAACCCCGACCGCACGCTCGCAGGAGAGCCCTGATTTCCCCAACCCCGAATGCCCCCGCAGTACCACCGCAACCAGAACCCAATCGGGCGGTAAACCTCCCGCAAATCCGGCTGGAGCTCCCCAATCCAGATGAACCGGATATCCGGTTAACCTGTGTTATCGCCTAGGCGTCAGGACTTAACTGCCTGGCCGTCCTGGCGATGCACTCCCGCCCCTAACTTCTACCAATTTTTTCGCGAAATTTTGCGAAACACTGAATCACCCATTACCCCCAAAACAGTTCCTATCCAATCTTCGGTACCTGGATCCCTTCCACTTCTCTCGCCCTCGTCGAAGATTGAAGACAGCGTGGTCCGAAGCTGGAAAATCCGAAGCCATACGTACGGTCAAATGCCGCATAGCAATAAGGTAAAATTGTATCAGCCCGTCGGCATATGTGCTTACCCGGGGAAAGGACCCCGTTGAACTGTGAAATTTGCGTGCGCTAGCGACATTTATTTAGATACCCCTTTTGTATAGGCCCACGGGTAATGTAGGCTTCCCAGGGATACAGGAACGTACCCTGTAGAAAATGTCAAGTGTATTAGAGAATAAGGACTGTGAGTGATTTCGCGTGAAGTTCCCCGAATATAGACACTGCGTAGTAGCGATTAAGGAAAGTGAGTTGAAAGTTTGCGTTTGAGAATTGTACCCGAGCCTCCGTATTTAGTGTGACGCGAGTAACAAGGATGTACTCGAGTCAGGCCCGGGGGTTTGTGACAAGGTGTCACCGATCGACCCCTTGGCAGATCCGTCGCGGTGGATGCCGTGGTTCCCTCGCGTGTCGAAAGCGTCCCGGAGCTCAGGATCGCCTTCCTCAATCCTTTTTTTTACCAATTTTCATGAGTTCGGATACCCGTCCGTCAGTCGCCGGCAAAGCGCCTGAACGGCTTTACCGTCATCGCTCGGTTGCGCGTTTCGCCGGGATCGTCACCACCTTCCGAGCACGCGAAACGCCCGAGTCCCTCTTTCATTTCTTGGCTGTCCCTCTCGGCAGCGCAGGAGGTACCACCCGATGGTAGGAGTCATCGTGGCCGTCGAGAAGGGACACCGCCCCTCTCTGACGCGTCTGTATGGTTTCCCCCTTTCCGTCGCTGCGCGTCTGCATTACTCAGGCCCAGCACGCCAAAAAACCGCCTCACACTCCCCCCTTTTTCCCCGTGTATGGCGACCTTACTCGCCTCCACTAACTCGGCAGCAGATGTCCAACTCTTGCCACCTAAAAGCTGCATTTTTGTAGCGTGGCTGTTTACGCCGACGTTGCGTCATACAACGCCTGTCTCTCTCTCTCTCTCTCTCTCTCTCTCTCTCTCTCTCTCTCTCTCTCTCTCTCTCTCTCTCTCTCTCTCTCTCTCTATCGCTGCATGGAAGCCGACGAGACGAAGACAGAGAATACGATCTCTACACCTGTGATTAAGTGGGGAAAACCCCTATCGAACCCCGCTTTTCTATTCCTCAGCCCAACCACATAGTGGGTTCCCCCGTATCAGCCCTGGTGATTCTCCGCTCCTATTCACTGGAGATGCGCGTACGGTTCCCGCGCGCATCTACCAAGCGCGGTAGCGGCCCCACTTCGGCACTTCGTTTTCGGACGCGTTACGGAACGGACCCCGATCGATTTTATGATAAACGTGTGTTGCGTGGAAATTTGCTTGGCGTGGAAATTTGCTTCGCGTGGAAATTGTTGGCGTGGGTGAATTGTCCGCGTGACTAAGGTGTGTGATCACGTTGGTGTTGGACCACGTCGAACCCGGGATCTGCGGCGGTGCTCAGAGCTTCCCAGCAGGCATCGGGAACTCCGGACCACCCGACGACGTCGGTGAGGAACTGGTGGCACCTTCTCCGTCAGCGATCTTCCCGTCAAGGGCGGGTGTCCCCTGGAGTTCTGGGAGGAGATTTCGACGTCAGCTCCGTGAGTACTCTGGACCCATATTTGATTCTGTCCCCCCTCTAGTGCGACCAACGCGGAGTTTTGTGAATAGCTGAGTGATTCCGGTCATTTTTTTTTACAAGAAACTCTACCGTCGCCTGATTTGTGAACCCAGCGCCCTTTGCGTATTAGTGCGTTCATTTTCTTGTCTCGCCCCCAAAACTTTACTGTATTTTTTTTTGAGTAATGTAACCTTCAGTTTCGTGTATACAGGTGGAAGATTATTTAACCCCCTTGCGTTTTTTTTTTATTTTATTCATTTTTGTTTTTGTTCTGCCCTTTTCCAATCCGGAAAAGGGGTTATAAAACAAATATAATATTACGGCATTAAGTCGAAAAGTCACCAGCTCTACAATAAAATGTCTAAAGAAATAAATTTGCCAACCATATTGTTCCAATACACCAAACAGCTGAAACCCCCCCCCCCCTCTTCCTTCAAAGTAATTTTTCAAAAAATCAAATACATTTTATGGTCCACTTTTTATGAAAATAATGAATTTAACAATATTATTTGAAAAAAAACACCTTTTTCAAAAATAAAAAGCTTAAAAAATAGCAGTAATCAATGTTTTGAGGCGCCAATTTTTGTCCCGATTATCAAAAGACATGTTCTAATAAATTACAGTAGAATCTCGGAGACTTCTAATTGTGTTGCGCATGAGTTCTGTACAATTTTCAGTGCCGTCCGCGGCTTGATAATTTGTCGTCTACCCTTATTGAGGCCAAATAATTAATTATTTATTATTGCTATTGTTAAATAAAGTGGAATGTACTTTTAATGAATAAAATATGACACCGATATTATTTATTTTAAACATTTTATTGCCATTGAATTTGTCTTTGAAAATATTAATACAGGTCTACTTTGAATTGAGAGATCTTACAAAATATCAGATTATTATTTTCAAAAAATGTTTTTAGACAGGACGCGAGAAAAAACTTCTTCAAAAGGCACTTCCGAAGGTTGGAAATATAAAAAAGCGCACAAACATCCTTTTTTTACTCTAAAAAATATAAAAAATCTGAAATCTTCTGTCGACAGTAAAACTCTCATATAAACAAGATTTTAGATCTCAAATCATCTGTCGATAGGAACATCCTCATCTAAACAAGGTTTTAGATCTAAAAACGTTTGTCGATAATAAGAATCTCCTCGAACCATGCTTTTACATACAAAATCTTCTGTCAATAGTAAAACGGTCATCAAACCAAGGTTTCGGTTACGAAGTCTACTGTTAATGATAAAACTCTGATCGAAACAAGATTTTATTTTATACACCTTGCAAATCCTTTTTGTGTTAATTCCATTGGTTAAAAACCTGTCGAAACTATAAAAATTGCCGCATCCTACGTATATCTATGTTTATGTACAGAAAATATAGGATAGGGTTATATATACAACGTCAAACCCCAGCTAACGCATTGAGTATTCGTTAATGAAAAGTTAACAAAATATTAACGAGCGTTTACAGATATTAACATTTCGATAACTATTTGTGATGTGTTTGTTGGGGTACCCCTTCAATCGCGATTGATAGCCAGCTCTGAGTTGCATCTAATTTTACACCACGTGACTTCGAAGTGCCGAGGTCGCTTGCTTAAAAGTCCCGAGGTTCTTAGAAGTCCTAAAGATCCCGTGGTTCTATTATAATTTATTTTTTGAACATTGAATTACTTGTAAATAATTACTGGAAAAGTAATAAAAAAGTAATAGCGAAGAGCTGTAAATTGGGTATTTGGGAATTAAATTATCATTAAATGAGCCCCAAATTATGCCTGCGATATAAATCGCTTATGACGTTTCTTTGAGACGCTTCCCTCTTGATCCAAAACTCGCGCATGCTCATAGCACGGGTTAGACAGGTCGTGGAAAATTCGGACTAGGGTATTTTGAGAGCATTAAATTAGCTTTAAATTATAGCCCTAAGAGAATTTTCGTATAGCTCTTCAGTCACTGGTTTTACGCTGTGGACGCGCCAGCTTAACGTCAAGCTAGCTCATCCATTCGTTTTTTTTTCTTATTAGCGAATAGCTATAAATCCGGTATTTGGGCCTTAAATTAGCATTAAATGAGCCCTAAATTATGCCTGCGAAATAAAGCGCTTACGACGTTTCTACGAGCCACTTCCCTCTTGGTCCAAAACTCGCGCATGCGCATTTCACGGGTTATACTGGTCGTGGAAAATTCGGACTAGGGTATTTTGAGAGCATTAGATTAGCTTTAAATTATGGCCCTAACAGAATTTTCGTGTAGCTCCTCAGTCACTGGTTTTACGCTGTGGACGCGCCAGCTTGACGTCAAACTGACGCATCCACAGATTTTTCCGCTTTAACGAAGAGAATTAAATTCGGCATAGGAGCATTAAATTAGCATTAAATTAGCTTTAAATGATGCCAGGATTTAAATTTCATTTTTCCGATGTGGATGCGCCAGCTTGATATACCTAACTTTACACTATAATATTGACTTATTTTACTGAATACGTTTAAAAATAAATATGCCATATCTCATTTTGTGGATTCTACCAGGGTTTCTATAAGGTTTTTGGGGTCGCCGATTACGATGAGAGGGTCGGTGAACCTTCATCATGTCATGTTCAAGGTTACCTCAAGGTCAATTGTAGAAAAAACCATCGGAAAAATGGTCATTGAAGGTTAATTGAGGAGTTTTGATTATATAACTTTTAAGTACGATTCCAAAAATCAAACTCGCGCATTAATCTTAAAAACATATGTATTTTTATGAAGTTTTTTTGGTACTTATGTCTCGATTTGAACATCAAATGACCTAGAATCCTTCTTTATTTTCATCAAAATTCACGCACTGCACTCGCTCGCGCACACCCACACACACAGAAACGCACGCACGCACGCACGAGGGCACGCCCGCACGCACGCACGCAGGTACAACACTTCAGAAAACAATGTAGGAACGCCAGGGACCCCTTGTGGACCCTCTGGGTTCCATGGACAGTAGGTTAAGAAACCATTGTCTGTATTATAACTAGTTATTTGTATTTACTGCGATTGCACTCAAGCCAAGAAATGCAAAAGGGAAAAAACACAGTTTAATTTGTGTGGATGTGCACACGACTTTAATTAATTAATGAGAGGAAAGTTATTGACGAATGAGACCCCTTTTCGAAACAAAATACCGACATGGCCTCTTCTTGCATCAAGGCGACGATATGTCTATTGTCCAAGTGCTGCCAACTTAAATTGGAGTGAAAAATACAGCTCACGAGTAAGGCCCCTTTTCACGGGAAATTTAGAGATGGTCTCTTGTTACATTAAGTCGACGAATCATTGTTTTTTTTTTTAATTTAAATATTATTTTTGACATACCTATGCGTAAAATTTAATTTTACGCACCGATTTTGGCTTCGCCGGGCCCTCGTGCGCCGCAGTCATCACGCATGCGTGACATCGTATTTGACCCACAAAAAACGGCGCACAAATTTTTCGCATAGTATGTCAAAAAATATTCCATAACGTGCGATGGTCGAAAGGTTCGATACGCATACGCAAGAATTCGATTTTACGCACTCTCCTATTTAATTTACATTGCGTGCGTAAAATTGAATTTTACGCACATGTGTCGAAAAGTACTATTTTGGTACGATGATACTTTCATGAAATTATTCCTAAATAAATGTGGAATCTAATACAACGTTTTATTTATTATTAATTTAAAAGATTTCTTTATAATTATAGTATGAATGGCCACAACATCAGGACACGGATATTAATCGGGACATTTACCTTATTACATGTGGCCTTTTTAACAAAACTAATCCTAAATTTTTTTCCAAACTGGCTACCATTATGTTAATTATGAAGGCTTTTGAAATTCCTTTCCGTGATATCATTCAGTATGATGGTCACTACTAAATGCTGTAAAACCTGTATGAACTTTACGTTCATTTATTACAGCAAGGAGAGCTTTTTTCGATATTTTTAGTTTTTCCCAAATCGTAGTAAATTTTTCAATTTGCTGTATTTTGTATTGGTATTGGTATTTTCTTCATCAGGCTCGGGTGAACCCCAGAAATCAGCACACTTAGCTGTTTGCCTTTGTATGCTATTACTGATGCTATTCAGGGTCCCGTTGGATATCCAGCTACTTTGCAGAATCTCAAATGTTGTCCGAGATTCCGCTCCCTGACTTCCTCCTTGCTTACAAATGGAGAGTCCAAGTATCTCCTTCGAGTCTCCATCAGTGCAGGGCACTCGCATAGGAAGTGTATTGATGATTCCTTCTTGTTTTCATCACATCTAGTGCACATCGGTGAAGGTTTCCTTCCTGCGGTGTAACTGTGCTTGTTTAAATTTCCATGTCCGGTTAGGATTTCGATGGAGATTCTTATTTCTGTTCTGTCTAGTTCGAGCAGTGTTTCAGCCCAATGGTCCGTCTGCAGTTCTGCTGCAAGGCTTTTGGTTGTGCTGCATTTTTTGTTTTTGATCCACTCTTTAACCTGTTGGGATTTCATTTATCTCTTCAATAGGTTGAGTCCTTCCTGAAATGGCAGTGCCACCCTCCTAGTCAAGTCAGTTCCATTAACTATTCCGGACTTGGCAAGGGTGTCCGCTCTTTCATTTCCTTTCCAGCCCATATGGCCAGGTATCCAGGTCAGGCTGAGTTTGTTTCTTATAGCCAGGTTACGTAGGCAAGTCTTTGTATCTCTGACTAAAGCTGAATTGACGACTGGATTGTCTATGGCTCTCAATGCGGCTTGGCTATCCGAGCATATCCATATCGTTTTATTTGTTACTTCCTTCTCCATGAGGGTCTCGGCACACTTAAGGATTGCCGCCACCTCTCCTTGGAAAACAGTGTTGAATTTGTTAAGCTTGAGGGAAAAGTTCTCCCGCAGCTACGGTCTGCAGTATCCTGCGCCTACACCCTGGTTGGTTTTGGACCCATCTGTGAACCAGATGATGCCATTCCTGGATATTGCTGATTTATTTTTCCAGTCCTCCCTGTTGGGGAAACAAACCTTAAAGTTGTTTTCCCCCGTGTGGTGTGTCTGGATCTTGTCTTGTGGTTGGTACCACATGTCTCTCAGATTTCCTTGAAAAAGATTGTTGAACCAATCTTGCTTACCTGTCAAGCTTCCCAAGCACTTGAGCCTATACACGGTTCTCATGGCTTCGCATTTTACTGCCTGAGACATGGACGGTACGCCCAAAAGAGACCTCATTGCGGCTATGGGTGTACTCTTCCTTACTGAGCAAAGCCCGTGAGGAACATAGCCTGTACCCTGTTCAATTTTTGTTGAACTTGGGTCTTTTCTGTCCTCTGCCATCAAATTGGCAAGGCATAGGCAATCCTTCGTAACACAATCTGTTGGTAGATCCAAAGCAGCTGTTTCGGTCCTAGACCCTAACTGTTACCAAGAGCTCTCCTACAATGCCAGAAAGTAGCAATTGCTTTATGACATTTGTTTTCCAGGTGACCATTCCAGTTTAATTTTTTATCCAGGGTTACTCCAAGATATTTGGTTTCGCTGGCGTATGGCACCTGCTTCCCGCCAATCACCATTTCCCTCAATTTTTTCCGGTTGTATCTAGCGAGGATAGCAATATCGTCCGCATATCCAATCGCATAGATTCCGCAATCGGTGAGTTTCCTGATCAAGCTATCAGTTATCAGGTTCCAAAGAAGTGGGGACAACACTCCACCTTGAGGACAACCCTCAGAGATCATCCCCTCCACTAGGGTACCCTGCCATTCCGTATAAATATACCTATTTCTAAGGGTGCTCACAATCCAACTTATGAGTTCCTTGGACACCCCATGTTCTTCCGCTCCTTTCCGCATTACTTCCATGGAGGTGCGGTTAAAAGCACCCTCAATATCTAGGAAAGCACCGATGCACGTTCCCTTCGTACTGAGTTGCTTCTTTATAAAGCCCGCGACTGACATAAGTGCCAACTCAGCAGATTTGCCATCCTGGTAGACATACTGTTCCCAATGAAGAGGTGAGCGTACCAAAGGACCTTCTATAAGATACCTCTCAACCATTCTTTCCAACAATTTTAATAGGAAGGATGTTAGGCTGATCGGTCTGTAGTCCTTTGCCTCCACGTAGTTCCTGTTTCCAACTTTGGGTATAAACGAAACTCGTGATTTCTTCCATTCTTTAGGTGTGTAACCAATCGCAATGCACCCCCGAAGAAGTCCAGTCAATGGTCTCAGGATAGCCCCAGGCCTTCCTGAAGGAGGGCCGGGTATATGCCATCCGGTCCCGGCGACCTGAACGCCTGAAAGGCCATTAGTGCCCTTACAACCTTGTTTGGATTTACAACTTGGGCAGCGATCCCCCAGTGCCTCCCTTTACTCGTAGTAGGCTCCTCGGGGGCTACGTGGAACTACGTTCGATCCCAGTTTAATATTTGGAAAATTGCTTGTCAGCAACCTTTTCAGTGTTTCCTTCGGAGATTTGGCAAACTCGCCATTTTCTCCTTTGATAAATCGTAGTTTACCATCATTTCCTTTGGATAGTATTCTCGCTAATTTTGCAGTAGAGGGTATACTCTCCGTTTCCGAACACAACTCCCTCCATGCATTTATCTGAGACTCTCTAATCTGCCTTTTGTAAGCTTTCAACCTATCCTTGTAAGCCGTCCAGACTTGTGCTGTATCAGATTTCTTTGCTCGATTAAATAATCTCCTCGCCTCCTCTCGGCTACGCTCCAAAGCTGGTCTCCAATTAAGCCTTCCCCTTTTGGGGTTTACTTTCTTGAGTGGCAATTGGCTTCGAGCGATCTCATCACAGCTCCCCTAAGAAAGACCTCTGTGTACTCAAGATCGTTTTTCGCTCCATACTTGCCTTTGAAGCCCTTCATCCTGGCTTGCAGACTTTCTCTGAACCCTTGCCAGTTCGTGCTTCTTGGATTTCTGGACCATTTCTCTACAGGGTTAAACTGTTCCAGTTTGGCCCGAATCAGTTTGTGATCCGAGAGCGAGGGTTTATCAATAACCCACCACTCCTGGACAGCCTCACGCATGCCTCGGCTGCATAGAGTGAGATCAAGGACCTCTCTTCTGTTTGCCGTTACAATCGTTGGCTCAACTCCCTCGTTCAAAATTTCGAGGTTAGTGGATATCAGGTACTCCATGAGGGCCTCCCCACTCTCATTTGTCTCGGTGCTCCCCCACAGAGGACTGTGAACATTTGCATCACAACCAATGAGGAGATCAAGGCCCGCATTTGCGCAGTACCTGACTAACCTAGTTAGCTCCTCCGGGGGAGTTTCCCTATCGTGCGCAAAGTAGGCTGATGCAATCACCAAGCTCCTTTCCCCTATTCCCTGAGAGACTTTGACCGAAGCTAAGTCTCTAGTAGAGAATTCCTGTAGCAGGGCAGCGTCCATGTTTTTAAGAACTACGCATGCCCTCTGCATGTCATGAAGTCCACTGGCGTAGACTGTGCCAATCCTACTCAGGCCCCACATCTGACCTTTGTAGCACCATGGCTCCTGTATTAGTGCCATGACTGGTTTTGTATGCGTCACTTGCAGGTCTCTCATAAGTTGGGCTGAGGCACCTTTGCAGCGATGCAAGTTAATCTGGAAAATTTCCGCACGACCGTTATCCATTAGAGCTAACTCGCGCTGGAAGCTCCGTCGCCGAATTTATCGGGTCTTTAGAGGTTGGCCTGAACACAACCTCTCCTGTCCCCAGATAAGCTCGGTAGCCGCGAGACTCGAGGCGCTTGGCCGAGTCTTCGTCCACGCCGAGAACCAGAAGGGTGCCATGCGGCAGCTCCTCCCTACGGTGGACAACCCACGTCCCGACCCTCATTCTACCCAGCATTCTGCCTGTCCAAGATCTTAAGCAGGATGCTAGTCTCCTTCTTGGGTGGTGGCGCGAGTACCGTCATTTTAACTCTCTTGACGAGTTCCTCACGGAGTACAAACCTCACCTTTCGGCCCCCATTAAGGGTTATCTGCGGAATTGCTTCCCGCAGCCAACAGGCACTCTCGTCATCCACACAAGCAAAAGTGGCAATTCCTCCTCTCAGGTGAGACTCCACGAACCTGGGTAAGAACCCCCCTCCCGGGATGTCCACAACCCGGTCAATGATGACGCCCCTTAGTTGGTCAAAGACGCCTATCTCGACCCGCCCCTCTACGTCCTCGCCAAAGGCAATCAATACCCTTGTGAGTCCAGCAACGGCCGTGGAGTATGACATCCTTATTGCGGATGCTTGCCCCTGACTCTTGGTCTTCTTCCCTCGTGGTTTGGCCGAGGGATCCGAAATACTCCTCTCGGCCTTCCTTTTATCCCCAGAGGGAGGACCAATGGACTCTGTAGCGGTTGAGGTCGATCCGGGATGCTCTTCCAGACGGGTTCTAGCCCCAGCCACGGAAGATGCCGCCTTTTTCTTCCTCGAACCGCTTACTCTCGGTAGAGGACTCTCCGGAAGGGGGAGACCTTAAGCCTCCGCCCTTCTCTTCGCCTCCTCGTAAGCTACCCACTTGACCTTTCGCCTCTGTGCGCCGTTCATTCGGATCGGGCTTGCACGTCTGTCTTCCGCCGTACCGGTCTCCATCAGAGTGTCCTTAGCCACATCCGACGTTATCTCCTCGGTGCAAGGCACCTGAGGCTCTTGTTTTTTGTTTGTTTGCATCTGTGTATCATCCATATGAGTCCCACGAGAAGCTAGGGAAATAAAGGTCACACCTCGCAGAGCCTCGCGATACGAGATGAAGGCTATGTACAATGGGAGGTCGCCCGGTATCCCAAGGGCATCGTTAGCGGTACAGCTTCCCCTGTACCATGCATCCCTAGGCACGATAGCTCCCACCTGTGGATTGGGGGATCCATTCTTGGTCACGGCACCTCAGAGGTCCTTTGCCCCACCCCTCTCCAGCCCGAAGGTCGAGGTGGGGCTTGAGTTTCTAGCCTCACTCATACCCACAGTCATCGGAGAAGCCCGTTTATAGAGCCCCGAGCCATTCATCGGAGAGCCCGGTTTATAGGGATCCGCATTCTCTCACCACTCACACTGCTATCGACTCAGGACCTGCCGTAACTAATCGAAAAAATATTTGCAAAGCAAAAAAAAATACGTGTCTTCTATTTTTCATAAACAAATAACATATTTAAATATTCCATGAATTGGTGATATGGCCAATTTGGTCTGCATGATTTCGAATGTAATACTCTTGAAAGGAAATTGTCTCGCTGTCTTTTCGTAAAGCTGGCGAACACCCCATTTTTTTTAATTCAAAACGAACAAATTTTAAATTGTGTTATTTCGACTGCCTGCAATAGGGTCTTAAGTTCGGCATCGTTGTTTTTTTATTTCCGATTATTTCAGAGCGTGTGTCTCGCTAGCTTTACGTTAAGCTGGCGAACAGCCCACTTTAAAAAAAAAATTCAAAATGAAAAAAATCTTAACCCTACCCTTCGTATTGCAAACGGACGCTAGTACGGTCGGCCTAGGGACAGTCTTGACTCAAACGCCGGCTGGAGTGGAACACGTGATCGCGTATGCCAGCCGTACCCTAACGGACGCGGAGCGGAATTACAGCATTACCAAACAAGAATGTTTAGCAGTTATCTGGGCAGTAGACAAGTTTCGAGGTTATCTGGAAGGTTACCGGTTCACGGTGGTTATGGATCACCATAGTGTGCGTTGAATTCGTCGACTAAAGAATCCGACCGGGGGGTTAGCTCGGTGGCCTCTTCGTCTCCTGTCTTATGATTTCGACATCGTACACCGAAAAGTTTCTCTGCACCAAGTGCCCGATGCCTTATATCGACTCTACGAGAGTAACGTATATAATGGTCGGGTAGATGATCCTTTGGATCATGCTGTAATTAACCGTGATGAAGATGACGAATGGTACGCTCGATGCGAAGCGGAGGCGCGTAAGAATCCAATGCATTTCCCTGATTGGTCTGGGGAATCGCCTGTATCATCATAAGCCTGACCCTCGGACAAACGGGTTACTCGAAGATCTAATAGCGTGGAAACTCGTACCACCGTCAAAGGCGCGCGCATTAGTATTCCGAGAATTCCATGACGTCCCCCCGTCGCGGGACATTTAGGCGCGGAGAAAACCTATCGTCGAGTCGCGGAACATTATTTCTGGCCCAGGATGCACAGAGATATCGTGAATCATTGTCGAAAGTGTATTCCCTGCCAGCAGAGCAATGTCGAGCAAGCGCTAATGGCGGGGTTAATGGAAAAAGAATCGTGGAAGAGCCGTGATTGATCGTCGCGGTAGATATAACGGGACCATTACCGCGTAGTGAATCCGGGTTTGTCTATATTTTAGTGATGCAGGACCTATTCATGAAATGGATCAAAATCTCCGCGCTGCGACAAGCGACGGGTAAGAAAATCAGGAAGTCTTTGAGTATTTGATTTTCTATCGATGGGGATTTATTAACCGGATAATACGTAATATGGCGATAGAATATAATATTCATCACGCCACGACCCCTCCGTACCACCGTCAGGCGAACCCGGTGGAACGAGTCAATCGGGTTTTAAAAACGATGATAGTCTCGTACCTAGGCACCGACCACCGCGAATGGGATAACTATTTATTAGACTTTCGTTTCGAGTATAAGACCGCCGTTCACACGTCGTCCGGGTTTTCTCCAGCCTTTCTCAATTTCGGGCGTAATCCACTTGCGTTTAACTTGTATAAGATTCGGGTGGAGTACCCGACAACATCGGGAGCATCCGACATCTCTGTATGGTCTGAACGAATCACACGTCTTTACGAACTCCGGGAACTAGAGGTTATCTTAATTAATAGAGGTTATCTTTACGTTATTAAGTATTATTATTAAGTATCAATGTGTCATTATAACGGTAAGATTCTCTCGACTCCGTGTAATTATTATAAAAAACTAAGTGTAGTGAATTCGGAACTTACTTCACCTGCGCTTCCCTTTTACAGTCAGAAATGACCGAGTGCGAGCGGAGCAAACAGGGGCCAGAAAACGGAAACGTGCACGCCGAGGAATTGGAAATGCACGAGTTATTGCATGGAAGTAGCATATAGTGCTGGCTAGCTATAAGTATGCGGTTGCATGTAGTTGATCACTCACATGTTTCTTATGCGAACTTTACCTCTGTATTTAAATCAACTTTTCATAATATATATATCTGTGTGTGCTATCTGTCACCAGACTCAACACGGGGATAATTTAAGGGGGGCTGGTCTCCAAGAACCGCTAATTTTTAATATGGCAACAATTTAGAATTGGATGTTTGTTATGAATCCGCTGGGAGGCTTTTATCCAAGGGGAAATGTTGTCATTATAGGGGGGACTGCTCCGAAGAAGCGCAAATTTTTAATAAGACAACCGTTTAGACGTAGAATTAGTAGTTTAGGAATTAATAATTGATAATTATAAAAGTAGGTGTAATTCGGGTTATTATTCAGTATTTAATTTTGATTTGATTATTTCCTGAAATAATATATTGCATGCGATAAATATTTCAGGCGTAAACATGGGTATTCGTATTTGTTTTTGTTTTGGAAGTCGGATCAAGGACGGCCTTGTTTTCGATTTCCAGAATTACGAGACCTAAACAGCCGGGGTATATCGTCAAGCACGCTGCTTATTACGGGCGTGCAGGGGGGAACGACGGGTGGGGATTCTGGAATGTTCGCGAAGGAGAGGGTACGCGAGGGCGACGTGCGGAAACTTCGCGAACATTCCATAAAGATTAAGAAATAGTAATGGGAGGAGACGTCTAGCCGTGTATGCCCGTACGGGCCGCGGGGGCTCTCCCTACCATCAAGATCTCGGTAGAGAAAGGGAAAACGGCGGCCGGTGTGGCGCGAGCGTCACGATTGCTACCGACGCGTCGGGTCGCCAGTCCGTTGGTAGCAGTCTTGGAGCCTACAGGTACGCCTGGTCATCAAAAGGTACCAACAGCCCTGAGCACGAATACATTTCGGCAACGTCATTCCGTCCAAAGTCATTCCGTACGCCAATAATTCGATTCTTTGTCTTCACGGCTGTTTAAGTAAAGTGCGCTTTTCCGATTGTCCGTTGCCGTTTAGCGAGTGAAAGTGAAAGTGAAAAACGCGAATCGCCTTCGGTTATCTGAGTCGGGTCTTCGGTTCGTATCGTGTTTCGGTAAATTTCTGCTTCGGCCGCGAATTTCTCTATGGTTATCTTCCGGGAATCTTTCTTTTCGCGGGGAATATGTCGAGTAGATTCTTTAACGCGACTGTGGTTATCTCTTATTGTTTTATTCGTCATATCCGGGAAAAATGTGGTTATCTTACGATTGTCTAGTTCTCGTTACTTTTGGAATTACGAAGACCCAAAGGCGACGCGCATCGGTATGGTTAACTATCGGAAACGCGATCGAAGATCTTTCTCTTAAAATTCCATGAGATGCTTCGGTAAGAGGATAACTTCGTCCTTTCGAGGACTTCAGGAAAAAGCCGACAGGTGGTTATCTTGTGTGATCGTTCGGTATCCGGAAGAAATAACTAGCGGTTCGGGCGAACGTAAGATCGAATCTAGTGAGGTTATCTTTATCGTTTCGAAAGTGCGTGTCCGGTGATTGGAAATAGAGATGGTAACGAAAACGGAAAAACGACGCGTGAAAAGCGAAGTCCGCCGAACGTGATGCTCTGTGATGTCACACCGCGACACCAACAAGATGGCCGCGGTTCCGAACCGTGGTCCGCGACGCGATCGCCAGTTGGCTTAACGAACCGTTGATTAGCGTGGTCGACATTTTAAATTCATAGTCTGAATTCTTATGATCGAAACGCAAGCTCGTTAATTTTACCTTGGTTCGCTGGATCGCTCTTGTGTGTGGTCGTATCTTGAACTTCTTGGTTATCTTTTCACTCTGTTAGAGTGAACATTGTGGTTCGGCCTCTTGTGAGGCGGCGCTATCTTACAAATTAACAAGCGGACTTTTGGTGCAATAAAAAGGTTTTTCTCCGGTAATACTCCAGCCGATCTTTCGGTAAGGAAAGGACCATTCGTGCGATGCTAACCGGACCGGGCCCTCCGCGCGGTTAAGTTACCTAGATTGCTAATTCACGAGCAATCTTTGTGGGGCCAGGGCTATCTCGCACTGCCGGCAGGTAGTGCCGTGTTTTTGTTATGTTTTTGTACGTGAGGCTAGCTGTCTCTGCGGAGACGCTAAAATTCTTGCGTCTGAGTGTAAGTGTGTTAACTTGAGTAGCAGTGTCTGCGGTAAACGATAGCGTCCGAGTGATCCGTGTCAATTTAGTAACGAAAGTGCAGATGGTTAAATTAGGGAATTCGGAAATCAATCGGTTTGTTAATTCACGTGGTAAGTTCGAGTGGGGTATAGTAGATTTCAGAAAAGGGGTATAATCTGTCAATTTGGTCGATTTCGGTAAAGTTCGTGTGGTTCAGATAACGTCGTTCAGTGTAGTTTCGGTATGAGATTCGTGTAAGTTCATGTATGTATTGTAGTGTCGTATTGCGAAGGGCGCATGAGTATCGGACGAGCACGGTCCCTCGACGGGTTCATCGCAGGCGCCGCGACCGCGTGCGAAAGTCCCGACCGACCCCATGTACATGGGTAGTTTCGGGGACAGCTCGCCAGGGCGAAGCCCCCCCGGACCCCCCATAATACTATCCGAACCTAAATAGACCTAGGTCTAGCCTAAACTAGATTTTTACATTTTTGACCCCAAGGGGGTGCTGTCTCCGAAACTGCCATTGTTTAATACGTTACTTTGAGGACTGTCCCCAAAACTGTCATTTCTTCACAGTTTCAGTCCCCAAAGAAGCCATCAGACATATTTATATTTGCACCGGCCGGTGCCAGCAAGAGTGCGGGGCTCCCACCCGCTAAAACCACCTCCGCTCAGACTGTTATTCCCCCCTCGGAAACCGCCGGAAGGCATTACTTCGAGGGGGACAGTCTATGCCTCAGTAGGCCCTCCGCCGATGTTTTGGCTCTTCAAGTCTGGGCGATGTTGTTGCCTCTTCCGTCTTCTTCTCTTCTGATGGCATTCAGCCTATCGATGATGGAGGTGGTGATGATGACCACCGCGTCCCATCCCTCCTGTGAGGCGAGCAGACATTCCCCAATGCCCTCAGGTGTTAGTGGTCCTCCTCCCGAGATCCGGAACTGTTCCCGTTCCGCTGCAAATCTCGGGCAGTGGAAGAGGACATGGGCCACGTCTTCGTCGACACCAGGGCATGCCGGGCACTCCGCCCTTTGATAGATGCGGAAACGATGTAAGTAGCTGCGAAAACAGCCGTGCCCATTTAGCATCTCGGTCAGATGGAAGGTGGCGTATCCGTGTAGCCTGCCCGTTCACTGTACTACATCTGGGATGACACAGTGGGTCCATCACCCCGAGTCTGCTGAATTCCATCTTCGTTGCCACTGATCTTTGTCTAGGAACCTGCTGGACCAGTTATTGCGGTTATGCTCCTGATTGTCGATGTTCTGCCTGGTACCCCAGCCTTCACAGTGTACTACGGCTTTCTCGGTTGCTAAAGACTCTATGAAAGGAAATCCCACGACCACCGACAGTGGTATCACCATATCCGATACAGTCCATAGGGTTTGACTTCACGGTCATAGACATCGCAGGCCGCTGTTATGGCTCGGGAGAGGCATCGGGCTCTCTCCGCTGCTGTTCCCTCTACCTCCGTCTGCTACAACCTATACAGGAACATATCTCGGTCGAAGGTGGCCGGTGCCCATCTCTCTCTTTCCCAACTTTGCACATCTCCTGATGCACCACCGGTCAGTTGAAGCTGGTACACCGAGGCTTGACGGTCACTGGCTATGTAACAATCGTTAATTTTCCAGCCCAATCATTCCCTTATCAATTTTGGGTGGACAAAGGTCAGGTCTACTATGGAGGACTTGCCGGCCTTCGAGTAGGTCATGAAACTTTCCACCCGTGTTAACATTCTCCACCTCCAATATCGAAAAGGCTTCAATGAGGGCACATTCGCGATGGTTGGTCTTCGCGCTACCCCATTCCGTCGCCCATGCATTGAAATCTCCACCGATCACTAATGGAAGTCGGGAGGTTCTTGTACTGACGACGATGTTCTCCAGAGAGGTGTGCGCGCGCGCGTGTGTGTATGTGTGCATGTGTGCGTTAGTGCATGCACTAAAAAAGTCATTTAATTTTTAACGTTGCATTGAACGCATACGTAATTTAAAAAATCTATCGAATTCTTTGTTTTCTTGCACTGTTTCGGCATCATTCTCGTGGTATGGCAGAACTAGCGTACGGATATACTGGTACATAACAGAACCGAAAATCAAACACTACAGAATGAAATACGACGAAATTTATTTTAAAAAATTGGCTGGTAATACTACACAAAAAAATTTCGGCATATTTGCAATTTCGATAAAATTTCAGTTTTTCGCAAAAACGCAGTTTTCATAATCGTGGAATAGGTCGAATAGAGAAACCGTAAAACGTAAAATAAAGTAATAATAAAGAAAAAAGTATTACCGTTGTTCGAATTTCCGACTGTGCAACTGCAAAAGTAAATATTTTGTAGAATTGCTGCCAAAAATTCATGTAAAATCGGTTCTGAAATGCTCAAGAAAAATCGAGAATAAATTTCATGATACAATTTTCGTGAAAGACCCAGCTTAGAAACCAACCTCCGTAAAAGTATTTATTAAATTTCAGATAATTAAATTTTACAGTTACGCTGTTTGCCATTTCAACATTATGGCACTATAGGTCGTTTACATCAACAGTTTGTCGTTGAAATACAAGAGCTTTAGGTAATAAAAAAAAAGCTTTTGTAAGGGTACAAGGCTTACAAATAAACTTGACTTTACCAGATCGGTTTTCGTGCAGCCATCACGCTTTTGTGATATATATATATGTATATATAATACTCATGGTAGTTCAGGAACCCTTAAAAAAGTGCTAGAACATATATGCGTTGACAACAAAGCGAGCTTGGCAAATCCGAATATGATTTATTATTCGATTTTGGTACCCTCTTAATAATAATCTTAGATATATTCGCATACACAATAGCTGGTATATTTAAACGCTTGAAAAAAATTTTTATATCTTCTGCAGCAAAAAAAATATGAAAACGAAGAAGCATTGAAACATTTGAAGAATAGAATTACTATCTTAGATGGATTGTACGGCGCAGAAAAAATCAAAGAACTTATTTTAGGAGTTCTTGCCGGCAACATATTCGATTGGGGAGCTAAGGAAGTTGCATCTATGATGGAATCCTCTAAGTTTTCTTTTGAAGATGCTCAGACAAAGATACCAAGTAATTACTTTTAATTTTAATGATATTATATTTATTTGGAATATTCGATTCAGAGAAATAAAAACAGTTTATAAGTTATTAAATAGTTTTCAATAAAGTTCTATATTATTTATTTTATTGGACGGATTATCGTTCTATAACTTTTACAATGAATTACTTAAACATTTCTGTTATACATATGGAAAAACCCCAATTACTTGAAATACTCAACTCAAACTGGCAATTGATTGTGGCATGAACCTATGTTTAATTTATAACGTTTTGTAACTTTACATCAGCTATCTCAGACGTAATTATTAAGATATTAAATGTCTTTGCAACTTTTGATATGTGTAAAGTTAATGAAGTTTCACTCACTCATAATTTATGTCGCGTCATTACACTACTCGTGTTGCAAACCTTGGCTGCGTTGGAAAAGTTGGCTGAGTTGGTTCCCACTATCAATTTTTCTGAATTGGTACAACACCTACATTTATCTGTATTACTTAAAATTAGTTATTTTTCTTTTCATGATGATTCGCAGAGATAAATACAAACGATACTCCTTGTTCAGTCAGTGTTAATCTGAATCAAGGTTTTGAATCGTCGACATTCTATGAATGTTGCCCACTAAAACGAGGACTATTTTTCTTATTTTTAACATAATTCCCTAGTGAGAAGTTCTTTATTAATGCGAACCAACACAAATTAAGTCGAACTTTGAGAAGTCAGTATAGGCAAGTCGTTGATTCTTTCGTCACAAAATATAGGTGCAGAAGTTGAGTTGTTGCCATAGATATAATCTGGCTACCCCACCGTAAATGTTGTTCCCATATCATGCGATTGCAAACTGAGAAATCGATCAGATTTACTCACTTGCAAATGATGAAAGCTATTAGCAATTCGATATGTAAAATCATATGGTACGGTTTGATGTTAAAATTTTGAGTGACGGAAAATAAAACGGTGACCGAACTTTATTTCACCGGAAAAATATTCCATGGAAAAAATTTCTCATACAGTTATATTCTTGCAAGCATTATTAGGAGTAAACGGAGTTCTTAATAGTTAGGTTAGAGATAGCTTTAGGGCATGCATATGCTTTTGAACATTATTAAAGGTAGGCAGAGTTCTGACTGGATAAGTTAGGTTAGTTTTAGGCACGATGACGAACAAATTTCCCAGGGACGAATTTCCAGGGGAACGACTTTCTGGTTGAACGATTTTCCAGGGAACGAATTTTGGGGAACGATTTTTCGGAAACGATTTTCAGGGGAACTGGACCGGATCCATACAAACACACCTGTTGATAAGCAAGTTGTCCTTGCAGCCGGATACACCCATTCTGCAGCCTCGTTGTTCTACTATCCGTTGCCACACCGGTTTCACGTATTTCTCAATACGTTCATTCAAGATGTTAGTGAACCATCTGTATGACATATTGAGACACGTGATTGGTATATGGTTTCTCGGATCACACAAGTCTCCCGACTTTGGGATTAGTGTCGTACGGCCCTCCACTAGACAGTGCGGAATGGGTTGGCCTTCATTTATGCAGGGTGTTCTTGTGACCGCGAATAATAATTTCAGGTCAAGTAGAACACGAAAAACTGAAATGAAAAGTCCTCAGGCATTTTTTGATATGATGCATATGAAATGCGTAATTAAGCGATAATGATTGTATGTACGTGAGACATTTTTGGAATGTATAAGTGAGTGGAGTATTCATTCCTATCGAGATAGTCAACTGTTCTCTGGCCAAACAATGACAGGATAGAATTCTGCATACAAAGGAGAAATTTGCTGGTGTCCTTCACAGTCAAATACGAAGCTTAATAACCCTGAAAGAAATAATTTTAAAAAATATCAGACTATTATTTATAACAAATAATTATTTCTAAGCGTCACACTCACGCCAAAACGTTCAGCTTTGCACGTTTCAAGCTGAAATTGACTAAAGTCCTTCAGAGGCACTTATGAAACTTAACAGCCCTGGCAGAAAAAATTTAACAAATTTTCTACTATTATTTATAATAAATAATTATTTCTAAGCGGCAGATGCATTCTAAAACTGTCAGATTTGCACGTTTCAAGCTAAAATCTACTACAGAACTTCAGAGCTACTTATAAGGCTTAACAGTATGGGCTGAAAAAAAATTTAGTAAATTTTATATTATTTATAACAAATAATTATTTCTAAGCGGCGCATTCACGCCAACACTTTTAGATTTTCTCGTTTCAAGATGAAATATTTCTTGTGTCTTTAAGAGCCACTTATGAAGCTTAATAGCCACGGCTGAAAAATTTAACAAATTATTTGTTATGAATAATAGTTTGACATTTTTTAAAATTATTTCTGTCAGAGTTATTAAACTTCGTATGTGGCTGTGAAGGACTCTAGCAAATTTCTCCTTTGTATGCAGAATTCGAACCTGTCATCGTTTGGCCAGAGAACAGTTGAATATCTCGATATGAATGAATACTCCACTCAATCATACATTCCAAAGATGTCTCGCGTACATACAATTTGTATCGCTTAATTACGCGCTTCACATTCATCATATCAAAAAATGCCTCAGGACTTTTCGTTTCAGTTTTTCGTGTTCTACTTGACCTGCAATTATTATCCACGGTCACACGTACACCCTGTATAAGAGGTGAATATTCGGGCTACGTGTTGATGGACAGAAGTGAATTGCTTCCTCGAATAGTTGTTAATTCCATCCCAGCCCGGCGAGGAGAAATTCCTCGCTCTTTTGATGGCATCATTCATCTCTAATGCACTGACGGGTGGGCAACTTTCACTTTGTTGTGTGAGTTCGTCACACAACTCGGTAAAGATTTCAATATTTGGAGTGTCTGCATTAAGCCTGGATGTTTTTTTGTAGATGCTCCCCCAGAATTCCTCAACTGAGGCCATCGACGGAAACTCGCGGGAGGCTGCGATACGATGTTTCAAGAGGTTGGACGGATTCGGACAAAATGTTGCATTTTCTTGAATTCCATCATCCCGTCTTTGCAGCCTGTTTTTGGCATCCGCCAAAACCCGAATTTTATCCACCAAATGTTGCGTGATGTTGAGCAACTTCAGCTTATTCAGTGTGTGATAGTACGTCCGCAGTTGTTGCGCGAACTTCTTGGCTTTAACCGTAAATGAACGGCTAGATGTTAAATAGTCGATCACACACTGAATTCGGGAAGCGAGTTTCCATGTCAGTCGAATTTTGCCGTTCAATTGAGACATGCGTTTTGTAATCTATCGATTCCCCGATATCTGTATCAGATTTCGCGGACTCACCAGATCACTCGCAGCCTCGTAAACGGCACAATGGACTGACCACAAGTCGCAGTCATCCGAAAGAGCATCCAGAAGTAGGCTATTTGCTCTATCTATTTCTCGTTGTTTAGGTAAAATTCTCGTTGTGAGATTGCGCCTCAACACGAGTGTTGTTCTTTCATAATGTGGTGCATCTCTTCCAGCACCTCGTACGGGCTCAGTTGTTATTGCCCGCACATCCGGTACCGGTTGCTAGCTGGGAACAACGAAACCTATCCGCCTCAGATAGGCCACATAGTCTCTCAGATGTTGTTGAGAAAAGCGATCTGCCAGTTCGGAATGCATTACTGCAAACCGGCTATGCACTCGCGCCACGTAGCCCCGCTGTTGCGGACTACTCTTCTTGAAGCAGCGCATTAGATCTTGCCTGAGATTCTCCGTCCACTGAAATCGTCCGTGGACATTTGTAGGTCGTTGTCCCGGGACACCCGTTTCGGCCCCTTCATCTCGGGACTGGGCTGCATCCGAAGCAGCCCGATGGTCAGGGGCGTGCGCGTTGCATTACTTGCTTTTACCGCATTTAAAGGGAGTAGGGTGGTTGGCCCTACCTTCCGCTGTATTGCCTCTCTCGTTTGTCTCTTACCTCACCACCCAATGGGGTTGGTTATCTAATCTCCGGTAAAGTTGCTAAAAGTCCACGGCCCACCCGATTTAATAACCACACGTGGAGGTGAGATTAAGCCATTTGGGAAGATAGGCTGGGATGCAGCTTTTTGCATAGCCGCATTGTGTTACGCATCATTCCCTTTGGGGCGCTATTTATTTTTATGTTGTTATTGTTGTTGTTATTGTTATTATTATTATTATTTTAATAATAAATCTAACAACAACATTGGTTTCTTATGTCGCTCAAGCTGTACGAAAAGTGAGAAATTTATTGCGCAAATATCTACCAGATCAGCGTGAAATTACACTGCAAACACGCCCAAAATCATGAAGTAGGTGATTGCAGTATCGGTACTGAGTTCAATTCAATGAGCAGAAAATTTCCTGCACGGGGAATCGAACCCGGAACCTTCGGAGACGTTCAAGTTACGAAACAAGGCGGACGCCTTAGCCGTCGTAACCATCTCGCCCCCTGTTGTTATTATTATTATTATTATTATTATTATTATTATTATTATTATTATTATTTATTATATATAATTATTGCATTGAGTGCACTTTTTTTGTGTTCTACAAGAACACTGATTGAAATTCGTACAATTTCTTTTACTCATTAATGTCTGAATCTTGTGTGTAGTGCAATTACTACTTTTCGCAAGATATTTTTCAGCAATTTGCAATGCAACTTCTTTGGTCCCTACTTTTGTCTCATGACAAATCTGGTATAGAAGGCATCAAATTGCTGCAATGCGCATCGTGAAGATCAACTCCTCCCATAAAGTTATTGTGAACCGTGAATGATGTCGGAAACGGTATATCCGTTATTTGTCTTTCTTCTTTGGAATACCTTTTAACGGAAGAGAGTAATGTAACACTTGCCACTGTTGAGATGAAAGAGACTGGTTTTGAATCCATTACTGTGATAAAATTAATACCACTATTTTTGTCATGTTTCACAGTTAACGTGCCTCTGTTTGCTTGCTTGTTCGTTTCATTACTTACACGAACTCTATTAGCCCTAACAGCCCCTATTGCTCGTAAGCCAACTTTTCTCAGATGGACGAGCAAATCTGGATGTGAAAAATAATGATCAAAATATAAATGATATTGTGATATCTTTCTGGGCACAACTGACGAAAGGAGGTTTTGAATCATTTGTAGTACAACGCGACTCCCTACAGGACATTTATTCAGTTTTACTTCCTTGTCAGAATAGAAAATTCTCGGTCCCTTTCCACAGTAAAAATCGAACAAGAATCCGTTGACACTTCAAATCGCCCACATTTTTATGGCAAATCGTACAGGTTTATCCTTGATAAACTGTTTCAAAACCGTTTTGCCGTTAAACTTTACCATAATTTAATATACTGATAAAGCACAAGGAAAGAACCCGAATTGCATTGAATTTTTCTTAAAAATCTAAAATGCTGTACATACTCGCCAAGCTCTGTCGTCTGGATTTTTATCATCAGATTTTGATAATTTTAATTTGGTTTGATAACTTCAAATTCCACGCGACTCATAGCCGAAGCTATAGGTTCACATGCAAGTAATCAATTACTGGCCTAATAATATCTTTGAGATTTTCTTTTGTTAAAAATTGAGGTTATAATTATCCCTATAAAAACATTTAATTCATTCATTGTAAGATTTAACCATTCAATTTCGTGGCCTCAATTATATACTTTTTCAACTCTGTTGAAAAGAAACATTCAAATAGAAAGCTGAATAATAGAAGAATTACGAATATTCTTCTCAGCATATGTTTAATTCAAAAATATATTTTCAGGAACTTCATTACATTTCTTCTCATCGTCTAACCACCCAAATACATGATCTGGCTCCAATTTTAGTTGGTTTTCAGTGTAGTTTCCTAGAACTGTTTGATAAGAATTCGTGGGAATATCATATAATGCAGGAGAATGTGAATGATCAACTTCTTGATCGCTGTCAACATTTTCTGAGTCAGAATCAGAATTCGATTCGCCTACGCGACGTCTCATATACTGCTGCAACACATTCGATTTGCGTTTAACGCCTTTCCTGAGTCTCGCCACTTATGGACGTCGCTATGTATCACAATAGTAGATTATGTGGTATGCGAGGTCGCGCGTAGCGTTCAAGACATAATGACATTATGTATTCTTGTAAATAATTAGCAAGAAGCATAATGACATTCCATGCTATATACGATATTTTATGCAACAAAGGAATTATTTCACGTGTTACCGGCCTATATAAAGGGACAAAAATATATACCGATATTAACCGATGGAGATTTAACGGGTAATAATGAACTCATTATTACCCGCTGAACGCATCGGGCACTAACAGCAAAATTAGGACTATGTTAAATAAAGTTAAATAATATACACATACAAATGCACCCTAAGTAACGTATAATTTCCATAAACAATGAAAAAATATATACAATGAGAAAATATATACAATAAAAATAAAGAAACCAATATATAAAAATTATAAATCGAAAAAAAAGTTAAAATGATATACAATAAAAAAAAAAAAATACTCGGATATTGGATCCGTCATTTTGAATTCGGGAAATCTGATGACAGATTCATGATCAGCTACCCAAAAAAACCCTATATACAAATTTTCACTAAAATTGAAAAATTTTGTTTATTTTCGTCCGCCATAGTGGATCCACCATTTTGAATTTGAGGAATCTGGCAACTGATTCGAAATCAGCAACAAAAAATACAACAATGTACATCGCTGCGACGAATCCTACAGCGTGGTTGGGAATTTCTTCTGAAGCCCGTGTCTCGATAATTATACTAAAACGTAGGGAAAATCGAGACGCTGAGCTTCGGTTCGGATCGGGTCTTTCCGTTCACATTCTCATGACA
Organism: Trichopria drosophilae; assembly: GCA_030407085.1. Taxonomy (NCBI): domain Eukaryota; kingdom Metazoa; phylum Arthropoda; class Insecta; order Hymenoptera; family Diapriidae; genus Trichopria; species Trichopria drosophilae. Next base: position 64,501,548 of record CM059587.1, read on the forward strand.
TGTTATTCTGTCGGTTCTAACCAATAGTGTTCGATCGACAGTGCGACTAATGCTCCACCGCCTAAACTCGTTTTTTTACAATGTACATACAAAGTGTTTTACAAATATCGTCCGTGGTTGATTATATTTCTTTACAATAAATTTACTGCTAGATACCATCGAAAAGAGTCTTTTATTATTTTATAATGTAAAATGGTATCAAATTAAAATTTTTAATTTTAAATGCAACGTTTTTAATTGGGGAATTTCTAAGATTAAATTCATCACATACGACAAAAAGAAGTATAAAAAGTACCGTAAAAACTGAAAAATACACTTATAGAAGTGAATTTAAATTTTATTCACTTTTCATGCACAACGGTAAATGAAATCTAAATTCTGTGTAACGTAATGGAAGTTTAATGTACATGTTAATCAGATTTAATTCTTATGTAATTTAAAATATTGAGATTAAAATAATTTTTAATTTACACTGGTAAATGAAATTTAAGTATTTACAATGGAATGAAAGTTTAAATAACACTGTAATGAAATTTAATTTTTTTTACATGTGTCGGTATACATATGTATATGTGACAACAGCGACTAGCGCGTTGCCCGCGTAGCTGATTTGCGCAACATGTGGCAATTTGGGAAAACCAGCGGCGCCCTACGGAATTTAAAATTTTGAAAATCTTCAAAATCCAATTGCATGTGTGAATTAATCAAGTCGATATTATCCCTCCTTTCGATAAGCATCAACATTCTGTCAGATTTCGCGTATCTCTTACTGTTTCCGAGTTATTTTAGAATTTTGAAAATTTTTAATTTTGAAAAGTGTAAAAAATCACGTGAACGTCTGTATCGAGCTCGATCCCCTCCTGGTAATCCCGAAAAAACCTAAAAACTAGTACAATATATAAAGCTGTAAGACTTTCAATCATTTATATTATAATATTATGATTAAATGTACATTTTACAAACCAAAATAGATACTAAACGTATTTAAGCTTGTACGAACGCCTTATATTGTACACTTCTAGAAAATTAGCCTGCTCCCTGCTTCAACCATTCGTTGTTTTTGCTCTATTTCACAACAGTCATGGTCGAGTGGTCATGATTCAGAAATGATGCGCGGAAGTTCGGGGTTCGATTCTCGGTCGAAGCAACTTTTTTTTTTATTTATTATATTTATATTATTTATTATTTTACTTGTTAAATTTCATCTACGATCTTTTTTTATGCACTCAATGTTTACTTCGGGCTGAATTACTGCATGCGGCCGACTGAAGTACTGAACAGTGAAGGCAGTACTTGCATCTCCAGTTTCAGCCATTCCATGCTGTCTCGCGGCCAATGGGGAGAACCGTACGGGCTGGAACTGGCCAATCAGGAACGCTCTACCTTTAACATGGCATGCCCTATGTTCGGATCGTACGCACGCACCCTGTATATATCGCCTGCGTCTCGATTTTCCCTACGATACGCTATGATTGTCAAGACACGCCGTCTCGATCGTGATCGTTCGTGAGCACTCCGAATTCCAAAGCACAGGACGGTGAACCAATCGAAACAGCGTTGTATGACGAGAGCTGTAACCGCTTCGACGGGAATTTCGAGTTACGGCGTTCCGAACGCGATCTATCTGCACCAGTTGTATTATCGAGATGCCGAGCAACGAACGAGTAATGCGCACCCTTCATGAGACAAGGCCCCGTCCGTAAGGTTTGTAATTTTTTTGCGGGTGTGTTAAATAGTTTCTTTTCTCTAGGCTATCTCTTGCATATTCATTTCCCTTCTTCTTTTTACGTCATCTTTTCTCCTCCATACACATCTCTTCTATTACACCCAATCTCTCCGTTCTCAAGCCTTTCTTCGTACTACTCTGCTCTTTTCCCGGTGTCCATTCTCATCTCATCTCTTTAAGTTCTTCTCTTACTATATATCTCGCTGTTTTATCCAACTTTAAAATCCACTTTTTTAATTTCTTCTTCCAATTCCTGCCACTAGTTTTCGATCTCCGTTTCACTCCATTCTACGTTCTGTAATTTCTCTTTGTAACTTTTTTCTCCAACTATTTTCCAAAATTGAACTTCTTTCTCCCCCCTCCCTCTATCTCTTCCCTCCTCTCGTGTCCAATTTCCTAATAGTTAAAATATTGAAAAATTAAAAATGGCATATCCTAGATGGCGCCTGAAACATAGAAAAAATAACTTGTGTTTCCCAAGTAGTAAGAATAATTATAAATAAGTGACACATGTTTATAAGGGTTTTTGGGATCGCTGATCACGAATATGATGTCAAATTGACAATTTGACAATTGACAGCTGTCAATTCAGATGTCAACTTTTCTAAAAAGTGATAATGGGTAGTGATATGATAAAAGTGATAATAAAAGTGTAGAAATTTTAAAAGATGTGGACCAATATTGTAAAGAAGTAGATTTTTTCAATTTATCAATATGAATCAGATGGAACGATTGGTAATGAAAAATCAATATTTTTTTTCTTCCCCTTCGATAGCTCATGATTAAAAAAATGTTTAATTTTTTGCAAGAGTGGAAATAAAATATGTTTCGTAAAAATATTAAAAATGTGTACTTACGGAAGCGTCAATACAAATGAAGTATCTACGTAACTCTTCAAAGAGAATGAAGTGAATTAAAATATGGTTATTAAAACTATTGAAAATGTGTACTTATGGAAGTGTCAATACAAATGAAGTCTCTACGTAACTCTTCAAAGAGAATGAAGTGAATTAAAATATGTTTCGAAAAACTATTAAAAATGTGTACTTACGGAAGCGTCTATACAAATGCAGTTTCTGTGTAACTCTTAAAAGAGAATGAAGTGAATTAACAATATGTGCCCACGAAATCAGTCAGTCCGGATTACAACAAACCAAAAAAAAGGTCCACGCATGGTACATAAAATGTTTTTTAAAAGTTGATCTTAAATATCGTTCAGGAAAAGAAGGAAAAAATAATCATTGAAAATATTCTTATATGCTCGTATCCTACATTTGCTTCGAAAGCTGTCAAATTGTCAAATTGATATATTTGTATTCAGCGACCCCGAAAATCCTTATAATGTCATTTTCGTCAAAAATAATCACTTTTTAGAAAAGTTGAGATCTGAATTGACAGCTGTCAATTGTCAAATTGTCAATTTGACATCATATTCGTAATCAGCGATCCCGAAAACCCGCGAGAGGAAGTTTTCATCAACAATAAGCACGTTTTAGAGAAGTTGACAACTGAATTGACAGCTGTCAATTGTCAAATTTTCAATTTGACATCATATTCGTCACCAGCGACCCCGAAAACCCGCGAGAGGAAGTTTTCATCAACAATAAGCACGCTTTAGAGAAGTTGATAACTGAATTGACAGATGTCAATTGTCAAATTGTCAATTTGACATCAAATTCTTAATCAGGGACCCCGAAAATCCCTAAAATGGTGTTTCATGTTTTCATCTATATCCTACTCTCAATTTTGCTCGGGTGTTAAAGGGTTAAGTTCTCTAAACTCTCATTTCTTCCTTCTCTATTATACATATAGATAATTCTCCATATTTAATCTCCTATCATATAATATCTTATATCGTATTTCTTGCATTCCTTCAGTCATTCTCTTCATACTTTCCTTGTATACTTTCTAACTCTCCTCTTACCTTTGTATTAATACTTCATTTAGCCCTTCCTTTCATTTTCTAGGACTCTGTTACTTGACATCTCCATATCCAACCTTTTGGCATTTTATGCCTCAATATTTCCCAGTCTTTCTCTTCTACCCATGTCTTCAGTAGCCCTATCATGTCAAATCCTTTTAAAAATTCCCAAAAGTCTAACTTTTTGTTTTTAACCCCCGCCACGTTCCATTGTACTACTTTAACTTCCGTTACCCGACTTTCTATCCGCTTGTTACCGTTTTCTCTGCGTCCTATATTACGAAACCACTTTTTTTTTATATTCTTTGGAATTTTTTACTTTCTTTAATCTCTTCCACCCCACGTATTCCGTCTGAACAGCTCTTTGTGCAATTTTACATTTTTTTTCCATTTATATATCCTTTCCCATCCCCCATCTTGACTTTATTACCCTTCTCTCTTTCACTTTTCATTCATTCTGTTATCGCTCTCTCTCTGCATCTCTATCTTGTCACGTGTCAAATCTACATATACTTTATAAAGCTGACTTCCCTTCATCATTTTTCTGTTCTTTAAAATTTCTAATTTATCCTCCATTTTAGCTAACTTTACAATTACTACCTTCGCTCTCTCTCTCTCCCGACCACATACGATTCTTCTATGTCAATCTTTCTCTCTTTCATACCAATCTCATTCAATACTCGTGTCACAGTCCCTCGCGGCTTTTCATTTTCGCTCGAATTCATACCTTTAATAACAATATTCTTCCTTTTTTCTTTTCTTTCTAAATCGTCACGATCTTCAATTCTTCTTTTAGTTCATCCCATTCTTTTTTCATTCATCTTCTCTTTTAAACATCATGGTTACATTCTTTCAATTCTTTTCTTCTCTCTTCTCTCAATTATAATATGTAATATCTTATCTCTTTTTTCATCTCTTTCATAATCATTTTCATTTATTCTCTATCCATTTTCTTTCCTTTCTTCTCCTTCTCGTCTACTTTCTTAATAACTTGTTTCTTCTTTGCTGTTTGTGTATCTTCTGCTACCTCTGTACTATCTGAAATTTCCCCTCTCCCTCTCTTTGTTTTCCATGAGTCCAATATCCATATTGTCCTTGCTGAACTGCTCACGTTGGCTATCCTTAAACTCTCGGCAATTGTTGGTTTACCATTCCTCTTTCCCGAAACTCCCTCCTCTTTTGCAGCTTTTGACTTCGATATCGCTGTGCCTTCTTCGCCCGCAAAATTCTGCCCCTCTGCGAATAGCCACTGGTTCGTTCTTTCGTCTGTCGGTTCACTCTCACTCCCCAGCCCTCCCCTTTCCATGCGAAATTGCCAAATTGATTCCGCTTTCCTCTAATTACTCCGTCGTCTCAAACGATCTTGATTTTCTGGTCTCTTTATTCTTGGGTAGATGTTAGCACTTGTCCCCACCAACTTCTACGCAACGTTCAGTGACACGTGCACGAGACCACGATATCAGTTTTAGGTTAGGTTTTGTGTCACTTTACCTTTCGATTGAATGCTCATGCCTGACGCCAAACACCCTGGAACCAATTTAAGAATCCTGTGACACATTTTTCGCTCCTATAACAGCATAACGCCCGTGGGCACACAAATGGAGAAAAATGTCACTTTAATCTACGAGCTCTAGTCTGGAGAACCTTTAAGTTACTCACCGTATACGGAAGTCTCGCTTTGGTTTTTCGGTATTTGCTAGTTTTGAGGACTTCGTAGATGCTTCTGACGAAGTTGGCGTCTTGAGTTCCGACAAGGATGTTCAATTCATTTGTGATTTGTGATCCTCAATATTAAATTATAACCTTGATTGAATATTTTTTCTTTAATATTTTAATTATAGGTGCACTTCCGGTACTAGTTGAATTGACATGTTCTGTCAACGATATCCGCGATTTATTTAAAATTCTTTTTAATAGTTTTAGTTTCTTTGTTTTTTTTTTGCACAAGTTTTATGTTCGTTTTCTCGTGCTGCTCCTGTGTTAAATTAAGTGTGCGAGGTTGTACGTCTTTTTGTGCGCTGTCTCATTTTCAGTTTTTGCCTGGACGGCTTAACCTGTAATTTTTCTTTCGCTGTTTAATTTATTTTGTGGACATTATAATTGTGCAACGTGGATACTTCAGACTGTTAAAAAAGTGAGACTTTTTTTTTGTGTCCAGTGCTTGCTAAGTATCAGATGCGATTTGATCTGTTATTTTCAATTTTATTTTGGTGAGAGCACGTGCGATATTATAAGTGTCTCGCGCAGATCTACGGCGCAGGTTTGTCCTCGTTACATTCGTCTGTTCTTGTTGCCGCGGCCGTGTGTGCTTGTGTCACTTTTAGTTCCGTATTTAAGGCGCGCAGCAGCACGTGCTAGGATCGTGGTAGTGTCCATGCTGAAGGAGGGGCAAGGGCCTTCTTCTCCTTCCCCTACGTCTTCACCTGGGCGCGTGAATAGTCAAGAGGAGGAGTTACATTCTTCTTTCCGGCCTCGTTATACACCTTTGGGTTGTCCGTCGACTGCGTCGAAATGGCTCGCTTACAGAGACCCGTCTGCATCGCCGATTACTAATTATTTTGATTCTAATAAGCGACGGCTCTCGCCCGAGGCTCCGCATCTTAAAAGATCTGATTCTGCTTCATTAAAAAAAGCAACGTACTTGCCTCCTGTCTGCTTCTCTTAGTTCTTCGGAAGTGTCAAAAGACGTAGAAATGGATCCTCAACTCAAAGCCCTGCAAGATGCCATAGTTTCTCAACTCTCCGCAAAAATCGACTCTGTTCATGAAGAATACATGAAAGCAGTTGCTGCTTTGCGGAGTGAAACTTCGCAAGAAATGGTCCAATTAAAATCTCAGCTGCCTGAAAAAGACTGTCAAATCGGCAACCTTAAGGAAAAGTTGGAGAAATGCAATAAAAGCCTACGTAAAAAGAATATTACCATCCGTGGATTAAATACTACTAGCGATATTGTGAAGTGCAGTGACGACTTGATTGAGAAGAACTTCAAATTAAAAAATGTTGTGGATACTGCATTTCTCATCCGTAAAGAACCACCGACTATTCTTGTGGAACTGCTATCCGCTCGTACTAAAAGCCACATCGTGGCCAATAAAAGGAAAAATCCAGCTGGTCAAAAATAAATGTAGATTTTGACCTTACGGAGAAAGAGAGAAAGGTTAATTTCCATGCTAAAACCCTAATTAGGAAGGCATTAGCGGAGAAGAAAACGGTGGTGAGGAGATACCAGAGAATACAAATTGAGGATGAATGGTATGCAGAGGCCGCTCACGAACATGACTTTCTTTGATACGTTTGATAACGCTCTTGACACGCCCTTTTCGTCCGGTGGACTTTTCGAGAGTATGAAGTGATTGAAGACTGGTAAAGAACTGGGTCCTGACGGGATCCCCGCGGAAATTTGTAAATCGCTTTCTGGTGAGTGATTCACTTTTATTTTAGAACTTTTTAATTCGATTTTTTACATGGAATCATCTCCTGAGGGTTGGCTGCTTACCAATCTCTTCATGCTCTTCAAAAAAGGCGAGTGATCCGACCCTTCGAACTACAGAGCAATTGTGATGACAAATTCGCTAACAAAAATCTTTATGCAGATCTTAGCATTGAGAATAGGGACATGGACTATCTCCAGACATATCATTCCGGAGGAACAGGCGGGATTTAGAAGAGGGCGTTCTGCGGAAGACAATATTTTCATTCTTATCGCGGCCATTCAAATCCAGTTGCGTAGGAAAGCATAAAAATGCTTCGTTCTTTTCGTAGACTTCCGCAGGGCGTTCGACTCAATACCGCATGACAAATTATGGTTAAAGTTGCTTAGTCTTGGACTTAGCGAAAAAATCATTAGACTTTTGAAGGCTTTTTATGACTCGGCAAGATCATCCGTAATCTGTTCTTCCGGTTCAACTCAGCCAGTTAGGGTTACAGAAGGTGTTCTACAAGGCGAGATTTTAAGTCCTCTTCTTTTCCTTATTTACATTTCAGATATAGTTGCTTTTTTTTCGAGAGAGGGATTGAGGGGTATTGATTACATGTTGACCTACGACCTGCTGATGCTACTTTATGCCGACGATCTGGCGATCATCGCTTACTCTCCGGTTGATTTAAGAGTTAAATTGGAGGATCTTACATCTTATTACTCCTCAAATGGTCTTTCTGTTAACTTATCCAAAACTAAAATAGTAGTTTTCAGATGGGGGGGGGGGGGCTTTAGATGCCTCCTCTAGGGTTTTCTATTTTGAAAATCAGCTGGTGGAGGTAGTGCCCTCTATACATATTTAGGTATCATCGTCTCTTCGTCGGCAAGTGTGCCAGGCATCTATTCTATCCACATTGTTTTATGCTGCTCCCTGCTGGGCCCTCCGTCACCTTGTCAGACTGGACTCAATACAAGTTGATTTCTTTAAAAAGTGGCTTGGGCTTCCCAGGCCGGTTCCGGCCTACCTCGTTCGTCTTGAATTGGGTCTTTACCATATAGCGGCAAAAATAGTGCGTCGTACGATGGCATTTGTCATCAGGTTATTATACCAGGCTCCTTCCAATTTAGCACGTATGGGCCCTTCTTAAGTTGTTGGGGCTCAGTGCAGGTGGGACGAGCAATCCTGCTTTAAACTGGGTCGCTCAACTAAAACTTGTTCTTCCTTCCGCTTCCTATGAGGCCCTCTGAGAGGACTTTTCAGGCAGGAATTGGGAGGCTTTTCAGGTGCTGACCTGCGAAGCTTGTACCACTCACCTACGTAACAAAAACCTTCATCATTACTTTTCATCTGACTCAGTACAATTACCTATCTACAGACAGTTTACGGATGGTTTTGCCGGTTAATACCCTGCGCGATGTCAACACCATCTTTTAAGTTAAAAGATTATGCTTAGGACAGCAACTGTTTTCTCTGGTTCGATATGTGTTGGAAATACTCGTTTTCTGTACAACCCCATAGAAACGTGCACTATTTCTAACATGAATGTTAATCAAACGCTGATGCACATATTAAGCGACTGTCCTATATGTCATCCCGCTAGAATGCGTCTGCGACAAAATAATTTGTTAAAAAATCGTTTGTCGGTTAATTGTTTAGCATATTGGCTCGACTCAAATGACCTTGCCTCGCTTAGAATATTATTTTATTTTGTCAAGTCGTGTTTTACCAGAAGATTTTTACCATTGTATTAGATTGTTAATTTTTATTTTACTATAATAGCTTTTAAAATTTTAGTATTTAATTCTGCGGAGTCTGCCAACCACCTATTTGCGTCGGTTTTTTGTCAATCTTTTCTGTAATGTAAACCAGCGTGTTATTTTCACTAGGGTCGATATTTGCGGTTACATCTTTCGAATTAATAGTTTCTATGAATTGTGTGCACTCTATCCCTTAAGAATTTTTTATGTATTTTCATATAAGGGTTAATAAATTATCTATCTATCTATCTCTCTATCTATATTTTAATTATATCTTGATCAGAATTCACATGCTTTTGTTGGCGTTCCGCGTATCTTCTATGGAGAAATTTTCGAAAATCTGTAAATTGTGCTCCTTCATTTCTTCATCAAACACTACTGAGAGAATCTTTAAGTTTCGGCACTGATTTAAAAAATGTTTGTATCTTTAATTTTCTTATCCGCCAAGTGTTTTCTTTTTACATTCTTTGAAGCTAGTTTTACAGTCTCTTTTCAGAATGACCGATCTTTTTGATAACAATTAACTCGCGACCCAATGGTTTTAGATAAAAAAAATGGACTTAAATGTTTCAGAGGCCTCATCATCGATGTAATTCCTGTACTTTATCAGAATATAGCAAACGTTTCCTTCATCGCATCAACTTGCAGCTCGCCCGCCGAAACATGATGATTTCTCATACATTCTTCTTCATGAATTTCTACCTTTATGTAACATTCTAAATAACTCAATTTGCCTGGAGATGTACAAGGAATAGCTGCTGTTGATTACTTACTTTATTGCTTTCTTGGAGTTGTGACGTATATAAACCCTGTGGCGCCAAAAACTTTTTTGAATCCGTCAAATCCACGTTTCTTCCGTCATCTGTCCCCAAATATTTTAAGATATTTTTGGTTTTTTTTATACGCAATAAGTTTTCCACTGATACGGGATCAACATAACAATTTGTGAAGGGTGATAGTTCAAAGAATATCCATGTACTTGAGGAAATTTAAAATAATCGAAACGAATAGAGCAGCGATAATGACAAAACAGGAAGATTTCAGGTCGTTAAAGAGAGGATCATCAAACTTAAGTTACACATTTTGCATTCATTAATCAACAAACTAGCTATATTTTTATACGTATATACAGAGTGTTGTTGCAATAGCGCATGAGAGATATTATATCATGTTGAAGATTTTTTTTTCTGAAGCCGATGGCGCAAAAATTAATTTTCAGCAAAGTATGGTTCCTTTGTAAATTGATTTTTAAAGTTTATTTATTTTAGGGGCATCCTCCCCAACGAGACAATTGGTGAACATGTCAATGTCGACTTCTTCACATCGAACACGTGGTCCGGTGGCAGTTGAAAGCCCAAATCGATATTATGTTTTTATTCGAATAACTGGACGCTTGCGGATGAGGTTAAATTCATCATAAATTTCGAACATTCGGTAAAAACGTAAAACTTTAAATGATCTATGTTGCCAATGATGATGCAATTCAATATCAAGCCAATCTCGGTACACAGTAAAAAATAATGCTAGTATAACTTAAACAATAACCTTAATAATTCCTTTTTTATAGTTCAAAAATAATCACAAAGGCTAGTGTAATTTTTGTTGATCGAAACGTTAGGAGAATTAATGAAAACTTCATAATGAAACATATTAACTTCATTTATGTGTAGGTTAATTCAATACTTACCAAAAATTGGAACATAATTTATTCCTTTCGAAAACGCTACAATTAACGAACAAATCAGTATATAAAACACATTATCAATTCAGCAGTGGATAGTTCAAATGCAATTCGCATTTCTATTGTTTCATTCGTTTAATAATAGTGCCAATCTGCTCCGAAATTTCTTATTGGAAAAATACAAAGCTAGTTCATGAATGGGCTGAAATCGAAATAATTCACTGTGTGAAATGTATGTTAGTTTAAATTTAATTAATAATCTTTTTTCACCGTTCAAATATAATCACAAACGCTAGTCTAATTCACGAGCAGCAGCCGAACGCCGGGCAGCCAATTCGTGGGGCAATTCATTGTTAAAATACTCAATGTTTATAACAATTTCTGTAGAAGGCGTATAACTTGAGCAGTAAATTCTTCATAAAGTTCAAATTCGGCATACACTTCAAAAATACGATTCGAAATCAGGAAAATATCATTTTGAAACAATCCGTGAAGGAATCTTTGTTTAAGTAATCATTGTCTATAACGATTTCTGTAAAATGCGTATAACTTGTGCAGAAAATTTTGTATAAAGTTACAATTTCGCAAAATCCTTCAAAAATATTGTTTGAATAAGGCAAATATCGTTTTGATCGATTTGCTACAGGTACAGTAGGACCTCTTACTAACGACTGGTTTGGTTCCTAGCCCTCCCGTCATACCTCTTACGAACGACTACTCGAGAGAGAAAGAATTCCACCACTATCATGATTCTGACCAATAAGATGTGCCCTGCGGGCAGGGCGACGTATTTACATAGGCAGACGACCGGTAGAAGGGATAAGGAGAGGTATCTCGTAGTCGTTTGTGAGAGTGATTTTCTGTCGTTGATAGGAGGTGTCGTTAGTGAGAGGTTCTACTGTATCATTGTTTAAATTAACATTGCATCTACGATTTCGGTAAAATGCGTATAATTTGTGCAAGAAATTCTGTATAAAGTTAAAATTTTGCATTCACTTCAAAAATACAGTTTGAAATAAGGATAATATCGTTTTGAAACAATTCGCGACGGATTTATTGTTTAAATAATCCTTGTTTATAAAGATTTTTGATGACTTATGCAGGATATGATTCCTAAAGTTTAAATTTTCTAAACACTTTAAAAATACTTTTGGAAATAAGGAAAATATTGTATTGAAATAATTCGCGACGGAAACATTGTTTAATTAATGATTGTTTACAACGATTTCTGTAAAATGCGTATGGTTATATTCAATTTCCTGCACAAGTTATACGGTTTTTAACATTATACAAAATTTTAACATTATAAAGAATTTTCTACACAAGTTATACGGATTTTACAGCAATCGTTATATATATTTTTGAAGTGTTTGGAAAATTTGAACTTTAGAAAGAATCTCCTGCGCAAATTATCCGAAATCGTTATAAACAATGATTATATAAATATTGAACCACTCGCGAATTATTTCAAAACGATATTTTCGATATTTCAAACAGTATTTTTGAATTGTTTGGAAAATTTGAACTTTTTACAGAATTTCCTGTACAAATTATACGCGTTTTACAGAAATCTTAATAAACAATGATTATTTTAACAATGATTCCGTCGCGAATTGTTTCTAAACGATATTTTCCTTATTTCAAACATTATTTGTGAAGTGTACGCAAAATTGTAACTTTATAAAGAATTTCCTGCACAATTTGTCAGAAATCGTTAGAAACAATGATTATTTAAACAAAGATTCCTTCGCGAATTGTTTCAAATCGATATTTTCCTTATTTCGAACTGTAGTTTTGATGTGTATTCAAAATGTTAACTTTATACTGAATTTCCTGCACAAATCATACGCATTTTATAGCAATAGTTATAAACAATGATTATTTAAACAATTATTCCATCGCGAATTGTTTCAAAACGATATTTTTCTTATTTCCACAAGGATTTTTAAATCGTATGCAAAATTTTATCGGTATAAAGAATTTCTTGCACAAGTTATCAGAAATCGTTATAAACAATGATGATTTAAACAAACGATTCCGTCGCCAATTGTTTCAATACGATATTTTCGATATTTCAAACAGTATTTCTGAAGTCTATGCAAAATTTTAACGGTATAAAGAATTTCCTGCACACGTTATCCGAAATCGTTATAAACCATGATGATTTAAACATTGATTCCGTCGCGAATTGTGTAATAACGATATATTCCTTATTTCAAACAGTATTTGTGAAGTTTATGCAAAATTGTAACTTTATAAAGAATTTCCTGCACAAGTTGTCAGAAATCGTTATAAACAATGATTAATTAAACAATGATTCCGTCGCGAATTGTTTCAAAACGAAATATTCCTTATTTCAAACAGTATTTGTGAAGTGTATGCAAAATTTTAACGGTGTTAAGAATTTCCTGCATAAGTTATCCTAAATCGTTATAAACCATGATTATTTATTTGATTTATTTGATTTATTTCTCCTTGACCCCACAAGGACCACGAGGAGGCCGAGTAACATGTTCATAAAAAGATATAATAAAATTAAGAGTGCGCTCATTCGAAACGTGGAATCATTCCACAGATTATAGCGCAAGATGTTTTTCAAACAGAGCTAATAAAACACTTCAATCGCTTTCGAATAAATCAATGTTGGCACTCACAGCATTAATAGAATTAAATAACTCAAACATGACATTTAAGGAGGAATACTTCACATAATTTGTTCTCGCACAAGTTAAAGTTAGGACCTGTACATGCCTCAAATCCCTAAGCTGAAAGCGCACATGAATTGTATCTCGAATTTCCCTACAATGAATCAAATCCTGCACAAGTTTTACAAAAAAAGAGAAAGCTACGAATTTTCTACGGGTAGCCAATGACGGGAAACCTCTCGTCTGGAGTAACGATAGATGATCTGTACCTCGTGGTGGATATACACCTGTCTTGTATAAAGCTAAAAGTTTAAGGAGCCTACGTTGGATGGCCTCAAGTTGTTGAACGTAAGTGACTTCATGAGGTGACCAAACCATATTAACATACTCCAAACGACTACGCACAAAAGCTCGGTACAGGGTTTCAATGACCATACTACTAACAAATGGTCTGGCTAGCCGAACAATGTGGTAGCAACGAAGCACCACTGATACAGTATTTTCAATGTGCATCTTAAAACGCAATTTGCAATCAAAGGTGACCCCAAGATCCACTTTGATATTCGACCTAGTTAAGCCGCTCGCATCTAACGAGTAATTAAACAGAACTGTACAACGTTTATTCGTAAAGGAAACCACTTCGCATTTAGAGATATTTAGGCCCAATCTGTTGGCAGCGCACCACTCAGAAAGTTGCACTAGACAGTGCTGCAAAAACAAGCAATCGCCAACCCAGTCAATTTTCGCAAATAATTTCGCGTCATCCGCAAAAAGAAGGAACCTGCAGTCCACTGTAGAGGGCAAGTCATTTATATAAATTAAAAACAGAAGCGGACAGAGAATCGAATCCTGTGGCACCCCAGAATACTAAAGATAAGAAAATGAGACATGTGCTTCATAGTGGACCGAGTGTTCCCAATCCAGAAGGTATGACGAAAGGATGTTTCTTAATTCTGGCTTAAGGGGTGCTGCCAGCAGCTTGGCTCTCAAAATCGAATGCATCAAACGGTCAAACGCTTTCGAAAAATCCATATAAATAACATCCGCCTGTCTTCCACCATCCAGGACTGATCTAAGAAACTGAACCGAACAAAGCAAGTTCTTAACTGTAGATCTACGAGGCATAAAACCATGCTGAACAGGAGAATGTGCAAATGGCGCTCGAAGGTCTTCGCAAACACAGATAATAATGCGAATGGTCTATAGTTACTAATATCCCGGCAATCCCCACTCTTAAAGATCGGACAAATGCGTGCTCTCCTCCAACTTGATGGGTAGCATCCAGTGTGTAATGACAAGTTAAAAATGAACGCGAGTGACTCGGTAAAATTGGGTGCAGTCATGTGCCATAAAATTAGGGACTTGATCCGGAACCGAAGAGAATTTCCCAGGTAAACGCGAAAGTGTTTTAAATACCCCGGAAGACGAAATGGTAAGAGAGTCTGGAACGGGGTGGGGAACTGGTACTGTGGGTGTTTCCGGCGAGTCTGCAACTTAAACGGACTGGAAGTGCATAGCAAATGCATTCACAATTTCATGCGGAGAAATTAGCGTAGTACCCTTGTAATGCATAGACGATTGTATACGCGAAGCAGACTTGGTTTGCCTAACATAAGCCCAAAATTTGGACGGGTCCGCAGTAATCCGATTTTCAAGAGTTCGGAAATAATCACTACGAGACGCTCCAGTGGCCGTGTGCGCTTTCTTCCGTAGACGATTATAGCGTGCGCAAAGTATGAAACGCAATCGTGGTGTAGTCGCAGTTAACATTCGATTACAGGCCGAATTTCTTTTTCTTATGAGATTAACTATGAGTCAGTTTGACCATGGCGGCTTTCCACAGGGACGAACGGGAATTAGTTGGCTTAAGCACAAATACTGACATAACGGGATAAATTATGTTATAAAAAGCATTGCAGGCTTCGTTTGGATCAAAAGCCTCGTACACATTGTCCCACTTTACTTCCCGGAAAGCTGCATAAAGTCCAACAATATCTGCTCTGCGAAAAATTCAACGACTCATAGTATTCTCATGGGACCATAATGGCCCCCGCGAAATTGCTGGTCTAGATAAGGCCATTTCAATATCCAGCGCAGGAGGGTACGAGTCTTCCGGCACAAAGGGAACGTCACTGCGTTCCGCAGATAGGTTAAAATTAGCAAAAATTAAATTAGACAACGCGAGTGAGAGTTCGGAGTGGAATTAAACTGCTCTAAATTTAAAGCTTGTTCGAATATCGCTAAATGCTCACGATTTCTAAGGGAATTACTTTGGTACATTCCAACATCAATATTCATAAAGTCACGCACATTGAAATCACCCAAAATCAACAAGCCGTCGTGATCTATTTGGCATACAGTATCTTCAATAACAACCAGCCCTCGCGAAAAAATATGTACACGTAAACTCGGCGGAAAATACTAAATGAAAACTAAAAGACGGAACGCTCGTAATTTACATACCACGGATAGAACATCGAAAAAAACGGTATCTCCGTGCACACGCACTCATTTCTGGTCGCAAATGAAACTTCCCCACCACGCCTCTC
The DNA here is from genome assembly GCA_030407085.1 of Trichopria drosophilae. Lineage (NCBI taxonomy): Eukaryota > Metazoa > Arthropoda > Insecta > Hymenoptera > Diapriidae > Trichopria > Trichopria drosophilae. The sequence continues at coordinate 64,517,246 of CM059587.1, forward strand.
AGGTCGATCGCGACGAAAGACAGAGTATAATGCGCACGGAAAAACTAACGAACTAGCAACCGCGGGTTTTAACCACGACTCTGTCAACGCAAACGCATCAAAGTTTCCACTATGAGCACTAAAAAATGCCGATTCCAATTTCGAGTTAAGCCCACGTACATTTTGATATAAAATAGAAAACCCGGACAAAGGCTCTTAAAAAAATCTGACTCGCATGAGTCCCGATACGCGATAATGATGGCTAATCCTGTGTTGGCTGCTGCGGACGAACTTTGGTCACAAACGGGCGACTATCCTTGTATTTCACGGTAAAAAACTTCTGAGTCTCTACTGGGCGGCTGTGCAGCTCCTCTAACGCGCGTTTCAACTCCCAACGCTGTAGTGGCGTACGACCTCGACTCACTGCAAAGTCTATCCCTTGTAAAATGGTAGGAGTATTCGTCGGTTTCACAGCCCGAGAGATTTTTACTAGCTCCCAGGATTTGATTCCGTGTTCCAAGTGACATTTGATTGATCTCGGCCTCGGGGAGTCCTGTAAAAAGCGACCAAGACGTTTTTTACAGAAATCGTTATAAATCATGATGATTTAAACAATGATTCCATCGCGAATGGTTTCAAAACGATATTTTCCTTATTTCGAACAGTGTTTTTTATGTGTATGCAAAATTTTAACTTTATACAGAATTTTCTGCACAAATTACACGCATTTTACAGAAATCGTTGTTCACAATGATTATTTAAACATTGATTCCGTCGCTAATTGTTTAAAAACCATATATTCCTTATTTCAAACAGTATTTGTGAAGTTTATGCAAAATTGTAACTTTATAATGAATTTTCTGCACAAGTTGTCAGAAATCGTTGTAAACAATGATTATTTAAAAAATGATTCCGTCGCGAATTGTTTCTAAACGATACTTTCGATATTTCTAACAGTATTTTTGAAGTGTATGCAAAATTTTAACGGTATAAAGAATTTCCTGCACAAGTTATCCGAAATAGTTATAGACCATGATTATTTTAACAATGATTTCGTCGCGAATTGTTTCAATACGATACTTGCCTTATAATCCCCTTTTTCTTCCCATTCCCAATTTTTACGAAGGAAAAGCGGAGAGGGAATCGTAATAAATTTATTTGACGTAATTATAACCAACAGAAAAAGTATATTTTTGGTTAACAATTTACAGCGAACCGTAAAAGGTTCAAACCTCCCGGCGGTAAAATTTCTTTGATAAATGACCGGAGAAATTATTAACGCGAAATGTAATACAAAACCCGGTTAACTCTCGAAACCGAATAACGGATTTAAAAAAAAGGGAGAGGGGAAGCAAAAGTCCGTTGACACTTTCAGAGCTTGAGTGCGACGATGGGACACCACTGGCTGACCTGAGGTGGAGGCTGACGAGGTCCTTTGGAGGATGTCCGCGTCCTGATCTCCGGGGAAGTTGCATCTGGTAGTTGACGACACTTCTGGTCGATGCGCCGGTAAATGGCTTTACTGACCTTGCCGACACCACTCTACACTAACGTCCTGATGAGGGTACGGTCCATGTAAAACTTTTTGGTGATGTTCGAGCGCGGTCGGTGGTGCACAATGTCGCTTACGAACTTGACTCGCTGGGTGTGACGGAAATTTTCTGCTGCTGTATTCGCGGTCTGCGACAAAATGGCAAAATCCCCATCGTTGCGCGGTCGCCTCTTGACTGGCTATAGTGACACTCCAGCACCGCGCCGCCTCCAGCCAGGAACTGGTAGCGAGCGGCGAATGGCACACGGCCGAAGGAAAGTTAGGTAGAACGGCGCGCTCGTTCGTCTCGGGACTCGCCCTTGGAGAGAAGTAGAGAGAGTTGTCGGAGTCTTCCCGATCTGTGGGTGATGAACTCCACGCAACGACTGCCGAAAGGAGGACGTTAGGAGAGGAGGTATATACATCCGCAGCACGCATGTTGAGAACGATTGTGCAGACTCCAGAGAGGAGAAAGATGTAGAACGGCTGGCGGACGCCACGCCGGAGAGTGGTAATCCCCGAATTCATCGAGTCTACTCCAAGGGCGGAACCCCTCCACTAAAAGTTAATCCTCACTATGCCGGTGTAGATCAGTGACAGCATCACAAACCCCGAGCCTGACTCGAGTACATCTTTCACTAAAGTATACGAGTGTCAAACTAAACATCACTGAAGGGCACTTCACTTCACTGAGACAGGTCCATATCCTTAAATCTAAAGCACTTAACAGAGTCTACAGAGGGGTCGCCTTCGCCACTGGGAGAGAATTGCCATTAGGCCTATACACTGAGTTAGCTAAGTAGTCATTGGGGATGCGATACGCAAAAACGCAAGGGTAAAGGCTGTCGGGAGGACACGAAGAAAATACAACGTAAAGACATCGCACAGATCATACTTGCACAGAGAATACCGCTCCATTCGATATCGCCATAACATACCTACTATAGAACAATGTCGCACACTATATTATCGCAAGGTCGATATCGCAAGATCGATATCGCAAGATCAATATCACCATATTATAATCGCCAAAACAAAATCTCGCAAAATTTTTAGCCGCAAATACAAATAAAAAAATCGCAAAATAGGTGATACATCAAAGTGTAACATGTTCAACGGGTTACTTCCCTGTTGACCCGGGATAGCTAGATTATCATCTGACTGATGCATAGAAACTTAAAGCTAGACCTTACTATTTAAGGCAATATTAGGATTCGCGTCTTCCAGCTCGATACCTTTCTAATCATTCTATTCTCCACAACGAAACGGAAAGTGAGGTGAAGGATGGAGTGAAGAGGAATCCGGATGACAAAAGAAAAGAGAATCATCACGGTTACGAAATACAATTAATGAAACTTGTGATGAAATACCCGAACGCGATCGATCATTGCTCGCGCGGGGGGGGGGGGGTATGGAGGTTTATCCTATATTGGGACCAACTGAACGCCGCGGGACAACGGCGAGGAAAAGACTCAACTCGCTTTGATCCTTAAAATGCTAAGTCCCGAAACGTATAACCCAAAGATATATTCACATGGTCCCGAATTTATACGGTGACTGAACTTCGATACTGTTAGTGACTATATGTTACAAAAAAAAAAGAAAAAAGGAGGTGAGAATGGCCTTAGGAGACCTTCCTTCCACTTAGATACTATGAATTTCTCGAAGTATGTCCGTGTAAATTCTTTGTCCATAATAACGTGGACAGTAACGTCACGTCATGCTATTGATATTACAGCTCAGGTTGGGCCGCCATCTGATAGGCTTGGGGGGGGGGGGGGGGAGAGCATATCGTATTATGCTCGGCAGTGTGCGCGACTGCACAGCATATATGCAATTGCACAATATTTATAGGCCAGCAAAACGCAAAGGGGCAACCAGTACCACTACATGAGGGTACTATTTAGCGAAACTCAAATTCTTTAAATACGCGACTTCGAGCCGTATCGCACTAATCTCGTGGTCTACGTGATTTCGCGCAAGACCAAACGCGACGGGCGATTGCGCGATTTAGCGCGACTCAAATTTAACCCTGTTGGAGGGCAGGTTGAGAAGTAAAAACCGTATGAGTAAAAAAAACAAATGAAAGTGAACTGCTTTATTTCGTACAATACGAGAGCACGAGCTTTTACATTCAAGCGTTCGAGAAGATCTGAGGGCTGGCAGCGCCGCGTAGCGCCACGCCGCCGTCGTTGCGCTTGCAGTCAGTGACAGGTCGCGCATTCCCGAGGGGAGAACACTTACAATGTGAAACGCGCCAAGTATAAATAAAAAGAACGTAGGTGAACTCCAACACCCCCTCTACTTGAGTGTTTTCGGTACGCGTTCGACTACACTTAAATTTTCACGCAGCGATTTAAATTTATCAAAATTGAGCGCTTTCGTGAAAATATTATATAGATAATTACATTATCTCGGAGTATCTCGCAAATAAAATAATATCGCACGTCGATGTGTTTAGACCTGCGATGAAACTCTGGGTTTATGCTCAATCTAATCGCGCTCTGGTTATCAACATTCAGGCGGTGTAATTACTCTCGTTTTTTATTTCGGTCTTTATTAGTAGACGAATCAGATTATCTTTTTGTTGTATGCCTTGTGCCATTAAAACTTTATCTTTTGAAAAGATACTCGCGCTATTTAGTTCAAAAACTATTGAGCATCCGTTGGACGTACATACCCGTAGACAACAAATTTTTTTTAAGGGAGGGTACATACAAAGCATCATTTATTTCGCCTTCGATCCATTTTTTATCAATTAAACGCTTGATCAAAACTTTACCGTGACCGATTATTTTTGCTTTCGCTCCGTCGCCTAAATAAACATAGTCTTCATTCGAATTCGGCGTGAATTTCGCGAACCATTCGCGACGGCAAGAAATGTGGCGAGATGTGCCGCTATCAAGAAGCCAAGTTTTCGTCTATTTCGTCGAAATGATTACCGGTTAAAACATGTTCGTTACCAATTTTAATATTTTTTCGAAAAATGACAAAAGCATTCGTATTTGCGAAATTTTCATTTTTTTTATGTGATTTTTCGTCCGGAGATTTTCGCACATTTTTATCAAATTTCCGCGAATTCTTTTTAGGGAAACAAAATTTTTCAAGATGTCCGGCTTTCTTACAAAAATTACACGATAGAGCGTTCGAGAAGATCTGAGGACTGGCAGCGTACCACCACGCCGCCGTTGTTGCGCTTGCAGGCAGCGATAGGTCGCGCATTCGCGCGGGGAGAACACGTACAATGTGAATCGCGCCAAGTATAAATAAAAAGAACAAGTATAAATAAGGTGAACTCCAACAAACCCTTTTAGGACGGGTCGGACACATTTTGCAAATGCATAATATCGCGTCCAAAATAGTTCAGCTTTCAAATGATTCCTCTCGCTTTTGAAAATTTCAAAATGGCGGTTATAAATGGCGGCAAAACAGCAGAAATTTTTCCAAATTTCATTGTAAACTAAAAGGTTGAAGGTTTTTATCCAATATCGTGCATAACGTTCTAGATAAAAAATCAAATATAAAAGATACTTGGTCCTTCGTCGAACAGATCAAAGGTGTAAAAATACCAAAGAAATACAAATTGATTTCTTTTGATGTTGTCTCAATGTTTACAAACATCTCCAACTCTCTAATTATCGAAAGTATTCAGAATAAATGGAACAAAATTAAAAATTTTACCAAATTAGATCAAAATGATTTTATTATGGCAATACTGATTTGTTTGGATTCTACGTATTTTAAATTTGGAAGTTCTGTTTATAAACAAACTTTTGGTATGCCCATGGGATCGCCGCTATCCCCGGTTCTCGCAAACCTCGTACTCGAGCATGCCACTGAAAAAATCTTAAACAAATTAGATTTCAAACCACCTTTTTTCTACCGATACGCTGACGACATCTTGACTTGTGTTCCAGAAGGCTCTGAAACTAACATCTCAAACGAATTCAATAATTTTGATAATATAAATAATAGATTAAAGTTTACTTTCGAATTAGAAAGCAAACATGAGATCAATTACTTAGATGTCAAAATTATAGTGATGCCCGATGGTGGAATCAAACTAGATTGGTTCCACAAACCTACTTGGTCTGGTAGATACATTCATTATCGTTCAGCACACCCTCTATCATACAAAACAGGCATGATTTATGGCCTAATTGACCGTGCGTTAAAACTTTCCTCGGCTGAATTCCATGAAAAAAATTTAAACTTAATTAAACAAATTTTATATGAAAACGGCTATCCTCCTCTCATGGTAAACCAATGCATTAATAAGAGAATAAATATATTAAATTTCAACCAAAATAATAACAATAACAATTCGAATAATGATTTCTCTAAAACAATTAGTTGTCCGTGCAGAATTTTATCCACTCCCTTCAATACTAATATCGCTAGAATAAAGCCGGGAAAAGACATTTTACCAACAAAAAAACAACGGGATGTTATCTACGAAATACCTTGTGCACACTGCAACAAATCGTACATAGGCCAAACATACAGACCTTTGGAAGTGCGACTTAAAGAACACAAAAGAAACTTTTTAACATCAAACAAAGAACAACATACTGGTCTAACGCATCATAGAAACGAGACAGGACATGATTTCGACTATGATAACACCAAGATACTTGCTAGAGAAAAGAACTGGAGAAAAAGGTGCCATATGGAAAATTTTTTCATTAAAAAAGAAGAAAACACTGTCAACATTAGATTTGAAAAATCCTATCTACCGGATATTTATAATTCGCTATTAAATTAATTTCTTAAATTTTATTTTGTTATTTTCATTTAAATGCCGTTCATGTATTCTGTTTACTTTCTCGTTGTTTATTTTGTTCTCCTACTACCTATAAATACGGCACCCGAAACATTCAAAATTTTATTCTGAAGATGACCCAAACACGGGTCGAAACGTCAAGCTAAAATTCCCCCTTTTAATTCATTATTAGCTTTTTTATGTTTTAATATATAACCTCCCCCCCCTATTTTTAAAAAAAACTTTTCAATTAATTTTTTATTATTATTATTATTTTTATCATCTCCTTGTTTCACATATAACCCCTTGTTTTTAATTGTTGCCGTTAAACATCAATACTCGTATTATCTCTAATTATTAAAAGCGGCCGAGAAACTGTATTGTTTAAAATAAAAGGTTGAAGTTTTAGCATCACTATATTCTCGACAACTGCATACTTATATGTTTTTGAGGCCGCTGATTACAAATTTGATGTCAGATTATCAAAATTCAAAATGGCGGATCCAATATGGCGGACAAAAATGTTAAAAATTTGTCGGATTTTCACAAAATTTGTTATTTAGGGGTTTTTGAGGTCGCTGATTTCAAATCCGAAGTCAGTTTTTAAAAATTCAAAATGACGGATCCCATACGGAGATCTATAATATAAAAATATAGTAGATTTTAGCAAATAGCACCTTTTTAACCTGTGAAATTCTTGCTAATCGATTAAGAGCATACAGGGAAAAAGCATACGGCATCAAAAATTCTTACAAATTCCTTTTTTTTTTACCACGAGACCTCCATATAAACAAAAGAGTATCGTATGTCATGGAATAACAGCTTCATATTTGTTTCTGTGGGTCAGTCCATGATATTTCCACCAAAGTTGCTAACCGTTTTTTTAAACGACCCCGCACAAAACTACGTGAAATTTGTTCCCGGTGAAACTTTCTGGAATTGAAATATGTTGTAGATCAGTCAATTTTGAACACATTTTTCCGTTTCGTGAACGTCCAAAAATGTGTAGTTTATTTGCTGTGGGCAATTCAAAATGCGATTTCTACGCGGTAACGTCCATACCCTGATCGTTCGATTTGACGTCAAATTCACGCGGCGGAACGTTTTCGAATTATTACAGCCACTAAATCTCATAAGACTAGAAAGATGTTTCTCTGATTGCGTTTGCAAATAGTATTTAAAATGATTAAGTAATCGATGATTTACGGCGAAATATAGGCATGCATAACTACAAGTCTGACGGACCAAAAATATTGTAATTGAGTGTAAGGGATGCGTGCTTGGACATAATGCTAGCAAAATATAATATTATTTCAGGAATTACATATTCCTTTTTCGGCATGAATAGCCTATGTTATTGTGTAGGAGCAATAATATATTTACGCTATGCTAAACTAATACAAACATTACACAGGTATATGCTATAGTAATTAAAATAACCTTTACGTTATCACAGCCTTACGCAGGTTTCAAACCTCGTAATTAGATGACATTTTTTTAAAAAATCGCCAATCGACAGGTATCAATGAATAAACTGGGACCTTGCCGGGCTGCTAAAAGAACGTCATGCAGTAACAAAATGGTCGTTTTTATAGAAAGAATCGAATACTTAAAGAAATAACTCGCTAACAGTAACAGTATAGCAATTGCAGGACGTATTATTTTTCATAATGCCATTTAAAAGGTGTACAAAATGACGTGAAAGAAGCAATCGTATTTATATGAGTCATCGAATGATTATTTTAAAAATGTTTTAAAATAGTGTAGTACAAATAAGAAATACCAAAGTAGATAATTTATTTGAAGAAACTAATGAATACTAGAAGCAATACAGAACATGGGAGATTAAATCCTCATTTATTGCGGGAATGAAAAATTCAAAATCCAACAGTCAGCCTCTAGGGGTATGACATTAAAAAATTCCACAGTAGATCATTTATCCGAAAATCCTAATGCATATTAGAAATAGTCCTGACCAAGGGAGTTTAAATAAGTAGACCAAGTTTTTTGAAAAATGTAATGAACATACAGTGACATTGGAATATATCAAAGTAGACCAGGTTTTTGAAAAATCTAAAGGATATTAAAGGTAGTTTCGTACGTGAAAGACTACCCCTTTCTGCTACGAGATTTGCGAAACTCAAAATCCATATAATGAGTCACTAGGGTAATAGCATTGAAACATAACATAGTAGACACTTTATTTGAAAAATCTAATGAACAATCAAAGTAATTTCGAACATGAAACATTATTCTACCACGAAAATTGCGAAATTCAAAATCCATATAATGAGCCTCTAGGGTAATGGCATCGAAATATATCATAGTAGAACTTTTTTAAAAAATCAAATGAATATTAAATGTAGTTTCGAACGTAATAAATTATGTTTCTTTCTGCTACGAGAATTGAAAAATTAAAATCCACATAATGAGTCTCTATGTAAGTGACATAGAAAGACATCATAGTAGACCAGTTTTTTGAAAAATCTTATGAATATTAAAGGTTGATTCGAATGTGAAAAATTATACCGTTTTCGGCTACGGGATTTGCGAAACTCAAAATCCATATAATGAGCCTCTAGGGTAATAACATTGAAACATATCATAGTAAACCTTTTTTTTGAAAAATGTAATGAACATTATAATTAGTTTTTAACATGAAAGATTATGCCCCTTTCTGCTACGAGAATTACAAAACTCCAATTCCATATAAAGAACCTCTAGGGGAGTGACATTGAAAGGTATCATAGTAGACATTTTTTTTTGCAAAATCTAATGAATATTATAATTAGTTTCGAACGTGAAAGATTGGACATATGGACAAGATTCGGACATTGTTGTTTATACTCCTTGCTCCTTCATGGTGCTGATTAGGGACTATTTTTAATACCTGAAGCATGAATGTACAGTCGGGTAGAGAGGGGGATATGAGGCTGAATCTGATAATAAATGTTCACTTAGGTGACTCAGCACGATCACAAAATGATGTGCTTATTTTATATGTCAAAATCATTTTAATAATTTACTTAAAAAATATATCATTAGCATACTACAGAAATAACAAAATCACAGCTAATTGTTGCTCATTTGTTGATAAAAGATTACAGAAATAAAATACGAATTGTGGAGGCAATGATTATAATGTATTTACGGCCGGATTTTCAGAAAGCATTTCGGGACATAAATAAATTAATCTGTCCCTGTCCGATCTAGTTTGGATAGTAAAATAGGGAATTATACGACTTCGGATAAACTAAAATACACGTTAGACGTTGGGAGGTAAGATGACAACATAAAAGTTAGTTAACCATTAAGATTTTAAATAAAGTAAAATCTTCGCTCTTCGCAGGATGTATTGTTGACTTGATGAAAAGGTAGCAACTACTATTCAGCATTTGTTGCTCAGTTCAAACCGCTTTAGGGAAACAATTAAAGAATTATGTCCTTTTCCGGGCTAGTTTGTCTAGTAAAATGAAAAATAATTTCGAATTCTTATACTATTTGTGTAATCGTTTTGCAACAAATAAGCAACAATTAGCTTTGCGTTTGTTATTTCTGTAGTATGCGAATTATTCATTTTTTAAGCTATGTTTGTCTAGCTTTTATGCACGCTTGTCAAACCTGCTTTTTTTTTTAATATGGGAGCAACGAATGCGGGGCTAGAACAATTTCTTAGCAACACATAATTAACAAATGTTGATGCTATAATTTGGTTCGGTTTGGCCGTATGTGCTCGGCGACCTTTCAGGTCCTCCTTGAGGATATTCTCTCTAGATGTGTATAATCTAAATGTAATCTAGGGCTGACGTTGGTGATAATAAATATTATGGAGATAATTACACAAAAAGAACACTCTGTTATATATCATTATCCAGCCGTAAATGCATTATAATCATTGGCTCCACAATTTGTATTTTATTTCTGTAAACTTTTACCAACAAATGAGCAACAATTAGCTGTGTGTTTGTTATTTCTGTAGTATGCTAATTATCTGTTTTTTAAGTAAATCATTGGAATGATTTGGCATATAAAATAAGTACATCATTTTGTAACCGTGCTGAGTCAGACAAACGTACATTTATTTTCAGATTCAGCCTCATATCTCCCTCTCTACTCGACTGTACAATCATGCTTCAGGTATTAAAATTAGTCCCTAATGAGCACCATGAAGAAACAAGGATGATAAACAACCTAGAGGCTCTTTATATGGATTTTGAGTTTCGCAATTCTCGTAGCATAAAAGGGCATAATCTGTCACGTTCCCAACTACCTTGAATATCCATTAGATTATTCAAAGAAATGGTCTACTATGATACCTGTTGCCATATGATCGCGACAACGGAATGTAGAATGGTCCAAGGATCGGAGGAACGGAACCGAACACATAAACTACTAAATGCACTAACTTAATATATCATATATTTGCATAAACTTAAATTAAATTTGAATTACAGAATTTAGTAGTATAGTATGAGTAACAGAATATGCGCCGCGTACGTTACAATTCAATACTCGGATATTTGCCGTGCAATCGATAAGAGTATTATCGCGAACCGTCGTTGACCGAAACCCGCGGAGAACAGAATGTGTTTCTAGGGGGAAGCGAGCTGAAAAACAATCGTAAAAATAGATGGCGCTAATTAGTACATTGGCGGGAACAAAATATAAATAGGTGGCGCCAATAGTATAGATTAATTAAGCGATACATCGATAAGCGGTTATTAATAAACGAGGACCCGCGAAATCAAAACGGCACTGAACGCGATGTACATAACGCAACAATACCTTTCAATGTCACTCCCCTAGAGTCTCTTTACTTGGATTTTGAGTTTTGTAATTCTCGTATCCGAAAGGGGCATAATCATTAACGTTCGAAACTACCTTGAATATCCATTAGATTTTGCCAAAAACTGGTCTACTATGATATGTTTCAATGCTATTACCCTAGCGGCTCTTTATATGGATTTTTAGTTTCGCAATTCTCGTAGCAGAAAGGAGTATAATCATTCATGTTCTAACCTTTTATATTCATAAGATTTTTCAAAAAACTGGTCTATTATGATATCTTTCAATGTCACTTACCTAGATACTCATTGTGTGGATTTTGAGTTTCGCAATTCTCGTAGCAAAGAGAAGCATATTTTATTACGTTCGAAACTATCTTTAATATTCATTTGATTCTTCAAAAAAAGGGTCTACTATGATATATTTCGATGCCATTACCCTAGAGGCTCTTTATATGGATTTTGAGTTTCGCATTTCTAGTAGTAGAAAGGGGTATAGTCTTTTACGTTTGAAACTACCTTTAATATCCTTTAGATTTTTCAAAAACCTGGTCTACTTTGATATATTCCAATGTCACTCCTCTAGATTCCCAATATATGATTTTTTAATTTTTCATTACTCGCAGAAATTCGGAATGTTATTTCCTGCGCTCGGAACTGTTCTATATGTTCATTACATTTTTCAAAAAACTTGGTCTACTTATTTAATCTCTCTTGTTCAGGACTATTTCTAATATGCATTAGGATTTTCGGATAAATCACAGTCACAGTCAAGCACTCGTCGTGAGCGGTTGTGTTTATATTTACGCTCCAAGTTTAATAGTGGTAACTCAATGCTCGTTGCTTTAACGTCGAGTGAAACTGCAGCAATTAAACCATTGCGCCTACGAAATATTTTTGTGCGGCTCATGTCACGTGGGAAGGGAGACATACTATTACAGGCGCGCCGTCGACTGAAGACGTTAAATTCTAAAACGATTTTTCCTGATAGATCATCAAATTCGGAGATCTTTCTAAATGATTATATGCCTCAAGAGCAGTATAAACTCTTCAAGAGTGTCCGAGAATTTGCAAAACGCAATGAAGATATTTCGTCGGGGATCAACGATTCATCTTCGTGGTGCTGATAACTCTTTGTATGTGATAAATTCACTGCAAGACTTTGAAGATGTATCAAAAAAGAGTTTTTGACCGGCATTGTTCTAAAGGGACTTTTAATGTTTATTATCAAAATGCTAGAGGTATACGCACTAAACTCTCGGATATTCGAAACAGTGTTGCGTATATTCAATCTTCGCCGGATGTAATCATTTTATCTGAGACCTGGCTCCATAATAACATCATGGATTCTGAACTCGGCTTCAATGGCTACCAAGTTTTTAGGACCGATCGATCATCTTCATCGTTTCAGAAGGGAGGTGGCGTTTTAAATACTGTAAAGTCAAATTTTAATTGTAAATTAATATCTTCGTCGGTTTTTGTTAACTCGGAACATGTGTGTGTGTGTCTGTCTTATCTCCATTCGGGAAATTACTTGTCTCCGCATCTTATTTTGCACTGTCAGTGTCAGTTAATGATTATTGTTTATTTTCAAATTTAATAGAGGGCATTTCTTTAAGAATGGGTAATACCCAATGGATAATTTGCGGTGATTTTAATTTGCCGAATATTGTGTGGAATTGCGATGGGTCGAGTGTTAAATCAGTTTGTTATGTTCCACCTGATGTGCGAGCTGCTGCAAATTTATTATGACATATTTTCATCAATGGAACTTCAGCATTTCCCTATTCATCCTCGCAAAGGATATTTTTTAGATTTGCTTTTTTCGTCCATTCCTGACATTCAGTATCATAATAGCCCAGATTTTCTTATTCAGCCGTATTCTCATCATCAACATGCATATTTCTATTTTTCATATAGTAATGCCTTCTCATCTGATTTCAATTTGATATCTTATAATTTTAATAAAACAGACTTTGCTGGCTTGAATGGGGAACTGACGTCGATTGACCGGACTTGCGTCGAGGGTGGTTCGGATGATTTGAACGGGTCGATAGATGTTTTTTACGATATCTTCCACGAGTTAATTTCAAAGTATGTTGCATTGATGCGCTTGACTTCTACTCACTTTCCGCCTTGGCACAGTGCAGAACTGAAAAATATTATTTTTAAAACGAAATTGGCGCATAGACAATGGAAACGTTTTAGGTCACAAAATGACTTTAGTGAATTTAAGCGTCTTCTAGCACTATGTATAAAGGAATCTAGGGCATCCTATAAGAAATATATCTCTGAGATCGAAAAGAGATCAAGTTCTAATATACGCGCTTTTTGAACATATATTAATAGCACTCGTAACTCTAACTCTCTACCGTCGAGTTTGCATTATGGTGATACATCTGTGTCAAATAATCGTGAGATCGCTAATGCATTTAAGGAATATTTTGCATCAGTCTATGATACAGCTTCCAGTTTCAGACCTGTACCTATGCATTCGGTATCTTCGGATACTATTGTAAACTTTTCTATTACAACGAATGAGTTAAAAATGCAATAGTTAATCTTAAGTACTTGTGCTCTGCAGGTCCGGATGGTTCTTGTGTAATAAAAAATTATATGTCGCCTACCTTGAACCAAATTCTATATTTTTTTTAACAAATCTTTAGAACTTGGCTTCTTTCCATCGAAATGGAAAAAAACGTTCGTATGTCCGATTTTTAAAAATGGCGATAAAGGGAATGTTAAAAATTACCGGCCAGTTGCGTTAATCAGTTGTATACCGAAACTTTTTGATCAATTGCTAGCCGATAAATTCAATGCGATTTTATTAAATGTCATCGCTGACAATCAACATGGTTTTTGTAAATATAAATCTACAGTAACTAATTTATTGTTATTTTCCGATTACGTGTCTGAGTCATTTGCGTCAAATTATCAAGTTGATACAATGTATCTTGATTTCTCTAAAGCCTGCGATAGCGTGAATCATGACGTACTCCTTAGCAAATTTAGCCAGTTCGATTTCCCGGGCTCATTTATGAGATGGCATGACTCTTATTGAAAAGGAGAACATATCAAGATAGAATTAAGGGCGCCAAATCTGATCCTCGCGATACCTTCTGGTGTACCACAGGGCTCTCATCTGGGTCCAATTCTTTTTAACTTTTTTATTAATGACATCAGTGCCCGTGTCCAGTTCTCCAAATTCTTATTATATGCTGATGATTTAAAGCTTTTTACCAGAATTTTACCTCCTTTGGGCGCTTCGAGGCTTCAGAGAGATCTCGATTCAGTCCTTGAGTGGTCGTTGCTTAATGGTCTTAGTGTAAATATTTCTAAATGTAGTGTAATCTCCTTTAATCGTCGTGCCGAAAAGTTTATATACTTATATAAACTTAAAAATATACCGCAATCGAGAGTAGAGAAATATATTGATCTGGGAGTGATGTTAAACGATAGGTTTACCTTTGTTGATCACCTGACATACGTGCGTGCTAAAGCTGCTAAAATGCTTGAATTTATTCAGAGAGCAACCAAAGACTTTAAGAACCCATCCACGATTGCATGCCTATTACGTACTATTTAGTCTTACCACATTTTCTGTATGCTTCTCCTATTTGGTCGCCTTATACGAAAATTGATATCAATTTGTTAGAAAGAGTCCAGCGTAGGGGACTCAGATTTTTAGCTTATAAATCCGGTCAACCAATGTCATTTTTAGATCATAATTATAATAATATTTCATCTAAATTTAATTTTCCATCCATTTCCTCCCTTCATCGTTATTATGATGCCGTAATAGCTTTCCGCATTTTGAAATTTCCAGCAAGCTCAGCTTTATCATCTCTGTCCCCAATCAGACCTTCTCCCTACCCTATTCGTAATCAAAGAATTATTTTTGAATCTGCATGTAAAAATAACTTTTTTTTTCATCACCCTGTCCCTCGCCTAAAGCGTGTTTGGAATACTTTAGATGCGGTTACACGGTCTTGCGTTTCTTCTGTAGAGTTTCGTCGGCGTGCATCTGTTGAGTTATGTCGTTTTTATTCATAATTATTTTATTGTAAAAAATTAGTGTTTAAGATTTTAATGTGATATTTATGTTTATTTTATATTTTTATTTGTCATTATTATATGTAATATGTATTTTTAAGGACCAATTTGTAAGGCCCGTATATAAATAAATAAATAAATAAATGATCTACTGTGGAATTTTTGAATGTAACCCCCCTAGATGCTGATTGTTGGATTTTGAATTTTTTATTGCCCGCAGTAAATGAGGATTTAATCTCCCATGTTATGTACTGCTTCTAGTATTCATTAGTTTCTTAAAATTAATTATCTACTTTGATATTTCTTATTTGTATTACAATATTTTAAAACATTTTTAAAATAATAATTCGATGACTCATATAAATACGATTGTTTCTTTCACGTCATTTTGTACACATTTTAAATGGCATTATGAAAAATAATATGTCCTGCAATTGCTACACTGTTACTGTTAGCGAGTTATTTCTTTAAGTATTCGATTCTTTCTATAAAAACGACCATTTGGTACTGCATGTCGTTCATTTAGCAGTCCGTCAAAGTCTCAGTTTATTTATTGATACCTTCCGAATGGCGATTTAAAAAAAAAAATGTCATGTAATTACGAGGTTTGAAACCAGTGTAAGGCTGTGATAACGTAAAGGGTATTATAATGACTATAGAATATAGTTGTGTAATGTTTATATTATTTTAGTATAGCGTAAATACAGTATTGCTCCTACACAATAACATAGTCTATACATGCTATTGTGTAGTCTATACATGCCGAAAAAGCAACATATAATTCCTGAAATAATATTATATTTTGCTAGCATTATGTCCAAGTACGCATCCCTTACATTCAATTACAATATTTTTGGTTCGTCAGACTTTTAGTTATGCATGCCTGTATTTCGTTTACTTCATCGATTACTTCATCATTTTAAATATTATTTGCAAATGCAATCAGAGAAACATCTTTCTAGCTTGTGAGATTTAGTGGCTGTCATAATTCATAAACGTTCCGCCGCGTGAATTTGACGTCAAATCGAACGTTCAGGTTATGGACGTTACCGCGTACAAATCGCATTTTGAATTGCCAGCAGCAAATAAACTACACATTTTTGGATGTTCACGAAAAGGAAAAATGTGTTCAGAAGTGACTGATCTACAACATATTTCAATTCCAGGAAGTTTCACCGGGAACAAATTTCACGTAGTTTTGTGAGGGGTCCTTTCAAACTTTCATAACGTTTCTTTAAGTTATTTGGAGAACAGAATAAAAAGAATTATGTTAAAATTGTTCTTACATCTTTTTAAATAAAAGTTTAAAGTATAGAAGTTGCGGGAAACTGTCACTTTTTTGGCAAGTTCAAAACGCATAAAAAATATAGATCTACTCTTAGAAGTAAAAAATACTATTAATTTTTGTTTAGAAATGTTTAATTTATTATCTTATAATGATTAAAGAAGTTAAAACTTTAATATAATGGATAAAATATGATTTTAAAATCGGCATGCCAAATAACATAGTTTTTGCGATTTTTAATTACCATTTATATCAAGACGGAATTAATTAAATGAGTTCTAATTGTTTTGATATATAGTAATTGAGATGAACCTCATAAATTATGAGGTACATTCTTCATTTTCCCGTTAAATAAATTAAGATATATTGAGTTCAAAATGCACACTTTCTTATCCAGTTGCTCCTATTATCATCGACGGTAAAATTGTTCCATTTTGCGGAAAGTGTCAAAGATTTAGGGGTCATCCTCTCAGCTGATCTGTCATGGAACCGTCATGTTGGAAAGATATCCAGATCCGTACATGGCACTTTGCATGCCCTAAAATTCCGTGGTAATTTGCTATCTGTAAGACTAAGTCAATGCTAGTAAATACATTGATTGTGCCGCACATCGATTATGCTTGCCTAGTATATGCCGATGCATCTCAGTACTTGAATACTAAACTTCAAAGATTATCTAACTGCGCGGTCCGTTTTGTTTTTTCACTCTAGCGTGATGCGAGTATAATAGTCTATAGGACCAAGTTAAATTAGATGTCAGTTACGATGCGGCGCATTTATTTCCTGGGCCTTTTAGGTTATAAGATTTTCACGATAAATAAACCAGGCTATCTGCGGGAACTTTTTGTTGAACTCGGGATTGATGTACGTAGATCAGCTCGTCTTCAGGCCATCCAATTTCATGTGCCGTACTGTCGCACTTATTTCAGAGAGATATCTTTTATGATGTCCGTTATTAAATTGTGGCACATTCTACCAAATAATATTAAACTCATTATCATATGATCAATTTAAAGCTAAACTAGCTAATTTTCTTGCTATAAATAACATTGAGAATATTTGGGTTTAGTGCGGTGGGAAGTAATTTTGTCGATTACCGCATTAATTCGAGTCTTTGTATTTGGCGATTTCTTTTGTAATTTTGTATTGCTTAACGTACTATTTATCTTTAAAAATAGTCATATTCTCAGCGTCTACCGAATATTCGTCACTATATTGTCACGCGTATCCTACTGATCATTTCTTTATTTATATTTTTATTATTTATATTGTTATTTTTATTTTTATTTTTTGTCAAACATTTAATATTTTTACCATACGGTCTTTGGATCATGGTATAATAAACGATTACATACATACATACTTTTCGTATTTCCGCGAAGTTTACAAACTAATATCTCCATTAATGAAAAATTACATACATTTTTTGAAAAAATCGTGTTTTTTTGTAAAAATCAACTGTATCTTTTTTAATAAGAGATTTGGGTAAATTTTGTCAACAGAATCTGAAAGAGTAGACAAAAATACGTTAGAAATGATGGCTGAAGAATTTTTTGCATGACTGTAACATCGTTAGGCAGAGCACAGAACTTTATGCACAAAATGTAACCGTCCCGTCCTAAAAGGGTTAACTAAACAACTTTTGCGACTTAGCGCGAATCAAATTCAACTAAATAATTTGTGCGAATTAGCGTGAGTCAAATTTAACACAATAACTTGCGCGAATAAAATTTAACTCAATAACTTGCGCGAATAAAATTTAACTCAATAGCTTGCGCGAATTAGCGCGAATCGAATTCAACTCAATAACTTCCGTGAATTATCGCGACTCAGACTTGGTATACACAGGTGCAAGTTGGCGTAAGCCACAGTTGAATTTTAATTAAGGGGAATGCCTCAACGCACTTCATTTTAGCTGAACAGATAGACCGGTTAACACGGCTCAAGATTCATAAATAAGTTGCGCGAATTGGCGCAGATCAGACTTATACTTTAAATAGAGGTTATGACTGTAGCGTAATCGACGTTAAACGCGTAATCTACAGCAAACTGAACGGACTTTTCTAAAACTCTAGGTTTTAAAGTAATGTGAACTTAACCGAATTAATGTGCGGAGGCATGGGCATCAGGTGAGTTATACGCTATTTCTCTGCACGATCGGGACAACAGTATAACGCAACGGGCCAACCAATAAAAAAAAGTATAACCTTATACCGGTAGGGGATGATAGTCTCATCGAAGTCGTTAAAGCGCCAAGCGAGAGACTATAGTTCCTGTAGGTGCACACGATATAAAACAAGTAATTGAAAATAATTCAACGAAAAACTGAGTCTCGAAATGTCTCGACATATACGTAGCAGGGGGTAACAATACTTCCCAGGGGCAGCTATACACTCTACGCACTCAGCACCGACACATTAACGATACCCAGGAGGGGAGGAGGAGGCACCATTACCCGTTACCGGGCCGGGTACATCCGGCTCATTGAAGGTGGCATGCACCGTCATCGGCTTTCTTCCCCCCCCCCCCCCCCAATGGTCGCTGAGTGCAGCGATGTGCCGGGTAGCCTCACTGGCCATAATTCCAGCAGCGACGCTCGGCGGGGTTGACCCGCAACGGTCCCGGGGGGGGGGGGGGGGAGAAAGCCGATGAGGTAGCCGCCGGCGTGGTGTAGGGGGTCGGCCCTCAAATTGGAGGGGCGAGAGTGGGCGCTTTTGCGAGGGATGGGGGGGGGGGGGAAGAAAGCCGATGAGGTAGCCGCCGGCATCGCTGGTGGTGCCCCGCTGTGTCGTGGCGTATTAGTGACCCTACCCGCACACCGGGTATCCGCCCGGGGTCGTTTGGGTGGGCGGCCACGGCGACGCGGCATCGGGTCCGCCTCCACCGGATTATGCATCCTTGGCTTCGAAGGGGAACCTGAAGGATTCTCTTGCGCCGGCATCGAAGCCGTTTGCTCGTTTCTCGAATGATTCATTGCCTTCGAGGTGTGATAGGGTTTCAAATTTTTAATGTGCGCCCTAGGGTTCCGACGACTCGCAGGGTCGTCGAGTCCGAACACGAAGGGGAAATTACCCGAACTATACGATGCGGGCCACTGAATTTAGACGCGAGTTTGGCTGACTAATTTTGAACTCCTGAAGACAGGAATCGCACGCGACGTAGTACCAGATCGCCCGGGAGCAGGGGGGTTACACTGCTGCTATATTCCCTATGGTATGTCGGTTCTCTTCGTGACTTCCCACTTATCTCAAAACTTCATGTATCTAGATGGCGCTTGCAGTCATGTGCTCGGCGAGCTTTGGCGTGAAAATCGTAATGCCCTTTTAACTAATATACGTGCACTAGATGCTTACAATCGCCGATACGGAGTCTAGGTATCGAACGCCGTAGTTCTACACCACTTTAACTAAAATACATCCACCAGGTGTTTAGGGTCACCGATTACGGGGTCTAGATATCGCGCACTGTAGTTTGTCAACTATCGACTAAAATAAGTGCACTATGTTTTTACGGTAGTCGATTACGGGATCTAGGTGTCGCGTTCCGTAGATTTTCATCTTTATAACTAAAAAACGTGCATCCGGTGTTTGGGATTGCCAATTATGTAGTCTAGGTATCCACTTGGTCTTAACCACCGATGACCTTCAGGTCAACATTGAATGTCATTTCAAGATCAAATCAATTTTATCTAATAAACAACGGTAACCTTGTCCTTGACCTTGGGCCAAATTTGAAAAAATTTGAAGGTCATTTCAAGGTCAAATCAAAATATGTTCAAATTTGAAGAAAAATAAGCAAAATTGATTTGACCTTGAAATGACCTTCAACACTGACCTCAAGGTCATCGTTGGTTAACTCGAAGTCAATACCTATACCACTTGATCGTCGACCCCAAACTCCTGGTGCATATTTTTTAGTTAAAAAGATGAAAAACTACGGAGAGCGATTCCTAGACACCGTAATCGCCGACCTTGAATACCTGGTGCACGTATTTCAGCTAGAATCGTGAAATATTATGGAGCTCGATACCTAGACCCTTTGATCGGCGACCCGGAACACCTGGTGAAAGGGGAAAAACTACTGAGAGCGATACCTAGTCCCCGTAATTGGTCACCCTAAAGACCTGGAGCAAGTATGTATTTTGCCAATCCGATTCAAAACTGCGGATCGTCATATCTTGAGTCCGAAATCAGGAAAACAACTGTGCGTAGGTTGCCAAGCACATGTATACTACCGCCATCTAGTGATCGTAAATCCCGGGGGTCACAACTAGAACGTTATGAACGAAACAGTTTCACCACCCTGCCCGGGAGGGAGGTCAGTGCGCAAATTTCTAATCGCGACCGGGTTGCGACCATAATTAAGAATCGCGGGAATAATACCTAATTGACTCAAATGTGACTGTACTTGCGAATTATCGTATTGTTTCGCATTATCTGATAAAAAATACTCCGGGCAATCTCATCGGTTGACCAGTAGACTATCGAAAACTGCCATTACTCTTGACCCGGTGGCAGAGAGGAGCGGTTTCACTACTATGTATTTTGTAAACATGTCCTGGAATATACTGGTTTTGATGCTGGCTGGGGGGGGGGGGTCCCATGACATTGAAACTAACCGTCATCGATGGACCTTCGGTGGTTCTTTCACGCATAAGTCCTGCCGGGCCTGCTGCAAGACTTCTTGTCTCCAACATGCGGGACAATGTGCGACAAATCTCGCGACATCCTGAATGATACCGGTTCAGTAGAAGTCTTGGATAAGACGGTGGAACGTCTTTTACAATCCTAAATGGCCGGGTTGGGGGCAATCGTGTGCATCACTGTGGGCACGGGCACGCGATTTCGCGGGGAGGATCAATTTCCAGGCGTCGAGGACGGTCAAGGCGGATTCTATAACCGAATGTGTTCTATGGAAATATATTCGGTCATCTTCGATTCTCCAATACTACTTCGAAGGGAATTTCCGAATATTTTCCATCTTCTGCGTACACCATTGATTCGTAGTACCCTAAGGGCGCAAAAGGCTGTGTCGACGTTCTCGTACATTCTCGAAAGGACATCGGGCACCACGATAAGAGCGCCCTTCCTATGCTCGATTTTCATGTCATAGGTCTGCATGGCGAGGGGCCACCGGGCTAGTCTGCCGGTCGGGTCACCAAATTGCTCAGCCACTGCAGACTGTATGATCTGTTATTACTCTAAAGGGTGTCCCTTCGACATAGGGCCCGATATTTCTTCACGGCCCAGAGGACGGCGAGGCATTCCTTTTCCGTGACGGTATACCTTCGTTCGCCCTTGGTGAGCACGCGACTAGCGAAGCTAATGGCGGGGACAGCGAAATTTGAGCGTGCTAGAACTGGTGTGTGGGTGAGAGAGTCGCGGAGGGATTCGAACGGAGACTGTTACTCTGGTCCCCACAACCAGGGAGTACTCTTCGACAGGAGTTTGGTTGATGAACGCGATCACGCGAAAAATCGGGCAGAAACAGAGCCTACCCCCCCCCCCCACACCATTCCCAGAAAGCGTCGCAGCTGTTTGAGATGGGTGGGAGGGGGCGGAAACTCGAGAACGCACATTGGGCCAGGAGACCCAAGTGAGTGGACAAAACTCATAACTCCCAGAATAGTGGAAACTTATAACATCTCATGAATGTTTTTATAGTTTTTGGGGTGTCTTATTACAAATCTGCATTTAATTTTAAAAAATTCAAAATGGCGGACAAAATTTTTAAATATCTATTACAATAGCATGAAAAACGTTAATTTAGGCGTTAGTTAGGTGCCTGCCATTACGAATCTGAAGTAAGTTTTCAAAAATTCAAAATGGCGGCCCAATATGGCGGATAAAATGTTCAATTGCTGATTGGATTAGCATAAATTTAGTTATTTTGGGTTTATTGGGTCTCTGATTGCGAAGCTGAAGTAAATTTTCAAATATTCGAAAGGTCAAATACAAGGAACTGGGCAAATGTTTTAAGAATTATTTGAATTTTTATGAAATGTAGTCTATTCTGGTATTTAAAAATGTACGTGTTTGTCTATTTTACAATTTGATTATAAATGTTAAAAATAACAGATTCAATAAGACGAAATCAGTTTTTAGATGTAGTGACTTATTTAAAATCTGTGCCTATTTAAATGAAATATAACTTCTAGTTATAGTATATAGTAAGTAGTAAAGAAAATAATATATATAATTATTATGATATTATTTTTTAATATTTATATTTATAATAATATTTCTGTTCATCAGAGAGCTAAAATGGCAATCAGCGAAATTTTTTCTGATTTCGAATTTTTACGGCTAGAATTAGCTGTATCAATACACCCAGAATATACAGCGAGGAGGTTTCTAGACCGATTTATATCCCGTTTTTTTTTTTCAAATTTATTACTTTTTCTTTTACATTTTGTTATTTTTTAGTTACTTTAAACAAATTTTAAAAGTTTTTTGTTCTTTGAAAACTTTCTTTCATTATACTTTGAAAATGTTGTGAATTTAAGAAGGTCGGCTTATTCATAATCCGAAATTTCTTCTTCTGATAGTTCTAACTCATCTAGTAAATAATGAACTGGATTAGAATCAATAATTTGTTCTTCTTGGAATTCATTGTCAACATCGTCTTCATTTTCATTGTCATTATCATCATATTCATCTTTCTGATTATCTAAGGAAAGCAACTGCATTACTTCAGTGGGTAATGGTAAACGTCTCCTCCTTTTATTCGAGATAATGCAGACATACTGGACACTATTGGATCTGAGGAGTCCATTAATCGATTAAAGAGATCTTCTAAGTTTGCTTGCCTACTACATCGTCTACTGTGCTTAAGCCTAAAATTTCTGTAATCCTTGTTTAGCGATTAGGGTGCCTCTTCTCCATACATACCTATTGGTAGAGTACAGTTTCTTATTATTTCTGCAGCATGAATTAAAATCTTATGGAGAGTTCATGGCATTGGATACCAAGGATACAAGGAAACATACAAGTGTGCAGTGTTCGAACAAAATTCTTTGAAATTTGTAACATTTATTGGTAGCTGACAGGACAAAGTAACTAAAATAATTTTTAGATTATTTACTAACTTACGATCTAGTTGTAGGCAATCAGCAAAGATATCTGCATTTTGAAATGCCATAGTGCAGAGTTTCCGTCATTTGTTGTGCCAGCACCACCTGCTTTTGGTTTATCAACGATCAAACCTAATTTTTCACGTAACGATTTTTGAATTTGCGCTTTCCGATCTGCTACAATTTTTTTATCTTTTGGTGATTGAACCCTCAATTGTTTTAGACTAATTCGGTACGCTATATGTAAGCAACATTCATAAAAACGAATCCAGGCATGTAAAGGGCTGATACCATATTGCAAAGCGTTTTCATCTGGAATAAACATGTCTGTTTCTTTCCTAATATTTTTAAGATTATTAAATTCCTTTGGCGTGGATTCACAAATGGGACAGATCTGCGAAGATTTCGTACCGGTTACAATTCTGAGAACTTTCCCATCAATTAAAGTTAAATGCATAGAAAAGTGAACTGTAACTTTTTTATCCGTATTTGTAGTAACTTCTAAAGGAAGTAGCTCATCAATCTCATTGTCAATTTCAATTTTTTGAGACAAAATTACCTTATGTGATTCTTTGACAAAATCTAATTTAATAGGACGACAAAATACTGGAGATTGTGAGGCGTGATTGTACCAAACTATTTTTCCATTTTCAGATGTTAATTGTTAAGGAATAAGAGTAGTAGCAAAAATGCTTCCATCTGATAAATTGCTATCTTTTGAGTTATCATGGAATAATTGTTTATACGTAGAATGGCCAGTACTACCATCAAAGCCCCAAGAGCATGTTAAAAGTAGCTCTATTTCTGTTAAAGAGTCCGCATCCATAATTTGCAATAAAATTTGTTCCTGCATTTCCAGTATTCGCCTGCCTGTATGGTACAGTAAGGACTGAAGAGAAACCTTACTACATGTTCATTTATTATCACCTGATCTTTTGGTGGTCTCAACACATTTTGGTCATAAAAACTTAATTTCTCTGAAATGAGAAGCAGTTAATACAAAATTTCAGGGATATTTCGTAAAAAGCGCAAAATGGCGCGTATAGAATTCATACAATATACTACTGTGAAGAACTTGGCATAAAATTTGACTCATTTGAAAGCGAAACATCGGGGAACATTGTAATGGAAGTTACCCAAGACTAAGGAAAAAAAGATTGTGCTGCTTGCCGTTTATTAAAAAAAAACACAACGATAGTATATATATTTATTTTATAACATATTTCTCTTTTGTAATAACCATTAAAGAAAATAATATAATGTAAAAACATTTTCAATAATAGTTTTTAGTACAAAATGCTTAAGAAGCTCATTCTGGTATATGGTTTTTCAAATACGTCCTTTATCTATAAACTATTCCCAAAAGGACATTTATAAATAAAAGTCGCCTGTACTAGAATATTTTGTGCATGAAAACATATAAAATAACATGGTATTCTTTATATTTTATTTAAGATGGTTTGAAAAAGTTGCCTGTTGGCCACTCACTCGGGTCTCCTGGTCCAATGTGCGAGCCCCAGCGGGCATCTCGTTTAGGAGCGTTTCCCACGGATCGGTCACCGATGGCATAAATCGGCACATCGAACATTGGAGGACGCACGGCCCACGCAATTCAGGCGAGGATGGGGAGGACGCGGAAGAATTTCTCGTCATACTGGGTAAATATGTCACCAGTCGGGATTTGACGGAACAGGACTTCTTACGCGCCCTACCCGAAGGGTTCGGGCCTGAACTGGTATAGGGTTCCGCGATGCTTATGGCCAACACCATCTTGAGGCCAGTATTAAGAGGGAGATAACGATTCGCACTCAAGGATTTCAGCAGCCTATTCGAGAATATTTAGTTTCCCTGCGTAGTCTTTTCAATTTGCTTACTTTCCTCCCTTCTCTAGAGGAACAACTTGACATTGCCATTCAAAATTTGCGTCCCGGCCTTGCCCGAAAAATCGAGCGAGACTCCGTTTTCGATTTTTCAGATTTACTGAGAATTGGTTGCCAAGTAGAATGTGCCGCGAGTCAAGAGAGGGTATATCGACCCCCAACCTCCCGCGGCGAATGATTCGGCCTTCTCCGCCTTCGTTTATACGCCCAAGACGAGGCGAGGGAAGGAAAAGCTGGCCCTTGTGACTCCCGCAGTGAAGCCGGCCAATAGAATAGCCGCACCTCCAACCTCCCGGCCGCCGGCCCCTTCCGTGGAATAGGAGGCCGCACCGGTGGTTCGCGCCGAGAAAAATGGGATTTCCAACCTATTTGAATAGTGCACTCACACCTTAGGCCACTTCTGTCGAATCTGTGACTATCTGGGTCGGGATACTAATGCGTGTCCCGTTTGCGCTCGAAAAAGGTCGGGAAACTGCTAGTGGAGAGGAAGGGAATCCCAAGTCATATCCCCCCCCCCCCTACCTCGATCTCCTCCGAGCCCCACTCCGTCGCGTCCTACGGTCAATCGAGTTGACATAAAAAAGTCCGCTTTTACGTGTCATTCAGCTGTAGTGAACCAATCTTCCCCATTGCGGAAGCCCATTGCGTCAATCCATTCATGCGAACCTAATCTGCTTACCCGCCTTCAACGGGAATGTTATTAGGGCTCTGGTCGCTACAGGAGCCTCGCGATCGTATTTAGGCCTCGCGTGTCACTATATCGTCTCACAATTAATGACATCAAGCCAATAACAAGTTAGAGTTAGTCGATTTAGATGGCGTCGTTACTCTCGCAGTTACAATCGACGGTCAAAGCAAGAATTTCGAGAAAAGAGTCGCTCCCCTCCACTATGTGTGTGTGCTGGGGATGGACTTTATGCGCTTATTCATTTCGGTTACCACCCACGCAGTATATCATTGCGCTGGTTTAGTTGCCCCCTCCCAGGAAATCTCATCACGATTATGGAGGCTTCCCAATCAATTTTATCCCGCGGATAGGACCTCTACGATTGGTATAATATGCCTTACGCAGCATGCAACAATCGACCTGCAGGGTCACCCCTCGATTCACCAAAAGACTTACTTACTCTCCCCCTACGTGCTGAAAGTAACGCAGTATGAGGTTAATGCGATGCTGAGCGAGGGCATCATCGTTCTGCGAGCCTATGGATGAGTAATCCCGTTATTTTCCGGAAGTCGAATGCTGTTTATTTCAATTTAGACGTATGCCTTTCGGGCTCAGTAACGCGCCAGAGACGTTTTAGCGACTAGTGGACCGCCTCATCGATCCCCACGTGTTCGTGTATCTCGATAATATTATCATCGCCATGGACGATGAAGAGGACCACTTTCGCTATTTGAGGCTTGTCCTGACTAGTCTGTGCAACGCCGGATTACAGTTTAACTTGGATAAGAATGAATTAATAATAATTGGAGTGCTGGGAGGAATGAGACCAACCAATGATATAAAAATCGAGCACAGGAAGGGTGCCCTCAACGTGGTGCCCGTTGCTACATCGCGGATGTACGAAAACGTTGATGCAGCCCTTTGCGCCCTTGCAAATACAGAGGATCAGTGATATACGCAGAAGATGGAAAATATTCGTAAGTTCCCTTCGGAGTACCCCTATTGGCGAATCTAAGTACTGTAGGATCCAACGTATAAAAATCCGTCCACATGCCCGTAAACATTACTACCGTTTATAATGATTTCGAGGTTCCGTAAAGCCATTGTCAAAAAGGACCCCGCACACTTTAGCTTGATTTGCGGGCCCGGTTAAATTTCCTGAAACTTCGCTAAGTTATAGTCCAGAACAGGCCGAACAAAAGTTCTATATGGTAAAAGCCCCAAAAATCAATAGTTTTCGAGATAAAGTACTATACGATATAGTCCGGGCGTACGATATAGGCCCCCGGATCCGAGACTTTCGCATTTATTTTTTATATGCGACAACAATATTCATAGGTTTTTTTGGTCGCTGATTACGAATGTGATATCAGATTTTAAAAATTCAAAATGGCGGATCCAATATGGCGGACAATTTTTGAAAAATTAAACGAAATCGCTTGAAACTCATTATTCTGGGGTTTTTGGGGTCGCTGATCACGAATCTGATATCAGATTTTGAAAATTGAAAATGGCGTATCCAATATGGCGGACGAGTTTTGAAAAATTAAACGAAATAGCTTGAAACTCATTATTCTGGGGTTTTTGGGGTCGCCGATCACGAATCTGATATCAGGCATTGAAAATCTAAAATGGCGGATTCAATATGGCGAACGTGTTTTAAAAAATTGAACGAAATCGCTCGAAACTCGTTTTTCTAGGGTTTTTGGGGCCCGCGATGATGAATTTGATATCAGATTTGAAAATTCAAAATGGCAGATCCAATATTGTTGACAAGTTTTGAAAAATTAAACGGAATCGCTTGAAACTCATCATTCTAGGGTTTTTGGGATCCCTGATAACGAATCTGATGAGATTTTGAACATTCAAAATGGCGGATCCAATATGGCTGACCAGTTTTGAAAAATTGAACGAAAGCGCTCGAAACTCGT
The DNA here is from genome assembly GCA_030407085.1 of Trichopria drosophilae. Taxonomy (NCBI): domain Eukaryota; kingdom Metazoa; phylum Arthropoda; class Insecta; order Hymenoptera; family Diapriidae; genus Trichopria; species Trichopria drosophilae. The sequence continues at coordinate 64,545,190 of CM059587.1, forward strand.
TACTCGGGGTTTTTTTTTGGTCACTGATTACGAATCTGATATCAGGTTTTGAAAATTCAAAATGACGGATCCCATATGGCCGACAATTTCTGAAAAAAAACGGATTACCTTAAATAAAAATCACCTATCGTAGACCATTGTGATGATAACAGCAGAGTCTCAGGTCCTTAAAAGAATTGCTCTTTGAGTTTTTTTGTAAGCTTGTACCAAATACTTGCAGTGCTTGCAAATAATTTTCAAATGCTGATGACAGCAACAAGCTGATTGTGGTATGTATATATTTTTTATGACAAGGACTTATCAATAGATCAGTATCTTATTTAATACTCCTTTTCTTTGTTTCTGTATTTTATAAGTTTACGTTATCTATTTCTTACATTTTTTGTTTGAGCTACCCGGCAAGAATGTTTTATATAGAGTTGTATACGTATACATTTATATATTATGTATATACTCATGTGCATTCGTATACAATTATATACAAACATATATATATATATGGATACAGTGCTATAGAGACAAAATTCATATATACTTGTATATAATATCATCATTTATGATATATATATATACATATATAATTGAAAATAATTCTCATGTAGAGAATAATTAATGTTATTTCTTCGCCGCTCGTATTTAATACAATTTAGAAATAAAATTCTTGGTTTGACGGCACATATATAGACTGTATTGAATTTCTATGTAATTATATATAATTATATAATTATATAGTTATATAATTATATCTCATTTCTTTATAGTTTAATACAATTGTATATAACACGTTTTTATCTGGGTAAAGTAGATTCTCTGCAAATTCCTGGTTGTTTTAGGCTTTGACATTGAATAAGTACACCATATGTTCAATTGTTTCGGCATCATATATATATATATATATATATATATATATATATATATATATATATATATATATATTTTGATACTACGCTCTACATTTCATTAGTTTTGACATCTGATTCGTATTTGCATTCGTTTCGTCAGTATTTTGTATATGTTATCCTAACGTTCCATGTGATATGTGATGCGTTATATCTTTTTGCAATCATACTGGATTCTCTGTTATTTCTCATTTGATCTGTAAGGGAAAATAAGTGTATTGAAGAGTAAAGACTGACAATATATTATTAGAATGTATAACAATGGCAGCTCGAAATAGAATAAATTGTTATGTATGTGACGCAAGATTTCACCGCCGAGTAATGGTCCGTATTTTTGGCAATGAAAACAACCAAAAATGCCAAATCGCGATTCTGCGTCGAGAATATCTTCATCATCCTCCCCAAGATGTTCAGGAGGATAGCCGTTTATGTTTTAATTGTAATGTAAGTATTAATACAGAGATACGTGAACTGGAAGAAGATCCAAACTGTTTGAGATTAAACGTAATGACATTGAAAAGAAATAATAATTGTATATTTTGCGATAATTGCGGAAATTTTGTGAGGTTATCTGTCAATTGTAGGATTAACGTTTTTGTCATAAAAAATATATACATACCACAATCAGTTCGATGCTGTCCTCAGCATTTAGATGCTAATGGATTTATACCGCTGCCTCTAATGGATACAATAGAATTTATCAATAGACCTTATCGTATATGCGGTCCACAGTTGCAAGCTTTCTTACAGGGTTTACGGGTTTCAAGTAAAATAAACGAGGTTGATTACGATGACGAAGAAAGTTTCTCAGAAGATGAGTTCAAAAGCTTAAGCCCAATATCTCGTAAGCAATTTAGAGATTTGTTTTCACGTTTGGTCCCTGTACCGGAACCTAATAGAAATGTAACTCGACATATAAGTAAAAAACATCTACTTACATTTTTATGTAAAATGCGCCAAAACTTATCTGATGATTTTTTAAAAGTAATATTTAAATACACAAGCCGGCAAGCTGTTTCATTAGTTATCGCTAATGTGCGAAAGTCACTAATGTTGAGGTTTGTACCAGAAAATATTGGATTAAATGCAATTACTCGAGAACAATACATTGAAAGACATGTCACTGATTTTGCTAATCGGCTTTACAATCCGAACCCTAATGACCCTCGCGCAATTGCAATTATCGATGGAACATACGTGTATACACATAAATCAAGTAACTTTCAAACACTCCGACAGTCCTACTCGGTCCATAAAGGTCGACATTTAATTAAACCAGCCCTTATTGTGGCTCCGAATGGTTACATTTTAGATATTCATGGGCCATATTTCTCAGACTCTAAAAATAATGACGCCGCTATGCTTGAAAACGAAATGCAAACAGATCCTGCAGCTCTTCGAATGTGGTTTGCAGAAGGCGATATAATCATTGTCGATCGGGGATATAGAGATGCTATACCACTACTTGAACTTTTAGGCATCAATCATAAAATGCCTGCACTACTACTTCGTGGTCAACGTCAACTTGACACCTTTGCAGCAAATGATTCCAGGCTAATTACAAAATCAAGATGGGTAGTAGAGGCGCGAAATGGTCATATTAAATCTGTTTTTAAATTCTTAGACGGACCTGTGGCTATTACCCATGCCATTAACATCGGGGATTTTTATCGTATTGCTGATGCTATTCTCAATAAATATAGAGAACCAATCAACATGGCTGCAGCAACTCCAGAACTAGCAGAACGAATGATAGAAATGTCTCGTCATCCTAATGTTGTTCAAAATAGAGTCGAGAACGATCATTTAGAGAGACGAAACGCACAGTGGGTTCGGTTGAATGAACACCATGTGCCTCACTTCCCAAGACTGTCCCTAGATTATTTACATGATTTAACATTTGGCGTTTATCAAGTGAATCTTGCGCCTGCTTACATTCAGGATAAACTCCAACGTGAACAAACTGAAGAATTTAACATTGACACATTGTTGAATGAACCGGGGCTTATTAGAGTTCGAATATATTCAAGATTTAGAAATGCAACTAGGTACCAAATATTTATAGCGTTCGTCACTGACAACAGATATGAAGAGCATAACATAAATGATGAAGATATCGATACCCCTATTTCGGGTTATTACAGTACGTGTAAGACAGGAGCTAGAACAGTCGGTTCATGCGCACACGTTGGTTCTATCTTATGGTTTTTGGGGTATGCTCGTCATCAACCACAAGTGAAATATCCTTCACTAGCCATGCTTGAAAATATTACCGATGCAGGCCACAGGCAATGAATGTTAAGGTTTCACTCACGACGCGCCGACACACACAGTAAAGTAAAAACGCGGTAAAAACGCAGTACGTCTACAAAAAAAATGTATAAATATGTTATTATTTGTAAATAATAAATATTGCATTTATATGCTATACGTGTATTTATTATTTCTTAATTATTGGAAATATTATTCTAATTTTATTATTTCAAATCTGATAACAAATTCATCATCGGGGACCCCAAAAACCCTAGAAGAACGAGTTTCGAGCGATTTCGTTCAATTTTTTAAAACACGTCCGCCATATTGAATCCGCCATTTTAGATTTTCAAAGCCTGATATCAGATTCGTAACCAGCGACCCACAAAACCCCCGAGTAACGAGTTTCTTGCAATTTCGTTCAATTTTTCAAAACTCGTCCGCCATATTGGATACACCATTTTGAATTTTCAAAATCTGATATCAGATTCGTGATCAGCGACCCCAAAAACCCCAGAATAATGAGTTTCAAGCGATTTCGTTTAATTTTTCAAAACTCGTCCGCCATATTGGATCCGCCATTTTGAATTTTTAAAATCTGTTATCACATTCGTAATCAGCGACCAAAAAAACCTATGCATATTGTTGTTGCATATAAAAAATAAATGCGAAAGTCTCGGATCCGGGGGCCTATATCGTACGCCCGTACTATATCGTATAGTACTTTATCTCGAAAACTATTGATTTTTGGGGCTTTTACCATATAGAACTTTTGTTCGGGCTATTCTGGACTACAACTTAGCGAAGTTTCAGGAAATTTAACCGGGCCCGCAAATCAAGCTAAAGTGTGCGGGGTCCTTTATCGAAAAAAATATGTGTCCGAAAGCAGAGGTTACAGTATTGACAAGACGTTATAAAAAATAATATCGATTCATTTGTCCACATCGACATTCGTCGTTTCGAAATTCGAAATTCCATTTGATCGGAATTTACTGTGGACTTTAATAGGTGTGGACTTTGCGGCGTGGATTTTTTGTCTAGATACCGCGCTCGAAATGTTGAGTTTTGACGGTGAGTCGTGGACGTTCGGAACTTCGGGCAAATGGTACAAACCATTTGTAGTAATCGATATGACCATGTAACTGCTTTATGTACGTCTTATTTCATGGTTGCGAAAATGTTGTGCGACTTCGATTTTTACGATCAGGCATTACGTGCACGCTGCTAATAATATTGCCCAGACATGCATATTCTCTTTCAAGAAATTGGCACTTTTCTGTTTCTCTATTAATGTAGCGCCATGCAAGAGTTTCATTATTGAATAAAACGTTGTCTCGTGTTCGTCTAAGGTTTTCGAATAAATACAATGACAATTAGGTATACACATTATTTTACGCCTTGCAACCCGGTTAGTGCATGGTCCATCAAGCGTTGTAATGCGCTTGGTATATTCTTATACCTGTAGACATACGTACATGCTCATAATATCCGTACTGTGTTGAAAATGGCGATTTATGAGCAGCCGCTTATCCATTACGATTTCATGGAATCCGCTCTTTGATTCGAAGGTCAAAAAATATTCTGCTTAGCCTAGTTTATTTATTATATCTGTTATGGAAATTAATTATTATGCGCGATCTATTTTCTTAATCCGACCTGTTTTTTTAATCAATGCATATGGGTGAGTTGTAAGGAAATTTTGAGGGTTTTATGGATCTTCCTCGAGGCGTTCGCTTACCTGCTTTTGCAGCTCTTTTATAGTGGGTATCAGAAACATTTTTACTATATGAATGATGTGTTTAAAAATCGAGGTTTTGCCATGAGCTTCACCCGGTCAGTAAAACTACGTCGAGAATTCGTAAAGAAGTTTATGAACCTGATCTTTCTCTTCGCTACTTTGCGGCTCTAGATTTATGAAAGTTAATACTTTTTGGGATTATTTCAGACGGAATTTTATGCAGGGCGCCCTTATAGATTTTTTTTAAATTTACATTTTTGCCTCTTATACCCTCTAATGGCAACTGCTGGTAGTTGCCTTAAGTACGCATTTTAAGATGGTTAAAAATACTTTTCATGTGCCCTTTGTTACAATCATTCAGATTCTCTAACAGTGGCTGAAAAAAAAACTCGTTCAAAGAAAATGTTAAAAATACTAAATGATGATGTTTATTATACGACAAATATGAAGAAACCGAATATGTGCGAGACATTTAGAAAACGTAGCGGGGAACATGGCTGAACATTCAGTAGACACTAGAGTATGATCCTGGGAACTTGCGATTGCCTGTTGAATCCTCTACCAACTGAGCTGTCTCCCCACATTCCTCCGTATCGTCAATTTTCTTATTAATCACACATCTCGTATTTATTCACATTTTTCATACGACTAATTCTCGCCCAGAGTCGATTGAAGTAATTACAAATGGAATTGTATCGTCGACGTTATAAATATCTAATTAATTAAGTTTGGCGGCTTATACCCTACAACAGCAACTGGTGGTAGTTACATTAACTTCTTGCATATTTTTCAAGCTGGGCGCAGTAGGTCTGCCATTGTCGTATTCCCAGGAGTTAATCAAGATTGAATAGTTTTATACATCGGCGTTACATATTTGTCTGAAATGTGCACATTTTGTTTACATACGTTTGTCTACCTGTCAGAAACATGTTTGCAGAGAGCATTCTTTGACTAAAATTTGTTGTCGTAAGTGTGCTAGATGAACACGATGAACCTGTATGTTTTCTATTTTGTCAATTATTTACAATTTCGCAATTTGCCATATATATTGTACTACTAAAATTCCATATTGTTTACAAATATCTCATCCTTTTGAATTAGTAAAATAATCTTAATTCTACCGGGCCTAAAGGGCTAGCCCGCTTATGTAACTGTTTTAGCAAGGCTGCCCGAAGCCTAAATGCTATTAATAGATGCACTTATACCATCAACAGTTTTGAACAGTTGCTCGCTGGCAATGAGCTCGATTTTTTGTACCTAATTTTCACTCTCTTTCCATTACTCTTCACGATCGCTACTTGCTTTTACCAGTTCCTATTTTCAACTAGCGCGTTTCTATAAAATAACGTACAGCTTATTTGGGTTCGCCACACGTATCTTGTCTTGACATAATGTAATATTCGAAATATTAGTCTGCATCTCGTCGGAACCCATAGTCTGTATTTACCAGGGCGTGACGTGCGTTTTGCCTGTCGCGTGTCCAGAGAACGAGAGTCGCCGATTTTCGAGTTTCCTCGATTCCTTTTCCATTTCGATTTTTCGCGAGTTCGCGCCCTCTCTCTCTCTCTCTCTCTCTCTCTCTCTCTCTCTTAACTTAAAATTTTGCTTACGAAATACGCAAAAAACTTAAATATTGCAGACACACTACCATCATCTTTTCTGATGATACGCAATTTTATCTCTCGACCGCGATATGTCATCTAAATGAAACGATACGCAATATTAACAGTGACATTGCTGAGCTTGTGAGGTGGTCCTATGATTATGGGCTCGCTTTAAATAGGCGTAAAACTCAGGCCATCATCTAAGGTTCACCTCAGAATTTAACCGTTATGAAAAATCTCACCATACCACAAATTATTGTTGGGTCGGATGTAACACCTTATTTACATGAAGTAAAAGTTCTTGGTGTTATAATAACATCCGACCTAACATGGAATCGCCATGTTAGTATCATATCATCTAAAGTACATAATGTTCTTTACAAGCTTAAATTTCGTGGTGCTTTTCTTTCACCGCAGATCAAACTCACGCTCGTCAACGCATTAGGCATCCCACACCTCGATTACGCATCTTTAGTTAAAGCCGATGTTACGAATTCGATTTTTGGTATCAAGCAGGATTCTGACACCAGAGGACTTCCCGACAGGATCGGGAAAATCAAACACAGATATATAAGTAGACGTGTTTAATCCGCTGACGAATATTACTCCCGAACCAGCACTCGTGATTTATATCGGCGCCCTATATAGAACCACGGGCGCGCACGTTGAATTTACCGTGATTCCGCTTCCCCGAGTGTCGACTCTCAGAGGAAAGGATAATTCTCTTTATGCTTCCGAGTCCGCGCGGGAAATCGAAGTGTCTCTCGTCGAAGTCCGTCGCGAACAAATCGCCACTCGCTCGATCGCTACCACGCATCGTTTGCACTTTTTGGGCTTGGGACCCTGCTGATTTCGGCATTTTGGAAGCTAAGGCCACTCGTGTGGCTTGTCGATGTTTGCAGGTTCCCAAGTGCTTACTTATTCTAAAAATTGATATTGCTTATGCCCATCGTGTGTCCATTCGGTCTCGTTGTTGCGACTTTACACCGGATGGAATAAATGTCGTATGTCGTTAATACGATATTTATTCATACAAGTAAAATATTACTTAATCCCCAATACGCGCAATATAAAGAGTTAATTATTATAGATAATAACCCGCCGGTCGTAACACCTCCCCCCTTCGAAAAAATCGGCGTTCCATCGCCGAAGACCCACCTGGAGAGTGCGTCTAATGATCGCGCATATGTATTGACTTATCACATAGTTACATGTACATTCTTAACAATTTTAGATTAATGCGAAGTAGTGCTGGCTCGGAACTATTACATTATTTATTAAATTATTACAATTTTCGATGCACGCCTTGCATCACGGTTTACTTAAACTTAGATTTTGGTTCGAGGGAATTTTCTTTCCACCCTCTGACGATTCTCCGCGGTCCTCATCAGATTCCGATGAAATTTCCCTCGCCCCGTTTGTTACGCCTATTTTCACTGTATTAGTGTCTCTAGAGAACCGCACTGTCGGTGACTCTGTATAATGGCGTTGTTTGTTTCCTCTTCGTTGATTAGAGTGAAAATGGATCAGTATTTTTCCCCGAATGCATTTCCAATAGAGAACTATACCTGCTGCCACTAGGATTATTGCGGGTGCACCATAAATGGTGGTTCCTTCCACGATCTTTATGCAGCTATGAATCTCTCTAGCCTTAGCGACGGCTCGCGCTCTATTCATAAGTTCGCTAAATCTTGTGCCGCTTTCAAAGGTGTTAACTGACAGGAGCGTTTCTTCTCGATCTTTTTGCTCTTCGCCCAGCCTAGGTCGGCTTGTTCTACTGCATTTTCGATCAACCACCCTATTATATTAAGGGTTTACGACGCGCGCGGTTCCATCGTTATTTCTGGTTGAACGATCTTAGATGCCACTAGAGTAATACTCTCCATGTAACCCTTACATCCCGAGGTTAATGTGATTATTCCTGTCCCATTCAGCACCGGAGTGGAAACTCTGGTGATCCTGCAGTTGATGCGTATAGTTTCCGCCACTGCCGCAAGTACAGCCAAGAATTAGCGGCGCGTCGTTTAATCCAAAATGTGCCCTTATGGGCGATGAGTCGGATGTCGCAGTTGTCGAAACTTCAAAACTTGATTTCAGTTAACATTCGCACTTCGCATTCACTGTCCTGGTTCACAGTGTATATCGGTGACTCACCATTTCTGGGGCACGGGAACTGACCGATGTTCATAGATGACGAACCTCGTCTAAGACACCAGCGGTAAATATAGCGCATACACGAGTGTGTCGTTCATGAATGCGATTTTCAGCACAGATACATCTAGTAATGCGTCCAGGGTTATCTGCGTAAGCTGAATTGGAAATTCACACTCAGGTGTGATTTCTACAATGTGCCTGATGTGATCTGTCAGAGTTTTCAGCGATACGAATTCTGGGTGAATCTGCCCAGCCTTTGCAAAAAGGCCAGCGATCATCAGCTGGTCTGCCTCAGAGGCGTATCGTTGTATCTCCACCTGGATACTAGTCATCACATGAGTCAGCTTTTTGGTGGCCGCTCTTTGTTCGATCTGTGACTCGATTAATGCGCGGTCCATCCAGAGTTTGCTTAGCGACTCGTTGATATTTTGCATTTCCTTATGCAGGCCCGAAAATTCGACGGCGATCATCTGGGTATGCTCTGCAAGAAGCGTCGCCGTATCCGACACTATTTCGTTCGTCGTTTCGATCTGGTGCCGGAGTGTCTCCACTTCCTCCTCTTCTGCCGCTCCAAATAGTATTTTGCTTATCCTTCCAACCCATCCGAGGACGGCGCGCTTCCTCCAACCTTCGGATCCCGATAAGATTTCCATGAGATTTGCATTCTTCCTGTTAATTTCGCGCAACAGTACGCGGGATTCGCGTGTTCGATCATGTAGATGACAACTGTGTATTTCAAGGCAGCGTTGCTCCAGAATTTTGAGATTGGCTTGTAATTCGTCTTGTTTGTGGAAATAGCCGTTCAAGGGCACCCTGAACACCAACTTCCACTCCGTGTGGGTCAGGCACATCTGCCCGATTTTCTCAGAGAAAATTCCCAGCGTTTCTGCGATCGGTAGCAATTGATATCCCGCGCTGGATTTCCTAAAACAAAGGTCCTTTCTTTTTAGGTCCTTTTAGTCTCTATTTAGCCCCTGTTGGTCGCGACTAGTGGTCGCGCCATCTTCCCCTCAATCTTGCGGGTTAGGATCAACTTATTTTTCCAAAATTCTATTTTTGATGGGCCTTAAATTCAATTCAAGTTCAAGGATAACTATATATATATATATGAATTTATCTAAAGAGTAAATATGGATGCAAATGCAAGGTTCGATCTATCTACGCGGGAAGAGTATTGTTTATGCCCTGGATACGTGTTTTGTGAGTCGGATAGTAGCTTAAGTTATAGTATGAATTGTATATATTTTTTTTTCTTTATCGCGAAAAGTGGCTTTTTACCACGGTAACGCACTAAATTCCGCGGGTAACTTGATTTTGTCATCGTAGGCGTTCCTCGAATTCTGATTTCTTTTCTTTCGTTGGTCTCCTACGAGCCGGCCGATACGTCGGAATATCGCTCCTCGTCTTCATCGAAGATCAAAGGATCGTATCCTTTCCGGATTTTATCCATATGGACGATTTTGTCCGCATTTCGTCAATCTGTAATCGCGCATTTCTTGGCTCCAAGATTTCAATAATTTCATAGGGGCCTACGTACGTGTCGTCAAGTTTCCCGTGTCACGGTTCCTTGACGGGCATGACCTTCTCCCCGACCCAGAAGTGTTTGATATTTTGTTTCCGGTCGTAATATCCCTTAGAGCGGAATTTCGCATGATTCAAATTTAGACCTGCGAGGGTCTGTATTTCCCTCAGGTTTCGGGCAAGCTCCTCTACGTATTCAGGATACGTCGCTATACCTTCTTTTCGAGGTACGCTGGACGGTAGGCGCGCGTTTTTACCGAACACTAGCTCGTGTGGAGCGTATTTCGTACCCTCGTGAACACTAGTGTTGTATGACAACATGGCATAAGGGATCCACGTATCCCATTTTTCGCGACGTTTACCTACGAAGCACCTCAGATATTCAATCAGAACGTTATGGCTCCGTTATATACTGCCGTTGGATTGCGGGTGGTAAGCGGTGGTTAAAAATTTCTTTATTTTAAATAATCGAGCCAGCGCTTCGAAGACTTCAGATACGAAATTCCTACCTAAGTTCGTTAGCAATGCCCGAGGTGCGCCAAATTTACAGATAAAGTGTGTAGCGAACGCTTCGGCTACAGTCTCCGCCGTGCCGTCGCTCATTGGTACTGCCATCGAATATTTCGTTAACAAATCCTGCATCGTGAGTACACATTTATTTCCGTCATTTGACAAGTTGTCGGTCCCCATAAATCCATTGAGATCTTATTGAATGCCGCTGCAGGTGTGTCAGTGATCATCACGGGTAGTCTCGTTTTGCTTCGGACTGTTTTCCCGTGTTGGCATACGTAGCATCGCCCGATCACTTCAGACACGTCCTTCTTCATATTTTTCCAATAGTAATTTCTTATTGACCGGTCGTAGGTTTTCTTGATCCCCTTGTGACCCCCGACGCGGAGTAATGGTGCTCTCGTATGAACATATACCGTTCGGTGGCCTTAGGTACTGCGAGAGAGCTCTTGAACATTACTATCGTTACCTGGTATTTTACATGGGTACGGAGAATTTCGGGAATCGTCCACCACGTTGGTGACGAGAGCATTTCATAATCATGCCCCGTGTGAATGGTATTGATGCCGGTTTCTACTATTGCTCTGTTGAGTTGTTTGATACAGGATGTTATCCCTGCCTTCGATGCTCTTCCGTGGACAGTCCGTTTGACTACCATTACGAATAGCCAATGATTTCCGGACTTGGACGTCACGACCTTCCCTACAGTCAGGTCCTCCTGTTTTAATTTTTCGAGCGTAATTAAAGATTTTTCGCGGAGAAGTTGACCTACTTCGCTATTCAGTTCACCGTCGGCCGTGGTGAAGTATGCGATATGTCCTTTCTCACTTGTCACATGACGATTCGAGACTATTATCGTAGGTTCGCCCTTTTCTGAGTGATTTCGGTCACGTTCTCCGGGATCCGGCTGTTCCGATTCCTTCTCGCTTTCAGTGGAGGATGATGGTAGCGGTTTGTTTTGCCGATCCGATGACCTTTCTGCAGGGTCCCCGTCGTGATCAGGTAAGGAATGCATATCAGAGTTTGGTGGCTCTACGACTTTCCTGTACGGCGTATAATGGATATTCTTCAGATGTAAGTGAAGCCATTTGTATGTGGTTTTGATACTAATATGGAAATATTGTGTCATTATAGGATCCGAATCATAATGAACGCAAACGTTTACACCGAAATGTGCCGCAAACAACCGTATGTGATTGTCATTTCCGAACTCGTTTGTGGAAAGCAGTATATTTCGAGTGTCCTCTGGTTTTGCGCATTTCGTAAAATCACCCAAATCAAGTAGAGTTTTCCAGAGCTCTTTCAGTGTCATTTTTAATCGATGCGCTGTGATGAGCGTAACCGTTTCTTCGTCGATTATTAAGATCGCGAACGGTTCGGCGCATTTCGTATGTGCTTCATAGTTAAAGAAAGGTGATCCGCTTGCAGGAGTATCTGCAGGCGATGACGTATCACTGTGGTGTACGTCATTCACCTTCGGACTTGAGGGAGAGGTGGAAGTCTCGACATCAGCCGTGTCTGTCATTTCCACCTCGTCATTTCGTGAACGAATATCAACGACTTCGTCGCTAGAGTACTCCATCTCTTCGTCGACGAGAGAAGAGGCGGCTTGCCGCTTAGTCCTTCTCGGTCGGCCCTCGGACGCACTTGCATCCATTGAAGTAAATATTCTCTCGCCACTTGACCCGTACGTGGCTGCAGTAGTGCTCTCTCCTTTCCGCGCGTATTTACTATCTCTTTCCACGCTGCGCGGCGAGGGGGTACCCGCTTTATCGGTATGACTTGGGCATTGAGGCGAAACGTTTTCGCTGCATGCTATGTCTTCGCCTGGGTCATCCACGCAACTCGTTGCGGACCGCAATTCTTTCCTTTGGATTCGTTCCCTGCGGCTAACCCGTCTCCCAACGTTTGTGACGGACCCTATGGAATCGCGGCGCTCTTCGTGCCGGTGACGATCTCTCTTTCTACCGTCATCCAGCGCGGAGTTTTCCTCTCTGTCACGCTCCTTGCGCTTCTGATCCGGTGTGCGCGATTTCTTCTTGCGCCGCCTCTTCCAAATGTCGCTCGTTTTGGAACTCTCGCTATTTCCCTCGTCCTCCTCGAAGGGTTTAATGGCTATTTTTCCCCAAATACGGTGGCTGTAATTTTCGCGTGGGGGCTTTGCCTCTGTTTTCCGAGGTGATACGCCTAGGAAATCGGGTTCCTTAAGTGAACGTGGAGTCTTTTCCTCCTTTTTATCGGCCTCAACTTTCTCGGACGTTGCTTCGTCCGTTTGCGGAGCGATATTTTCATACGGCCAATGCCCCAGCCGGTCTTCCCATCTGACCCTGTAATCCTTAGCTCGATTTGCCACGAAATCATTAACTGGCGCAGAACACAATTTTTTCTTTAAGGGGAGGGCAAGCCAGAATTTAGCCCCATCATTTTTAAATGTTATATATTTTTTAATATCGTAATTTGGGACTATTTTCTATCTAAGATTATAGTACTTAGATCAAATAAAATTTTTTCAATTTTTACAGAGTTTAGAATTTTTATTTTTCAAAATATAGTACATAATACCAAATCCATGCGAGATATTGTTCAAAATGGAAAGAAATACAAGTACAAATTTGTTTGATGAAAAATATTTAAAATTGCGGGAGTAGTTCAATTTTCAATATTTTATTTTCGATTTTTTATTGCAACATACGACTTTCTAGCACCGACAAAATTTAATATGCTATATTTTGCAATCAATTTTCATATGGTTATCAAATATAAGTAATATTTTGAATCTTCAGAACTGCATTGTAAGTTATTATTATTTCATTATTTTTTTTGTATACGTACACGTACATGCGTATACAAAATTATTTACATCTATATACAAAACTAATTATTAAAACATTCCTGGACCATACATTACACCCTCAGCCTCAAGCACAGTCTCTTCTCTGCTGCTTTGCGCTAAGGCCATAATGCCTCTGGAAATTTTGTATTTCTCTGTCGCCTTTTCGAGTCCCTTAGCTAATCTATTTACGTCGCAGTTTTGAGCAATTGATAATGTAGTTTCTCCTACCGGCAATCCTAATTGCTTGAGAATTTCTGATACAGTTCTTCTTTTCCCGAGATTATATTCGCAAATGGAAATAGAGGCTGCAATCTTCACTCGTGTTCTAGAAACAAATTTTTCTTTTGGGCATCTACTCCAAATAACACTATGTAGACTTTCGTTAGCATTTTGGGTGAGACATCGAGAACACCGAAGGAGAATACGTATGTTCGTGTACGTATACAAAAAAAAATGAAATAATAACTTACAATACAGGTCTGAAGATTCGAAATATTACTTATATTTGATAACCATACGAAAATTGATTGAAAAATATAGCATATTAAATTTTGTCGGTGCTAGAAAGTCGTATGTTGCAATAGAAAATCGAAAATAAAATATTGAAAATTGAACTACTTCCGCAATTTTAAATATTTTCCATCAAAAAAATTTGTACTTGTATTTTTTACCATTTTGAACAATCTCTCGCATGGATTTGTTAATATATACTATATTTCGAAAAATATAAATTCTAAACCATGTGAAAATTAAAAAATTTTTTTTTTAATTAAGCACTATAATTTTAGATAGAAAATAGTACCAATTTACGATATTTAAAAATATATAACATTTAAAAATGAAGGGGCTAAATTCTGGCTTGTCCCTCGCGGATTCCTCCCGGTTCCAGAAAGAGATTTGCTTTGGCTAATCGTGCCATTAGCCTGTCGAACTTCTTCTCATGCTCTGCAAAATTTTTTGCATATACCATGATATCGTCTAAATACACGAGTAGTTCATTGCCTTGCAGTCTGAGTAGTGTAAGATCCATTAGACGCTGAAAGGAACCTGGCCCATTCTTTATACCCATAGGCATACGAGTGTATTCGTAATGCCCGCGAATCGTCGAGAATGCCGTCTTGTGGGCATCCCGTTCGTCCATTCGTATCTAGTGGAACCCTGACTTTAAATCGAGCGTCGTAAAATAATTTGCTTTGCTGAGCTGATCGAATATGTCAGCTATGTTGGGGATCGGGTAGACATCGCCAATCGTTTTCTTGTTCAGTTCTCGAAAATCAATGACGAGACACCACTTTTTTTCCCCATTTGAGCCTCCCTATTTTGGTACTACCCAAGCCGGTGAATCGTACGACGAAGTCGACGGGCGAACGATTTCAGCTTCCAGTTGCTCCATCACTAGCCGCTCCATCTTTTGTTTTATTATGGGCGGGTGGCGAAAGCGTTTCGATCTGACGGGTACGTCGTCGACCGTATTTATCCTATGTGCGAAGAGTGACGTCGCGCCGAGGTTCTCGCCCGTTAGGTGGAATCTCTCGGCATGATTGGCGAAGAGCTCGCGCACGTGCTTCCGTTCTTCCTCCGAAAGTCCTTTCAAGTCCGTCAATTCTAACACCCTTTCGGCTCGACTCTTACTCGCCTTTGTGACGTGGACCTTTGCGCGATGCGCCGTATCTTCCGTCTCCTCAAATCTTGAGCAGTCGTCGTTCGTGACGTCACACGCTTCGAGATTCGCGGCGGGAATCTTCACTCGGACGTGATTCTTAGTCGTGTTTACGGCGAATGCGTACGCGTATCCGTTGAAATTTCGCAAGAGCGCATTTCCTAAATATACTCCGTCGACCGTTTTGGTTCTAGGTAATATTCCCAATGTTACGTCATTTTTCACTTTCACGCGAATCACTTTTCTGGTTCGCGGAGGAAGATCGACGAATTGTGTATCCGCGAAAGGGATTTTCCGGTCGCCCATGCGGAATGTTTCGTTTTCATAGTCTGTTTTGACCCCGTTTTGGCGTAAAAATGGATCGTCAAGTATGCCATCTTCCGAGATGGGAAATTCATCCTCAACGATTTGCGCTTCGATAATTATATCGTCATACTTCAATTTCGCGCATCCGATCATACGCGTGATCCCGTCTCCTATCCCGCTGAGGTCATAATTTATCGTCACATCGGGATACATGTCCCGGCGTAATTTTGTTAATTTAACGATATTTATTTCCGCGCCTGTGTCCACCAGGAGAGTGGTGCTGGGGAGATGCAAGTCCGGGGTAGTGATCTTTAGCCGCGGGCATTGCGCGTAGTCAGCAGTCCCGAGACGGACGGCTGCTCGCCCGCTCTCAGCAACCTCACCTGTTGCGGATTCTGAGACTGTGTTTGGGGAACGCTCGGTATCCCAGTCGCGACCCGAGCGCTTTCCGAGTTTAAAGGTTGCTGGGGTTGTGACTGCCCCCTTCCTTTCGCCTGTGATTTTCCTTCCCGATTTTCCTCGGTATCCCAGCCGATCGAAACTTCGACCACCATTCTGAGATGCGTTTCCTCTCCTATCTCGATAGTTACCATAGTGAAGGTTATTTAGATCCATTTGCCGATTATCAAAACGCGTCCGTTCGTTGTCGAAAGGTCGATCTCCCGTATATGGCCGATAATTATCGTAATAATTCTGCAGATAACCGTTTGTCGGACCTCGATTATAATTGGGGGTATATCCGATGCTATTTGGGGGGGGGGGTCGGAGCGCATCGGATCAAAATTTTCGCGACGCGGTGATTTTTGAGCGTTTTCGCGGCGCAAAGCGAAACATCGGTCTTGTGTATGGCCCTCGCAAGCGACGTAGTACGGAACGGTGACGTCGGCTTGCATCATCCGCGTATAAGCAGGTTTTCGCGTGAAATGTGCGATTTAACTCGGTCGCGAGTTAACTTGACCTCGCCAAGTGTTTTCGGATTTGCATTTAGAAAACGGAACTCCACAGGTTCCCTCAGTCACGCTATTAAAGGTTCGCGCGTCCGTTTCTCTACTCGCGCGACGAAACTGTCGCGAAATTCACCCGTATAGTCAGTAGATGCGTCCGCGGCGGCAATCGCGTAGTGTTTTAATTTCGAAGCGCGGCCTCCAAAATCTTCGACGGACTCTCGTTCCCTCTGCATTAGGGTCGAAACCTTAGATAAATATGAGTGAGGATCTTCGCCTCTCCGGTAGACTCGGTCCATATCGGACAATAGCGCGTCTACGGTGTCGCAAGAGTCTAGTTCTCTTGCGAACCGTTCCGCTCGGCCTTTAAATTTTGCGCCGAGTAGGAATTTGAACAAGGATTTGCTGCCATCGGGTAGCAAAGCTAACGCGGACCGACATTTCTGTGCGAAAGACCGATAATCGTCGGCATTGCCGTGAAACTCGGGTATGCCGGGTATCACGTCCATGGCTGACGTTTGTAAGGTGAGCGTGCTCATCGGGATTTCTACGTTTTCCTCCATGTTGGATTTATCTTCCCCGTCGGATTGATATCCCGAAGACGAGAAATTGGAGCTTCCCTCCGTCTTGACTCTAGGTCGCTGATTGCGACTCCTTATTTTTTCGAACGCGGGAGAGCCGATTATCTCGCGCGTCTTTTTCATACGCTTTCAACAAAAATCGACAACCGACACTTGCATTTGCGTTATATTACGTTATTGAGTTGTGTTGTTATATTGCATATAAGTTATATTGTTATATTGAATATAAAAGTTATATTGCCTTGAGTAGAATTGCATAAAATTGAATAAAAGTGAATCGCTTCAAATTATTTAAAATTGAATCGGGTTAATCGAATGAAAACTGGATTTAATTGACTTATGTAAAAATTGCATTTAATTAACTTGGATTCAAATTAAAGGAACGTATACAAATTGATTGTGAACTGATAAAATAGAATTTAATTGAATTGTAATGAATCGAACAAAATTGGATATATTTGAATTGACTGTGAGGGAAAGTGTAAACCCCGCAAGTCAGGAAGCAAAATGACGCGACTCACCCTTCGATGACCCTGATAACGGCGATGGCCATGACGAAAATATATGTAGACGCTGTGTCCATTGTTCCGCAGAGAGTTTCTTGGAAAGATCGTGTATCCTGGATTAGGAGTGTCTTCCGCTTTTCCTGTCCTTTGGCGTATGAGAGTGTTCGGAACGGCCGACCAAATCCAAACATCCAAGAAAACATTCGAAATGTCACACTCACAAACCACAGTTTGAATTATTTTTTTTTTTCACTAAAAAAAGTCCAAGTACAAGTTCGAAAAAAAAAGTTCTCCTCTTTTTTTTTCACTTTCAAAAAAAGTACAAAGTGACGTAGATATGGCGCGGCGCTGTAATGGCACTCGCGAGTTCTTCGGATATGCGTAAAGGGGGACGACACCTCATGCGGCCTGATCCAACGGCAGGGACACGCGAGTATCCCATTTCTGACACCCGAAAGAACAAAAAATGTCGAATGTTACGAATTCAATTTTTGGTATCAGGCAGGATTCTGACACCAGAGGACTTTCGAAGTCCTCAATCACAAGGTAACAGGATCGGGAAAATCAAACACAGATATATAAGTAGACGTGTTTAATCCACTGACGAATATTACTCCCGAACCAGCACTCGCGATTTATATCGGCGCCCTATATTGAACCACGGGAGCGCACGTTGAATTTACCGTGATTCCGCTTCCTCGAGTGTCGACTCGCGGAGGGATAGCTGATTCTCTTGATGCTTCCGAGTCCGCGCGGGAAATCGAAGTGTCTCTCGTCGAAGTCCGTCACGAACACATCGCCACTCGCTCGATCGCTACCACGTATCGTTTGCACTTTTCGGGCTTGGGACCCTGCTGATTTCGGCATTTTGGAAGCTAAGGCCACTCGTGTGGCTTGTCGATGTTTGCAGGTTCCCACGTAAAGTGCTTACTTATTCTAAAAATTGATATTGCTTATGCCCATTGTGTGTCCATCCGGTCTCGCGGTTGCGACTCTACACCGGATGGATTAAATGTCGTATGTCGTTAATACGATATTTATTCATACAAGTAAAATATAACTTAATCCCCAATATATGCGATATAAAGAGTTAATTATTATAGATAATTAAGAAAACGCGGTGGTGTACGACCCGCCGGTCTAACAGCCGATTCAACTGCATATTTTAACACAAAATTACAACGCCTTCAAAACACCGCCTTGAGATATGTGTATCATCTGCGCTGGAATGAAAGACTAGCGCCGTATCGTCAGAAAGCAAATTGGCTTCCCATAACATCTAGGCGACAGTACTTTCTCGGTAGCCTCACTTATCAAATCATCCATACCTCCCAACCTCCCTACCTTGCTAACAGATTCATTCCTCTAGACCATTCCATTCGCCAATCTTCTCGCTTACAATCATCTCAATATAAACTTCCAATTCCTCGTACTAACATCTTTGCTCACTCTTTCTGGATCTCAGCCATACAGTTTCGGAACTCCCTGCCACGCCGTCTTCACACATTTACATCTCTAAGGAGGAAATCTTCGAAATACTTTATTCATTTTGTGGACTTCCGCAGGGTGTTCAACCCTATTCCTCATAATAAATTATGGCTTAAATTATATAGCATCGATCTTAGTGCGAAAATGATTAGGAGGATTCAATCTTTTTATGACTCGGCAAGGTCATCTCCAGTTTGTCCTACTGGCTCTATAACACCGGTTAAGTGACTGAGGGTGTCCTTTAGGCTGACAGTTTGAGCCTGTTCTTTTCCTTCTCTACATTTCGAATATTGTTGAATTCTTTCGGACCAATGGATTAAGAGGTGTCGATTATACGCTGACACATTGTCTCATGATGTTGCTTTACGCCGATGACCTGGCAATTTTTGCCTATTCCCCTGCCGATTTGAGAGTCGAGTTAGGGGTACTTGCTTCATACAACACTTTAAATGATCTGGAAGTTAATAGATCGAAAACTAAAATTGTCCTGTTTAGAAAAGGCGACCCTGTTGGCACTTCCGCGAGATATCATTATCTTGAAAATCAGCAGCTAGAAATGGTGGTTCGATATCCTTACCTGGGAACAATCGTCTAGTTATCAGCGAGGTGACTGAAGGTCACATAGGACGCTATATCCTGGAATCGCCAAGCGACGTCATCAGTGTTGACTATAATGACGCCCACAAAGAGTGATTCGTGTGATGCGGCACTGAAGTTATACCGCACTTCCATTTTGTAATAATATTATATAATATATAATAATATAATAAAGTATTAAACAACTTATTTTTTCTTTTTTAAAAATTATATATCATAATAATCACCACCATAACTAAGAAAGGGGACATTTTTTTTATTACCACGGTATAAATAAGTATACATTAATTATATTTATTAACCCTGCGAAAAATTTTTAGTAGGGGTGCTAGTTTTGTTATAAACATTAAGTTGAAATATATACCTTAAGAGTTGTGTATCTTTACACCTAGTGGAATGTGTAGTTATTATGGTACTTTTCGTCTGAATCTTATTTGGTTTACAACTATATGAAACTATATATTAGCAAAAAATAATGATTTAAGTATTTTAATTTCATTATATTTCAGGCAGACCTTGGCTCGAAGATTATTTGGATGATTGGGTAAATCGACTACAGAAAGGCGTACCACACCATTGTGCAGCAGTGTTCGTCGACAATAGTGGTGTCGACATAATTCTGGGTATTTTTCCATTTATCAGAGACTTGTTACAACGCGGCACGAGGGTAATTTTGTGTGCTAATTCAATGCCGGCTTTAAATGATGTTACTTATCCGGAACTCGTTGTTGCATTGCGAGATGCTTCAAAAATTTGCAAAGTTATAAAACGTGCTCTTAAAGAAGATCGACTGATGGCCATGGAAACAGCGCAAGCTGGACCTTGTTTGGATTTAAGGTATTCTAAATTAAATTTTATTTTATTCACCTTTTTTACAAAATGTTTCGTCAACAGTGGAATAAAATTCACGGTATAAAAGAAAATATTGAATTTGGCGATTGAATATTAACGTATATATTTCTTTTAGCCGATTAAACATTGATCTCTGCCTGGCTATGATAAAATTCAATGTAGATTTGATTGTAATTGAAGGAATGGGCCGAACACTACATACAAATTTCCATGCAAAAATGAAGTGCGAATGTTTGAAACTGGCCGTGGTGAAGAATCGTTGGCTGGCTTTGCGTCTTGGAGGTGATATGTACGCTGTTATTTGCAAATACGAGAAACCAGAGAGAGAAAGTTTACATTACAATGAAGCACTGCCAAGCATCACACCAGCTAAATCTATTGTATAAAAAATGTGACCATTTACAAGCGGAAAATTCTTTCTATATTTGGCAGTACAATCTTGTCTTTGAAGTTCAAAGTCTTTTTCAATGGCTCCTGTTAAAAGTGTTTACATGGTCTGGTCCGATTCGTTTATGAAATCATGTTGACATTGTTTACCCACCAGATTGTTTAAAAATATTTTAATTTTCTTCAATAAATTCGTTGATAATGTGATATGTAATTATAATTTTAAATAAATTTCCTATATTATTCCCTTCTTAACTAAATGGAAGGTTGGAGGTCCGGAGAATAAATATTAAATAGAAAAGCGAGTAAAATGTAACTGTATAGCGAGTAATGGAGGGTCAAAGGATCCTCGTGTATAATTACATACTATAATTTTGTTAATGAGATATTGACGTCACTGATATACGTTATTAAGTGTCAATAATTTTTGATATTTCTAGTAACTGTAACTCACACCGTGCTTGCGTTCAGGGATTAGTGTACTGATTCAATGGTCATTATAATATTAATTTATTCTTTCAACCAAAGAATTTGAAAGAATATCAAATACCTTGTCCTTTCTACCAAAACACTATGGGATGTCCATAATTCCTCGACTTTTTTATTATGATGGTCGACATAATGAACCCTGTTAGTCACCTTATTAACATTCCAAAATTTTGTGATAATCGTGAGAGTAAGATTCGTAGAGTAGTCACTTTCCAAAATATAAATGTATTTTAATATCTGCAGCATCTTATATCCAAATAATTTTGAACCGAAAGTATCTTTTTTACCCGAAGACATGTTTCAACCCGTAAACATTGAATAGTACAACATAGCATTTCTAGGTAAGTATGGATTTTCTTGTCAAAATATTTTTTTCTGAAATTCGATCCACTGGGCGTACTCTCTATTTCGTACATATAGAAGCGCCAATATTTACGAATATTCTTAAAATGAGTCCTTCAGGAGCGCAGCTCTCGGATTTTAATGAAACTTCTGCAATTTAGTATTCAATATTCTTTCAATTCTCACTATTGCATTCGACTCAGCCGTTTTCAAGAAAAAAGCGTTTGATGTGTTTTTGCATATCTGGAGTGACCATCAGGCCGAGAGGAGCATAACCGCAGTAATTTTGTTGGTAGAAGAAAGGAAAGAGAAGAAAGTGCTCGAGAAAGAGAGAGAGAGAGAGAGGGGGGGGGGGGCTGAAAAAAACGTAAGTCGGCACAGCCGAACTAGTTTAAAAATCTAAATCGTATTAGGGAGTTAGCGAGTTACGCGGGAAAAAATATTCATTATAAAAAGCGGAAGTGCGTGTGCCATTTGCGCGAAATCTTCGATTTCGTATTGGGACGTAAATTATTAGTCAGAAAAAGAGTTAGAAAATTACAAGGTGAATTGTAAATCCGTTAGCAGATTCTAACGGAAACCGGGAATGAGAAAGCGGTTAAGGGAAAATGACGCGTAGACGGTATTTGACCAATTTGTAATTTGAGCAGGTGGCGAGGAGGGGGAATCGTGCAATAGCAAGGAAGAGTGAAGGGAAAAAAGGAAGGCGGGGACGCGAAGTTCCACTTCCGGTGGCGTGATCGAACGGGAATTTTGGATCGGATCAGCCCAGCTGAAATCGCACTTCAGTTCGTGCATATGAAAATTAAATGTAACAGCATTTTAAATAATGGGAATAATTATATTATTGACAAAATTGTCAGGTGTCTTCATTATTCGCCTTAGTTTTGGGAAATACAATTACCTGGGTGTCAAAAGAAAAAAATTCGACGTTAGACGCGCCACCAGGGAACAGATTACCGATTTAGCGCGTACAGGGGGGTCTTAATTACCTCCCTACCTAGTATTCCATGTGCCCAGGTAGGTTATTCCTCCTGGGGAAATATTTGTTCAAATATTCCGCGCCTAACTGTAGCGGTGGATGAGCGGGAAAATAAATGGTAATCTATTCAGTATCCTTTCAATTCTCACTTTTGCATTCGACACAGCGGTTTTCGAGAAAAAAGCGTTTGAAGTTCTTTTTTGCATATCTTACATGTGAAGAGACTTCCTAACACGCAGTAGCTCAGACAGCAGTCTGTTTACTTTGTACTACGTAGTTGGCAAGCTCGATTCTCCGCAGGGCGATTTGTTTTATTTCAGAGTTTCTTATACACTTTTTAAAAATGGTAAAAATGGCTAATTATAATTATTATGATCTTTTTTAAAACTACAAGCGAAAATACCTTATTGTTGTTGTGTAATATTAATGTTACTACTAGTTTTAGAAATGAACAAAATAATTAAAATGAGCCATTTTTATAACTTTTGAACAGTTTATAAGAAACCCTGAAATAAAACAAAATTTAATGTTGTTAATATGATAATTTATTAATTAAAAATTTACAATAAGTAATGAAAGAAAAATTTGGAAATAATAAATGAAAGCATAGTTCAATTATGATAACATAAATATTATGTATAATATTTAGAATATTTGCTATTATGTTTACATTACAAAAAAAAACTTTTGAAGGAATAAATATTTATTTTGTTATGTTTGTATAAACCGAAATTTGGATTTGTGTTTTCATATTGTTAATATAATCTAAAAATCTGAAATATCAATTGTTTTAACATAATTGCTATAGTGTTATGAAGAGTTATGAAACAATGTACCTTTATATTTTTATTCAATGCTTTGTAACGCGGCAAACAGTGTGTGTGTACATTATGCGTATGGAATGCATGTATTAGGGTCCGTGAAAAGCGAACGTCTGCTTCACGCCTGATGTCGAAGATGCGACCTGCGTTTAATTCTAATACGCGAAAGCAATAGGTGGTATGTTTCACATTTTTGAGACAAGGAATATGGGACGGATATCTAAAATACAGAGCGGTCGGAACTAGGATGGATCGTCCGGGGGTTTGTTTCCCTTAGCCAGAAGCACCAGCTTCTGTTTCTCTCACTGCGCTGGGAAGCATCATTTCCTCAAAAAAGCACTGAATGTCGATGTGTAGAAGGCCGGGACATTCAATGCTGCGACCATCACTACCATAGCAGGGACCCCATCCATTCTTGAGGCCTTACGGATAGACATCTTCTCAACAGCCGTCTTTAATTCGGCTTCGGAGATATCTGGTCAACATCCTCCCAGAAGTCCTGCTAGTGCTTTCTTTTTGCGACCTTGCGAGATTCCCGGTCAGGAGTCGACACCGTAAAACTGTGCGACTGAAAAGGGAGAATATACCACATAAAAATAGTGACCCTAAATATTATTTTTAGAAGGAAATAAGGTTGAGGAAAAGACAAGGGTAAAAAAACGATATAGATATATATATATATTGATGAATACCGACCTAATCCAAAAAATGATTATTATATATAAAAAAATAAATAATAATCAACGGTTGATTTGAATTCCTAACGGCCCTACTGATGCTCGTGGCTTGATCGAGTTTTCATTCAAAGAATGATCTCTATCCAAGTTACTAGTATCCCTAATAAAACAAAATTATCCCTAAGGTGTTAATCTCTTGTTTGGTGTAAACAAAAACTGTAAAAGAGATTAACACGTTTGTCCCATTAAAAATAAAAAATATATTAAAAAAAATTAATTTTTACAATTTGTTGCCGTAGCAACTCGTCTCTTTTCGGGCAATAAGAAAGAGGGAAGGATGTGTTATTGGGTTTTTGATAAAAAAACAAACTCACTCTTTGTTCTTCCTTGCTGGTCCTTATTCTTGGAGTGGGATGTCCTCGTTCGTGGAGTGTGAGGCAGCTTAGACGAACTCCTCCAAGATAGGCCGTGAGGAAAATTGAATCAATTCCTCGTGAGGGAGATTAGACGACCTCCTTGAATCCGGACCGTGACCCCAGTTGGAACACTAAGATGAACGGTTTCAGTTACGCGGCGACCCGATGTTGAACTCGGGGTTCCCAACACGAATTGGGAACCAAAAGTGCTCGCCGTTACATCTGAGTTTTTAGGATCTGGGGAAAACTTCGGATGTTCAGACCGAAGGGGAGTAGAAATGAGAAGGAAGATATTCCGACGTTCAGACGGAAATATCAGGAGAAAAAGGAATCGTGAGAAGCTGAACGAGTCGCTTTCGTCACGAAGTGTGGGTTTGTTTGGAAAAAGATATTCGCACGTTCAGACCGAATACCTTATCTAGGAAAAGAGATGAGTAGGTATAAGCGAGAAGCTGGATGAACCGCTTTCAATGGCTAGGAAGGGTTTTGTAAGATAGGAAGGTTGGAGGTTCAGAGGTTTCTGGCGGATTGGTGGCGGTCCTGGAAGGAGCTCTTTTTATACTCGATGCCTTGGCCATAAAAGTTCAGTCGAGTCGGAAAAGTGGGGTGACATTTTTTGTGGCGTGAAAATGTACAATTTTTGTAAGAAACTTATAAACTATTGTTATGACATATATGGTTTTTATGTTGGCGCGAAATGTGTTACAATAAGATGACAATAATTAGTACAAACTTGAACGGAAGTTGTAGCATGAGTTTAACAAAAGTTATTAATAAAAAAAGGAATTTTGTATCAACTATTTAAATTAATTTTTCTTAAATGTTCTATGTGAGTACTAGGTATAGACATTAGAAGTATATTTCAAGATAAAATATATTTCTAATTTATGTGAACATTTTTAATTGTTCTTTTTAATGTTAATTATTAGTTTTAATTATATATTCTTATAAATATTCATTCAAGGGTTGTACTAATTTTACAGGAAGACAGTTGAGTGTATTTTCATTCTATTGAAATGTAATTCTTTTAAATAATTTAATAATTTATAAAAATAGCATTGTGATTTGTTATACCAATATCTGGCAGTTTTTCTTAAGTAGCTGCAAAGCGAAAGGTGAAGGCGAAAATGATTGTTCGTAACTTTATTTATCAATTTGGTAAAGCTTAATATTATTTATCGAATTTGTAATGTAAATTAAGGAAAAGCATATCGTAGTCGGTTGAGTTTTTTTTTTGAGTATTATTTCAATAAAAGTCTGTTACGTAGGACGTAATACATGTAAAAAATATAAACAATTTCTTATAAACAATAGCCAAAGCATTTGTTTACCCTTATTTCGCAAAAAATGCTGATTCTCGGCAATGGAAAGTGTGTATATGCAAGTTTCCTTATATTTGGAATCGTTAAAAAAAATGACTTTAAGTCGACTTAAACTTCACGAACATAAATAACTAACCCCTTGATAGATATTTTTCGAATTTAAATGTAGATTAATTCAAATTTACTAAAGGACTGCATCTAAGAGTATCGTTTATTTCACTAACGCAATACGTAAGGAAAGATTCTTATTTGATTATATTTTTGTAATTTAATTTCAGGTTAATTCAAATACACTAAAGAAATGTAAAATAAAAACAGAATTAATCCACACATCGTTATATGACT
Organism: Trichopria drosophilae; assembly: GCA_030407085.1. Taxonomy (NCBI): domain Eukaryota; kingdom Metazoa; phylum Arthropoda; class Insecta; order Hymenoptera; family Diapriidae; genus Trichopria; species Trichopria drosophilae. The sequence continues at coordinate 64,571,417 of CM059587.1, forward strand.
TCTTTACTAAATTGTATGTGCATTTTTTAAATACAATGATAGAGACATTCTACTACGCAATTTTTAAATACAAAAATTCGAAGCTAATTCATGAAAGGGTTCTAATCTAAATAATTTACTCGGCGTTATTTTTTATATTATTTTTTTTATTTATTATTTTAACGGGCGACAGCGTCCTTTATACAGAGTTTTCAATATTACGTTTTTAATCCTTTCAATTGCAAGAGCTGCAGATCGTCTTAATTGATGGAGCCATACTTCACATTTGTGTATGAAATGTAGGAGCTGCAGAAAATTATCCTAAGCGACATCTATGGGCGTGAGCGTACACTGTAAACACTCCCGAACTTCCTGGATACCATATTTACCCCCGAAACGCCTTAATTCGCGCACAGCGTTTATTTGTTTACTACAACTTTTTTGCGTTCGTCGGATTTCGTTTATTGCTAAAAATGTCGGAAAGTACCGAGCAGCAAATTTGCATAAAATTTTGTTTTAATCTTGGTAAAAGTTGTGCGGAAACTATTGAAATGTTGCAAATGGCCTTTAGGGACGAGTGTATGGGCGAAACGCAAATAAAAGAGTGGTACAAGCGGTTTAAAAATCGTCGCAATCTGTTGACAGTGATCCTCGGTCTGGTCGGCCTTCGACGGGAACAACATCGGATAATGTGGAACGTGTGCGAAGTGTGATTGAACAAGATCGTCGTTTGACTGTGAAAAAATTGGAAGATTACCTTCGAATACCAAAAAGTACTGTTAGGCGAATTTTAAGCGAGAATTTGGGAATGACTCGTGTATGTGCAAAATTCATCCCAAAACTGCTCTCAGAACAGCAAAAGAAATACAGCAGCGTCCATGAGTCGATTTCTTTCAGGTAAACAACATTGCAAAACGTTAGCAAACAACGTGGTTCGTCATACGAATAGTGAGCTGCTGCTTGTAAACCGTTTTTGAAATATTGTTCCCTAGATGGGGATCGAACTCACGACCTACGTATTCAAAGCGCTACCGCCTGAGCTACGAAGCCGATTTATGTTGAGTAGTTTAAATACAATTTACAATTTGTATTGTATTGAAACTAAGTGCAAACCATGAAATAATTGTTATTGATCTATGGCTTGGAGAGATGTGCAAAGATTCTTGTAGGTTAATGTTGGTTAATAGACATCTTTTAAAATATTTGTCGTTAATTTAAACTTGTTCGAAAATGCCAGAGTACAGATCCATATGTACATAATTTTATAAATATACCAGCGGGTAATTAAAGTGTAATTCGCTATTTTATTAAATCATTCATATAATAATAGAGCAAATCTGCCCTGCCGTTTATACGCGGCAAAACTGTAAATAAATTCGTGAAAGGGTTTTACTCTATTTTTATTTATTATTTATTATTATAAAACGGGCGGAATCGCACTTTTGACAGAATTTACGTTATAAATAATTGCAAACTTTTTGCGGGAGCTACAGAACGTCTTGAAAGATGGCTACATTTGTCCAGAATGTAGGAAACTGCAGGAATATACATTAAAGTATCGCAGTGGCCGTGAGTCGATTTCCGCCAGAGAAACACTTTCGAAACGTAAACCAACAACTTGACCCATGTTACTAATAGCAGGCTGCAGCCTGAGAATAAAATAAAAAATTTGTTTTCCCGGACGGTGATCGAACTCACGACCTATAACTTCGTAGTCCAGTACGCTACCACCACAGCTACAAAGCCGAATGTATAATTAACTCGGGTAAATATTGCGTAGTTTAAATTTAATTTTCTATTCCTCTTTTAGCAAAAATAATGGCAAACCTGTTAGTTATTTCTATTGAATGAAATCTAGGCGAGATGGGGAAATACTTTTGATCGAACTATTTTTATGTTTTTAAATATAATGACGAACCTCGGAGTAGTTTTAATTATAAAAGGGCATACTCTTGTGTGAAAATATTTTTAACATTTATGTATAGGGTGATACAAATTCACTAAGGAAATTAATCTTTCGGCTTGTTCCAAAATATCTTATATTCTAAGATAATTTTTATTTTCTCGATAAAATCGGAATTAATTAACACATCGTTTTCGACTTTTTTCCTAAATTGAACCATAGATCATTGAAGGCAGTTCACAATTTTATTGTTCTATTTGTATAATGCAGGGATTTTCTGCAACACAATTTTTTAGGAGCAAGATTATATGCAAATTCGTGAAAGGACACTCTTAATTAATTTGAGTAAGTTCGTAAAACAAACAAGGACATTTTTGCATACAGCTCTACTTATGCATTAATTTGCAACATATCTAGCACATTTAGATCTAAGGAACTCACTGCTTTGAGTGTGAAACGCGGCATTGAAAATACTTTTTTTTTTTACGATCTTGGCCAAAAACAGGTTTAATTTTTCGACGTCGCGTTTCACTTCTACGGTATAGAATTTGGTTGAACTAAATACGCTAGAAATTCTTCAAGTTAAAGCAGAAATATCCTTAAATGATATAACGCTAGAATTTTATTTTTGGTTTTTTCACCTGAAAATATTTTATGTTCAATTTGAACAATTTTAACGCCAATATAGTTTGTGAATGTAGATTCATCTGAAAATAATAAATAAACAAAGAAACTTCGGTTCGCTGGTTTTTTTAAATGTCCATTAACAACACACCACTCTATTACGAAAATCATCGTCATGAAGTGATACTTATCCAAACGGACTCTGGGTAGGGGGTCTGACGCTGCACATCTAAGCATGGGCCTCTGACACGGCAGAGGTCCATGAAGAGCGCATTGCGCCTTTAGAGACGTCACTTGAGTGTTGTTTATTTAAGGTGTCTTCCCTCCCTTTCGGGTTTAAGGCACCCCCCCCCCCGCGGGGGAATGGGGCCAAATTTTAGTGATGCGCCAGCACCGCTGGTTGTGCACACTTGAAAAAGATATACAACAAGTCAGCTACCACATTATTAGCAACAAGCTGCCTGCCTTGATGCTTCTGTTGGTTCAGAGAACCTCTCTAACGTTGCCACGGCCCGCTAGAGGCCAACCCTTTCTGCGGTTACTGCCTAAACGGACACGGCACGCCGTAGCGCTCCCCCGTGTGGAACCCGCCGGCAGGGGCTTGACACCGCACCCTAGCTCCCCAGTACGGTGGGTCTCTCGAGTCGTTTCACGATCAGGCATTCGTCGGCACAGACCAGCCGAACGATCGGGTCCGTGAGGTCGTCAATTCTCAAAACTTGCTAAGAGAAGCGGATCTTTCAAAAGCATTGCTCCTCTTCGAGCTCGGACACTTCGACCCCTCACTCTTCCACAAAAATTGTGGACGGAGATAACCCGCTCCGCTCTCTTCCACAAGTCCCCTGCGGGGTTTAGAGACGTCAGTGGCGACTCGCCGCCTTGGCGGGCGCACGGTTCAGAATGCAGGGGAGGGCTGCAGCCCTTCGGGAACTGGCGACCCCGCATTCTACCGAGCTGGGCGACCAATCCCATGTAGGCAAGTACTCAACTGGTAGAGGGCTGGTGTTTGAATTATGGCTGGTCCTCGCAATGTCTCACCAGGACATATTAAATGGTACTCGCAGAGACTGTTCCAAGCCGGAGCACCCTCTCAGTCGTTGGTGTTGGGTAGTGGTTTCAAAAGCCTGCAAGCTGGGCTAGGAGCATTCTGTTAGGACTGGAAGGACTCTCCCCGGATCTGAAAGGTTTCGCTTGCTCCGATGTGTGAGTTGCAATGCAACTCGGGTGCGACCCTGCAGAGTGTCGTAGAGATTAGATAGGTCCCCTCCTCACCGAGGAGCTCGAGAAGTCTTGCCGCTTTGAGATAGATCGGTAGAGATTACCGGAAGAAGGGGTCTCGCGTTGGTCCGGGCGTATCCCGGCTCCGCGCCATGGGGCACGAGCCTTAGACGGGTAAGGCTCGGTTAACAAATCACGAGGTGACTGAATTACAGCCATTCGCCTGCAAGATATAAATTTGCTTATTGACAAAATAACTAACGTAGGTAGGAACGAAATAAAAATCGATGCTAAATCTGTAGATTTGGAAAAACTCCGGAAATCTGAGTCTCTTGTACCAGCAGGCCTTTATGTGAAGGATAATGCCATATTTAATCCGCGAGTGCTTGTCACTAGCATAGCGTCTAACCTATCTAAAGAAGAAATTAGGAAAGATCTCATTGATCTCAACTTAAAACGATTTACATCTTTCCAACTAACCCTGCCTTTAACCCCTTGACTGTGATGGTACGTCTATAGACTTACATTCTAAAGTTGGCTTCCAGTGTGAGATACTTCAATATACGTACATTCAAAAACATTGATAAAAAGTACAAAAAACAAGTAGATTTACATCACACATACATTCTTCATATAACTTGTGCAAATTACGTTGTCTGAATAGGGAGTGATTAAAAAATCTTGTTTCTATTTCGGGTAATACTGTTCTTATCTTATACGAGGCTTGTCCTAAAAGTATACTACTTACCTTTTTATCTCCACCCAAGAACGTTCTAGCGACATCTATGGGCGTGAGCGTACACTGTAAACACTCCCGAACTTCCTGGATACCATATTTACCCCCGAAGCGCCTTAATTCGCGCACAACGTTTATTTGTTTACTACATCTTTTTTGCGTTCGTCGGATTTCGTTTATTGCCAAAAATGTCGGAAAGAACCAAGCAGCGAATTTGCATAAAATTTTGTTTTAATCTTAGTAAAAGTTGTGCGGAAACTATTGAAATGTTGCAAATGGCCTTTAGGGACGAGTGTATGGGCAAAACGCAAATAAAAGAGTGGTACAAGCGGTTTAAAAATCGTCGCAATCTGTTGACAGTGATCCTCGTTCTGGTCGACCTTCGACGGGAACAACATCGGATAATGTGGAACGTGTGCGAAGTGTGATTGAACAAGATCGTCGTTTGACTGTGAAAAAATTGGAAGATTACCTTCGAATACTAAAAAGTACTGTTTGGCGAATTTTAAGCGAGAATTTGGGAATGACTCGTGTATGTGCAAAATTCATCTTAAAACTGCTCTCAGAACAGCAAAAAAACCTTCGATTAGAAATTGCTCTGGACAATCTGGAAATTATCAATAGTGACGAAAATTTTCTCAAAAAGGTTATTACTGGTGATGAATTATGGGTTTATGGTTATGATTCTAAAACAAAACAACAGTCTTCGCAGTGGAAGCTTCCTGCAAAGCCTCGACCGAAAAAAGCCCGTCAAAGTCGAAGCAACGTTAAGGCAATGTTGAGTGTGTTTTTCGATTATGAAGGCGTTGTGCACCACGAGTATGCTCTAAAGGGTCAGACGATGAACAAAGAATACTATGTTGACATTTTGAAAAGATTGCGTGTTGCAATCAGAAGAAAATGGCCGCACTTTTGGCAAACCGGTGACTGGCTTCTTCACCACGACAATGCCTCAGCGCATGCATCGAACGTTGTGCAGCAGTACTTAGCAAAACACATCGTTTTAATGCTTCGCCAGCCTCCATACAGTCCCGACATAGCTCCCTGTGATTTCTAGCCGTTTCCTCGTTTGAAAATGCCGCTTAAAGGAAACACTGTTGAAACTAATGCGACGACTGCACTAAAGACGATTCCGAAATCTGACTTTGAAGACTGCTTTAAAAAGTGGAAGCATCGATGTAAACAACATGAGCGTGTTGTTCAGTCAAATGCGGAGTACTTTCAAGGATGTCACCAACCGGATGACGAAAAATAAGTCAAGCGTCGAGAAATCGAAGTAGGTCGGATACTTTTGGGACATACTTCATACATCTAGCGTTAAAAACATACAAAAAATGTAATGTATGAAAGTTCATTAAATAATCCGTAAATATGAATATATTATCGTAACACAGGACATGAAATGTTCTTAGATAAAATAAACTTATTTTGGAAACAATCTCAACACGTAACAGGTTTCAACAGAATCCAACCATTTCAAAAAAATATGTTCGCCATATTGGATGCGCCATTTTGAATTTAAAAAAATGAACTTCATATTCGTAATCAGCGATCCCAAAAACCCAAGTATACCCAATGTCACAAATTTTGGTAGCTTAAAAAATTCTTAACATGTTTGACCCACATTTCAGATTTTTCTCATCACAGCAAAGGGGTTAAGGGAGGAAGGTCCGTAAAATTTTTTTTTCGATATTTTGAAAATTTTCGTACTTGTTCTAGAACATCTCTAGGATATCTCCTTAAAATTTTAAAACAAAATCTTTATTAGTTTTGAAATGTCAGCATATTTTCGAACGCACGTATACGCTCGGTTTTTAGCTCACGTCAGGGGTCCCCGAGCGCACGAAGAAGGGACGCTCCGTCTTCTCTTTTCCTTATTCTTTATCTCTGATATAGATATAGTTTAGTTCGAGTAAGAGAAGGGGAAGCCCTAATGCTCTCAAACGTGTGTCAACAGGAAAATAACCGTTATATTTTGGCTGCGCGTTAGTTTTGCACCGGCTTTTGACACATGCGGATCTGCATTAGAGTTTTAAAATGTCCATGTCAAAAAGGCACTCATGATAAACCTGTATTTGCTTGTAGATTAAGGAAAAGAAAATTTAGTGGGAATCAATTTGTGCAAAATGAGGAAGAAGAAGCGTCTGAGCAAAATACAAGCGCCAGCGACCGAAAAATTTACGAATAATCGACTTTACGCTGTTTTTTTACACCCTCTCAGTATTTAATTTGTTCAAAGTGCAAAGGTTAACTAAGATTTCCAGAAAGTGCTCCTGTAGGTCTCTGTTTTAACATTATTATGAGTTGCAGGTGTGACTATACTATAATTCCTTCCGGACCAAAAATACACCGCGGTTTTGAAATAAATCGTAGAATTGTATATGTAATGCATCTTTTAGGCTTGAAAGGCATAAACACATCTTGTAATTACATGGACATTTGTAAGGGCTTGTCGAAGACCGCTTAAGAGAAGACTATTAAAAAAGTGCACGAGGTGGGGAAAAAGATTTTGATGCTTCCTGTTCTAGTGCCATAGAAAGTGAAAAACGAGAGATGAAAAAAAGGAAAGCCTGCAGACGAGATTGATGTTTCTGCGGATGGATCATGGAAACGAAGAGGATCGCAAATTCGTGCGGTAAAGTAATAGATTTGGTTGTAAAAAGTTGCTGTTGCAAAGCGTGCACAACTAAGAAAATTTGTAGATCGAGCCTCTGAGGAATATGCTGAATGTTAGGCAGAATATGAAGAAGAGTGCTCGAAAAATCACCAAGTTGCGCAGGAAGTATGGAAGTTGAGGAAGAAAAAGAAATGTTTTCGAGATCCGTAGAAAAGTTCAATGTCAAATATATGAATTACGTAGGGGCGGAGACTCTTTAACATTTAAAAGTTTGCTTCGATTAAATCCACATGGTGATAATTTTACTGTAAAAAAAGCGAATGCATCTCTCACGTGCAAAAAAGAATTGGGTCGCGGCTTCGCGCTTTTAAAAAAAACTCATCTCTTTGAAGCGCGGAGTGTTCACGATGGCGCTGATTAATAATATTTCAGTGTACTACGGGCTGGCTATTAGACGTACTACTAATAGATCTGTAAAAAAAATGCAGGACTCGATAATGGTAACATACTGTCATATGATTTCTACAGACTGGAAACCACAACACCACCTGTGTGATCCAGGCGTTGATGGCTGGTGCAAGTACCAGGGAGTACTTGCTGAAGATGCTGCTAATCGAAAACAGATTAATTATACACGCCTCTCTTGAACCAACGGCAGGTTGTACTAACGTGGATCCAAACACCTAGTACAGTTATTTAAGGTGTCTTGCCTCCCGTTCGGGTTAAAAACACCCCCCCCCCCCCCCATGGGGGATGGGGCCAAATTTTAGTGATGCGCCAGCACCGCCGGTTGTGCACACTTAAAAAAGATATACAACAAGTCAGCTACCACATTTATTAGCAACAAGCTGCCTGCCTCGATGCTTCTGTTGGTTCAGAGAACCTTTCTAACGTCGCCACGGCCCGCTAGAGGCCAACCCTTTCTGCGGTTACTGCCTGCACGGACACGGCACGCCGTAGCGCTCCCCCGTGTGGAACCCGCCGGCAGGGGCTTGACACCGCACCCTAGCTCCCCAGTACGGTGGGTCTCTCGAGTCGTTTTACGATCAGGCATTCGTCGGCACAGACCAGCCGAACGATCGGGTCCGTGAGGTCGTCAATTCTCAAAACTTGCTAAGAGAAGCGGATCTTTCAAAAGCATTGCTCCTCTTCGAGCTCGGGCACTTCGACCCCTCACTCTTCCACAATAAAATTGTGGACGGAGATAACCCGCTCCGCTCTCTTCCACAAGTCCCCTGCGGGGACGTGGATCCAAACAGTGTCAATGTGGAGTTTTCACAAATGGTCTGTAGATTCCAAATTTCCATACCTGAAAATCGTACCTGATCCTATTTTCGAGATATACGCATATATGTATACACACTAGACGGTCTATATAGATTAAAAAATAAATTTTAGTCAACATTAATTTTCATATTTTTTTATGTAATGTTATAAAGTTTTCTGAATTATTTTCGGTTAATATACGTAGATTTTATTTCTGACTAATTATTATGTATATTATTATTTGTAGTAAATTTCAGCATAGACGTTGTTGTATAGAGATGAACCTTCAAAGTCGGAATGCATGAATCATAGCGGGATGGTATTAATTACTTGCCGTTTGATGTAGTCATGTAACGCATAATAATGGACAATACAAAACGATATTCTTATTCGGAAAATAGAAAAAATAGTATGCGGACCTTGTGGTAAAAAAAATTACTTTGCCGGCTATAACCTTGTTAGGACAAGACAAGAAATGCACATCAAGAAATATACCATAGGAGAAGAAAAGTATACCTGTCGCGGTTGTAGTATCATTCTTCAAATCGGTGCTTATGAAGGTGGTCACACGATCGTGACATGAAGGGGACGGCAAGCTTACATTAGCCTAGATCGTGCGGTGAGTCAGTGGAATTGAATGACATTGAATCTCTTTCCAGATGGTCATACTGCTTGGTTGAGGAGAAGTGGCGCTATCCGGTTGAGGTATCGTCTGGTAGTGGGTCGCAAGATGACTCTTCCAGCAGTGGGTGGTTCTCTCATACTTGTGTCGTTCTGATAGTACAACCGACTTACCCCGTCAGGACTAGACGCGTGGGGGTCGATAGTGGCCGACATCATCCGTGGATGGGGTCTCCTCGATTAAAGTGGTAGCGCCGCAGTAGCGGACGCCTCTCATTGCAGGGACCAAAATTGTTCTTTGAGTAAAGCGGTAGCGCTGCTTTTATTTATTTTGTGTATAGTTACTACATGTATACCAGCCCGGAAGAGTCGCAAACATGCGCGTGGATGCTCGTGGAGAGACATCTCTCATTTAAGGGAACATTGACTCACAGGACTCAAGATTAAGGAACAACATACACTGGCGTGGGTGCGCTAGTCTAGCCACCTCCTATTTTAGGGAACGTCAACAGGAGTTAATTAACCACAGTTGATATATTATTCTAATCTGACATTAAGTTTGACAGGGGAATATGACAAGGCGTGGGTGCTCAGTTTGAGATACCTCCCACGCGAGGGAACATTAAATTATTATAAGGAGAAGTAATTTATTACTTATTACCACCTATATCAGCCCCGCAGGGCGCTGTGAAAAATTATGGGTGCTCTGGTTGAGACACCTCCCGTGTAAGGGAACAAAGGTTTAATTATATGTATCTCCGTACCTCACAAAGCTGCGATGTGAACCCCGTGGCGTCCGAGCTCCGAGCCGTAGCATGGGAAATTGCGACAACAATGCTAAATACGTCCTTCTTGATGTTATGGTTTTCATTGATTATATTGTTTCATATTATTTTATTTATCTGTATTAGACAAGTGCACAATCCATAAATATTATTCGACTATATTTTGTGTGTTAATTTTCTTTATCTTTAACAAACCTCCTATCTAACTTCAAGTTGTTCAGAATCATAGTCTGAATTATCTGTGCGATTAAGTCGGCCCTATTTTGTTTTTTCGCGCGACTTAGAACCTTAAAGTATGATCTAGCGACACATAACGTTGCGCCGATTCTATTATATCGATTAGTTGTTGATAAGCCGGATCCGTATCGGGCAGATTCACGAAAGCCTCCGTTTAGCGAGCATCGAACGACGCTCCTTAAAATCGGGACATAATTATAATCCGCACGTGGTCCGGGTAGAGCGAAACATCCATCGTAGTGGATTAAAAATAATTTGCCAAAATTTGGTATAATCTCGACTGCGAGCACACGCACGCGAGTGACGTGCCTAACTTTAACGAAGTCTAAATCACGATCGTACATTTTCGAGCGCACGTGCTCGCGCGTGGCCCCGCAATTCTGCGACCGCGTGTGTTTCTTCTATGCACATTCAATAAATGTAATTGTTACGGACGGAATCGATGTTTTATCAACTGCGGTACCCGGCGTAGGTTTTTTCCCACAGAGGTGGTTTTCCTTACGCCATTGCACACCCGAATGGGGGTACCTCTTAAAATGAAGCAGGCCTGTTAGGTAAATTATGTAAGAGGCTCTTCAAAATGGTGACGATCTCGATACAGTCATTTGTAATTCGAATAGTATAATATCGATAGATAAAACGACGTTGTAGTCTATTTAAATGTTCGAGAGTTTGAAAAATCGAACTAAGTTGTGAAAAAGTGAAGATCGGGTTTTTTCAGAACGTTTAGGGATGTCGTCGAGTGAGAAAGTCCGCGTCGCGATCGGATCGTCACCGATCGATCGAAATAAATTTTGAATAGTTTCTTGTGGCCAATCAAATCATGCGTTTTATTTCAAAGCCCTTCCACCATTCGTTAACAGTAATGAACTGGACGACAGGTGTTTTCCGTATCTCCATTACATGTTTTCCTTCATCGTACACTCATTCCTTCCTATAAACATCGAGAAAATCGCGAGAATCAATTTGATCAAACACAAGTCATGCCACAGTATAATAGTATAATTTTATCTAAAAATACTCGCACAACTGCTGACATATGTAATTGTTATATATATGTTTATGACTGCAATTTTCATTTTTATCCGTAGCAAACATTATTTTAATTTCCACTTTTATAAATTAAATGTTGAAACTCTCACGAAAAGAATAAAAATACAAACATATTTAAAAAAAGGGACCAAATAGCTGCTACGACCACGTCGTTGGTCCTGGGTAACGCTAAAAGTGGCTCAGATTCATAGAAACATATTAAAATAAAGTGTTGACAAATTTATATGCCACTGCTTAAATTAACAAATAATTGGTAAAAAGAAATGAAACTTGCATTTAAACTACTGTTGAAATTATTGAAACTAATAATTTATATAGGAATCGGGTTATGAATATATACATATATGTTTTTATCTTGAAAATAGGATCAGGTACGATTTTGGGGTTTTGAAATTTGGAATCTACACACCATTTGTGAAAATTCCACGCTGACACATTTTGGATCTACATTAGTACAACCTACCACTGCTTCAAGAGATGTGTGTGTACGCACCCCACAGATTTGAAAAAAATAATATTCATCCAAGATTTAGCAAAAGAAATATTTCCAATTCTCGAAGATTAGTCTCGAGCTGAATTGATTGAAAGATGTGGGGGTTGATATACTCAGAATGCAAATGAATCGTTTAACTCAACTTTATGGAAGCTGGCCCCCAAGCACTTGCACTCTGGTCAAAATATTGTTGAAATATCTTCGTTGTTAGCAGGTTCCATCTTCAATGATGGTCAACACTCAGTGTTAAAAGTTATGAACGAGTTTGGTGGCCTGCCCGGCATGAACAGCCAAGCGTACGCCGATTATGCGAATAAACGCCGAGTGAAGAAGCAGAACAAGGAAGCATCTTTAGCCTCATAAGAAGCTCCTACAGATGATCCTGAAGATGAGTGGCACGAAGAGACAAAACGATTCATGATGCCCCGGGAATAGCTGATTAATCGGTGAGTCGAAAAAAATAAGATTTTTCTGCTCCGAAAACTTTAAACGCGTTTTTTTCGAAACACTATTTTTTCATACCGCTTGCACGATATCTCAAAAAATAATTATTCGATTGCTTTGAAATTTTGTACAGGTCTTCTTCAAACATCTGGCTATACTCCAAACCTATGGTTGGGATATTTTAATGCAAATTACGGAATTTGTTAAAACAAATTAATTAACAAAAAACGTTCAATTTTTAAAAATCTCTTATTTTTGCAGAAATTACTTTTTTTTTTTGTTTTACAGGTTTGGCGTATTAAAAATAATGTTATAATTTGAAACAAAAAAACAACACTTATTCACCTAAAAAAAAATTCATGAAAATCGACCTCGTTTCGGGACCTTCCCCCCTTAATACAATCAGATGCGTCATTAAGACCCCACCTGACATTTGAAAAAAAAACGCGTTTCGTGACGTATTTACACAGGATACAACTCTTGTTCAGTAAAAGATTATGCTGAGGTGAAACACTGCTATAAAATGCCTCAAATTTGGACATTTGGCGAAAGAATGTTTCGAATCTAAACTCTGTGGTTGTTGCTCGGAAAATAACATTACTAAGGATTGCCCATATAAGCCAAATTGTCAGAACTCGCTCATTCTGCATTTGATGTAGTTAAGTATCCGATTCTTAGAAAGTAAATAACTAATAAATTCCATAGCACCAATTATGGATAAAATAAAATATTTGAATATCTGCCATGTTAATATGTAATCTTTTTGCTGCCATCTAGATGACTTTCGCCTTTTCTTTACATATCGACGTTATCATGTTATCTGTGTATCTTGACTAAACCGAGAGAAACCATGAAACTTGGTTAAAACCAGAGAAACCATGAAACTTGGTTAAAACCAGAGGTATCAGACAGTTTTATTAATCTGAATGGACATAAGATCCTGCACTGTGACTGATTAGGAACCGTAGGAGGTGGAGGTGTCGCTATCTACGCATGGAATAAACTCAAAGCTATTAAACTTTTGTCCTTGAATGGTGTTCTTTGAAGAAAACCTGAATTTTTAATCACAGAGGTAACCTTTGAGTTCACAAAATTGATGGTAGCCACCGTGAACAGACCACCGAACTTCGGACATCTGGACGAATTTGAAACATATCTCCTTTATAACTTCACGGAATACTCTTGTACTCATGAGTGATTTTAATGGAGATTTATGAACTAATGCATTTTACGAACAACATTTATGTGAATTTGTCGATTCTTCAAACTTACGATTTGTGCCATTCCAACCAATATACAATACTATACATTCATCATCGTGGCTAGATATCTGCATTATGGATCAAGATGATAAACTAATCTCAGCTGGTCAAGAAGGAGTTCCTTTTTTATCCGCTCATGACCTTATCTTTGTCGAATATGTGATATACAATGTATTACTTATACACATATGCATACAGAGAGAGAGAAAGAAATAGGAACCACGAGAGAGAGAAAGAAATAGTCAGGTAGGCATAGAATTTAAATGTGCGAAATTAAGAAGAAACGGTATCGTCGCTCTGTTTTACCGGCCGCTCCGACCCGTAACGAATTACGTATTACGATTCGGGATGAGAAGAACTCCACTACGCGGTGCTGTATTAGCATTGGCAACACGCATATGAGATGGCGATAGTGACGTTCAGTGAATGGGAACGGTGAGCAGACCTTATCAACTGTATTGTTTTGTTTATGGTTACCATCGTCAGGGGCGCGCGGTGGTTTTCGGAACACGAGGCGTCCGCCATTCCTTCTTCTTCGCAAAACCGTCGACCAGTTCGGATGCTTCGAGGCGACGCTCCAATCCCCATAAGGTTTTCGACTTCAATTAAAAATCGGCACTAGCGTGCAAGACGTCCCTGGTGTTTCGACATCATCGCCAAGGCAGTGAAGTCTGAAGAGCTGGACGCCAGCACCTTTTTACAAATCTGCATTATTGCCGAGGAGTGTTCGTGCAGGACGATTCGGCATAATCTCCTCGGCGTGCTGTTCGGTAAGCATTTCATTCAATTTCTGCTGAACCTCAGCGTAATTATTCGAATATGGCCGAATAATCTGGATTTTTCTTATCATGCTGTTCAACGCCGAATATTGGGAAGGAGTTTTTCCGAAAACCCCTCATTGAAAACCTGCGACGAGTGTATTGTCACGTGGGCTGGTATCGAAAGGGCCAAAATTTTCAATAGAGAAGCACGAGTTCATCGAAGAAAATTCAACGGTCGTTGCTGACTAAAAAGTGAAGAATAACTACGAACTCAATTACCAGGTTTTATTTAAAATATTGTGAAATTTCTCTCTCTCTGGTAAATTTTGTAATTTTTTGATTATGAAAACAATATATGAGCTATGATGATTATTTTGATTTTCATGACATTTTTATTTACGCTACTATTTTGATCTATATTCGCGAATTATACGAAATAAATAAAAGAAACGAATTATCACAAATGGCGCACAACGAACGGGCACGATTTACTTTGAGATTTTGTCCACGCGAAATAAAAATGTCATTTTGATATTGTGTTTCAACCAAATATTTTGGAGTCGTTAGATAATACAAGCGAGTAATTTAATTTAAAATTAAATGCGCAAAATAGTGAATGGACAAATAATATTTGAATTTATACGTAAACTTAGAGTGAGACTGAATTAAAATTACATTACATTATGATAAATATGAAAAATTGACTTTCCATAAAATAACGGATAATATTTGGAATGTGTTTCAACGTATTATGTGACGTAGAATTTATTAAATAATGAAGCCACACGTTTTGACTTATAAAAAGATAACATACAAGTAAATATAATAATTATTTAAATAAAAATATAATATGTGATTTAACGAGCAATGTGGATATATATACGTATCATAAATTATATTTTTGTTTTCGTTCTAATTATTTCAATAACATGCAAAATATGTTTTATTTAAATTATAGATGATATCCGAAATAACATGCAAAATGTATATTCTGAACTGTTTTTGAATTTTAAAAAATAATATAATAAATCAATTGCAGCGAAATTATTTAAATTTATTTTCTTCGATATGTGTGTTATATTTAAAAAAAAAAAAAAAAAAAAAAAAAAAAAAAATATTATTGTCGGTAAATAATTAAATACTTATAATAGACTGAAAAGAAATTGAAATTATATAAATATGTGACACGTATATGATTGATTTATTGCTTTGTTATTTAATTGTGAAATTTTGAAGGACAAAATAATATTGATTTTTGATTTGGGTAATGTTTAAAGATCAAAACAGTGTGACTATTTGAAATTTGATGTTATTGGTGTATCAAAACAAAGTACTATTGCAATTGTATGGTTATTGTTTATGAATAATAAATATTAAATAGAATTCGATTATTTGAATAAACATAAAGTCACGGAGTGTAAATGTAACAGGTTTTAAAAAGATCTGAAGTGATATGCGACATGATTAAATGGGGGATAAGAAATTTGTGACAGGGACTATTACCAGACAAAGGCTTCAATTTTTGAATAATGATGAACAAATAAATTATTTTCAATTAATTGATAATAATCGTCGGAAAATAAAAATAAATAAATTAAGTGATAATTTACAAAACCCTGCACAAATTTGTAATATACCATCTGATCAGGATAACGAACATATATCTAGTGAAATGATTCGTTCCCCTACACACTCTGTGCAAAACGTAAGCGAAGAAACGACAATGTCTTCCGAAATTGAAAAGGAATTGCAACGCATAAAAGAACTTAGAAAAAATTTAGAACAAAGCTGCAATGAGGCTAATGAGAGATTAAAGAAAATTTCGCAACAAGCGTCACAAATGCAAACTCAGTCGACGAGTAGTTCACAAAATGGTGAAAACGATTATTTAGTTAATAATTTATTTAGACAACTGCAATCAGTGACGTTTGAAGCGAAACGACCGCAATTCGATGAGAGTCGAAATCCGCTCGAATTTTTGGACGACATTGAACGTTATTTCAAATTTAAAAAAATCGATGCATCGAACCACATGCTTGGAATTGAGAGTTTCCTGGAAGGTAGAGTAAAAGACTGGTTTGAAATTAAACGCAATGAAATTTATAATTTTGAAAATTTTAAGAGTGAATTTGAAAAAGAATTTTATTCAATTCCTATACAGATGAGGTATAAAGATTTGTGGTTCTCGCGCCGGTACATTTTTAAGGAAGGAAACATGCAATCATATTTTTACAGGCAATATCATGAAGCACAGTATTTTAAACCTAAAATGCCTGATTGTGAACTTGTCATGCACATTGCAAAACAACTTCCCGGCAAAGTTCAGGATTCGTTGTCCGGTGTTGATTTTGAAAATTTGAAATTATTTATCCAAACATTGACACGGTGGGATGGCAAATTTGCGAGTATGGAATTCAACAATGACCGTTATAAAAAGAAAGGTTTTTCAGATGTAAATAATACGCGAGCTCAAGGCGTAAATTCTGTACGATATAATTCTAATTTTCGTCAAAATCGTAATAATTATAATCGTCCTAATTTACGACCTCGTAATAATAATAATTACGACAATAGAAATTCGAACGGTTATATTGGGAACAGTCAAATGGCATCGCAGAATCAAACGCGATTATTTAATTCTGAACGTATTTACGGTCAACATAATAATCGTCTACCGAATAACGATGGACAGTTGAATTGTTTGCAAGGTAACAATCCGATTCCTATTAGAAATACAAATACGTCGAATTTTCAAGTTCCAGATACTCGAATGCCTCCTCCCGCAATAATAAATCCAAATCAAAATATTAACCCTTCCAATTTAAACTGATGGCCGGTGCGACAAATCAAATGGGTCCAAAATCGCGCCGGGAATTTTTAGACTTTTATGAGGACCTTCGAGATGAAATTGAGGGACAAGTACATAATGTAGTTCGACCACGTGTGTTAGTGAGTAAATGTCCCCGATTAACACTTAAAATTGGTAATTTATTAGTGAATGCACTAGTTGACACGGGTAGCCAAGTTACTGGAATATCCGATAAATTTTATAAGGAATGTTTGAATCAAAATAAGGTAGATGAATTACCTGTGTCAAATGTGCGTATCACCACGGCGATTGGGTTAAGGGCCTCTACTATCGCGAAACAAGTAAGACTAGAGTATCGATTATTTGATAAAATTGAAACATATATTTTTTTAGTAATCCCGCACCTCACGACAGATGTAATTCTTGGAAACGATTGGTTAAATGCTAATCGCGTGTTTATTGATTATTCGCGACAAATAATAAGTATTAACGGTCAGGTAGTACCAGGGTGTCATTTCGGTCAACATCTGATTGAACCCACGCCTGAGGGTGGCCAAATAAATAATGTTGCCAAAGATAGTCATTATAAAGTAGTTAATAATCATGCCATACCCCTTCGTGATTTGAATATGGGGGATGAATCGATTTCCGTTGTTGTAGACGATCGGAATAAAAATTGTAGTGTTATTGCAAATAATCAAATTGAAAAATCGAAATGTGGACTTGTAAATGATATTCGAAATTTATACAAAGAAAAAGGAAATGATGGGACTGATAAAAGTCGTAACTTCAATAAATCACGTAACCTGGATGACTTGATATTACCATACGATGAATATGAATTTAGTAATAATAAAAAACGTGTAGAAATAGGTGTGCTACAAGAGTTGATTGATTATAATTTGATTCCCATTAATGACCAGGACGTTTTTGTAACTGTTGATGTACATGAAAATGGTTTTAATGATGAGAGTGAGCCTGTAAGCAACAATACAGTAATTAATGAAGTTAATGATATTAATAATGTAAATGAAAATATTAACTTGGCTGAAATGATAGATGCTAGTGTTAATGATATGAATGATGTTAATTATGTAAATGAAAATATTAACTTAGATAAAATGATATATGCTAATGTTAATGAAGTTAATGATATTAATAATGTAAATGAAAATATTAACTTGGCTGAAATGATAGATGCTAGTGTTAATGATATGAATGATGTTAATTATGTAAATGAAAATATTAACTTAGATAAAATGATATATGCTAATGTTAATGAAGTTAATGATATTAATAATGTGAATGACAATATTGACTATTGTATTGTTGATAAGGTGAAGGAATTGGTTAAAAATTCTCAAGAAGCTCGTATTTTAGTATTAAATAATGAGAGTCAGTTAGTCGTGTCGACAACTGTTAAGGAAAATGATGATTTTTCAAATGATCTTCGTTCAATTGCGGAATCAATGTCTCACATAGACCCACGTGCGTTAAATCAATTGTTGCACATTCTGACCCTATATAAGAATGTTTTCTCAGAGCAACCAGGTTGTGCAATAAATTATAAACATAAGATTATCCTTACTCACGATAAACCCATTATTAGGCGATTTTATTCAGTTCCAATATCGATGAAAAGCGTGGTGGCTGATGAAATAGATAGAATGGTAGCATCAGGTATAATCGAACGGTCCAGCAGTCCCTATTGTAGTCCCTTAAGAGTAGTTAAGAAGAAAAGCGGACAGATTCGATTATGCTTGGATGCACGAGCCATAAATAATGTTATAATGGGGGATAACGAAACTCCACCTGTCATCAGTGAAATTATGCAAAAATATCATGGAGCAAAATATTTTACACTTCTCGATCTAACGCATGGATACTGGCAAATTGAATTGGACGAGGAGTCAAGGCCATTAACTGCATTTCTACATGGGTCTAATCTCTATCAGTTTCGACGCGTTCCATTTGGGTTGAAAACCGCAGGAAGCGCATTCATTCGGGCATTGAGCCTAACTCTAGGGAATTGTTTTGATGCATTTTTAACGTACTATATAGACGATCTATTGGTCGCCTCAAAGACACTTGATGATCACTTTAAACACTTAACTTTAGTATTCCAAAAATTGTTTGAGAGTGGATTTACATTAAGGCTGAAAAAGGCAATGTTTTTAAAGCATTCAGTTCCATTCCTTGGATTTGTTCTGTCTCGAAGTGGGATATATCCTGACCCAAATAAGTTGAGTGTAATACGAGAATTTCAAGAACCTCGAAATAAAACGGAACTGCAACGATTCCTCGGCGTTTGCACGTATTATCGGCAATTCCAGGTGGCATATGCGACTCAGGTTGATGCATTTAGATCTCTCTTAAAGAAAGATGTGAAGTGGGATTGGACTGAGGAACATCGTACTGCATTTGTTCGATTAAAGAAAGCATTCGTCGAATGTGTTCAATTACATCATTATGACCTTAGTAAGCCATTTAAAGTTCAGACTGATGCTTCTGATCATGGGATCAGCGCAGTTCTGTATCAATTAGCAGATAATGGTGATCATCTGGTTGTTTCTTTGGTCAGTCGCGGATTGCAACCTGCGGAAATTCATTATACCACAACTGAGAAAGAGCTACTTGCCATTGTGTATGCAGCTCTAAAACTTCGATTTTATTTGATCGGTAGGAAGTTTGACATTCTCACGGACCACAAGGCATTGACCTTTTTGAATACCACACCATATCTTACCGCCCGACTGTCTCGATGGTGTTTATTTCTGCAGGAGTATAATTATAAAGTTTTCTATTGTAAAGGTAGTGAAAATGTTGTCGCTGACTTTTTCAGTAGATATCCGACCAAGCGATTTGTAGATTGCGATAATGAACGAATGCTTGTCCCCATTCTCGAGAATCATAGGCTAATCGATGAAGGTAATGATATCATTGATTCATTGACAGTAATTTGTTTGATTGAACGAAGCCCCGAATTATTCGAGCAAATTAAAGATTTATCCAATCTCCAGAACAATGACCCGGAGTTTTTAAGGTTAAAATCGTCGGCGAAATCAAACCCAGAAATGTTTAATTGTTATAAAGGCATCTGGTTTGCGCGGGGAAAGAATTTTGAAAGTCCATGTTTATATGTGCCACAAAAATTACGGGCTAATTTGATCGATTCTGTTCATGATCGAATTGGTCATGTGGGAGTCTTTAAAACGACTAGTTATCTCCAAAGGCATTATTATTGGCGTGGTATGACACGTGAAATCAAAAGAAGAGTCATAGCCTGCGATTTATGTCAACGTGTGAAGTATGTTCAGTACCCAGCATAGGGAAAATTTGAGACGGTTAAAGCTAGTAATCCTGGAGAATTAGTTTCGTGCGATTTTTACGGGCCCTTACCCCGATCGATCGGAGGTATGCAGTATCTTTTTGTTATGGTGGACGTCTTTTCTAAACTAGTTACGTTATATCCTATAAAACGGGCCACTAATTTGATTATTTTGAATCGTATATTTAAAGATTACATTCCGCGCATAGGTAAGCCTAGACGTATTCTGTCGGACAACGGGTCCCAGTTTACTACGGATAAATGGAGGGAGGCGTTGGAAAAAGAAGATATTAAGGTATCATTCTGTTCAGTCCGACACCCCCAATCCAATCCGACTGAGAGGATAATGCGGGAACTTGGACGTTTGTTCCGTACCTTTTGTTCCGGCAAACATACGTCTTGGGCAAAGTACGTTCCGCGAATACAATCGATATTAAATGTAACGACACATCTGAGCACGGGATATGCACCGATCGAGCTACATTATGGTGAGGCACCATATGATCGTATACGAGATATTGTATCGTTCCCCCCTCTTACTAAGATTTCCCACAATGTAAAAATAATAATGGCTCGTGATAAAATTAATCAATCCTTTAGTCGAAGGAGTAAGCAACAAAAGTCTTTTAGTAGAATATCATTTCAAATTGGAGATAATGTACTCCTTAGAGTACCTCATCTGTCTAGTGCTTTGGATAAAACTAGCAAAAAATTCTTTCACTTGTACGAAGGACCTTTCAGAATAAAACAAGCATATGGTCCGAATTCATTTATTTTAGTTGATATGGATGACAATGATAAGATAAAAGGTGTATATAATAGATTAAGTCTCCGTAAATATCACCAATTGTCTCCCGAACAAATCGACGAAGCGAATATTGCGTATTTAGATGAAATAAGACGATTTTAGATGTAAGCGGCTGCGATTTGTTAATTTATTTTAAGTTAATGTTTTCTTGCGAATCCACTCCGTATATGCCTCAAGAAAAGGGGGATATTTGTGATATACAATGTATTACTTATACACATATGCATACAGAGAGAGAGAAAGAAATAGGAACCACGAGAGAGAGAAAGAAATAGTCAGGTAGGCATAGAATTTAAATGTGCGAAATTAAGAAGAAACGGTATCGTCGCTCTGTTTTACCGGCCGCTCCGACCCGTAACGAATTACGTATTACGATTCGGGATGAGAAGAACTCCACTACGCGGTGCTGTATTAGCATTGGCAACACGCATATGAGATGGCGATAGTGACGTTCAGTGAATGGGAACGGTGAGCAGACCTTATCAACTGTATTGTTTTGTTTATGGTTACCATCGTCAGGGGCGCGCGGTGGTTTTCGGAACACGAGGCGTCCGCCATTCCTTCTTCTTCGCAAAACCGTCGACCAGTTCGGATGCTTCGAGGCGACGCTCCAATCCCCATAAGGTTTTCGACTTCAATTAAAAATCGGCACTAGCGTGCAAGACGTCCCTGGTGTTTCGACATCATCGCCAAGGCAGTGAAGTCTGAAGAGCTGGACGCCAGCACCTTTTTACAAATCTGCATTATTGCCGAGGAGTGTTCGTGCAGGACGATTCGGCATAATCTCCTCGGCGTGCTGTTCGGTAAGCATTTCATTCAATTTCTGCTGAACCTCAGCGTAATTATTCGAATATGGCCGAATAATCTGGATTTTTCTTATCATGCTGTTCAACGCCGAATATTGGGAAGGAGTTTTTCCGAAAACCCCTCATTGAAAACCTGCGACGAGTGTATTGTCACGTGGGCTGGTATCGAAAGGGCCAAAATTTTCAATAGAGAAGCACGAGTTCATCGAAGAAAATTCAACGGTCGTTGCTGACTAAAAAGTGAAGAATAACTACGAACTCAATTACCAGGTTTTATTTAAAATATTGTGAAATTTCTCTCTCTCTGGTAAATTTTGTAATTTTTTTATTATGAAAACAATATATGAGCTATGATGATTATTTTGATTTTCATGACATTTTTATTTACGCTACTATTTTGATCTATATTCGCGAATTATACGAAATAAATAAAAGAAACGAATTATCACAAATATAACATCCTTGTTATGGAATCGAGAAGTGAGAGCATAATACGACGCTCGTTCAAGAACTTTGAAATCAATAAGTTAAATAAGGAACTTTCAGCACAGCATTGGCATAGTATAAGCAACGCCGAAACCTTATATCAAAAAGTCGAAATTCTTGACTGAATGATAAAGTATGTGCTAGACTGTAATAATCATTTTCAGTCTATAAAGAAGCATCAGAGGCAATCACCATGGTTGTCTGACGAACTGACATATCTTATGACCGAACGAAATATATTGTACTGCAACTGGAGACGGAAAAAGACCTACGGTAGCATCATATCAAAGATTTAAAAACATGCGAGATCTTGTTAGGAGCGAAATATCCAAGGCTAAAAAGATATTTTTACTCCACATTTAACTCCAATAGAAATAGTAAAGATATATTGGCGGAACTACGAAGGTTTTGTTTAATCAAGGAAAGAACAAATCCACCAAATATGACGTTAACTCCAGAAGAAATAAATAAGCAGTTTATATTGCCAAATAACATAAAACGCCAGGACGCGCTAATAAGAGATCTCAGCGATTCACACTCGTCTTTATGACTTCTCGAGTAATTCAGAATGCATCTCGTCAGGTGATAAATTCAATATAGTTCCACTCAACCGGGATGAACTTATAGATGTGTTATCCAATTACACAAGTGCATCACGTTTGCTTTGGCAACATAAGTTTGGCAAGGATAGAAGGCCGTCCTTGGGAACGATCTTCACCTGGAATCTAACTCGTGTCCCTCCGCTTCGGCCAGTTCGGCCCTACTATAGGATTACGCCTTAATACGTATGAGTATCCAGTCACTTTACAAGCGTAAAACCAGCAAGAAATATATTTACTATTGAACAAGCTGTTTATAGATATTTTGTTCAAACTTCTCAGATATTCCAAAAACAGTAAGGAATGCGCATTGTTTGAGTATAGATCGTTGCTCATTGAGATCATTTGAATTCTCGCGTGCTTATTCACTTCAGTTACGAATTGCCCTCGTTCGCAGAACGGTATCGGTCTAATCAATACAGATGTTTATGCAACGCACGCACGCACGCACGCACGCACCCGCGCACGCATGCACGCACGCACGCGCGCGCACATACACACACACCCAGAGTTTCGACTCTGATAATAGTCCTCTTCGAGGCTATGTAAGAAAACGGTGGTGATTGAGTCGTATTTATACTAAATTAGGGGATTTGAAGTTTTCAATATGTTGGTGGTGTGGTACTAAGAATAAAGGAACTGTTGACATACTATGTGTGAATTAAGGAGATTAGATGGCATTCATTACAGAAATGGATGGTAAACATCCTGTAGCTTTGATGATTCGAAACGGAACAACAACGGTTGTTCTCTTTTTTTTTTCTAAAATAATTTTCAAGGTGACCTCTTTTTGCACAGATTTTTTTCTTTTGCCAGGATTATGGTTTTGTTCTAATCAAAATCGTGTCCAGTTTCAAGTCTGTGGTGGGTTAGACCTTTTAAACGCTTCCGAGTTTTTAACAAAAATGTTCCTCTTGTGTTCCTCGGTAAAAAAACAAAGTTGGATTAAGATTTAGTTTATTTACAATTGCATTCCAATCATTATAGATGTTCGTGAACATCGATACTACATCTAATGAGATAATTTTGTACTTTTTTGGTATTACCGTGTTTTATTTATTTAACACAGGACCAAGAATCTTTAATATCTGTGATGTTCTGTCCTAAAGCTTTTGAACCGATCTTGGACAAATATTTTGCTAGTGTATGGGTTGGGCAATTAATAGTTGAAACGGTCATTCTAAGCAGATACCCGTTTTTATGGATTTTGGGAATTCCATATGCTTTCGGTGTTACGACATGTCTGACAGTTTGCATTTTCAAAGTGAAATCATCAATAAGTTAATTTTTATGCCAAACTTTTATCATTTCATTTATTGCATTGGTCATAGTTGCCGTGTATTCGAACATAGAAATTTCATAAGTGGAGGAATCTGACAAAATCTCTTTCATTTTGGGATCGTAGTCCGAAATACTCATGGCTACCGTGATGTTACACTTATCTGTCCATGTGAAAAAGAGGTCAGGATTTTTATTTTTAAATTCCTTTATGATTTTGTTGTAGTGGCGGTTAATAAGTTTTTTGTTATTCATGAAAGTTGAGAAACGAAATTTGTTAATCGCTTGTATGCACTTTTGCCGAACGATGCTTTTTTGCTCATCCGTGATAATGCAGGATACATCTGTTGCAATACTAGCAATAATTTGAGGTATCGGTATTTCGTTTCTATTATTAATACCAAACGAAAAGTTGTCACCTAAAGAATGTTTTGAAGTTCATTCGGAATAATGATATTAGTTAAATTTCTCAACCATTTGATTTGAAAAGAAGATATGTTTTGATTGTATGAATTATATGATTTCTGTAATAATTTATTAAAGGGCCTAGCCGGTTAAGCATTTCAAAATTGCCCCAGCTCGTTTTAGATTGAAAAAATTACAGTATGTTTGCCATCCCAAATGTGAATTTTTCTGCAAGTTTCAAACTTAGAAAAAACAGCGATGGCAGGTCCACATTTAGCTGGTGAACTTGAATTTTGAAAACTTAAATATTTTTTTCTCTTTGTGTATATGTTATTAAATAATGAAAAAATTTCTTTATATTTGTTTTGATAAGTACTATTTTTCTAATTTTTTTGCGAATTTCTAAGTTACGTAGTTTTCGGAAAAAAAATAAAAACCGAAAAACACAATGTTTAGGACCAACTCCGATCTGTCTGGGTTACGAACAAGGCCGGTTATAATTTATATTTTGGCGCCAATTGAGTGCCGACATTATATCTTAATTCGTGAAGTTCGCGACTATTGTAACGCAGCGCTCATGTAAAAGTAATCCGCAAATTAATCATATCGATCCTTATTGATTTTGATAACCCGGCGCCGCATATCCGGTAGATCTCCGAAATCCTCCGTGAAGCGAGCATCGTTCCGCGCTCCTCGATAACGGAGAAAAATCTAATCCGCACGCAAATGGAAAAACTGTTTTCGCGTGTGTAATATATTCTGAAAATAAATAGACCAATAGTGATTCACAATAGCCAGTTATTTTGCTTCCAGTTGCTTCAGCAAGTCCTAATACGAGTGATCCGCAACCAAATAAAATTTACATCATCATTTTATTCACACAATGTTTACCGTTGTGCGACCAGTTAATCATATAGGAGTTTGAAACTTGCAGGAAAATTCACATTTGGGATGGCAAACATACTGTAATTTTTTCAATCTAAAACGAGCTGGGGCAATTTTGACATGCTTAACCGGCTAGGCCCTTTATTTACTAGTCTATTTCGTGTGCATTGAAAAATCGTTATACATTTGTTTTCCAAATAAAAAGAATTTTGTGAATATGTTATACAGTAGCTCGTTTTCGATTATTGACATTAATTGATTTTTTGTTGATGTGGTCTCATATAATGTATAATGAATATCTCTAATTTAAAGTTGTAATCATTTCTTCATAAATCCTATGTAATGGCTCTTACACAATGATTTCATATGAAAATTAATGTATGTGTTTACATGTGTACTATTGTATAAGTGAGGAGGTAGAAGATTACTTTCCCTGCATGTAATCAGAAAAATACGTTGATTGAGCCATTTAGCAAGTGACGCGATTAATCGTGACCATTTTTTTAAAATCTGAACGAACCCTTCCCCTTTAATTGTTTGGAACCAATTAAAAAAATGGTGTTTATAAAAATGTGTACATTTGATAAGATTATTCTAAATACCACACCAGCAACACATACAAAACTTTTTATCCCCTAATTTAGTATTAATACGACTCAATCGCCACTGTTTTCTTGCATAGCCTTGAAGAGGACTCATATCATAGACGAAACGTCGCTAAATATTTATTTACTATTTATATTACAAAACCCTCCAAATTATTATTATTATTATTATTATTTTATTTATTTTTTAAAATGTATTATTTAATCGGCGGAATCGCCCTTTGACACAGTGTCTTAAGAGATGGCACCATACTTTAGATTTGTGTATGAAATGCAGGACTGCAGAAATCTGCACCAAGTACAGCAGCGGTCATGAGTCGATTTCCGCCAGATAAACAATATTTTCGAAACGTAAACAAAAAACGTGGCTCGTCTTACCAACAGCGATCTGCTGCTTGAAAACGAAATTGAAAATTGTTCACCGTACGGGGATCGAACTCACGACCTACGTCTTCGTAGTCCAGTGCGTTACCGCCTGAGCCACGAAGCCCATTATTGACCTTTTTTTGTTTTTTCTCTTCTTTTAATTTTTAAACTTTTATTTAACTCGACCATTTTTAATTTTTATTCTTTATGTGAACAAAAATACCAAAACTATATAAGAATATATTAATATTAGTTTTTATTTTATCGGCCTTTTTTTTCGCTCGAAGATGATGGATACGCGACTTATGCAGAATTAAGAAAATTCTTGACCGAAAAATCCGCTCACCATGGGGTTGAGCACACCGCACATATCGGTATATGTTGTTTTAGCCACCCCGTAGGTGTTAGTGTCCTCGCCTACAAATGGAGTTGTCAAGCTGCGTGAGTTGCTTGACCCGGGCTCTACGCGTACTCTGATTTCGAGCAGATTCGCATACGATTAGCGTACGAAAACTTACGCACCAGCCTTTTCTATGACTGGAATCGTACATGGTACACCAGTTCGAGGCCAACGGGTTCTGCCAATTTCAATTTATTCCACCAATAATGAAGAAGTATCCCTCTCCACCGAGGTGCTAATTTTAGTCAAATTCAAGTTCCGCTATCCACTCACACATTGGCATTCTTATCTATCTTAGCGATCTTAACTTCGCTGCCGGATCGCCAACGAGTAATGGCCGCGCATCGTTTGTACCACAAGGAAGTGAACATTAAAGTACTAGCTTCTTAATGAAATTGGAGTGTCTTTGGTCCATTTTATTTATAACCTGGCCTAAACAGAACGTTTTAACTTTCGTTACCTGTTTTTAGATGTCCCAAGCTACAGGATGAACTGATTAGGTTTGGGAACACGTCTGGGCTGTGGAATATTTTCAAAATCACTGGTTTCTAAAAGATATCGAGCATTTAGTTCATTTTCAAATCAATATGTTTCCACTTAACTCATGAACAAAACGTCGTATTAACATAATCCTTTTTTCAAAAATTGAGAAGGGAATTCGGAAATCGCTCAATCAAATGATTTCTAAATGACCGGAATAATGTCGAATATTCTTCTTTTGGAAAACTGATTCGCGGACGTGCAAAGGAGGTACAAATTAGAGTGGTATTGGCACTCACTCCGAAGCTAGACGAATCCTGATGATGGGCTGCGGAGCTGGCGAACTGGCGATGACGGAGGGTTGAAGTTGATTTGATTTGATTTGAAACCGTTTATTTATGTCCTGGACAGAAGCGTCCGTGGACAAAACAACGTTTACAATAATGATACAATAGACTAATAGTAATGACAAATAAAATATTGAAAAAACTAAATCTAATTCTTAATCTAAGTAGTTCCGCTCGACGGTGAATTATGGATGTACAATGATATATATTAGTTCCTTACCTACAACACTGCGTTTATAAGAGATTATAAAATACAAGTGGTACTGGACTGTTAAGAGAGCAGCAAATTCCAAGACCTGATGACCGGTATCCAGTAAGAGTTCGAATAAGAGTTGGTCCGATAAGTAGGTAGGAAGAATGGAGTATCATTAAGACGTGCTGAATGTCGCGGTGGTGTGGACGATAGTGTGGACGGTACTCTGAAGTTGTTCCTTATCTAGTAAGGTTGTTAAAACTTAGTAGGTACGAGTATTACGAAAGTAGGTGTGACGATTTTCAATAGTGAGCCAGTTTTCTCTCAGCAAGTATTGTGATAAGGATCAGACACGTCGTAGTTTGAATATAAAGCGTAAGGCGAAATTGAGGAGACGACGAAATTTCGTGATAAGATATAGGCTGATGCGTCCGCGAAGATGAGAAAGACATAGTCTAGGTGCTGGAAAATTAGAGCATTAACAAGCAATGGTTTGACGGTCGACGGTAAGCTGGTTCCACGAAAGCGTAAATGATATAGCGGGTAATGCACTTTTGAGCTTATCGATGAAATATGGCGATTCCATGTGAGATCAGATGTGAGATAAACCCCTAGATCACGTACTTCACTTACATAAGGCACCACAAATCCGTTTACTAAGACTGAAGGGAGTGTTAAAGTATCAAGTACAACGAGATTAAGTTTCATTCTAAAGATGATGGATTTAGTCTTTTTCTCACTAATTTTTAACCCACATTGTTGCGTCCAATTGACGAATTGCTTGATGTCATCGTTAAGACAATTGATGGTATTGGTAAATCGACTAATTGCGATCGAAAGGTACATCTGCGTATCATCCACAAACACAATTGCCGAATCCTTGCAATTCTGTAGCTAAGCAAATAGGGCGTTTATAACAATTGTGAATATAGGTCTTAGACTAGTTCCTTGGGGGACGCCAGTGGTGGAGAAGAGCTGTCTTGATAGTCGACCGTCTACACCTCTGATATGTTGTGATCTTCCAGAAAGGTAAGATGCTACCTAAGTTAAGGATACATCGTCAAATCCTAAAGATCGCATGCACTGCAATATCAATGGGTGGTTTAGTGAATCGAAGGCTTTGGAAGTGTCGAAGAGAACCAAAATAGTAACAAAACCATTATCAATACCCTGCCGTATCTCATCAGTTATTATTAGTAGGGCAGTTTGGATGCTGTGGAGTCACCGAAAACCGAACTAACCATGGTGGAGAAGACTATTAGTCTCAAGATAAGAGACTATCTTCCTCGCCACCATTGCATCTAAAACTTTCGATATGTGTGGTGGGTCGGCGATTGGATAAGTATCGCTTGGTGAAGTCGGCGTTGTGATTTTGTTGAGTGGAATGATGTAAGATAGTTCCCACAAGGCTGGATAGTCTAATAAAGAAGAATTAAAAATGGAAGTGAGGGGGGTAATGATAATATGCCGAATTTTTTGTAAATATATCAGTTGGAGACCATCGGAACTATGTCCTTTTGAAAATGAAGACAAAAGGATATTGCGAACTTCTTCAGGATGAATAGATGGGAATGAGAACGTCGGCGAACTTGGGTTGAGAGGAATGCATAAAATCTAGGTAAGTTGCGTTTCAGTGCAATCGAGATAGGCTGATGATATGGTAACATAGTGATTGTTAAGTTCATCCAGAGAGAAGTGCTGCAGCGAGGACTGTGAGAGTAACTTGGATAGTCCAAATTTTGCGGACAAGAGCTCACACTTTTACAGGATCTGATTCTTGACTGAGAAGATTGCACATGTAATCGTTTTTAGCTGATTTAGATACGACTTAATGGTTTTACGTAACTCTCTATATTGTTCCATGAGAGAACTATCACGAGTACGTCTGGCTTTAGTGTACAACCTTTTGCGACGCTTTATCTGTTGCTTTAGTTCGGTTGAGATCCATGGAGCTGCATTCTTCTTTAGAGCTTTAGTGACCAGAGGTGCATGTTTATCAAGAGTTTGGGTGATACAGAAATAAAACCGTGATAGCATTTCTTTAGTTGAACAAACATGACCAACGTTTGAGTTGCAGAGTTCAGGACAATTAAGCTATAAAGCATGATTTAAATCAGTCTTAAGAGCCTCAGGGTCACGATTGACAAAATCACGGTAGGTAATTGTCTTGTGTCGTTGTGAAAAACCGTCAATTTTGTAGGTTATTTTAATCATGTCATGCCTGCAGCGAACGGAGTTGTAGATTTTCAAAAGTTAACAGCTTTTTGATGAGTGTGAACTAAAATAACATCGTACGCAGCGCCAAATGAAACAAAATATAGGGTGTAATCGTTAATGATAAGTCACGTTGTAGTCGGTAACTAATAAATCGCAGTTTAAATCCCCGGTAATAATAACATTTTTGTAAGGAGGCATATACAGATTTAATTTACTTCTAATTTCCAATAGCATATGTCCATTAGGTCGACGACACAATATAACTAATGAGAGACGTATATTTTGCGGTAGCTTAACATTCAATAAAAGATATTCCGGATCATCACCAGGCGCATTTTTTGAAGATTCTAAGACATTATACATTGATCGCGAAGCCCTATCGTTACGAACCAAATTTTACGAGAGAATGGAGATTGCTTGGGATGAAATGTCGGGATTCAACCAAGTTTCTGATAGGGCTAGGATATGAGCATTAGTACACTGGAGAAGATTCTCTACTAAATTAAAATGAACACGTATAGAATTTATATTATAATGCAAAAGATTTAGACAATTTATCGGCTTAATCCGATTTGATAGAATAGGAGAGGCGGTTGAATTCGCGGTCGGTTGTCACGGAATAAGCTTCAGATCCAGATCACCATTACGAGGCCATATACGCGATCCCGGGAGCGAATTAGATAACTCTCCTGCTCTCAGCAGTAGTTGGTAGCACGTGCATGATACAAATTCATTAACGTATAAGAGAGTGCTATCTTAGGGATAGATATCCTGGAAAATAGCAAAGCGCGTGATCTTTCCGACTTTACGTTTTTGTTCGATTACGAGATTTCGGACTTCATCGGAAAGACAGTTAACAATTATAGAGAAAGTAGAGGGCGAGGCGACTGAGGTACCGTTATGATTATCGTTACCCCCCGATGGGTGACATTTATAGCCATTTGATTCAACCGATTCTGAATAAAAAATGACATGCGTTAATTTGCATCCATAGTTTCCCAATTTACTAGACACTCCATTCAGTATTATTTGGAAACAAAAAAATTATTTCTTGAAAACCAAAGAATTCAGAGAGACGCTCTCAAAATCGCTACCAGACTTAATCGTGTGCGGTTCACCGAATGATGCAATGAAGTACCTTGCATTACTGCAGAGATTGGAAATTATTACACTTTGGCGTACTATGATAAGAGCATGGCAAAGTATCAGTAAAGGCAAAAAGTGGACAAGAAATATGGAAAAAGGGAATTAACGATGTTGATCTTGGCAGAGAGTTAGAGTGTTATAAGGTATTCAGGCGTTAGAAGGAAATATCATTAGTTTACAAAGGTGCCGGGAGATTTCAGAGACAAATGTCGTAATCGGCACAACGACTCAGTATTTTCTGTCTCGCGAGTTGTAGATAGATGAAAGTCTTGGGAACGTGCGTCGAATCATATATATCAAAATATTGGTCGCAATTGGTGACTTGTGCACGGGAGAAAAGATGGTGGCGCACGATTACTGGTATCCATATCGAATATATGCTATTGGTGGTGATGCCGTTTTACTGGAGTCGGGCGACTCGGAGACGACGAAAAAGAGGGGAACTGAAGAAATGCGTTTACGAGCAGCGGATGTTTCACTTATGAAACGATCGAGCCGAAATAAATGGGGTTCGGTATTGCCTTACCGACAATCGACGATGGGAGCTGAATAAGGAGTCTCCCCATGGAGACTCTCTAAATACATCGATACACTTTTTACGACCCTGATAAACGTCCATGTATAAGAAAATCGTCTTGCAAGTGACCAATGAGGAAATCGGTAACGTATTTCTCGTTATTGGGACAGGAAATTAAAAATATTTCAGGCGGTGGGATGCTTAATCGCCAAAATTAACGCCATTTTTTCATACGTTAAATGCGATCTTGTTTAAGGAAGGTCGTAATTGAACGTAAATTACCAGTGCGTGGTAATGTAGGGAACTTGTCTGATCATTGGTGACTATTATCGTCAAAACTCAATCCCAACAAAGCTAAACGGGAACGAGAGAGTGAACTGATAAGCAGCGAGAGAAAAGCTGGAATTTTTGCTTTCAGTAAATACGATAAATGGAAAACCACGCCTGAAGATATCATTGAAAGCCTAATTACAAGAAGTATTAATTTTAAATCCTTTTGGCACGGAAATAATTTGTTACCTTTTCCATTTCCTAGTTGGAAAGGTTTGCCTTTTCTTCCTGTTCCGCTACCGAACCTCCTTTCCTGAGCCTTCGCCCACACCCGTGGTTCCCGACAGCATCACCGCTAAGCGTTCCGTTCGTGGTTTGTACCATGCATACTCGTGTGACTTGGGGCGGGGTGCGTCTAAATGTGTACGGACCATTAATAAAGCTTGTATAATCGGTAGTAACGCATAATTCATTCCTTCTCCCTTCCCGCAGTTGATGCTGCCCGTCGTTGACTGTGGACGTACCGACTGAATGAGGCACCTACGAAAATGATAAAAATGGTAATTGACGATGTTTATTATATGCAACATATGAAGAAACTAATTGTGTGTGAGAAATTCTGAATAAATAACGGTGAACTTGGAAAACCATTCAGTAGATACCAGGGTACGATCCTGAGACCTTTCGACTGTCAGTCGAATGCTCTACCTGAGACCTTTGGATTGTCAGTCGAGTGCACTACCGACTGAGCTATGTTTCCTCCCGCAGGGCGTTTCATTCTATTCCTCACCAAAGGCTTTGTCATAAGATGTACAGCCTTGGAGTCAGTGCTAAGATGGTCAGGGTACTTAAGTCTTTCTACGATTCAGCCAGATCCTCAATAATTTCTGCTCAGGGTGCTACAGATGTACATGGGGTGAAATAGGAGGTGCTCCTGGACGAGATACCGAGTCTTTTATAATTTATATTATATATCTCCGATATAATAAGTTACTTAAGGGGTAACGGCTTAAGAGGCACGGATTAAACCCTATCATACGACTTTATTATGCTCCTGTATGCTGATGATTTTGCGATTTTTGCTTACGCTCCAGCTGATTTAAGGGGTTACACCACCCTGAACGCCCGAAAATTGCAGGGTATTTCAAGAATTAATTTTGACAAAACTATTAAAAATACAACTTTTTAATATTTATAATATCAAAGTACATATATTTCACTCAAAAAAAATTCTTGAAAGAAGAAAAAATATTAGAAAATGGTGAAGATATAGGGAGTCTCGCAAGCCACTTTTCTTAGCGCACGGCCGTGCGGTGTACATGCTGGACAGCACAATTTTTATCTGAAACCCAAGAACAAAAATTTTGTTTAAACTATATCAAAGTACCTACAGCATGACGTAGCCGTTTAAAAAAAAAATTTGTTGAGCTAATGGGGGCACATTGAAAAAAAAAATTTTTTTTTGGGTACGAAATTTCTGTTTTAAAAATGCATAACTTTTTCAAAAAAAATTATCTCGAAAAAATCCTACGTCATGCCATAGAGAATGTTATAGAGAAGCTGTGTACAAATTTTGAAGAGAATCGGTCGAGTACACCACTCCAAAAAATGTAGTTTTAAGAAAAACGCAAAAGAAAATAAAAGAGTACAGAATGACAGTTTTCGTTTCTGACAAGCAGGTGCAAAATAGGAAGAGGGAAGGGGAGGGGATATTTTGGGAAGGGATATACACCTGGAGGAGATATTCTATGAAACTTAACAAAAGGAAATCACAACAAAGCCCTGAGAACGATTCAAAGAGCTAAGGTTATTGGGAAGCGCCAGGCTGTAAAATCCGCAAATGAGATATTTTTAAACCCAACGTCTTAAAATGACCGTAAGAACATAGGCATCGAAATTATGTATAAAAAAAAAAGATTTTTTTAAAATTTCAGGGTGGTGTAACCCCTTAAGATCTAAGCTGACGGTTCTTGCTTCATATTGCACATTAAATGCTTTAACTGTAAAGGCATCAAAAAACAAAATCGTAGTTTTCAGAAGAGCCGGGCCTATTGACGATTCTTTCAGATTTTTCTTTTCGAAGAACAGCCATTAGAGGTTGTCTCCACACTCACTTAGGCCGGATCATCAATAGGACTGAAGGCTGCGGAAGCCGTTACATCCAGGACCCGTCAAGCCATGGCATCACTTCCGGCTGCAATGGCTTCAATAAAAGGTAGTCTATCTCGTTATTTATAGGGGATACTTCCTATGGGTATAATCCTACGGCACTTTGTACGCTCTGTAATATGGCCGAGAAGTCACTTATGCACATAATGTCGGACTGCCCTCCTTCTCGACCATTAAGATTCAACCTACGAGGAAATATCCTTTTTCGCAATTGTAAGGTTACAGATTTGTTAGCCTATAGGATCACTTCTGACGAACCCGAAGCCATTAAGGCTCTATATTGTTTTGTAAAAAATTGCTTTGCGAAGAGACAAATGGTTTTAGACTACTAATCATGCGACGATTGCTAAATATACAGGGTGTTTCTTTTAACTTGAAACTGTCAAATACGTATTACTTTGCTGCGCTCATACTTTATTATTATTATTGGTATTTTATTATTTTTATTTGTATTTGTATTACATTTTTAGTGTACTCTACCGACAAGAATTTTGTAGATATTCATATTCGTGTTTATGAATTTTTTTTGTATGCCTCTCTCGTTTGTCTCTTATCTCGCCATCCACTGGGGTTGGTTACCCAATCTTTGAAAAGGTTGCTAAGAGATCAGGGCCCATCGGCTTTAATAAGCACATGTGGAGGTGAGAGTAGGTCATTTAGGAAGATAGGCTGGGATGCAGCTTTTTGCATAGCCGCATTGTGAAACGCATCATTTCCTTTGGGCCCCTAATTGGACGCCTTAGCCATCGTAACCATCTCGCTACCTTTTTTTCTAAAGGAGGGGGGAAATGCGTTAGGCACCATAGGGGGTTGAAGATGCAGGTTAACCCCCCGTGTGTCGGACTCACTTGCCCATGGTATTCAGGGCAAGGTTTACCGACTAAAACCCTAACCTCCCTTGGCCCTCCAGAATCCACTTGTGCAGTCTGCAGCAGAAAAGGGGCTCCGACATCTATCCCTTCCACTGCAGACTGCACGAGGCCATGTCGATGGTAACCATTCCCTCTACCATCGGGTTAGTGGTTGCAGGATCTGGTGTGATCTCAGTAGACGGAGAGATCCCAGCAGCACTGCTTTCTGCATTCGGCATGCGATGGAATTTCCATGTTGTTGGCATGCCGCAATACTTTTGATGTTATCGAGGAACGTTGGTCTCATTCCTCCCAGTACTCCAATTATTCGCACGCCGAGCTTGATTTTGAATCCACGATACAGCTTGCGAATCTCGACAGGAGTTCCTGATATTTCATCCGTTTTTCGTCTTCCTTGCTGACTATGTTTGTTTCTGCCGGTGCAGAGAACTATATAACGAAGATGGATTTGTCATCGAAGTCAATAAAGTCGATGTCAGGCTTGTTGGCTGATATTTGCCTGCTCGTCGGAAATGAGTAATTCCAGTATATTCGGCAAGACACATTTCCGACTACAGATTTAATATCAGTGGGAACGTACGGAAAAAGTGGGGCCTCGACGCTGCGGAGATGATAATACGGCACTCGGAGAGCCGCATTGTGACGTTGGATATATGCTGAGACTGCATATCTTGGACAAGCTGCCAAGAGATGCATTAGTGTCTCAACATGACATCCACACGATCTACGACGCGTACTCTGCACTGCTTGGTTTAAGATGTGGCGGTACGCTAAGGTATTGACGACCACATCCTGGTTTGCGAAGATAAAACCCTCGATCTCGGATTTCAAGCCGGCTGATCTTAAGAACGAGGTGGTCATCTCTATCGACAAGCCAATTTCGAAAGAATTGTCCATGCAATGGCTTGTTGACATGCCTTCCCTCCAACATACGGAGTTGTCCCTTTCCGTATGTTAGCCCTGACACGCACAGGGTAGAGATTGATGATTGATTTAACTTCCTGTGCACCACTACATCCCACGTTGAAAATCAGACCGAGATTTCGCGCCGCTCGTTCCGTCGAATTGTACAAAAACGCCCCCTTCCCCTTAATTTCATGTTGACGAACTAGCATCATCAGGGGATCCTCGGTTCGATTACTCGCGTAGCAAGCCGTTTCGAGGACTAATCTATCATGCATACACTCCAGCTTCAAAAGGCCACGACCTCCCAATTTTCGGGGCAAATACAGTCGTTCCACAGAAAAACTTGGATTCAAACTGCGTTGCATGCAAATCATCTTCAGTGTGCATCGGTCAAGACCCCTTAGCTCGTCGACGTTCCACTTAAGTGGAGCCGAGCTCCATATCATTATTATTGGAGTCTGACCTTTCTGTGTGCAAATGAACGACTGCACACAGGTCCAATCTGAATCCCAGGCCTATATCTCTCGAGAATGTGAGAGCGCTGTTCAGAGATCGCTATAATTGATCCTCACCTGATGCGTATAATTTTATATCACCCATATAGAATAAATGGGTGATCTTATGTACACGTTCACCAAGCGGCCCACACTTATACCCTTGAGATTGTCGGAGAGCAACGGATAGAGGCAATAGTGATACCTCTTTGAAATTGAACCAGTCTAGATATGGTTCTACGCTTGCCATATGTCATGAGAAAGCGCGTTTTCCAAAGAGGCATCAGGTCTTCTAAACTTCTCACTATATTTGGGTGGATATGGAGGCGTTTGAGCAATAGGCTTAAAAGCTCGTGCGATGTTGAGTCATACGCCTTCATGTAATCTAGCCAGGCTATCGACAGGTTACGCTTGTACTGGACTGAGTCCTGACAAAGACACTTGTCGATAAGCAAGTTGTCCTTGCAGCCGGAAACACCCATTTTGCAGCCTCGTTGTTCTACTATCCGTTGCCACACCGGTTTCACGGATTTCTCAATAAGTTCGTTCAAGATGTTAGTAAACCATTTGTATAACGTATTGAGACACGTAATTGGCCTATGGTTTCTCGGATCAGACAATTCTTCCGACTTTGGGATTAGTGCCGTACGGCCCTCCACCAGCCAGTGCGGAATGGGTTGGTCTCCATTTATATAAGAGGTGAATATTCGAGCTAGGTGTTGATGGACAGAAGTGAACTTCTTCCACCAATAGTTGTAAATTCCATCCCAGCCCAGCGAGTAGAAATTCCTCGCTCTTCTGATGGCATGATTCACCTCTAATGCACTTACGGGTGGGCATCACTTTGTTGTGTGAGTTCATCACACAACTCGGTAAAGATTAATACCTGGAGTGTCTGCGCAATCTTGGCTATCGAACGACATATGTCCTCTGAAATAGGGGAGCTAGCACTAGATAGAATAATATGCGAATGCATTTTTTTACTTTTCATCCAAACTGAAACAAAATGAGTTCCTCGCACCAGATTCTTATAAATGCCCGAATCGCATGTTGACAAATGTCGTTTTCACAAGTTGTGATCGTGTTCGTTGCAAGAAGTCACGTGGTTATAATAGCACTGTCGGCAGTTTGACGCGTTATGAATTCTCCATTAAGAAATACCGAATAGCCAAAAAAAGTGCCCCGTGGAAAAAGAATGAAAAATAAATGCTTTTATAAACTTAAGATTCCTAGAGATTATTGATTGAAGCTCGCCAAGCTGTACCGGAAGCGAGCCAGGTTGGCCAGCGCTTCGGAGGACTGCTGATGCGTCTTCTGACAATGCTCGACAACGAATTCGCCCAGCGGCGGGAAAGGCGGAAACCTAAAGAATCGCCTGCCAACAATAGCAACGACGAAGACGGCGACGACGACGACGACGAGGATGCCGAATCTGAGGTCTGCGATGCCGCCGATAGGGGCGGCCTACTTTCCAACGCGCGAAAGTACCCGGGCCTCGGCGCTCGGAATCGCCTTTGAAGAAAACAAGAGTCGATCACACGACTCCACCTTTTAGTTTAGGAACACGAGCATCCGCTCTCAAGTTCCCAGATTAAGAAACGCTCGATTTCACAGGACCACTATTTCGAAACCGGCGATTTCGAATTGCGCTTCATAAGAAACCTAACTCTAAGACTATATTTGCGAAATTATTAGGATAATTAAACGAATTGTACTGGAAAATTGTTGAGAAATTATACTTGACACTTTAAGCGACGTTTCAGGAGAATTCTGACTATGGATATTTCTAATTTTAAGGAAAATAGGCACAAATTTGTTGTGCCTCAAACCAAGTTTTATTGTATGGCAGTTTGCTAAAAACCCAGCGACGGCGATACCAACTGCACATGACGAGGACTGTGCGATTGATAAATAATACGATTTTCGTCATACATAAACAGAACAAGTTTATAATACTTTGAAAAAGCCAATGAGACTTTAAAGAAGTTCCGAATATTCTTCAAGGATGCTCTTAACATACATATAAGGACCTAAATGGTTTTACATCAAGACTACCGCAATATTGGGCTATACAATAACAACAAATCAAGGAAAAAAAATTCTGTATTAAAATTGACATGAAATAGCGACAAATAATCAACTACCGTTGCTGAACAGAAAAGTAACTATTCATTAGATAAAAATGCAGAACCAATACCGGTATGATTCAGAATTGACCATTGGAATAATTTTTCACCAATACCTAAGATTTGAAAATTAGAAGAATAATGTGAAATACGATGCAGCTTGTCTGAATAATTGTGTTCTCATGTACAACCTGAAAGAGCCTTTATACTTTATATACTTTTCGAACGAATATTTTCATGTCGATTTAAACAAAATCGAAGTGAGTTTGAAAATGCCATCAGCCTAAGAATTGTATGAAAAATCCTGAACTGGAACACTCATAGTGTAAAGTTAAATACGCTGGAACTCCTCGAGTAAGATAAAAATATACTTAGGCAATGATTAAGGCCTTAATATAGTTCTACTCAGGTGGTTGTTGAGAATTGGGCATTTTTCTCAAAACACAATAAATCATATATTTGTCTTGGAAGAAAAACTATGGCGTTTGAAATGTTTTGGAAATTTTTGTATAGATACTAGAATTTTCAATTAATGTACCATTCTTCAAAGCGAATATGTATACAAATTATTCCACCACAAATGCTAAGCAATTGAAGTGATTTCAACTACAGAACAAAGGTGACGAGCGATTATTATAACGAATTCACTTTTTACACCTTTATAATATTTGCGACTGCTTTGCTAGTAGCGGTAAGTCCTCGTTATTGTAAGTTTTCATAGCGCATGTAGCCATTCGCCTCTTGTAAAACAAATGATCGACAAGGGAGTAATTCTCGGCTCGTCTAGTCTTTTGTAGAAATCGCAGATTCATCCACAGCACACCAGCGAAATACGTAAATAAACCCTTACCAACATTCAGATAACCAAAGTTAAGGAGCGAGCAACGTATTTTAATCACATTAATTTATTCATCGAATAAGTAGTTGATCAATTGGATAAATATAATTTCCTTAAGATTCATAGTTGCGCAAGTAAAATTTTTAGGACATTTTAAATTTGGCGAATAGAAAAAGGAAGGAACCGTGTAGATAATCTTGCGTAAACGTAGCGTATATCACAACTACGAATTATCCTGATATTATCATTCGCTTGTAAGTTCACCGATGCTAGTCGACCGAATAATTATTGTTGATCGCCAAAAATTGTACATTTCAAGAGTTATTCTGTACGGAAGAACTTGTCATTGTTAAAATCTCTTAAGTGAATATTCATGAAACAGCAAATGGAATGATTCGTACATGATTGTAAAGAGCGCTTCGTTCGAGACACAAATTTCTCTGCGCAATTACATTATAAATCAGCGCTTTTGAGGTATAAGAACCGAAGAATTTCTGAGTGATAAATGTGCAGCATTTTGCCGATTGCTTGACGATTATCGACGACGGACATATGTTCCCTAGCATGACTGAAGCATAGAAGATGAGATGGCAATATCCTGCCGGAGCAAAAATATATATAGATGAAAACTGCATACTGACCATTGTAGTAAGTTTAAATCAGTGGAGTATCGAATGGAAAGTAGTTGAACAAAGCTACATAGTAGTAAATGTATGACTTGCAGCTGTGCAAAGAGGAAACGTACGTTCCACTTTTTCAAGCTGCATCCTCCAGAGTGGGAGGGTATCTGGGCCCCTTCTGAGGGGGCAGGAGTGGTGTGCCCGCTCCTCCCTCGGGAAGTTTGTCCTTCCTGGTACAGCTCGAGACAACCTCAGCAAGCGGGGTTCGTAGAGCCGGGCGGCAGAGGACTGTGCGTAGGGGGTCTGCCGCCGCACATCTAAGCATGGGACTCCGGCTCGGAGGGTCGCATAGCACATTAGAGACGTGAGTGGCGTCTCGCCTAGCGGGCGAACGGTTCTAGCATGCAGGTGAGGGCTGCGGACCTTCAGGACCTGTCGATTCCGCATCCCACTGAGTTGGGCGACCAATCCCATGTAGGCAAGTACTCAACAGCCCGCAAGCTGAGTGCGGAACATTCTGTAGGACTGGAAGAACTCTCCCCGGGTCTGAAAGGTCTCGCTTGCTCCGATGTGTGAGTTCTCGGGTGCGACCCTGCAGAGTGTCGTAGGGATTAGAAAGGTCCCCTCCTTACCAAAGAGCTCGAAAAGTCTTGCCGCTTTGAGATAGATTGGTAGAGACTGCAGGAAGAAGGGGTCTCACGTTGGTCCGGGGGTATCCCGGCTCCACGCCATCAGGCCCGAACCTTAGAGCCTTCAGGCGAGTTACGATTATACGATTACGATTATATATTTGTTTTCTTATTTACCTTTTATGATTATAATTGTTCCAATTTACAGAAAAACTGAGTAATTTTGTCCTGTCAGTAACTTTTTTTTCTTATAGTGCTATCGAGTAAATATCGAGTTTCTCGAACGGAAAACAATAGTATGTTGCAGTCGGGAGTGGTAAAGTACTAAACTTGTATCACCTATCGAGGTTCGACTCTCCGTTAGAGAAGTTATGGAAATATTGTACATATACAAGATATTTATGAAAGAAGGTACGTACTTCTATATTTCAAGTGTCTAGATCCTGGAAGTATCAGGAAAGTAAAACGTATTATATTTCACAGTCCCTGAACTAGTGTACATATATAAAGAAGGTAAACATTTTCAAGATCTAAGTCCCTGGAGTATCTGAAACGTGCCACATAGTATATTTAATTGTCCTGGAACTACTTCACACATGTAACGTATCTGTAAAAGAACGTATATATCCCCCATTTCGAATATTTCTGACAGTTAACAGATGCAATCTCTTCAAACGTAGCTAAAGTGTATTTGCCTTCATTTGCTACAAAAATCGATTGGAATATTGCTCCATAGCATTATTCGATCTTGAAACTTCGGACCAATTTCATTTTATACGTGATATTCATTCTGATTGAAAAGTTGCTAGTAGAATACTGTGGTAATCTTGAAAATTGATTGAGCCATCCGAGAAGAAAGACGACGAAGAGCAGATCCTTTCTCTTAGAAAATTGTAATGCTGAATCAAATCGTAATGTTGACATAATACATCGGAAATTTTAGTATTTTGGAAATAACCGCTCCCTGTCATAAGGCAACTATGGTATTCATATGCGTCTGGGGAATAAACAATCTATATAAAAGAAGAAGACATTTAGTTACTTTAAGCAAACATTCTATTGGTAATAACAATTTAAAGGTATCTCTGCTTCGTGCGTCTGTTGATAAAAAACCTTTTCCATTAAAATTAAAACAGTTCAGTTCCGAGTCGGCTGAGAGGGGCAAACTAAGTTTTTTCATTAGTGAGGCATAAGCCGAAGAGTTTAATTTAATTTGTTAGAATCCGACCCACGTTACATCTATTCAATTTAAAGTTATTGTTTTACATTTTTTACGACGAGAGTATATGAAACACGATTTTTCTCTAAGAACGTGCATATCAGAAGTACTTACTTCCGCAGTTCATATAGTTAGTTAGTTGGTTACTTTATTAATGGCACAGGATTAACTCCCTTTAGCCAACCATAATATATACATAATAATGTGAAACGAAATCCGTTTCTAGTATACGAATATTGCGACGTCGCTATATTGTTTCATATTCGTCGCCTTTTTGTTCGCGCGTAGACGATAATATAGGCGGCGCTTAGTTCGTTTCCGTCGTGGCGCGGGCAATTGTTGCGGCCGGCGGCCCGGCTCCCTCGAGTATAAGATACGGCGCACGTTCCGGGAAAGGGATTATTCCTTGCCCGCTCCCACGGGTACCCTACCGCCTTCCTAGCGACCTGGTGACTCGCGAGGTTGCTATCTCCTAGGATTACGGGTTCATTGCCCTGATCCTATCCGTCTATCCGTCTTGGACTACGGGTTATTGCCCTGGTCCTTCCGCTAAAACCGCATCCTGGTGAGGGCACGGTGACACGCTGTGTTTTCGCTTCCTACTCCTGGGCACAGGGACACGCGGTGTTTGGGACCCTCCGAAACCCCTTCCCGGCAGAGGTACGGTGACACGCGGTACCTTTTGCCTCCCAC
The DNA here is from genome assembly GCA_030407085.1 of Trichopria drosophilae. Classification (NCBI taxonomy): domain Eukaryota; kingdom Metazoa; phylum Arthropoda; class Insecta; order Hymenoptera; family Diapriidae; genus Trichopria; species Trichopria drosophilae. The sequence goes on from CM059587.1 coordinate 64,613,927, forward strand.
TCCTAGGCACGGTGACACTCGGTACCTTTTGCCCCCACTCCTAGGCACGGTGACACGCGGTGCCTGGGATCTTCCGAAAACCTCTTTCCGTCAAAGGCACGGTGACGCGCGGTACCTGGCGACTTCTTCTCCAAGACACGGTGACGCGGTACTCGGGATCTCTCCACCAACGATCGTCAAACCGACATGTGAGATAGGCTTACCCCCTCCTCGTCGGGTCACGGACTCCACTGTCGCATTCCGTCGTGGTGTATTTGTAGTTAGGCCACATAGAGGGGCCATATTGTATTTCTAATCATTGAATATAGCCACTCTTTATCTATCTCCCGTGTAGTCATTCATCGACCTTCAACCTTACTGTTTTGTTTTGTCTGAGTTGCAAAAAGAGGTACACTGCTCGTATTGAACCTGGCGTACCGACGGAGCAGCGGCACGAGCAGTCCGAGAGAAAACTCCATTACATGACGCCCGAACAGGGACTTTATTAAGTCTAAATTTTACGCACCTCGTTTGTAGACAGACAATCAAGATGGAAGGCAACCTAGTATGGGCGAATAGGCTAACGAAGGACAATATACAAATAATTTTACAAAAATTATTAATTGACCTGGAAGGCTCTCTGAACGATTTAAGAAGTCGACTACGCAACGCAACTCGACTTGACCCCACTGCCGTACGGGACGTCCTGGACCAGATCCATACGGAAGAGAACCAATGTGATCTCTGAAATATTCTCGAGGAATCTCTCGAGGGTGCCACCACAGCTACCGAGAGGACCTCGACCACGGTCACGGCCACTACAGGCAGTACGACCATGACCTTATTGGCAGTATGACCTCGACTGCTACCATACGCTACAGCTACTAGTACAGCAACCACCACTAATCCCGCTCCGTTTACCTGGCCTACGTGGACAGACAACCTAGCAGCCGACACTCAACCGTCGAGGCCGACAAATACATTCCAATCCCGGATGACCACGTTCGTCCCTCCGCCACCACAGGTTACTTTCCAGAATGCACCCACGCCAGATACCTTATCTATTGATAAGATTAGACGCTGGGGATGTCATTTTACTGGAAAAGATCCGACCTCATTTGTCGAAAGGGTCGAAGAACTTAGGGAGGCTTACCAATTAACTCCCGCACAACTGTTTACTTGACTTCCTGAACTCCTCAGAGGTGAACCGCTTCTCTTGTACCGAAATAACCGAGGTCAGTGGATATCCAATAACCTGGACCGAATTTCCTACCGCCATCGTCAGTTGTTATGAGGATCCACAAATCCGCGGCCAGTGGGATGACGCAGCACGGGGCCGAAAACAAAAAATCGGCGAGAACTTCCTGCAACGAACTGCAGACCATGATGCGGCGTGCTGGGTCCTTCTCTTTGAATGCCCAAATTCGGCTTATATACAAAAATACTCCGCATATAAACTGTATATGCGCAATCCCGATATCGCCACCATCGACGAACCCAGTCTAAGATTAGCCATGGAGTACGAAGAAATTAAATATACTGAATCGCGACGACCTCTCAAGACCGACACACCGATGGGCCCAGCCAATAATCGACCGGCTCCCTCACGCAAAATAACTCCTTCAGCCCCAACCTACGCTAAGGCAGCTATTCAATGGGATCCTGCAACAATGTGTTGGAACTGCGGCCAATCAGGGCATCGCAGTAGAATGTGTCCTAATCTACGAAAATTGTTGTGTTCGCAATGTGGAAAATAAGGGGTACTATCTCGCGACTGCTCTCGTAAAACGTATGACCCCATGAAATTAAGTGCTTCCGAAATCAAACACGAACAACGCCCACTATTGGACGTTAGCATCTTGGGCACTCCGTATCAAGCTTTGATCGACACTGGCGCCGCCCATTCATACATGGGCCCATAACTGACCAACGAATGTCGACGGAATGGATTAAATCTGGAAACCAGTCGTTTAAGTGCTAGACTAGCTGACGGGTCCACTATAACTATCTCCAAAGAGACGAACCTCCCACTCCAGATCGGACAACGTACGCTCTCTCATCGGTGCGCAGTATTGCCGGGGCTGCGATGTGACCTACTATTCGAAGTCGACTTGCTAAAAATATTGAACATCCGACTAAGTCTGCCGCAAGATCTGGTGAAGGCTACACCAACACCGACCGAAGGAATACCGTCTATTTGTGACCTCATCCACGCCGTATCCACACCCGAAACCACGCGGGATGAGTTCAATAAGTTTCTGGAGAATGGACTGAAGACATTTCCTGACTCTATCGGTCTCACTACAAGGGCCGATCACGTAATTCGTCTAAAACCGAACACCGAGCCAATAAAGCAAAGATATCGCCCCCGAAATCCTGTCATGCAGCATCTTATAGATCAGGAAGTTCAGAAAATGAAAGAAAGCGGTATCATCGAGCCCTCCTCGAGTCATTGGAGCTCTCCAATCATTATGTCGAAAAAGAAATCTGGGGAAAACCGACTCTGTATCGACTTAATGAAGTCACCGAAAAAGACGCATATCCGCTCCCGTGTATCCAAGCTACCCTAGCCAAGCTCACGGGTGCGAAATTTTTAACCACCCTTGAGCTTCGTCACGGATACTGGCAAGTGCCATTATCTCCGGAAAGCCGATCACTGACCGCCTTTACCGTTCCAGGGCGCGGACTCATGCAGTTTCCAGTCATGCCCTTTGGACTGCATTCAGCTCCGGGCACCTTCCAGAGAATGCGTCACAGAGTTTTGGGACATGACATCGAATCATTTGCAATGTGTTACTTAGACGACATCATCGTATTTAGCCGAACCCTAACCGATCATCAAGATTATTTCCGTGAAGTATTTAAACGCCTACCAATAGCGGGGTTAACAATTAATCCTCAGAAATGCCATTTTGCTAGAACTCACTTAAGTATTTGGGACACGTCGTACGAGATGGAGGTATCCACGCGGATCCTAAAAAAGTAGACGCCGTCATCCGCTTCCCAGCACCGACTAGAACTAAGGGCGTTCGACAGTTTTTAGGGAAGAAGAGGCCTTCACTGTTCTTAAATCTAGCTTGACGCAGGCACAGATACTCAAAAGGAACCTTCAACGTCGACGCAAACAATCTGCCCGAGCGCCTCTTCAAGCTTGCCGGCTATGGTCCCCTCGTTATCCCTGGCGCCGACGATGATGGTACAAATGGGACCGCACCAAGTAGCCGTACCCCTCACCGCTATACGTCGGTTCAAGAAATGGACGCATCACACTCCCATCGGCTTTTATCGCGTCCGGTGGAGGGCAGACGGATCCTTAGGCAGAGTAACGTACCGTGTACTCCAAGTACGAAGACTCGGGTATGCAGCTAAGTTTATAAGTTTATTTCCCGTTTGGAAAGTTTTTCTTTATGTTTGCGTTTTTCTCTCAAAAGACTTTTTCTTTCACGATACTCCACGTTGATTATTATGTTACGATACCTTAAAGAAAAAACTTATTATTTTGTGGAGCCGCGATATCGATTTTATTCCGACGCGACAATATTTTGTTAAAAATGTTTTGTTTACAAAATAAACACATAACGCTAAAATATTTAAAATTTTTCCGAAGTAAGGCGGGAGTGAAACGAAATCCGTTTCTAGTACGCGAATATTGCGATGTCGCTATTTTGTTTCATATTCGTCGCCTTTTTGTTCGCGCGTAAACGACGATATAGGCGGCGCGTAGTTCGTTTCCGTCGGGCGCGCGCAATTGTTGCGGCCGGCGCGGCTCGGCTCCTTCGAGTATAAGAAACGGCGCACGTTCCGGGAAAGAGATTATTCCTTGCCCGCTCCCACGGGCACTCTACCATCCTATCCGTCTTGGACTACGGGTTTATTGCCCGGTGCTTGGGATCCTCCGAAACCCCGTCCCGGCAGAGGTACGGTAACACGCGGTACCTTTTGCATCCCACTCCTGGGCACGGTGACAAGCAGTGCGTATGATCCTCCGAAACCCGTTCCCGGCAGAGGTACGGTGACACGCGGTACCTTTTACCCCCTCCTCGACGGGTCACGGACTCCACTGTCGCATTCCGTCGTGGTGTATTTGTAGTTAGGCCAGATAGAGGGACCATATTGTATTTCTAATCATTGAATATAGTCTCTCTTTATCTATCTCCCGTGTAGTCATTTCTCGACCTTCCATCTTACTGTTTTGTTTTGTCTGAGTTGCAAAAAGAGGTAAACTGCTCGTATTGAACCTGGCGTACCGACTGAGCAACGTCATGAGCAGTCTGGGAGGGAACTCCGTTACAAATGTTTACAGCATTGAAGTAATATAGGCGCATAAAATAAAAGTGAGAGCGGCTTAACTTAATATTAAAAAGAAGTTATTTGTATGAGCAAGGTATATGAAACGAACAATAAGTTTAAACAACTAATTTATAAATTGTAACGCGGATACACCAAAATACGAAACTTCAATAGACTGTAATAAACGCGGCTCGACTTGTCAGCTTCCAATAAATATTCAAAAAGTCTGCTCTTAAAGGAGAATAGTGTAGCACTAGCTGCAATATTATGAGGAAGTGAAATCCACAGTCTACTAGAGGTAATAATGAAGGAATTCGCAAAAACAGATGTACTATAGATATATGATGATATCAGTTGGCGTCGCAGTTTTTCGGATAGGGCATTCTGACTGGAATATAGCTGCCGTAGCGTACCATACACTTTACGGGACATTTGAGCAATGTGTTCTCGCCATGACAGTGTTGAGCCGAAATAAAGTCCGAGATTTTTGACAGTGACAGTCCAAGTCAATGATTGTCCAAGATTAGCAATTTGAGGAAGAGCATTACGGTCCATTTGTTTAATGTTACGTGAGCCGCCAATTATCATGGCCTTAGTTTTATTAATATTAATCATGAGGCTGTTCCTAGCAGCCCAGTAAACGAACAGTTGCACATCAGATGTAATTCTGATATAAGTCAATTTGATCAGGGCGGTATTATAGGAAATTCTGCGTATCATCTGCAAATATAGCGTGCCTAGAGTGCTGAAAGATAGAAGGCAAGTCGTTGTTGGGGTACTCCATTTCATTATAACTGTGTTTTGGTAGGGTTATTAAATGAATTTTTAATATTTCGGAATTAACAAATATATGAAATTAATTATTATTAAAAAAATGTACATAGAGAAATAATTATAATCGTAAATTATAACAATGTTAGTACCGTAAAATTAATCTTGTAAAAAAGGGCACTCAAATCGTAAAAAAAAGGAAGGCTCCGAAATTCGCTCAATGGTGGAAGTTTCTTGAAAATGAGCGGAATTATAAAATAAAAAAAAGGGACGAAAATAAGAGGCAATAAAACATTCAGAAAGGAGAAGCAGGTGGAAAAATTATATTCACTAACACGCGTAAAAAGAAACCAAGTTTTCAATTGGTATTTTTCACTACGCAATTTTTCATGTGCAGGAAAAAATATGTAATAGAATAGGTATAGTTGCGAGGACGAACGCAAAACCAAAAGTAGATTTTTATGAACATAAGATTTTTCGGGTTTTCGAGATTTTTTATTTTAGATAAATATAATTCCATCCAAAAAAATCAACATAAATATATCTAAAAATTTCTATGTGAAGAACTTGAAAGTACATCTTCCGTTAATGGTTTTCGGCATTCACTGATTCATTATTTCAAATTATGATCATTCTACCCAAAATGAAGCCAGCGTATATTTATTGAAAAAATTAAATGCAACGGAATGGTTTTATAGGGGTCTAAACGGGATAATATTTTTTTTCACTTAGATTTTCGGAGGTTTAAAGATTTTTTTGTGTACCTTTAATTTCATGTGACCTCTCAACAAATAATAACTTCATTATCAAGATTAAAGATTTTCTATTGAGATAAATATAATTCCATACAAATAAAAACCACGATCAATATATCCAAAAATTTATATGTGAGCAACTTGAAAGTACATTTTCCGTTAAGGTCTTTCGGCAATTCCTGATTCTTTATTTCAGATTATGATCATTCTATCCAAAATGAAGCTAGAATATTTTTATTGAAAAATTTGTATACAAGGAAATTGTTTTATATGGGTCTAAACGGGATAACATTTTTGTTCACTACGATTTTCAGGGATTTACAGATTTTTCATTTTAGATAAATATAATTCCATCAAAAGAAAATTAATCTTTTCATCCATGTAGCCGAAGCGGGAACGCCGAGTTGTTCGTCCCGAGAGACCGTTTTACGACCCCTTAGGGAAAGCATCGCTTGATAAAACATACGCGAAAAAATATTCGTGGCAAAAATATCCGCCCGACAAAACATCAGCGAGAAAGTATACGCATACTTCTTGGACCGTTTCAAATTTGTTCCGCGTCCTCATTGGACCGTCCGCATAGACTCCCAAATAAAATATTGTTGAGGCCGCCGACTATTTTCAGCGGGGCATTCCGTCTCTTCCTGTTGTTGTCATCAGTACGCGGTCCAGGCGTTTTTAGCTCCGAAATATATCTCCATATTTCCTTTTGTACAGTTGATACATGGGACGCTTTTTCATGTATCGCCGCGGGTTGTATAGATGCTACGCACTGATGGCTTTTCTTTACCCTTGTACACTCATCATACACTTTCGTTAGGTTGACAGTTTTTTCATAAATTTCCTCATTAAGATAGTCTTGAGTGTCAAAAAGATATTAAAAGTCTATTCTCCCCCTTTCAATCTCGCGGCATGCAACATTTCAAAATAAATCCCTGGATTTCGAGGGAATGATATCATTTCAGTTGCTTGAAGCACTATGGTCCGACGGGTTAATATCCACAGTACTCCTACCATGGCTGTCCGGATCAGAAGCATGCTCGATATCTGAGGTGATCAAACCAATTGAATCTTATTAACATGCTTTTTCAGGCGATTACCATCACTTTACCTCCATTACAACATTTTTAAAATTTGAAACATCAACTATTCTATATGGTCCAATGCACTGTTTATCAAACTTACCCATATGAGGTTACCCATATGTCGCCTACCTTTCCTGTGAATAGTTTCGCTTTTTTATCATAATTAATTTTTTATCGTTCTATGGACAAATTTTGATTAGTTGCACATAAATTTTTCATTTCCGTTATGCGGATTATTAACTCTTTCAAATAATCATTGTATGTTTCTAATTTACTTTCACCCGGATATTTACTGGGTATCCTAGCAATTTTTCCGTAAATTAATTCGAAAGGAGTGAAATGAATTATACTTCCATGGACCGAAGGTCTTGTAGGAAAACATGGAGTACGATAATAGTACATCCCAATCGTCTTAGTTACTCACGTAATGTTTCAAATACTCAATTAGGATTGCATGGCTACGTCCCAACGAACCATTGGTTTGTAGTCTGTAATCTGAAGTCATAACCTGTTTAATTCCGAAAACGTTGGCTAATTGATGTAATAATTTGCTTATAAAATCACTACCTCGATCGGTTAGGATTGCACGCGTAGCACCGAATTGCGCTATGAAGTGAGTGGCAATGGCGGCTGCTACGGTTTTCGCTTTTATATTCGGTAGGGGTATCGCTAAACAGTATTTTGTCAATTGATCTTGTATTGTGAGTATGTGTTTGTATCCTCGCGAGGTGGTTGGCAAAGGGCCTATTGTATCTAACGCTGCCTTATAGAAATATTTTGTAGGGGTGTCTGTTATTAACATAGGCTCCAGGATTTTGGTTCGAACAAACTTGTCTTTTTTGCAACTATTGCACCTTCATATGAAATCTTGAATTTCGTTTCTCATTCCAGGCCAGTAGTATCGTTCCCGTCATCTAAATGCGATAATCTTGAGGTTCTCAACAATTCTCGCAATCTATTATTAGGATCCATTTCTTGCGGTAACGGCTCCTCTTCATTTGAAACGTAATCTAAATTTTTAATTTCTTCCTGGAAATTATGTTCCTCGAAAGGCATAATTTCCTGATGAGGAATCTCCATTTCGTTTTCCCTTTCAGTTGTATTGATCGCAAAAACGCGACAAATACCATTTTCATTTGACACCACAGCCTCTCACACAAATACTCTGTCTGGTGTGGATATCCGAGGCAAATAACCTTCCTTTAAGTTACTATTTTCTATCGGGACTTCGACTACTTCTCTCATGCGAGCTTTTAGATGGTAAATTTTGGCTTTCTTTTCTTGAGGAGAAGTTTCATCGTCACTGTCAGTAGATTTGCTAGACGAGGGATCGATGAATCGCAAGAGTATAACGGGGTCGCTAATAGTGACGATGGTATTGTTCGCAAACGAGATCTCTACCTGTTCTTTTCGGAGAAAATCTTTACCTAATATTCCGTCGCATTTGATAGAAATCAACTTGACAATACATGAAAGGTAAAAAGTTTCTTAAATAATTCAATTTTGACAAAATTTTTTTTTCAGGATTTCAAATCCTCGGTCGATTGTACGAATCGTACCGACACTTTCGGTCCCGATTTTGCAATTTCCGGGTTCGCCCGCGTGTCGTTGCGGCGACCCGGTTCGGAGTATAAACGGTTCGGTTCTAGTGTTTTTCTCGCTTGACCGACTTCATATCATGTCGGACGATATGGAGACCGTTTTCTACTATTAGGGTTTCGATTATCTTTATCTGTCGCGTAAGACCTGTCCAGTAATCAATTCAGTGATTCGGATCGAGGATACTTCCACGTGTCCGTCGTATGCCACGATTCTAAAGATTCCTGACCGGCCCGTGGCGAACGTGATTGATATTCGCTATCCCGTCCCGATGTAAACCTGGGACTAGATGCACGGAAAACTCTGTGTTCCTATTTTCGTATCGGCCACTGGTGTCATATGCGCATGGTAACGTCAGATACGTTATTAACGCCACACTCGAACGATTTTCGTAACAGAATCATACTCCAGTGGTACGACGAGGGTCAGTGTAAGAAACACACGAAACTCGTGCGTCCGTCGCATGGTCTCTATCCTCTCACGGCACGAGCGCGATACGAATTCTGTTCTTACACTCTGCGATACTGAACTCGTTTGAATAAAGGTTTGAATAAAGGTTTAAATATATATTTTGAGTGTTTTTTACATGTTCTTAAGTAAATTATGATTATATAAATTGTCAGTAATATTACATACCTAATAAATGAAGTAGTTTAAAACGCATGTATACTTTTCCACATCTTATTGTATTATAGCGTTGAGTTAAAATCACATATTTTATCGAAATATACTTTGTGCACTATTAAGACATAATTAAGATGTGTACTTGTTCAATAAAAAAAAACTTTACGATTTATACATATTACTTTATGATATATACTTACTTGTACGAACATTTTGATAATTACATGTTCACTATTCTTCTTATAAATAACACTGATTTATACATATATTAATATTTGTGAATATATGTTTTATATTGAATTACATTTTATTTTGTAAATACGGACATTGTTATAAACATATGAATATAAATATAATCTGCACAATTAAGAGGTATATGCGTAAACTAATAAAAACTTATTATAATACGGTGATTTATAAAGTTACATACTCATAGATTTTGATGTACACGTACTTTAATTATTCTTCTTATAAATATACTGAATTATATATTACTATTTTCTAATTTTAATATTTCATAAAAAAATATTGAAATTATTCATTGTTTTATATTTTAGTATTTATAAAAGAATTATTGCAGGAACAAATTTTGCGGATATTTTTAATTTATTTTACTTAGCTAATGATGTAAAGATAATATAAAAGTGAATAAAATAGTATTTTTAATGAAGTTATGTATCTACGAAAGTAATTTTCAGGTTCCTTAAAATGAGATTGAAACAGTCATTTTAATTTCTGGATTACAATATATTTCCGTTTAAAAATAAATGTACATACAATAAAAATGTTTAATGTCTATACGTTTTACCTAGTCGCTATTAACTGAGTAACATGTACCTTTTTTACAATATACAATCATGGCGGTAGTCTTGGTACGAAGCGTATGTTAAGTAACATATTTGGTTTGTTGTTTATCCAATTAACATTATACGCATGATAATAATGATTAAAAAATAGAGTATTATATTCATGAACTAACACATAAGTTTAACAATACCAAATTGGGGACCATTATCAGTAAATCTTGTGATAAAAATCGTATTAGTAGGTACTAAATGTTTGAGCTAAAATTTGTATAGATTTTAACCTTTAAAATTTGTATAGAATATCCGGGTTGTTGTACTTACATATACTGCATTTTTATCTTTAACGGAACCGAAGTCAACAACACTAGTTACATCACATGATTTTTCTTGCGAATAACACTGCTGCAGTTGATGCCGAAAAGAAACAGCGTATGGTAAATTTTTGTTACACGTTGTTCCAATAGCTATTTCATTTAGTTTTTTAGTTTTTCTGTCGATCATCATAAACGAATAGTGAAGCACAGGATCAAACATCGTCATTATTCGCGAATAGTGAGCCCAAAAATGCATTTTTGGTTTCAACGAACCACACGGAAAACTCTGTGTTCCTATTTTCGTATCGGCCACTGGTTCGATAATAGGGATAACATGGCGGGTAAGGCGTGAAAGGCGCTGGATGAGGAGGAAGTTGATATTCCTTAGGCCTTGAAGGTTCCAATCTACGCAGAATTTACAAATTCTGTGCATAACGTTCCCGGTTTTCACGTCGATCCGGTGTTAATGATCTATCCCGAGAGTAACGGGCATCATCACGCGCATACATCAACCGCGACGATCTTCCATCAGGTACTATTCCTGCCTCAACCCTAGTCTCGTATCGCAGTGCATATTTCGCGGCGTCGTCCAGATCTTTTGGTTCTTTTATGTCCACGACGGGGGCCATTTCGTCTAGCAACCCTCGCAGAAAGGCATCTAGGGCTGTTAGTTTTAACGGTCGCATCATATTCTCGCTAGCCCTCCCCATTTCCTTCTCTAATGCCGTTTTTGTACCGTCTATCAATATATTTAACCGATCGCGGAAGTCCGTGACAGGTTCGTTGCGTCGAATACGCGAAGTTTCGATTTCATGATTGAAGTAAGCGAAGTTTTTCCCCGGCTCAAATCTCTCCTTTAAATGTTTAATTAAATCTTCAACCGTATTCAGGGTTTTACCGTAAGTACTGTTCCTCGCTATTCCTTGCAACTTACAGATTATTGCTTTTACATGCAATCCTTCGGATTCTTCGGGGATAAAATTAATACCATTGCGAATATCTTTCCCGTCAAAATATGGGATACTACTCGTGTAATTCTGTATCGTCATATTTTCCGCCATTGTTTTCATCATTGTGTCGGAGGTATAATGCAGCTGCCATTCGGGCTTCTGCCGCAGCTTCTCCCTCACCTATGATTAGTAAATGAATAATTAATTATTCATAATGGTGTTAATGGTGTATAGTGATATTTGCGAACCTTACGTTACAGGGGACGTTCAGACACGATTATTGCGAGCTGTACCATTAAAACATGATAATTATACTTACGGTGATACAAGAATATGTAGCTTTTCACCTGCTGTATATATACCATTACTGTATAGCTCTTTCGAAACCATTGAAATAGATATAAGGGATGAGATTGGGAAGTTTATACAATTTGATTATGATACGTTAACAGTGACGTTACACTTTAATCGTACCGATTGGAATTAGCAAAATGTCTCATTATGTATTATACTTTAATAATCAGATTGGCGGTACTATACATACTGGTGGTGTAGGTCGTGTATACAGAGGGGCATTATATCAGCGAGGACATGGCATTGGTAGTTTTCTTGGTGGTTTATTCAGACGCGTGTTACATCTTTTCACGAGAGGTGCTACAGCTATCGGTAAAGAAGCACTACGAGCATGCCTAAATATTGTGACCGATATGGCTACAAATAATACATCTGCAAAAGAGGCGATTCGACGACATGTCAAAGAGTCAGGTGCGAATTTGAAAAGGAAGACAGAAGAAAAATTTGATGAACCGATGGCGGGGTAGGGGTATAAATACCCGCGCTACACAACAGTTGGTCATTTACCCGGTGACATCGTTACACTCGATAGCAACTATAATTCTCGTCTACGTCAGACCAAGATACAACAGAAGAAGAAGACAAAACAGCGAAAACTAAACGAAGTGTGAAAATAAAAAAAAAGAAGCGGTAATCACACCGTAACTAATAAGGCAAGGAAAACGAAGAAGCGTGCAACAAATAGGAAGAACAAGCGCCGTACGATGGCAGATATATTTAATTGAAAAAAAATGTCTCTTTTGCATACACACTCTTGTGAGTGTATGAAATCGGAGCTCGACCTGTTTACACTACCACCTACTCAAACGATTATTGAAAGCTCGCACTGGATACAGTATAAAACTGTGTCAACACTTTCTCATGATTCACCAATTGAATTTATTTTACTCGGAAATGGTGAAGAATATATTGATCTTGCACATACGATGTTAAGTTTACGGATAACTTTAACACCTGATCAAAATATGCCTGCTGATACACCACAGGCGGATCGTGATAATGTTGAACATGTAAATAATTTTATGCACTCTCTTTTTAGCCAGATTGATGTATACTTCAATCAAAAGCTAGTTTCCCCGCCGAATAATGCATACGCCTACAGATCATATATTGAAACACTACTGAATTACGGGCTGCTGCCAAAGGTTCCTATTTAACGAGTGTTTTATGGTATGACGATACACCGGGTCATATGGATGCATTTAATACTGATAATAAAGGGCTCCTCAGTCGTCGCGCTGCCATGAATCAGAGTAAAACAGTAGATTTACTAGGTCACTTACATTGCGATGTATTTAACCAAGAAAAGTTACTATTGAACGGGGTGGAGGTACGCTTGCGGCTTATAAAATCTCGAGATGCCTTCTGTATAATGGATCAGTCTGGGTATTATTTTGCACATATAGAGGAAGCAAGTCTTTTAGCACTACGAGTAAAAGTTAACCCAGGTGTTTTACTTGCGTATGCTAAAGCACTCTCGAAAACTTAAGCAAAATATCCTCTGACAAGAGTTGAAGTTAAGACAATGACGATGCACAAAGGAATCCATGGCGAAACTTTAGATAATGTTATACTTGGTCAATTGCCTAAAAGAATTGTCGTCGGGTTTGTAGAAAATAAAGCTTACAATGGCGATCGCACCTTAAATCTGTTTAACTTTAAACATTTCAATATCAATTTTCTATGTCTATATGTTGACGGCACTCAAATACCTTCTAGACCATTACAACCAGATTTTCATACGTCAAATCTTTAGTAGACGCTTTTCACACGCTATTCTCAGGTACAGGTATACACTTTCTCAATGAAGGAAACGCTACCACACGTAAAGGCTATGAAGGAGGATATTGCATGTTCCTGTTTGATTTGACACCCGACCTGTCTGCTTGCGATTCTACACACTGGAATTTAGTAAGACACGGTAGTATCAGAATTGATGTACGATTTGCGAAAGCTCTAACGAGTACCGTCAATTGTATTATTTATGCCGAATATGAAAATGTATTGGAGATTGATGCATCCCGACAAGTAGTTGTTGACTTTGGTGCGTGAATGCATAAAGATTCCTACAAATGCCGTTTTAGAAGTATGGTCTTAAAAACGATAGCATTAGATCGAGATCGCCGTTATCTTTCAGATACGATGCACGGTAGACATTGCAATGGATCTGGTGGTTGTCGTACAGTTTTTTAAAGATGTAAATAATAAGATAATACCATAAGAAGTGGCCGTTTTGTCTATCGATGACGAGATTTCTGGACATTAGGTAATTGCACCGTCATATCCTGTCGACTTGTTGAGTCGAGAATCCCGGAAACAAAATTACTGGTTAACACGAAATCATCATGGTCTTCACTGGTTTGACGGCGATATATCTGAAAATTATTTATACAAAAAGTTACGGGAAGTCACCGCAAACGCCCGAAATATATATGTACGAGGTAAGGAAAAATGGAAACTCATAAACAAAGTAACCGCCCATAATGTAATAAATTTGGAGGAGGATACAAGATGTCCGGCATTTAACATTCTTCCTTGGTCGAGTAATTAATGTATACAACCCGGTGGTAAATTCAATTTTGTGCGCTTCGTTTGCGCGTTAAATAACGCACATCGGTTACGACTTTGGATACGATCGGCGGATTTGTCGAGGAACAGAGAATATGACGTATGCACCCCTGACATAGAACAATATCGGGTATCAAATTTATATAAGAATATTGATAGTATTAGTGAGCGTAACCAAAGTGTACTGCGTATGGAAGATTGGTCGAATGAAACATCACCACGTTGCACAGAGAGCCAATATTCCAGAGACGTCGTTGACAAGGATACTCAAACTTATACGTTCAGCTCACCTATATCTTTAGAAAATAAATAGTTTAGAAATTTTGAAATGTATATCAGGCATAAAAGATCATACTGTAGGTGTGTTTCCTTCGGATCAAATACCCCATGTTTGGGGTAAACCCACATGTTTCGTACTGAACACAGATAATCACAAAAAACCTGGCACACATTGAGTAGCTGTGTATGCTGACAAGTATGACAATGCATGGTATTTTCACAGTAATGGATTATCACCTTTCATACCTGCTTATATAAAATCTTTGAAAACTAATTGTCGACAATTTCAGTGGAGTACGCAACAACTCAAAAGTAACTCATCGGATGTTTGTGGACAATTCTGTGTGATGTTTCTGCGTTATATGGGTGCTGGTTTTGGTCTCAAGGCGTTTCTCCATAATTTTTCTACAGACCTGGATAAAAATGATGACATTGTTCGACGTCATATCAATTCTAAGTATAGAGGTGGGCCCTTCATCGGTAAGGGGACAAACAGATTAAGATGTTTACAAAAGTGTTATTCAAAATTAATTTACAAATAAAACATTTAAAGTATAAGCTGTAATAGAATTATATCCGTAAATCGTATAATAATAATAATAATAATAATAATTCTCCGTCAGATCTGGTCATCAGAATTGACCGGGAGAAATAAGGTGGCAGCCACAAATATGTTGGCCGTATCACCAGTGCCCTATTCTTTTGGAGCACTGAAGTGAAACGTTGACGAGCTAAGGGATCTTGACCGAAGCACACGGAAGATGATTTGTATGCAACGCAGTTTGCATCCAAGATCTTCCGTGAAACGACTGTATTTGCCCCGAAATATGGGAGGTCGTGGCCTTTTAAGCCTGGAGTGTATGCATGACCGATTGGTCCTCAAGACAGCTTGCGACGTGATTAATCGAACGGAGGATCCCCTGATGATGCTAGTTCATCAGCATGAAATTCAGGGGAAGGGGGCGTTTTTGTACAACGCGGCGGAACGAGCGGCGCGAAACCTCGGTCTGGTTTTCAACGTAGGACGTAGTGGTGCACAGGAGGCTGAATCACTCATCAATCTGTACCCAGTGCGTCTCAGGGTTAACATACGGAAGGAACAACTCCGTATGTTGGAGGGAAGGCATATCGACAAGCCATTGCATGGTCAATTCTTTCGAAATGTCCAACAACTTGGCTTGTCGGCAGAGATGACCTTCTCGTTCTTAAAATCAGCCGACTTAAAATCCGAGACCGAGGGTTTTATCTTCGCAAAACAGGATGGGGTCATCAATACCTTATCGTATCGCCAGAACATCTTACACCAGGCGGTACAGAGTACGCTTTGTAGATTGTGTAGATGTCATGCTGAGACACTAATGCATCTTTTGGCAGCATGTCCAATTTATGCAGTTTCAGCATACATCGAACGTCACAATGCGGCTCTTCGAGTGCTGTATTACCATCTTCGCAGCACTTATGGTATTGATGCAACCCCAGTTTTGCCGTACGTCCCCACTGATATTGAATCCGTAGTCGGGAATGAGTCGTGCCGAATATACTGGAATTACTCATTCCCGACGAGCAGGCAAATATCAGCCAATAAGCCTGACATCGTCCTTGTTGACTTCGATGACAAATCCATCTTCGTCATCGAGTTTTCTGCACCAGCAGAAACAAACGTAGTCAGTAAAGAGGACGAAAAACGGATGAAATATCAGGAACTCCTGTTCGAGATTCGCAAGCTGTATCGAGGATTCAAAATCAAGCTCTTCGTGCTGATAATTGGAGTGCTGGGAGGAATGAGACCAACTTTCCTTCAAAACATCAAAAGCATTCCGGCCTGTCGAGAACATGCAAATTCCATCGTAGGCCGAATGCAGAAAGCAGTGCTGCTGGGATCTCTCCGTCTACTGAGGTCACACGAGATCCTGTAACCACTTACCCGATGGTAGAGGGAGTGGTTACAGTTCCAAAAGAAATGGCCCGGTGCAGTCTGCAGCGGAGGAGATGGATATCGGAGCCACTTTTCTGCTGCAGACTGCACAAGCGGATTATGGAGGGCCAAGGGAGGTTAGGGTTTTAGTCGGTAAACCTTGCCCCGAACACCACGGGCAAGGGAGTCCGACACACGGGGGGTTAACCAACATTTTCAACCCCCTATGATGCCCAACGCATTTCCCCCCTCCGTCAAAAAAAAAAAAATAAATAAAATGTCTTTATTGTAACACTAAAAGAGTACAAAGGGGAAGACACAGCTAAAGCTGCTTTACAGCCTGATCCGATAATACTAGCATACAGAATATTTTATGACATAATTGCCACGTGATTGACTTTTAACTACTGTTTTGCTGAATGTAGTATGAGTATTATTTTACATAAAAATACTTAAAGTGCACACATCGTAAATATCGTATAAATGTTGTAAAATGCTGACAAGTAATTGCAACGTTTATGCTTACATGACCGATTCAAACAATTTAAGACACTACTTATTCTTCAGTTCATCATTTACTCTTACGAGTTATACCGAGTACTGTGCAGTGAATTTAGTCACGTATTTTAAACGAATATCGGTTGAAAATGGCAAAAGATATAACTACTTCAACTTCAGTGTCATCAATGTTTGGCGATAGTGGAAAAGGATCGCCTCAAATCTTTAGCAGCATTTATGGGCTGAATATATCTTGCACAAAGAAAATCATCGTAGGCCTGGAGTACTCAGATTTGATGGATCCTGATGACATACCGATAGTACGTATAATTGGGAAAAATTTCATCGGTATACCGGTTTACTCCGGACACTTGGTATGCATTTGTCCAGAGTTTCAAAGAAATCGAAGTTTTCTTTACTGATGACAGTCCGATTAAAATTGATCAAAAAATTTATGGTGATAACTAGTGCGATTTACCTACAGCCGTGATGGTAAAGCGATCGAGCTAGAACATGATCAACGGCCTGTTACCGATGTGTCTTTGAAACGCGTTCGACACTGCTTAATTTTAAAATAGGTTACATTCGAGTGTTTAGTGGACGTTTCATGGTGCATTGACAAAAAAAATACGTCATTTATCAATAATCGGTATTGCATTATTGCTCAAGATGTACTCAGACTTGTTGAGGACAAGGTGCGGTTTTCTTACGATGCGCAGGTACAAATATTTACAATTAATATGGTTCGCAACGTAACAAAACAATTTACAGACGATGTTATAGAGCCTTGTATATCGGCAACCAAACAATTATCGAAGGCGTGTTCGCTTTCAGTCTTTTACGAATTTATATCCGTGCATTTACATGTTCTGGTTGATAAGTTAAATGAATTATAAGTCCTGCAATAAACTGTATTCTGAAACAAAAATATGAATAGAAAACATTTTAAAATATATAGTGTTAGTTCATAAGTTAAATGAATTATATCCGTAGTGTGAAGTTATGTAAATATGTATGTGTAATAATACAAAATATGAATGGATCAATATTTTAAATATATAAATAGTGTTTATTTATTTCATCACCTCGTAAATTAAATCCTCGAAAGGTATCATTTCATCGATAGCACGAAACGCGCGCGCGTGCACTCAAATACCTACTTAAAATCGGACTGGAATCTCCTTCTTGTACCATGGACATATCCATATCTACGAATATGTCAACGGACACGTGTTCACACTAAAATTATTGGAGTGAAATTCTAGTCCATAGGAGTAGAAAATCGAATAGGTTTCCTGAATTTTCAGTTCTTTGGAGTAAATGCCTGAAACTCTTCTCTAAACCTGGAAGATTCCGTACAGTTGAAAGTTAATAAATTACTTCGACCAAGACCTTAGGTCTGGACGAAGTATTGAATTTGGTCACTTGAGACCCTAAGGAGCCCAAATCAACAAAAAAAAAGTTTTTTTGTTTCGCGATAACTCGCGAACGGATAAGCGTATTGACAGAATTTTTTTTTAAAATACGTGTCTTGGCATAACTTAGATCTGGTTAGATTTTGGGGCAGATCCATCCGTCCATTACTAAAAAAAATTAGCCCCAATTAAGTTTCTTCGTAGTTTTTTGCATTTATATTGAAAAATACAAATTTTATTAAAAAATGTTTCAAACAAAAAAGATAAAGCATTAAATTCTCTACAAAAAAGGTTTTAGTATTTTCTTCCTAAAGTGAACGATAATACCATAAAAACTGGTTTAAAATGTTTATGACTATTGTCTGAAAAAGTATTGAATTTGGTCACCTCGGCAAAAAAATTACCCTATGGTTTTTCATAAAATTTCGACGTTTCGACCCCCTACCCCCAGGGGTGATCACCTACGTGTTCATAAGTTCTTTTACGCCCTTGATACGAAACTAACTATTTCGATATATCTAAAAGATGTCTTATAGATATCTAAAAGATATCCGTCAGAGATTTTTTCGAAAATTTCAAGATATCTTTAACGAATTATATTTATATACATTGTATATATATATAAGATCATAATGATACAGACAGTAATTAGAAAAAAAACACAGTAAACATGTAATATGCATCGATTAGTCTATTAGAATACACGTGCATGACGTAAGTGTTTTGCAACTATTACATATAAGAAACACTATACTGTTGTAACATATCTATTTAAGCCACTTGGACCTAAATATGATTGGACCCCCAAATATCAATATAATTTTATAATATAATTGAAAGCTGTTAGTAAACAAACGAGTATTAAGGAATAGCCGACTCTCCACTAGGTCGAAGTTTCTGAGCGAGGGAAGCGAGCGAGGCACAACGCCAAGACTAGTTTTAATTTTAATTTTCCATAAGGTAAAATTCTATTAAAGTCATTAAAAAAGAAATCAATGCAAAATTTGTAGCGAATTTGCAACATTTCGCGTGAATGTAAGTTACCTATGCCCTCTAATTATCAATTTATTTTAAAAAATATTATTGCAACAGTTTTAAAATTCAGTCAATATTTTATTTTTAAAAATTGTTCTGTTTTATTATTAATTTCATTACCCAACGTTTTTTAAATATTTCTATTAGTGTTTTAGAAATCGAATATCAGGTTACGCAAACCGTTCGAAATTTTAGACAGTCATATGATATTCAAACCATAAGTTATTGCGCGAAAACAAAAGCACGCGTCTTATCGATGCGCATTTTCTTTGTATGTATGCTTGGACGTTCGCCAATAATGTGACGGTTCGAATTTCTCCCCAACAATGAAGCATCTCCTACTCCTATTGGATGACTTTGCTGATGAATAATTTGAAACCGCTACTTTCCTGAAACTTTAAAAAAAAAAGTTTCTTGCAATTTTATCAAGAATCCACCATTTCCTCATTACTGGAAAAATAACAAATATACAAAAAACTCTAACATTAAGTAATTTTATTAATTTGTCATTCTTAAAATCCATTTACCAAAACAAAAACAGAATAAAACAATCTTTACAATTTATAATTATTCAAATAATATTTCCAATAAAGAACATTTTAACTTCCTTACAAGTTTTGCTTCAGAGTTTACTACAGATTCCAGGGAGTCGTAATACAATCCCTTGACACGTACGCGTCGGCACAACATGTGCAGGCAATATAATTTTATCGAAGTCAAACTACTTCGTATATTTATAAAAAAAAATCAATAAAGCAAAGGCATATATACAAACATATTAATTTTTCTCATTGACAAGTTTTCCCACGATTCTATTTACATGCTATATACAAAATAATTACTTTATAAATCACCATCGAAATTATAACTAAATAGTAAATTAAAAATCAAATAGGATATTAATATTGCTATAATTATTAATATCATTATGAACAAGTACTTGATCTGACCAAGCTTTAATAAATAAAGAAATAATATTAAAATCTTAACAGCAATGGTAACTAATAACTGAATCTCAGAAATCAATTAATTGCTATGTTTCAACATAGTTAAACTAAAACTAGTGAAGTACAAAACAATACAATGAACTACAAAACTTATGAAAGTTATCATTTTTACTCTTTATTTACATAACTCTAGTTCTAGAAATGCTAAAACTTCCATTCATTTTTGTATAAGCTACTATGACAACACTGTAAAACAATCTTTCGAAACATCAAGGGAAAATGCAATAAGCAGCATCAAGATTTTCAACATTGGCCAAAAATTGCACGCAAATTGTAATCCGATCTATCATACTTGCACCTTACACCCTGGCCTCCCATTCCAAAGCTCTTCCACGGTAGGAAACGGCACATAAATAAACCAGCGAGCAGGCTGAAAGAGGCAGACAACCTAATTCTTTTGATTGTTTCTGATTTTCGACGTACGAGTTGGCTTTATATACACGCTAGAGTCCGATATCTTAACCCTCTTTAAAAATAGGATTAGTTGGCTCTATCTAAACATAAAAGTCCAAAACCAACAACATAAGATTTCTCGCCTTGGCGTGTTTGACTCCATCATCGGAGGTGCTCTCGCTGCAGTTGGACTTCCATCCAGTATCACAGGACCTATCGCTTTGAGAACTCTTGAAGTGGGGTTTCAACCGGTCATTGGGCTGGAGCCAATTTCTAAGGATATCCATCGCCGCCTTTGTCTAATCAAAGAAGGCATTTTCAAAAAGTGAATAAAAATAAAAAAAAAATGAAAATAAAATAAAAATAAAAACCTAAATCTCTATCCTCACTAACATTCCTTTCCATTTTCTTTGCCGAAAAGAGACGATAATTTATTATAAAAATTATTTTTTATATTTTTTTATTTTTACTGAGACGAACGTGTGAATCTCCCTTTTATTATTAATTTTGTTTTCTTTTATAAAGGGACACGAGACCTTAGGAACTCTTTTTTTTATTAGAAATGTTTGCGACTTAACTGGTACCCTAGGTGGCTAGATTTTCTCCAAGAATTAGTAGGGACAATTAGGGACCAAAGTTTAAACATGAGGGTGTATCGAAAAAACAAAATTTATGAGTTCAATTTAGGGGGATTGCGGAAAAGTTGTTGAATCATAACAAGAATACGTGAGTAAAAGCCCAATTCGATTGGATAATTTTTACTATCCCCAACTGAACCTTCAAATTTTTAAATTTTACGTAAAATTGAGACAATTGTAAAGACGCTTTGGATATTCTTTCCGCACATAAAGTTCGCCACACTAACACACCCTTATTACAAAAATGCAGATAAAGTATATTTCTAAATGTGCTGAGGATTTTGTGGAGATCCTGCTTTGTTCAAAAATATTAAAATACCTCCATATTTTATTAGATTGGACTTTGCACGCAGCTCTTCGCCCGCTTATCGTTAATGATATGACTATAGCGACTCAGAACTCACCGCGAGAAGGTGGCTGCATTTCGAGTTCCGCCCTAATCCATCTCGACCAACCAACCACTGATGGGTTTCATGCAAATGAGACTAGTTCTATTTTAAAAAAAGTATTCAAGATAATGCTAACTTGTTAAATTGTCTCATCGGCACTGTTCTCTGCGGTGTTCATGTTTTTATGAATCAATCGCTCGAAATTCACTTTTCGTATTAAATGATGGCATAACTTCTCTTTCTTTAAGATAGCGCGAATGTATCCATCCCGAGTCTCAGGTCCACATACTTGTTTGGAAGCTTTTGTGACAAGCTTAACAGTCCGCTCAACGGCCTGCATGTGGCATGGGAATGCATCAAACAATGACACCTGAGACCTATTGAGGACGAAAAAACTGATCGCTTCTGTTGAGAGATTACAAAGACTCGTATATTGGTTCTTTCTGCCAATCAATCATTTCATAATAATTCTTCGTTTCAAAGTTAAGCGAAGGAATTTTAAATTGTCGAGGAGAAGCTTTTGTTTTAAGGGATTCATTTCTTGCGGCAAGGATGTGAGATACGGCAATTTTCCGAATAGTTGGCTCTTCGTCTGCTAACATAACCAGCAATAAATTTTTAGAATGCGAATAATACGCATTACGAGCAATGACCGAATCAATTATCGTTTTACAGTACAACCTCTCTTGTTCGACACTTCGCTTGTTCGACAACCTCTCTAGTTTGACAGTGCCGGACCTTCTTAGTTCGACAGTGGGCGGAGACTTCTTCCCTCCCCGCCCCGCCCATTATATTACCGACGAACACGAACGCACCCATGCCGGACTCGGACGATTGCACCTCACCCGTCAAATCGAACGACATAACCTCCGAATTTGTTGTTGTTAAGATTTAGTCTTCTACTTGACTTCTATATGTATGTCAAGGAGGCTGGAAATTATGCTAGGAAAACAGAATGTTAGCTGAAGAGGAAGAACTACTATATTTTCACAAGTTAACAGTTGTATCTTTTCGTAGCTACAAAAGGTAATGTTCAGAATTTAAAGTCGGTTCTTATGATTTGAGGAATGTGGGTTACACATCAGGAAGCTTAAGCATCAGGTTACACATCAAAATCGAACTTTTATATAAAATCTAAGTTTACTTTAAAATAATGCAATTCGATTATTCCTGTAAAAAGAAAATTTACTTTTTTGTAACCAAATAGTCTAGGTTATGTTGGGCTGTTGAATTACCTGATTTATTTGGATCGACGTTTTCCCGAGAGCTCATCTTTTATAATCTTCCAATATTTAATTTAAATATAATCACTTGATTTTACAAAATCGCTTTCGAGTAAAATATAGGTACTTTCAGTATCAAAATAATTGTTGCAACTAGCAACGAAAAGGTTTCTTCTCGACCGTCGTAATTTAAAATTAAGTATAATTAATAGTATTTCTCGGTATTGAGGGTCAATTAACTAATAATATAAAAATAAAATAATTTTTTGGTTTTCGATGGAAAACACGAAAATGGTAAAAAGATGAACATCGCCGGATTTTGTATGATAATCGCGACAAAACCTTAACTTTGGAATATTCATATCTGTATTTAAATTGATTTACATATAAATGGGTTTTGTGTCCCTCTAGCGACTATCGTAGAAACAAGTGCCTATTGTAAATAATATACATTTCGTCCCAGGATCCCGTGTAGACTCTTCAGTAGGGCAATCACGGGAATCCCTGCCCTGGATGTATATATGGTTTCTTCATTTAGTGTGCAATTTTTAAATAAAACTATCAGAGGAGGATGTGATAGAATTATAGTATAGATATATATACGACTATTATTCGGTAACGGAATATCGTTATCCAGTACGTATATATATTTGGTATCCAATGATAAAATCAAAATAATTGTTGCAACTAGCAACGAAAAGGTTTCTTCTCGACCGTCGTAATTTAAAATTAAGTATAATTAATAGTATTTCTCGGTATTAAGGGGCAATTAACTAATAATATAAAAATAAAATAATTTTTTGGTTTTCGATGGAAAACACGAAAATGGTAAAAAGATGAACATCGCCGGATTTTGTATGATAATCGCGACAAAACCTTAACTTTGGAATATTCATATCTGTATTTAAATTGATTTACATATAACTTTCAGTATGTTTGCCTCCGCCGCGCAGTACACTTACGTTCATAAAAACAAATGAGCCAATCACGATTGCGTGACGTCATAGTGGGCATGGTTAAAAAAAATGTCAAACTAGCGAGGTCAGAGAGAGCGTATGGCACCGATCATGTCGAACAAGAGAGGTTGTACTGTATGCTACTTTGGTTTTCACGAATGGCCTTGAAAGTTTTGGAATCGCAGACGGCGCTCTCCGAGCGTTCTCAACTATGAGCTATATCTCCGGAATTAAATCACAGATCGACGTGAAATTTGGTCAGACTACTTTCAAAGAGTACACACACACACACACACACACACACACACACCCGCCGGAGTCTTGCTGGTCCCTTCTAACGGGCGCGTCCCCAAGTGGCGGATCGGGGAATGCTGGTAAAAGGTATCGGAGAAATAAAATACCCGACGCGGACCAAAGAACTAGCTAGGGGAAGGAACCCCGAACAAGAAACCAAGTATGGAAGATCAGCTGCAGATAAAAGCTTACGGTGCAGGGGTCGGATCCCCAGTACCGGCGTCGGGTACGAGTGAGCAAGCGGGCTCTCCGGCGTCGTTATCAGGCAACGGCAGTGTTTTTGGGGTTGGTCACTCGGCCCCAACAGCATTAAATGCTACAAGTGATACTATGTCAGGAAAGGCGCAGGAAACTGTAAGTTTCGAGCGCCTGGAAGAAAAACTTCAGCTCCTTGTGGAATTTATCCAGGAAAAGAAAAATCTCCACAAGGAGCACAAGAATATGGCCAGAGGCACACTGCGTGCCTTTAGCCATTACGCCAAGGCACGAGAAAGTTCGGGGGCTTCGCAGGCGTCGGTCACCTGCCAGGACGGGGCGAGCCAAACGTCGCCCCCATTCCGTAAGCCCCCCGAACGTCCGGAGCGTAAAGGACCCTCGCCGCTGAAGCTGCCAGCGACAAAACGGGTCAGGAAAGAAGCGGATAAAGAGGAACGCCCCGTACCACCAGCTGCAGAACAACGGCGGCAACCCCAGTCGGAAGACCAGGACTGGGTTACGGTGGTCAGAAACGGCCTAAAGAAGAAGGCGAAGCAGCTGCAGCAACAACAACCGCAACAGCATCAGCAGCAACAACATCCGCAGGAGCAACGACAGCAACAACGGCAGCAGCAGCAGCAGCAGCAACAACATCAGCAGCAGCAGGGAACGGATGTCGGCAAGCGACACAGGGGAAAGCCGGAATCAAAAGCCGGCCTCCGACCCTTCCGCCCCGATGCCATCAAGATCAAGGCAGCGGACGGTGCGTCATATGTCGACATCCTGAAGACCATGAAAGCTGCGCCAGAACTGCAAAAGTTAGGAGAATGGGTGACCGCCATCAGGCGGACGAAAGCAGGCGAACTGCTCATAGAGCTTGCAACGCCTGGCGTGTGCACCCAAGAGCTCCAAGCAGCGGCGACGTCCATCCTAAAAGGGACAGCTGTCGTACAGGCACTGTCCCTTAAGGAAGCTATCACCATCAAGGACATGGACGAGGCCACAACTCGGGAGGAGGTGGCACAGGCCATCATTGAGATGACTTCACCGGAAGCAGTGACCCCTGAGAATATCAAGCTCAGGGGAGCATATAGCGGAACCCAGGCGGCCAATATCTTGCTTCCCGTCGCAGTAGCAAACACACTGCTGCAAAAGGGGAAGCTTAAAATTGGCTGGGTTAATTGCCGGGTTCGACTGCGCGAGGGACCCCCACGCTGTTACAGGTGCCACGAGAGTGGACATCTGGCAAGGGGTTGTAAGAGCGCGGTCGATCGCTCGGCGCAGTGCTTCCGGTGTGGCAAGGAGGGCCACAAGATTGAGGACTGCGTAGCCAAACATCGTGCAACGCAGGAGGTTGGAGCACAGACCAACAATGGCTAAGGTGCTCCAAATAATCCTCAATCACTGTGCGGTGGCCCAGGACCTGATGTTTCAACTGGTCAAGGAGGAGAAGGCCGATATCGCCGTCATCAGCGAGGCTTACCGGGACCTTTGTAAACCGAGCTGGGTGAAGGATTCCACAAGCAGGGCGGCCATCTGGGTGTGTGGGAATCTCCACATATCCAATAAGATGTCCGATCCCCTGCCCAGCTTCACGTGGGTGGAGGTGGCTGGTATAAGACTATGCAGTTGCTACCTTCCTCCCAGCCTTACCATCGACGAGTTCCAAGGATCCCTGGAGGCCATCGTCGCCAGTGCAAGAACCTCCCGACTCCCATTAGTGATCGGGGGGGGGGGGGACTTCAATGCATGGGCGACGGAATGGGGTAGCGCGAAGACCAACCATCGAGGATATGCCCTCATTGAAGCCTTCTCGTTACTGGAGTTGGAGATTGCTAACACGGGGGGAAAGCCGACCTACTCCAAGGCCGGCAAGTCCTCCGTAGTCGACCTGACCTTCGTCGACCCAAAATTGATGGGGGAAGGGTTGGGCTGAAAAGTTAGCGACCGATACACGGGCAGTGACCATCAAGCCTTGGTGTACCAGCTCCAACTGACCGGCAGAGCAGTAGGAAAGGTGCAGAGCGCAAGCAAAGAGAGATGGGCACCGGCCACCTTCGGTCGGGAAATGTTCCTCTACAGCTTGGAACAGACGGAGGTGGAGGGAACAGCAGAGGAGAGAGCCCGATGCCTCTCTCGAGCGATAACAGCGGCTTGCGATGCCTCTATGGCCGTGAAGTCAAATCCTCGCGGCCGACCCCCAGTTTACTGGTGGAACGAGGAAATCGCAGATATCCGTCGAGAGTGCCTTCGGTCTCGAAGGCTGCACCAGAGAGCAATCCATAAGCCCCGGTACTACCAACTGGCCGCGGACTATGAAAGAAAGAGAAAGAGGCTCAAGATTGCCATCAAAGCCGCGAAAAGAAAGTGCTGGCAGGACTTTTGTGAGGAGGTGGACCGCGATCCCTGGGGGCGACCGTATAAAACGGTCATGAACAAGATCAAGCCCAGGGGACCCAACGCACCATCTTGTCCATCCTTCCTTGGCAAAGTCGTCGGCCATTTATTCCCAGAACAGCGGGAACGGCCGATTGGCACTGGCCTGATGGCAATTGCTGGTGCAGCCGAGCCGCCAGATGTTACCGAAGCCGAAGTAATGATGGCTGCTAAGAAGATCTCCACCCGTAAGGCCCCAGGAATGGATGGGGTACCTGGAATTGCAGTGAAGATCGCAGCGCTGAATGTACCAACCATCTTCACATTGACATTCAGTGCTTGCCTGAAGGAAGGATGCTTCCCGGCGCAGTGGAAGGAACAGAGGTTGGTGCTGCTGTCTAAGGGAAACAAACCCCCGGACGACCCATCCTCATTCAGACCGCTCTGCATGCTTGACATCTCCGGGAAGCTATATGAGAGGGTTATCTGTGCCAGACTGGAAGCAGCCATCGAAAATGCCGGAGGTGTTTACGAAAACCAGTTCGGATTTAGAAAGGGGCGCTCAACCATCGATGCAATCGGCCGAGTGAAAGCAATAGCCACGGATGCCATCAGTGGCAGCCGAAACACCAGGTGCATGTGTGCCATCATTGCCCTGGATATCCGGAACGCATTCAATTCGGCCAGGTGGGATTGCATCATGCAGGCACTCGAAAATCTGAAGGTGCCTCTCTACCTAAGAGAAGCCATCTCAAGCTACCTAACAGAACGAACCCTGTATTATGACACCGATGAAGACAGGCACTCCTACAACATCACGGGAGGCGTGCCACAGGGTTCGGTTCTGGGACCCTTGCTCTGGAACGTCTTATATGACGGACTGCTCAGGCAATCCCTCCCAGACGGGGTGTCCATGGTAGTTTCGCAGACGACCTTGCACTAATCGTCGTCTCGAAGACCATCGACGAGGTGCAATTTAGCGGAGATGAAGCTATCGAGGTAGTAGCTAGGTGGTTGAGCAACCATGGGTTAGATCTGGCGGCTGAGAAGACGGAGACGGTGCTCATCTCTCGAACGAAGAAAAGGGTATACGCCACCTTCACGGTGGAAGATACGCAGATCAGGACGGTGGACACTATTAGATATCTTGGAGTCACTCCAGATGCGCGGCTGTCGTTCAAACAACACCTGATGAACGCAGGCGTAAAGGCTTTCAAAGTGGCTCGTACGCTCTCTAGCATCATGCCCAATATGGGGGGGGGGGGCGAAACAGCCGCGACGGTCCCTGCTTTCATCGGTAGTAAGCTCCGTTATTCTTTACGGGGCACCGATATGGGCTGATGCCATGAACATCCATAAGAGCTACGGAGCCACCTGCCGGCGGGCTTATAGAGCAGCCGCCCTAAGAGTGGCCCGTGCCTACCGTTCTGTATCGGACATCGCTCTCTCGGTGGTCGCGGGTCTCCCTCCCATAGACCTTCTTGCTATGGAGAGGGCAGCAGTACACCGCGAAGGCAGGTGTATAAGGCAGGACATCGCCGACCAGGAGCCGAACCATGACAAATGGTCCATGAGGACCATAGAACAGTGGGAAAAAAGATGGGATTCGGCGGATTCGGGGCGGTGGACCCACTGCGTCATCCCAGATGTAGCAAAGTGGACGGGCAGACAACACGGATACACCACCTTTCATCTCACCCAGGTGCTCACCGGGCACGGCTGCTTTCGCAGCTACTTACATCGTTTCCGCATTTATCAAAGTGCGGAGTGCCCGGCATGCCCTGGTGTCGACGAAGACGTGGCCCATGTCCTCTTCCACTGCCCGAGATTTGCAGCGGAACGGGAACAGTTCCGGATCTCGGTAGGAGGACCACTAACACCTGAGGGCATTGGGGAATGTCTGCTCGCCTCACAGGAGGGATGGGACGCGGTGGTCATCATCGCCACCTCCATCATCGATAGGCTGAATGCCATCAGAAGAGAAGAAGACGGAAGAGGCAACAACATCGCCCAGACTTGAAGAGCCAAAACATCGGCGGAGGGCCTACTGAGGCAAAGACTGCCCCCCTCGAAGTAATGCCTTGCGGCGGTTTCCGAGGGGGGAATCACAGTCTGAGCGGAGGTGGTTTTAGCGGGTGGGAGCCCCGCACTCCTGCTGGTACCGGCTGGCAGGGATGGCTGGTAGAGCTTTCCATCGTCGCTTCGGAAAAAACACACACACACACACACACACACACACACACACACACACACGCGCGCGCGCGCGCGCACGCACACACGCACGCACGCATGCACGTACACACACACACACACTAAACACAGTACCCCTCGTTTACCTAAAACAACTCGAAACCCTTTCAACGATAGGAGGAGGAAATACTTAGAGTATCCCGCGCGATTTTTTAAACCTGTGTTTATAAGAGTTTAGATGATCAATTACTACATACTCAACACTACAATATGTTTCAAAATAACAGAACTAATATCAATCCTTTTCAATATAATCTCCTGGTGGCTTGGCAGTATATAAACTGTTTTATATTTCGATTAAAGTAAGTATCCGAAATCTAGTCATAATATCTGTAAATAACATGTTAGGTCATTGAAAGCTGTATCCGCGAAGATTGTTTTTCTGTTATTTAAACAGAGTACTCATTTACAGTTCAGCATTTATGTTATAGTGAAATTAGTATTATATTTTTATATTACGTATGATGATGCATGTACTGTCTTTAAACTATTCTTTACTTAAATTATTTTGAAGATTCTGCGCGTCAAAGTTTTGTCGACTCGTTAATTCTTTACGTTCGTTCCGTTCATTTATCTTCGTCGTTTATTACGTACTGAAAGTCGTATATGATGATGATAAGTACATAATCAGAATAGCTTACCTACGTTTCAGTATGTACGCGATTTGTGGTCTATGAGGAAATATACAATTGCGAAATCTAAAATTGTCTGATGTCGATTGCTTGAAATCCAAAAGAAGATAACCGTGGGGTCGTAAAGTTGCATCTCGATAAGCCTCCTGCAGAAAGTTGAATCTTCAGGATATACCTGACGTGCGAGATGCTGAAAATATATTCGATCTCGTGGATTTTAAAATAAAACAATATAGTTGGTACTTAAGAAAATATCTCACTGTCCACGACACTGGTGAAAATTATTCTGCGTAATGAAAATTACACTAATATTTTTGTGACGGTTTCCTTTTGTAAAGAGGTTCATAATGGTGTTATTGGACGATTCTCGCATAAAGTCGTCGATTATAATCAATTTTTTAGTATCGTTATCCTTGGAGTAATCTTCGGGATTCGGTAACCCTTCACTAAACTCGTTTACGTGCTGTGCATCTGGCGATTTTCCGCCTACAGCCACTTTCTTTCAATATTCATTTTGCCCGGTGTAATAAAAAATAACCCGATCAAACAGAACATCCGCTAATGTCGTCAAGTTTTTGAAAAATCTTTTTACAAAAACCGTTTTACCTCACCCCTTAGGCCCGCATGCTAGACACGTCCACGGATATTTCCAGCGCAAATATATAGAAGGATTTAAAATAAAGGATTTAGGATATTTTTCAAGCTCGCAACGATTCATCATATATCGACAACATCGACTGATCGTGAAAAAAATTATGCAAGTCTTATAATACGCAATATACAGGGTCATCGAAAAGTATCGGACCCCCCTAATATCTTCAGTTAGAATGCACTTAGGAGAAAATGTGCAATAGCAAAGTTGTATGGTTTCAAGCGGGGAGTAAGATGACCTTGACTTTGACCTTGACCATGTCCTTCAAGGTCATTTCAAGGTAAATCTTATTTTTTTAAATAGAACCCCCTACATTTTATTGCATATTCTTATAGCTTATCTCGAGAGCTTTCCAAAACACTATAATAAAATATTTTTTTATCAAGTACTTTTTGAGTTATAAAGGTTTGAAGTTAACAATTTGTTAAGTGGTGTGCGAGTCCGACCAGTTAAGGCAAGAGTGGTGTGTGAGTCCGGCCAGTTAAGGCAAATTTAATTCCAATTGGTTAGCTTGGGCAAAATATTTAATTATACCAAACAATTCACAACAAATGTTCAAATTGTTGCCCTTCAACAGCCTGGCAATGTGCCAATCTGTTATAAACAGCCGAAACCGCATTCCGGTACGTTTCTGGCGGTATTAGTTCTATCTCTCGAGTTATTCTCCCTCTTAAATCATCTAAATCTTGAGGCTTGGTGGCATAAACTTTACTTTTCAAGTAACCCCCCAAAAAAAAGTCAAGTGGGGTCAAGTCCGGAGACCGAGGTGGCCACTCAATATGACCCCTTCGCCCTATCCACCTGTCCTGAAAGACCTCATTCAAATATTGACGGACAATGACACCATAATGAGGTGGAGCTCCATCCTGTTGGAAATAAATTTCATCCATATTTCCACCAGCTATGTCTCGAATAGCTGGAACAATTTGTTCGCGAAGCATGACTAGGTATACTTGTGCTGTCAAATTGCCTTCAATGAAGAAAGGGCCAACTGGTCTACCATTAAGAATACCAGCCCATACGTTAACTTTTTGTGGATATTGAGTATGATTGTCTCTTTTCCAGTTCGTTGAGCAACTGAAAATCTAATAGATCAATTAATAATATTTACGAAAAATTTCTGGGCTATTGGAAACAAAATGAAGATGTTTGGGATAATCAATTGAAGCGCAATGGTTTCTTTTGTTACAGAAAAAATTTTTGAGGCTGTTCGTTTTCGTCCACGAGGTGACTGCTGCTCGCTAAGAAGAAGACAGCACTGCATCAAAGTTTCAAATCAGTGATCCGTATTGTTTGCTCAAGAGCTCGTACATTGGTGCCTGCGAGAGTGAGAGAATAAAGATTGGCCAACGCTTTCGGTCAGATTCCCGCTAACGCCTTCGGAAATCACGCATTCGAGCAGCTTCTCGCGATTACGTTCGGGCAGTTTTTCGCCAGAGCCTATTAGCATAATTGCTTGAAGCCGTACAATACTTTGCTATTGGACATTTTTCCAAAATGCATTCTTACTGAAAATATTAGGGGGATCCGATTAATGTATTTTCTTTAAACCAATTAATTGGTCTCATTATTCCGCGCACAAAAGTATTAAGGTCATGATTACTGAAAACTAAATAATATTTTACAAGATATTCTACATTTTGTCTCAAAAAATTGTTAACTTCAAACCTTTATAACTCAAAAAGTACTTAATAAAAAAATATGTTATTATAGTGTTTTGGAAAGCTCTCGAGATAAGCTATAAGAATATGCAATAAAATGTAGGGGGTTCTATTTAAAAAAATAAGATTGACCTTGAAATGACCTTGAAGCACATGGTCAAGGTCAAAGTCAAGGTCATCATCTTACTCCCCGCTTGAAACCATACAACTTTGCTATTGGACATTTTCTCCTAAGTGCATTCTAATTGAAGATATTAGGGGGGTCCGATACTTTTCGATGACCCTGTATAATACCTTAAGATACGCAAAAATCATCTTTTTCCCGGTGCCGGTGGCGACACCGTCCGCGTCTTTGCAAGCTGATTTCCTGCTGTTTTAAAAACTTACCTTCAGTGCTACTTAATAAAAGATGCAGGGCTTTTTTTGTTGCTTAACATTTAATATGATTTAACTGAGTATTTGTCCAATAAATAATTGTGAATCAATAGTATAAGAACTAAACTATCTAATTTTTTCCTTTATCGGTAAGTATGTTACAAATTGTTTGGACGTAATTCACAAACAGGCAAACGTCTACTTAAATACACTTGAAAGTCACGTTGTAACGTGAATGCCGATTTAGGAAATTGTTGTAAAGTTTAAATGTTGAATTGGCGGCATCACGTTATGCCTGCTGGATGCTAGTTAGAGTACTATATAAGTATTAAACGTTATTATTTACAGCCGTAGAAGGTAAACAATCGACGCGTTCGAAGAACCAGCGAAGTGGGGCGAGGCGAAACGTAGCCCAAACTAGAGTATCGCAGGCAGATCTCTCCTGGCCTTTGCCGACTAAAGTCTATTATGCGTCAACAAGTTTTTCCATTTTCAATTATTTCGGCATCTATAAAAAATTATATTAGGGTGCCAAAGAGTGTTGTCGGTCGAATTACGTAATTTATAATCTTGTATCTGGCTTCAACCTGTGTGTTTGTGGAGTTGCAAGGATCCAACGAAGAGTTGCGACAAAATACAAATGTAGGTTATTCGTCGAAAACTTCCCCGTCGCGAGGTTATGTATCGAGAGGTTATGCATTGAGAGGTCGTACATCGGATACGCGAATTGGTTCAGGCTTACGTGATGTTATATTAGCAAATAATGACATTGTTAATAACGACAGAGAACACGCGCCTCCGGTTGATTTAGATGATTCCAATTTTAATGTCAATATTCAAAATGCTAGTAAGCTCACATCGAAATTTGTGCGTCCGGTAATAACGCGAGTTGAAACTAGTGCATTGCCTACATTTGGCGGTGAGGCAGTTACAGAGGCAACGTTTCAAGCGCGCATTTGATCTCTCCTCGAAAACGGGATATTCGGGCTCCGAAAACGTGGAACGATTGTATGATGGGTTAAATGGGGCGGCGAAAACTACGGTCGAAAATTTAATGGTTACACAATTATCCGCGATTTTAAAAAAATACCATGTCTTGGTATTGCAGGTGCAAGTCTTACAACATTTGCAACTAAAATAGAAGTTGGGGTCACCGCGTTGGGAGAAACGGGACATACAGGTCATTGGGATAATCCCGATTAAGTACCCGACATATTAGAAAAATTACCATCATCATTAATCTATGATTTCGATAAATATAATAAGAAGAATAAGTATGTTATGCCTAGATTGGTTTGTTTATCTAAGTTCCTATTCGAACTTGCGAAAATATTACGTTTATCATGGACAACGGGATACTTGGAGTTAGGGACTCGATCAAATTTGATAACAAACGATTAGCTCGAGCAGTTTATACGACAACGTCACAGGTTAACTCTATTTCCAATTCCTATACAATTTCGAATTGCCGATCTTTCGCGGAACTTAGTCCATTTGAGCGTTAGTGGTGGTAAAAACATACGAACAGGTGTTTCGCGTGCTTAGATTCGTCACATCGGTCAAACGAATGTCAAGAGAAAATACGTTGCTTTATCGATGGATGTCAGGGATTTCACAATCGGCTATTGCATGATAAACATCGGATAAATAGCGGAAATAATCGTATCAATAAAAAGGTTAGGAATATATCGAAAAAAACGGGTAGCAATCCGGTAGAGAATCGAAATCGAGATATGGTCACAAGAGTTGATTCAAATCAAATAACACGTAAATTGAATGTTTCGAAACCAAACGAAGAAACTCCTACTGACGCAAACGGTTGAAAAGAACATGAGTTTGACGATATCCATGAAAGTACGGTACGGAAATCGTTCCAAAACACTCGTTTGGATATCTCAAAGTCCTGCACGCTTTCAATATTCTGCGCCAGCCTAGTCGCAATTAAGGCACCCAGTATTTCTAAACGCGGAATTATAGTTGGTTTTAAAGGAGCAACTCTAGTTTTAGCGGCTACAAATGAAGTTTTAATTTCATTATTTTTATTGATACGTCTCCAATATGCTACGGCAGAATATGTTTTAGTACCTGCATAACTAAATATATGTAATTCAATTACAGCATTTTCGTCCATAGGTAGATTATAGCACCAGGGTATTTGAACTTTATTCGCTTTTTTGAGGTCTTCCAACCAACTCAACCATACCCGATGTTCTTCATCGCGAATAGTTTGGTCCCAGCCCACTCCACTAATCCAAACATCTTGCATGAGTATTTTTTACTGTACAACAAACGGTGCAAGGAAACCGAGCGGATCAAAGACATTATTACTCTCAAAAATACTCTTTTGGTCGGTTTACGGGCTCTATTAGCAATATCAGTGAGAATAAGATTCTCACTTAATTCATAACCGAAATTATTCGAATCAGTATCCCAACGTAGGCCAACACTTTCTATTGAAAGGATGATTTATTTTCGCAAAACTTTATGTTTGAATTAGCGCGTTCATTTTCAGGTAGAAATTCTATTACGTGTTTATTGTTACATCCATGCATATTAAAACCTATATTCAAATAGACTTCCCTTATAGCTGTTATTGAATTAATCGCTTCCCCAACAGAGTCTAGTAAGTCATCCATATAAAATTGTCGGATAATTTTATTAGCAGCTATCGAATTTGAGGAATTGAGTAATTCGGCATTTTTATTTTTCACGAACAATGCGCTACATGGGGACGCCTATGACCCGAAAAGTAAGGTTTTCATTCGATACACATCAGGTGGTCTTGATCGGTCTTTTCCCCGCCATAGGAATCTTTGCGCGTCTCTATTCTTTTCGCGTAACTTTATCCGTAAAAATATATCCCAGATATCACTTTTTACGGCTATGATTCCTTGTCGGAATCGCATTAATATGCCCATTAGAGATTGTAGAAGAGACGGACCAGCTAATAACGTATCGTTTAAACATATACATCCAGATTTCGCGGCTTCGTCGAAAACTAATCTTAATTTATTGGGTTAGTTTGGATTAACTACGCCAAAATGCGGTAGATACCAAACTCGTTTGTCATAGATAGATTTTCCAACTTTCTCGGCATATCCATTTTCTATAAAACGCGACGTTTCCCGATAATACATTTCCGAGTATTTAAAATCTGAATCTACTTTTCGTTCAGCGGTTTTTAATCGTTTTAAGGCATTTCATTTGGTTTCAGGAAAACGTACGGACTCATCTTGCCACAATTGGCCAGTTTCCCAAGAATTTACAATAAGACGCGTGGTCGAATCTAAAATTTCGGGGGCTCGGTTTTCATCCGGTGCTGTTCTCTGTCTGGTTGATATATCTAAGGCATCTATTTGAAAATATTCACAAATGCAGTCATGTAGGGCATCATTAGATCATTTTGATTGTATTATTTCTTAGGTATTGTAAGTCATACAAAGGATTTGATTTGAGTTTTCTGCAATATAATTCCGTGCATAACCCAACCTAATAATGCTTTCCGTGCTACAGGTAACCTTTGCCCGGCGCTTTTAATTTTTCTAGTTAAAATTAGTTCGATGTTATCTTGCCCTATAATACTAGTAGGTGTGGCATCTACGTAAGATCGTACGGCAAGGCCATGCAAATGAGGAACATCGTTAATTGAAGTTGATGTGAGACTCGATTTGGGGAGTACTAAATTAGGTTCGGTATATACTCCGCTAAGTTCATATTTAAAAAATTCTCCTTTGAATGAAAGCCTCACTCCTTGACTGTTAAATTACAATCTACTTGACGGAGCAATTCCCGATAGTGAAAGTTCGACTTGTAACGGGACGATCGTGCATCGATAAAAAAAAACGTGTAAGGAGAGACGGCAGGGAGAGAAGGAAACTGTCGCGAGTAAATAATAATACGTGCGCGACCGGTGACGACTGTATGCCGCCTGTATAACCTGACCCGAATTCCGACCGCCGCGCAGAAACGAGAGCGACCGCCACGCACTAACGATTAAACAGCGTATCGCAACGGTACCAAAGTTTGCCGCAGGGAATGAGCACCGCGGGAAATTCGAATAAACGGGGCGGGCTGTCAATTTAAATGTAAAAATGACATTTACATGATTGACAGTTCCCGTCCCGTTCCAAGTAAAAAGTTGATGCGCTCGCTCCAATTTGAGTTCCACGTCGTATAAAAGCGAGTTCCAGGGTGGAACTTGCACTCTCTTTCTTCCCGATTCCTGACGACCCGGCACGTCAACTCGAGGTCGGCAGCCACAACCAGGATCCAGAGTGCCGACAAAGGACAAAAGGAGTTAGATCCTGTGCCGGGAATTATTTTAAACAACACGCTTTGGATTTCGTCGACTTCCGCCCACAGGTCGAAGTCCTAGGTGAGCGACTTCATATTCCTTTATTATAAGCATCTATATCAGACAATTAATCTGCTGCAATTCTTCCCCCCTCGAGGTCGTCGAAGGTTCGGAATGACGAAGCGGCGGATTCCGAAGGTACCAAGGAGGAAGTTCACTCGACTCTCCATCGCTGACTTCGACCCTCGAGCGAGCGACGGCCATCGACGGAATCCACCAGGGCCGGCCCAAGCATACCTGGGGCCCCAGACTCCAAGATGACGGAAGAAAGAAGATCCAAAAACCAGGACGACGAGGAACATAAAGAAGAAAAAGTCCTTCTTTCCCGCTGCGTAGTAAAGTGTTTTTTTTATGTTTATTTATTACTGATATTTTTGTGATGTTCGCGATATAATTATTGATTGGTGTGATAGTATGTGCGTTCGCGTAAATTATTTCGCTTTTTATGACTCATATATTTCATTCGCGTATTCACCTCGTTTTTGACCATTAATGATCCACGTAATTTATGTCGTGAAGTGTGTCGTCGAAAAATTTTGTATCTTAGCTTTTTTGCGAAATATGTGAGTGATTTATTGACAAGTGAAACATCGTAAATGCGTTAATAAATTATTGTATGTATATGTATTAATATTTATTAGACCATGCAGTCATGAAAAAACATCAGAAATAATAAAAGAATATAAAACTTCAATTTGTTACAATGGCGCTCAACTAAGGGGGCTCGAAATGTAAATTAAATAACTCTTTTCGGGAAATCCGCATTTAGATCACACCATGGAATTTAATATTAAAAAAATCAAAATCGGGTAGAACAATAAATCAGAAATTTGAAAATTTAAACTTCTCACAAAGAACGCAAATACAAACCTGCTCGAGAATGCCGATGTTTCATGATGAAATCCCATCAACTGCACAAAATGCTAATCCAGATGCGCCAAATGGGCCGCAAAATCAAAGCGAAATTCGTCAAATAACTAACTGCCTCGCAGAAATGCAGAAACAGTTGGGGGAATTAGAGGGCCAAAT
Organism: Trichopria drosophilae; assembly: GCA_030407085.1. Lineage (NCBI taxonomy): Eukaryota > Metazoa > Arthropoda > Insecta > Hymenoptera > Diapriidae > Trichopria > Trichopria drosophilae. The sequence continues at coordinate 64,651,588 of CM059587.1, forward strand.
TCGGCAGAAAATAATATTGTAACGCCATATGGCGTAGAAAACCATCTAACCGTGGGTTTTCATGAGTTTGCTGCAGAATTGCGCACAATTTTGAGACAAAATTAAACTGCCTCCATCGACGTGCCGGCTCCAAAATTTGACAGACTCTAGTTAAGTATGCTTCAATTTGGCACGCGACTGAAGAATCAATTATAGTATCGTGGACCCTTCATTAAGAAATAATTGTAATGGGGATTATCTTTAATAATATATGGCCCGAGCGTAGTCAGCTGCCGCTTACATGAACAGTAGGAGTTTCTTCGTTTGGTTTCGAAATATTCAATTTACATGTTATTTGATTTGAATTGTAAGGAACTTTCCTGGAGTTTTGGAATTTACACGAATACAAACTCAGTCTGTAGGGAACGAGAGTGTGATGGGAAAAAACCCAGTCTGATGCTCTACCTATTTTTATTCAAAATATTCTTAAATTAGTAACTTATAACAATAATCTTTCTAGCCATCTAAAACACGATGCGCGTTATGTCTCTAGATCTGCACAAAAACGTTGTTTCTTCCTATATTTGAATAGTTACAGATAAAAGTTCTGTTTCCGTCGTTGCTCTGCCGATTTAATCTCCTATGTGGAACGTATAGGGAATCTCCACTTTATTGTCACCCGTAACCACGTCCACCTGTGCGACCTCTATGGGAATCTTCGAATCAGATCGTCACCCACGATGAAGTCTCTCATTGATTATATAGGCCTGCCAAATGGCGGCTTCAAAACTAGTTATGACAAGAATTACTCTTGAGTGACTCGACTTTGAATAACTATTAACGAACCAGCATTACTGAGTTATCTATGTCACCATTCGTTCTGGTCCTAGGGAAAACTTTCACGATAAACTAGTGGATAACCGACATCGGACACCTATGAACGCTAAAGAAGCTAATACTGATTTGTTCGGGGTTATACGACACTTATCCGTGTATTAAAGCTCTCCTAGTAACTTCCGTAAACTCAAAAAAAAAACTATTGCCTAGGGACTTTATGCTATCGATGGCCACTTTTCTATTTTTTCTATCTTTACTTCATATCCGAAATGAGAATGGACATTCCGCATTCCGGATTCCGTCGTACCTGTTTCAGGGGGAATAATACTCTTGGGTCGCCTATACTTCGAACTTTAACTATGGAACTTCGGAATTGGACAATTCCTCCGTTCCTCTTATTCACTGTTTACTCTATACTGAAAAATTAGCCGGGTACTAACGTTTGGAATCTATTCTTACTATCCCGGGATTTTTCAGTGTATTCTTGGCGTATCGTTACACGCTCCTACTCGCGACCCTCTATGTTTTCCCACTTTGTTTTCTCGTCTTATAGCAAGGTCTCTGTCAACGGTCGAGGAATGGACATTCTACAACTTGTATCACAGTCCATGCATATGTACATCAACGCCAATTAACGCGTCAAATCTAATCACTTTGTAACATATATGTTGTGGCGCTATTACCGGAACGGATGTTCCGCGAACTATACTCAATACGTAGTTCGATTCTATAACGCACGCATAGGGATTTTTCCTTCTGCGTTCGAACTATCTATACACTCTCTTTCACGTCTTCCCGCGCTTTTCGACATACGTCGTACCGTGGCACTTTATCAACATATATATATACAGTGTTGTTCGAATCTTTTTACGGTCGGTTCGTGTCCCTGATCTTTTCGTGCTAAATACGGGAAATGGACATCTCTCCGTTCATAGCGACGAAAAAGGTCATCTCCGGGAGTTTAACAATTCACTAGCGGTTATGGACATATCCGTAAGTGAGTTGTTTTCGTCCGGGTTTTACTGCGTTCGCGAGTGAAACAAAAATAGTGGTTCATACAAAAGGTATTGACATACCTTGTATATGAAAACCAAAACAAAAAAATAGAACTTTTAAAAAAATGTCGAAGAGTTCGGAATGGACATTCCTTACTCGTACGGAGACTCACCTGAACTCTTCGAAGACTGGAACTGAAGTGACTTTTGGCTAAATCCGGGCCGAATTTATACCCTGCCTGGACATGTTCAAATGTCAACTGTCACTTCATCCCAAGAAATGGCAAAGTTCCTCGGAAAAGGTAAGAACTGTCATTTCTAGACTGTTCTGTCCATACTGATTTTCCTTAATTCTTACTTTTATTTTTCAGGAGCTCCACCTTAATTCCCGATGACATTTTTTTTCATGATTTTCAGGCATGGTTTTATTTTATGTTTAAAACAATTACAGGCTATTATAAGGTAAGATGAGAAAAACTATAGATACTCGTCGATAGTTGTGAGGCAAATTTTCCAGGAATAATTTGCATCCTCACAGAATGAACCCCTTTGACCACATCTCGATTTCGATTCTTTACCGGATTATTACTCGTGTTTTTCGATATATTTCTAACCTGATGTGACGAATTTAAGCACGCGAAACACCTGTTCGTATGTTTTGACCACCACTAACGCTCAAATGGACTAAGTTCCGCGAAAGATCGGCAATTCGAAATTGTATAGGAATTGGAAATAGAGTTAACCTGTGACGTTGTCGTATAAACTGCTCGAGCTAATCGTTTGTTATCAAATTTGATCGAGTCCCTAACTCCAAGTATCCCGTTGTCCATGATAAAAGTAATATTTTCGCAAGTTCGAATAGGAACTTAGATAAACAAACCAATCTAGGCATAACATACTTATTCTTCTTATTATATTTATCGAAATCATAGATTAATGATGATGGTAATTTTTCTAATATGTCGGGTACTTAATCGGGATTATCCCAATGACCTGTATGTCCCGTTTCTCCCAACGCGGTGACCCCAACTTCTATTTTAGTTGCAAATGTTGTAAGACTTGCACCTGCAATACCAAGACATGGTATTTTTTTAAAATCGCGGATAATTTTGTAACCATTAAATTTTCGACCGTAGTTTTCGCCGCCCCATTTAACCCATCATACAATCGTTCCACGTTTTCGGAGCCCGAATAACCTCCCGTTTCCGAGGAGAGATCAAATGCTCGCTTGAAACGTCGCCACTATAACGGGTCACCGTCAAAATTATACAATGCACTAGTCGCAACTCGCTTTATTACCGGCCGCACAAATTTCGATGTGAGCTTACTAGCATTTCGAATATTTACATTAAAATTCGTATCATCTAAATCAACCGCAGGCGCGTGTTCTCTGTCGTTATTAACAATGTCATTATTTGACTGTGCTGATGTAACGTCACGTAAACCAGAACCAATTTGCGTATCCGACGTACGACCTCTCATTGCATAACTTCTCGATACATAACCTCGCGACGGGGAAGTTTCCGACGAATAACCTACATTTGTAATGTGTCGCAACTCTTCGTCAATTTTCGCGAGACGGACCGATTCGCGTTCCCTTCGTTCCCGAATTCTCTCCAAATCGCGCGCCATTTCTCTACGCTTAAAAACATCAGACCTTTCATTCACACGATTGATGCTCTGCAGGTTCGTCATTTTCTTCATCAAATCTCGTGGATGAGGGCCTTGAATGTCGCCGACGATGTTCTAAGTTATTAGTACCGTTTCCTAGGTTGTAAATAATACTTGCTCTGGACGATTGTCTTTCAGCAGGTCGCTTCTTTCTCCATGAATTTGAGCCGTTTGAACCTCCGCATAACATCCTTGATTCGAGTCTAAAATATCCTCTGATTGAAGTTCCTGACATGGATCTTCTTCCAATGATGGATTTTTCGACGCTTGTATTCGAATACGAATTCGGCTCTTTTTTGGTGTTGGTTCAGAATTTTTGGTTTTCCTCCTTTTGCGTTTTAATGTCCTTCCACGTTTACAAGCTGCTTTAACTCCGGCCGTATTTATTTATCCTATTATTACAATTCCGTTTTTCTTTTCACTTGTATTTACCCGGCAAGGCAGTCCCGGGTTTCGGCACCATGTAAAATTTGTTGACAATTTCTTGTTTAAACATTGTTAACGCAATCAAATGACGGAATAGTAATTTCTTCTTTATTTTTATTTCTCCTTTCGATCAATAGAGCTCTTTCCGTGAATCAACAACTGTCAAAACTCTCACCCCTTTTTTCTGTTTACCTTAGCAGCCATTTATGTAAAAACCACATTCAATACTTTTCACTACGCGTTCCATATTCAAATCGAATATTCTTTTAAATAATTTCGATTTTAAATAGTAGTGTACTCAGGTGGTTCAATAACCACTGAGTGTGCTTCAAGTCTTGTGCTCTAACAGTGACCCTCGGCAACCCGTCGATTGCCAGGGGTGCTTCGAGCCCCTTGCTCTAACACTGACCCCAGGTGGCTCATCAGGCACTGGGGGTGCTTTAAGCCCCATGCTCTAACAGTGACCCTCGGCAACCCGTCGGTTGCGCGGGGTGCTTCGAGCCCCTTACCATTCTGACTTCAAGCCACCCGTCCATGGGCCATCCGGTCCAATAATAATTTAACAGTAGCTATTATAATTCTAATCATTAAGCGAAGTCTTTAACTATGCTCGATGTATTACTCACGAAAAGTAGCTCTTTTGGCGCGTCTGTAGCCATCGTACATGTACCTGCAGTTAGTCTAATGATGTGGGAAACTGCAGAAACCCCACATCAGGTACAGACTTACAATTACCTATATTTCTACAATTATTTTGATTTTAACGCATTGCTTTCTTACGGACCTAATTGAAAGAAATAACAACATCCGATATCCTGAGAATTTGTAATTACTGACTCCTTTATTTGGTTTCGCGGATGTCGGGCTATCACAAATTATTTGAAGGAAATCAATAAAGAGTTCTTTTATTTTGTTATATTTATTATGTGGATATTTCCTAAACTCCTGCCTATTAATATAATCTCGCCGTATCGTGAATGTTTAACCATTAAAAAGGTTATCTCAAGTTCTCATCTCGGTACCGCGTAAAAATCCGGGAAGTAACGGCCGGTCGAATTGATTTGTCGATTGTCTCTATTATTAATCCAATCGCAAAATTACCGACCGATACTAGATATGAAGTTCAGTAATTCATTTTATATTCCTTGGGAACTGATACAATTCGATGTTTCGTTCCGATTTTAATTTTCAAAATAGACACTTATAAAATCGCGTCCGAACAGATTAAAAAAAAAAAAGAAAAAACATTAATACTCCAAACTTCGGACTTGGCGTCTTAACTAAAGTGAAAAAAAGAGGGAAAAATAGGAATATAATTAATCATACATTCATTTCAATAAAATTAAGGGATTTAATATGCAGATAAAATAAAATGTTAAAAAGAAAGTTTGATATTTAAGTTCTCAGAGTGCGTGTAAAATAAAATACAAACGAAAATTAACCAAATTCGTTGTTACAAGGCCGACCGATAATGATAAATAAACAAATTCGTGGATCCCGAGATAAATAAGTTTGAATATTAAATTTAAACAATTAAAAAAATGAAAATTTGATTGTTAAATTTATATGTTTGAAATTTTATTGCATGACATTAAATGTATATTCTATACACTTGAAATGAAATTATTTATTTATAAGAATAGTGTGTGTAGTAAAATTATAAAAAAAAGTATTATATTGAATTGTTATTTGAAAAATATTTGATAAGATCGAAGCTGGTTAAAGCCGACCGATAATGTAAACAAATGTCAGAGAATTTTAAAGAAACAAAATAAGTCTGAAACTTTAAAGAAAAATATTCGAAGATAATAATAATAATAATAATAATAAAAATAACAACGGGTGTCCCGGGACGACGACCAGCTGATGTCCACGGACGATTTCAGTGGACGGAGGATCTCAGGCAAGATCTAATGCGCTGCTATGAGGAGAGCTGTCCGCAACAGAGAGGCTATATGGCGCGAATGCACAGTCGGTTTGCATTAATGCATCCCGAACTGGCAGATCGCTTTTCTCAACAACAACTGAGAGATTATGTGGCCTATCTGAGGCGGACAGGTTTCGTTGTTCCCAGCTGTCAACCGGTACCGGATGTGCGGGCAATAACAACTGAGCCCGTACGCGATGCTGGGAGAGATGCTCCACATTATGACAGCACGACACTCGTGTTTAGGAAAAATTTGACAACAAAAATTTTGCCTAAACAACGAGAAATATACAGAGCAAATAGCCTACTTCTGGATGCTCTTCCAGATGACTGCGACCTGTGGCAAGTAAATTGTGCCGTTTACGAGGCTGCAAGTGATCTGGTGACTCCGCGAAATCTGACACAGATATCGGGGAGTCGGCAGATTACAAAACGCATGTCTCAATTGAACGGTAAGATTCGACTGACACGGAAACTCGCTTCCCGAATTCAGTGTGTGATCGACTATTTAACATCTGGCCGTTCATTTACGGCTAAAGTCAAGAAGTTCGCACAACAACTGCGGACGTATTGTCACACACTGAACAAGCTGAAGTTGCTCAACATCAAGCAACGTTTAGCGGATAAAATTCGGGTTATGGCCGATGCCAAAAAGAGGCTGCAAAGACGGGAAGAAGGAATTCGACAAAACTCAATATTTTGGACGAATCCTTCCAACCTCTTCAAACATCGTATCGCAGCCTCAAGCGAGTTTCCGTCGATGGCCGCAGTTGAGGAATTCTGGGGGAGCATCTACGAGAGAACATCTAGGCTTAATGCAGACACTCCAGGTATTGAAATCTTCACCGAGTTGTGCGACGAAGTCACACAACAAAGTGAAGATTGCCCACCCGTCAGTGCTTTAAAGGTGAAAAATGCCATCACAGGAGCGAGGAATTTCTCCTCGCCGGGCTGTGATGGAATTAACAACTATTGGTGGAAGAAGTTCACTTCTGTCCATCAACACCTAGCCCGAATATTCACCTCTTACATAAATGGAGACCAACCCATTCCGCACTGGCTGGTGGAGGGCCGAACGACACTGATCCCAAAATCGGGAGACTTGTCCGATCCGAGAAACCATAGACCGATCACGTGTCTCAATACGTTATACAAATTGTTCACTAACATCTTGAACGAACGTATTGAGAAATCCGTGAAACCGGTGTGGCAACGGATAGTAGAACAACGAGGCTGCAAAATGGGTGTATCCGGCTGCAAGGACAACTTGCTTATCGACAGGTGTGTTTGTCAGGACGCAGTCCAGTACAAGCGCAACCTGTCGATAGCCTGGCTGGATTACATGAAGGCGTATGACTCAACATCGCACGAGCTTTTAAGCTTGTTGCTCAAACGCCTCCATGTCCACCCAAACATAGTGAGAATTGTAGAAGACCTGATGCCTCTTTGGAAAACATGCTTTGTCATGACATCGGGCAAGCGTCGAACCATGTCTAGACTGGTTCAATTCCAAAGAGGTGTCTATCAGGGAGATTCTCTGAGTCCTCTGCTCTTCTGCATCTCACTATTGCCTCTATCCGTTACTCTCCGGAAATCTTAAGGGTACATGTGTGGACCGCCTGGTGAACGTGTACATAAGATCACCCATCTTTTCTATATGGACGATCTTAAATTATACGCATCAGGCGAAGATCAATTACATCGATCTCTGAACATCGCCCTCACATACTCGAGAGATATCGGCATGGAATTCGGATTGGACAAGTGTGCAGTCGTTCATTTGCACAGAGGAAGGTCAGGCTCCCATAACAACGATATGGAGCTCGTCAACGGAAATGTCATCCGCCACCTTAGCGCCGAAGAAGCCTACACATACCTGGGCGTACCTCAAAGGCATGTCCAGGATGTGCAGGCTGCTAAAACCACCATCATTAAGAAATACCGGCGCATTCTCCGTCAGATCTGGTCATCAGGATTGAACGGGAGAAATAAGGTCGTAGCCACGAATATGTTGGCCGTATCACCAGTGCTCTATTCTTTTGGAGCACTGAAGTGGAACGTTGACGAGCTAAGGGATCTTGACCGAAGCACATGGAAGATGATTTGTATGCAACGCAGTTTGCATCCAAGATCTTCCGTGGAACGACTGTATTTGCCCCGAAATATGGGAGGTCGTGGCCTTTTAAGCCTGGAGTGTATGCATGACCGATTGGTCCTCGAAACAGCTTGCGACGTGATTAATCGAACGGAGGATCCCCTGATGATGCTAGTACATCAGCATGAAATTCAGGGGAAGGGGGCGTTCTTGTACAACGCGGCGGAACGAGCGGCGCGAAACCTCGGTCTGGTTTTCAACGTGGGACGTAGTGGTGCACAGGAGGCTGAATCAGTCATCAATCTGTGCCCAGTGCGTCTCAGGGCTAACATACAGAAGGAACAACTCCGTATGTTCGAGGAAAGGTATATCGACAAGCCGTTGCATGGACAATTCTTTCGAAATGTCCAACAACTTGGTTTGTCGGCAGAGATGACCTTCTCCTTCTTAAGATCAGCCGGCTTGAAATCCGAGACCGAGGGTTTTATCTTTGCATGCCAGGATGGGGTCATCAATACCTTAGTGTATCGCCAGAACATCTTACACCAGGCGGTACAGAGTACGCTTTGTAGATTGTGTAGATGTCATGCTGAAACACTAATGCATCCTTTGGCAGCATGTCCAAGATATGTAGTTTCAGCATACATCGAACATCGTAACACAGCTCTCCGAGTGCTGTATTATCATCTTTACAGCACCTATAGTATTGATGCGACTCCAGTTTTGCCATAGGTCCCCACTGCTGTTGAATCCGTAGTTGGAAATAAGTCGTGCAGAATATACTGGAATTACTCATTTCCGAAGAGCAGGCAAATATCAGGCAATGAGTGAATGGAGAAATTTTAAATTTTTATACTTTATATTCGAAAACATTGATTGAACCGTTCATAAAACGCTTACTTAAAAGTTAAAGAAAATGAGTCTTTTAAGAGTGAATAAAGCGTTTTTCTTTATTATTTTTTTATGTCTTACGAAATAAACTGAAGCTTATAATTAGTTAGAAATTCATTAAAAGTACAGTAAAATTTTTGATAATGAATAACTTTTTTCAATTTTTGTTCGCTTTATGAAAAAAACTTTAATTGAAGCTTTAATACATTTCATGCTTTTAGTTTAAGCGTTTTTAAAACATTCCTTGAAATTGAATAACATTAATATCACTTTTACGATAAAAATAACTGTATGAAATGTTTGCGTAAGTAAACCTTAACGTCTGCAAAGAAATGCTTAAATTTTTGTTTGAACGAAACCCGTATTTATCAATATGCCTTCTACGTTTGAGTATAGGTTACTCTTGTTCACGCAGTAACAATACATATGCGAGCGTAGTGGTGAAAACGTCATCGTAATAAACGGCAGACCCGGGTTCAATCCTTGGTCAGGGTAAATTATTTTCAGGTTCATAGATTTATTTGCGAGTGAAATTATAAAACTATATTCCATTATAACATATCTAACGACACATACATAATAATAAAAGTCAAATTAAATATCTGTAATAATTCGTTCTATTTTTTAAGCTTTACGTACGGGTGAATATAAACGCTCTGAGAACGCACTATGAACGCTTTTAATCTATTAACGCTCAGAGTACGCTCACGTACCTGATCGTGGCCCGCTTAAATTGTCTAAAATCACGTTTAGCATACTTTTTCAGAACGTTTAACGACGCATGGTGTACACTTCTATTACGCTTCTCTGACGCTTAAAGTCCTCTTTACGAACTCTTGGTTCACGTTGCTATTTTTACCAGGGCCCTTTTGACAATTAATGAATATTAAAATGCTGTCCTATAAAAGTTACTTTTCGTCAGATGTTAAGCGCACACTTTACTAGAATTTGTCAAATGTTTGGGATCAGAATTGTAGATTAATTGTTACAACAAGATCCTAAAGATACTGGTTTCGGTTTCTTTTTTAACAAATATGACACCTTACAAAATTTTTAACGTTTTTTTGTTTCTGGAAATGAGGTAATTTAAAACGGCATATATTTTTACTGGCATCTCTGACATAATATTACAAAAAAAATACCGGTAACATTGCTGCAACAGTGTTTATGACAAATACGTGTATAAAGTTTTTACTGCATTTCACGGCAGATATAAACATTTTAATTGTCATTCGGTATTACACTACAGTACGTGCACACCTGGATATTTATTTACATGAGCGTGTGCCTTGATTCATTGCATAGCTGATTAAAGTAACTTTTCCTTTGCGGTTTTTCTTGTTTGCTGATAATCCACTTTGGAGATCTGTTATGTGTTAGGTCTCTGTAAAAAGTGTCAAAAATATTGTATAAAAAGAGGCATCTAAATAGTGTATATTTTGATATTATTATATGTCAATATTTTTTCATCTAAGGAATTATAGCGGAAAATGTTGTTTATAGAAATATATTTAAAAGAATTATTAAATTCTCGTGATCGATATAAAAGAGAGTAATATCAAAATTTGTATGAATTATAACTTTTATGGTACATGAAAAATGGTTGGAACTCCGAGAAAACAATTGGAAAAGGATTTACTTACATTATTATTAGTAGTAACTTCTATATGGCCCGTGTGACGCAGTTCCATCCCAGTGAGCAGTTTGATCTATTGGTGGATGTCCGTAGTGAATTACTTCATATGCTACTTTTGGTTTTGTAAGTTTGAATATCATCATGGCCCCGCTTAAGACTAATGATAAAAGCCCAAGTGTGAGAGCTTTCCACGTTTTTAATGCGATTAATGCTAAAGCTAAAGGAACTAAAGCTGTAGCCTTGAACTTCAGTCCCAGTAGAAATGGAATCATTACTTTCTTAATGAAACCTCGACCTATAGTAATTTATATTTTTTCATTAAATAAGAACTAAAAAGTATAATATTAAAACAGTATTATAGGAAAGAATTAAAAGAGTAAAGTTGTTTTTGTTTTAATATCGCTGAGCGCTGCGTTATATAGCATCCTTTTTTTAAGAAATTTACCACCAGTTCGTTTTTATTTATTACTATGATATATTACGTATATATTACTTTTGGTTGAGCAAATAATCACACTCCTTTTCGCATATTTGATAAATAATGTACTCTTCGTCAAACTTTAGAAATATTATGCAAACGTAACCTTGCAATAAATGCATCATATAATAATTTCAGTTCTACAGAATGCGCACAAAAATAATAAGATATACAGGGTCATCGAAAAGTATCGGACCCCCCTAATATCTTCAGTTAGAATGCACTTAGGAGAAAATGTCCAATAGCAAAGTTGTATGGTTTCAGGCGGGGAGTAAGATGATGACCTTGACTTTGACCTTGACCATGTCCTTCAAGGTCATTTCAAGGTCAATCTTATTTTTTTAAATAGAACCCCCTACATTTTATTGCATATTCTTATAGCTTATCTCGAGAGCTTTCCAAAACACTATAATAAAATATTTTTTTATCAAGTACTTTTTGAGTTATAAAGGTTTGAAGTTAACAATTTGTTAACTTCAAACCTGTATAAATGCATTCTTACTGAAAATATTAGGGGGATCCGATTAATGTATTTTCTTTAAACCAATTAATTGGTCTCATTATTCCGCGCACAAAAGTATTAAGGTTATGATTACTGAAAACTAAATAATATTTTACAAGATATTCTACATTTTGTGTCAAAAAATTGTTAACTTCAAACCTTTATAACTCAAAAAGTACTTAATAAAAAAATATGTTATTATAGTGTTTTGGAAAGCTCTCGAGATAAGCTATAAGAATATGCAATAAAATGTAGGGGGTTCTATTTTATTACATATTCTTATAGCTTATCTCGAGAGCTTTACAAAACACTCTGATAAAATATTTTTTTATTAAGTACTTTTTGAGTTATAAAGGTTTGAAGTTAACAATTTTTTGACACAAAATGTAGAATATCTTGTAAAATATTATTTAGTTTTCAGTAATCATAACCTTAATACTTTTGTGCGCGGAATAATGAGACCAATTAATTGGTTTAAAGAAAATACATTAATCGGATCCCCCTAATATTTTCAGTAAGAATGCATTTATACAGGTTTGAAGTTAACAAATTGTTAACTTCAAACCTTTATAACTCAAAAAGTACTTGATAAAAAAATATTTTATTATAGTGTTTTGGAAAGCTCTCGAGATAAGCTATAAGAATATGCAATAAAATGTAGAGGGTTCTATTTAAAAAAATAAGATTGACCTTGAAATGACCTTGAAGGACATGGTCAAGGTCAAAGTCAAGGTCATCATCTTACTCCCCGCTTGAAACCATACAACTTTGCTATTGGACATTTTCTCCTAAGTGCATTCTAACTGAAGATATTAGGGGGGTCCGATACTTTTCGATGACCCTGTATATATACTAATCGCAAAATATAATATATAGTTTATTAAACTGTGGCATGCTCAAACAGACGGTTACGTTGAAACCTGAATGCAATATTGACATTAATCAAAACAATTAGTAACATGAAGAATATATGAAGTTCCCTTCATTATTTAATGAAACGGATGCCAATTTCTTAAATTGTTAATTCCGTGTTGAACAAAAGTTACAAACATTTTTTTAAAGTTGTACAGGACCTAATAATTTATATACATACCGTTACCATTGGATGATTCAAGGAGAGGAATGCAAATGCTAGTAGGCTCTGAACTAAAAAGTGATCTAGGGATAATGCCAGAACTGAGAATGGTTTCGGGAAGTGAAATTTTCAGTGAATGAGACAATAAATATGAATCAATTTTGTTCAGCATGAGTGATGGAATAACTTCTTTTCTTGGTGATTCTGGTGGATCATAATATTTATTTCCATTGCTTTCAGTTAGATTTCTTGAACGAATTATTTCTAAATCCTCTGTAAGTGTGAGTTTGTCCACTTCTGCAGCTGTACTTAAATAAGCAAGTACTTTTGGCCTCATGCAGGAGAATACTGACTCATTGTTTGCACATCTGTAACAGTAAATTTTTCATATAAATTATCTAAAAATAATTCTAATATGTAATGAAATATGGGTGCTTCACTACCGGAGTTGCAATACAAGAAGTTCCTCTCCCCTAATGCATAAGAAGGGAAATACACATTCTATAGGAACGGTTAACATGTTCATCTAAATTTTGACTACGTCATCCATTTGTAAGCTTCAGCCATGTATATTTTATTGAAGAGTGAATATTTTTCACTCCGGAAAAATATGGTGTCAACAATTGCATTCTATAGTAAAAAGCCACATGTTATAACAATAATTATTTGGATAAGACCTTTTCGGTAAACTATACTCTGAGCCAGATAACTAAAAAAATATTTGCTTGTGTATTTTTTTGGGACATATTGGTGTAAAACAAAAAACCCATACAGCACAGGAATTTTCTGTAATGTATCGGAAACGTTTCAGAAACGTTTCCGCGAAAATTTGAAATGATTTCAGATGCATAACGGATATGTGTCGGAAACGTATCGGAAATCTTTAAATGTAGTAACCATGGCCGTTTTAGGTAGTCGCAGAAACGTAAAGTTAAGCGCTTTATTACATAACAAAAATACAACGGAAATATAACGGACACGGAACTTGATAAAATGTGTTTTATTAGAGAAATGTAACTGGAAGGTATCGTACAGGTAATAGTTGTATTTATAGTTATTTTTCCCCTTAGTTTCAGAATGTAACGGAAATATAGCGGAAACATATCGAATCCCCATACGATTACTCTTGTCAACTCAGTCGATGAGGTAGTAATTACGATTGCACGAGTGACATGAAGATGTCTTGATAACAACTGTGGAATATTCACCGAGAATTAATGACGTTGGATGTAAATTAAGTTAGAAAACATTGTCGTTTAGGAAATAGCGGTCGTAATATTCAAAAAACGTTTAACATCTGCAATGTTTATAATACGTTTCTGTAATGTTTTCGAAACTTTTTGTGTTGTACCATTTTAAAAACATTACAGAAATCTATTATGAACATTGTTGACTTGAAACGTTTTGAAAATGTTTTTGTAATGTTATATAAATTTATTAATCTATATTTCCTGTAAACGACTAATTTTTTTGCGTACTGTACAAAAAATCATTGTATTTTCACTACGTTAATGATTGAAAATAAATTAATTATATTGACAGATACATAAAATACAAGAAAAAAGAAATATATTGTTTTCGTTTTTTTTTTAAATCTATTTATCTTTAAAATCTGAATTCCACATATTTTCCATCTTACAATAACCTTTTGTAAATTGTAGATTTGTAGATTTTTTGTAATTTATCGATTTTTGTAAATTGCAGGTTTATTTATTACGTTCTCTCCAATAGTTTATTAATAATAATGATCGAAAATCTGCTAAATTAATTTTTAACAAGTCACTCACTATATTTGGTTGTCATGAGCAACACGATCTTTATATACGTTTGAATAATGAAGTTCAGTAGATGGTCAATGGGTGGCAGGAATTCAAGATTGCCGCTAGTACAGTCTATTGGCGATGTAACCTAACGTTAAGCCAATAAAAAAAACTAACTAACTAGTACAGTCTAGTCTGACAGTGTGACTCTATACTACTTTCATTTGTATGCCATGGCAACGAAAAATGTAAACACATCAAAAATTAATTGAATTAACTGAATATTAGAAAAAGATAAATAGACTGGAAAAAAACGAAAACTAGCAAAGGTCGAGGTTCGTAATTCTTATATTCAACATTTAGTTTTTCTTATATTTCATGTATGTTTAAATATTAATTTATTTTCAATCATAAATGTAGTGAAAATACACTGATTTTTTTTACAGTATGCGAAAACCTATTAAATATATAATCGACTTGAAACGTTATGAAAATATTTTTGTAACGTTTTATAAACACACTAACCTATATTTCTATAAACCACAAAGTTCTATAACCTAATACACTTTAAATAAATAATTAATTTTCTTTCAACCATAAACGTAGTAAAAATTCAAAGATTTTTTTTACAGTATCTAAAAAAGTCGTTTCCAGGAAATAAAGGTTGATGTGTTTATATAACGTTACAAAAACATTATATTTTCGTTACATCCAGCAACTAAGGAAGCAAATATATCCGTTATGTTTCTGTTATCATTCCGTAAATGTGACCGTCATCGCTGTGTTACATAACGAAATTCACGTTTGTTACGTATCGGTTATATTCCAGTTGCACGTAAGCAATATAACGTGCTTGCCCCCTGTAAAATTTCCAAAACACTTTCTTTATTTGATTTTTAGCATAAAGAGTTTCTTTCGTTGATTGGCAATCTTATTATTCTTTTTAATTTAAGCCATAAACAACTATGTTTCTTTATATTTAATTTTTTTGAAATTATAATGCAATAAAAAGAACACAATGTCTGCATTTCTCAAATTAACAATTTATTTTCGGATACCTAATATTTACAAGAATTCGAGTGTGCCATCTCGAGCCAACTGACTCATTCGTCGCTCCCGGAAATTTGTACAGGCTATATATTGGTGGGGGAATAGCCCGCTTTTCATATTACTAAACACGGCCATGGATACTAATTTAAAAGGTTTCCGATACGTTTCCGACACATATCCGTTATGTATCCGAAATGATTTCAAATTTTCACGGAAACATTTCTGAAACGTTTCCGATATGTAGCTAAACATGCCTGCGCTGTATGGGAATGGTGTAAAACCAACGAACAATGCCAACACAGCGTAATAGAAAGTATTACAACAATATTTAAAAAATATTAAATATAGAAAAGGACGTGTAAAATATTAATAAAATATAAAACAGATTGTATTCGTGAAATCCACAATCTTCGTGGCCATGGAACTTTAAAACCCATATATAAGTTTACATTATTATAACCTTAAGTATTAATATTACAAATTGTTACTTAAAACAAACAAAAACGAAGATTGTAAGTTTGCGTGAAATCGAAAATCAGACACACACGGAAAATCAGACTCATTTGAAGTAGGTATACGTGATCACGTAGTGCACTGTACTGGCAGTTATTGTGCTACTATGTGCTTGGAATGAATGACAAGCTTGAGTCCTCCCGTCCCTAGATCAAAACAAGCCTAAGTCAACTTTAAACAACTTAACGTAGAACAGTGTAAACCTGCTTTATTTCTGAGGACCCCTAAAAACTACTATAAAGCGAAAAAAATAACGGTGTGTGTGCATGTGTGTGTATGTGTGCGCGCGCGCGTGCGTGCGTGCGTGAGTGCGTGCGTGTGCGCGTGCGTGCGTGCGCGCGCTCGCGGTTGTGTGTGTGTTTACATACCCAATATTATGGAAATTACCTAAAGAATATGTTTTGTAACACTTCAATGGTGGTGGCATTTTCGACGTGCGCACTTGTCCATCTCGCTAAGGTAATGAGAATAAGTAGAAAAGGAATGTTCATATTCACTACTGAATTGATCGATTTCAAGACCGAGAACCGAATGCTGCTCTGTTTCAGATTCAAGCGGCTTTATACTCTATAACCGTTTCGCACGTGCTGGGAATTAAATTTACGAACGTGTCGCCTAGCGTCCCATAATATACAAGAATGTATTATTGTCCAGTGTGGCATATTCTGTGACCCGAAGTCATGTGTCCGAACACCACCTGGAATACAGTTTAGTTTCTTATTAATGACATACATTTGATCTCGTTAAAACTTTACAACACTATTAATATTGAAGATCTGATTCAATACAACAATTCTATATTGTACGCGAATTTACATGATCTAATAGTGTTTCACGATCTATATCGCGTATCACCGCTGCATATCAATTGCACTCAAAGCATTTTCAATGTTTAGAATAAGATAGTCCAAGGTTTCATGATTAGCTTAATAGGATTAAAAGTTATATAAGTCCTTTTGTCAACCAATAGGTTTGAACCGTGTTGGCCATTTTTTTATTTATTTAGTTAATAGTCATTATTTTTATGTATTCCTTACTTGATTCAATTTCTGACTCGCTGTGCGTGTCTTTAATTACTTTGTATCTTCTATAATATAAGTGTTACATACTGGACATCCATAAGTAAGAGCCGGTCTTATGACGCTTTTGTAAATAATGAACTTATTAGTACTAGACAATGATGATTGCCTATTAAGGAGTGGGTATAACTTGAATAATGATCCTACGACTCGATGGTTTAGAAGAGTATCCAAGAAACAGATCTGGAATGTTTTAGTTGGCCATTTTTTTTTGGTCAAGGCACTTAACCCCTTTACCTGGGAGCTGGCCTATGATCATGAGTTTAAGGAACGGAAGGAAGGGAAAAATAACCTCAGGGTTGAGCTTTTTTAATCAGTCATTGATTAATTTTTGTGGATATCATATCCTTTTTTGCTCATTTCGTCATCATCAGTTATCGAATATATATACCGGGTGAATAATTCAAGGCCGAACATAGGGGAACACATGTATTAGCTCTCAGCCAATCGCTATCGAGCTTTAGAGTATGCATTATCGCCACCGACCAATCACGGAAATCGTATAACATCTATCAATTTTTTGATGTTTACGATTAAGAAAATGATTTATTTAAAAAATCTATGCATTAAATATGAAAAATGTTAATAATTAAACTATTTTTTAATACGCATCAAATTACTTAATCGAAAAAGTTTTTCGTATAATCATGTAAACATGCGTGAAATTCTAGGTTAGGTTAGGAAAACTGGTATGGTTTCGGAAGTTTCGGAGTGTAGTTCGATGGGTCTGATGTTATGACATATCAGCTGATTCGGAAAAACTTACTTCACAACTTCTCTACAATTAGATAAGTTGCCAAGTGACAAATATTTATAATTTATTTAATATTTAATATGATAATACGATTCTTTGTGATTATGTTTTTTTTTTCAGGATTATTCAAGAATGCGTGAATTAGACTGCTATTAACGAAGACGTTAAAGTTAGTTATTGTTCTGTGATCAGACCCATCAAACTACACTCCGAAACGTCCAAAACCATACCAGTCTTCCTAACCTAACCTAGAATTTCACGCATGTTTACATGATTATACGAAAAACTTTTTCGATTAAGTAATTTGATGCGTATTAAAAAATAGTTTAATTATTAGCATTTTTCATATTTAATGCATAGATTTTTTAAATAAATCATTTTCTTAATCGTAAACATCAAAAAGTTGATAGATGTTATACGCTTTCCGTGATTGGTCGGTGGCGATAATGCATACTCTCAAGCTCGATAGCGATTGGCTGAGAGCTAATACATGTGTTCCCCTATGTTCGGCCTTGAATTATTCACCCGGTATAATGTTTTATTCACAATCTCCCTTCCCTACAGTTAATTACCCTCTACCTGCCATCCCTATAAATCATCTCCAATAACTATATATATATATATATTTATTTATTTCTCTTTTTACTTACTTTTTTAAGGGAAACGAATATTTAGGGTTGTTTTAGGAATGACCTCAACCGCTGGTTAGCGTTCAAAGTCGCACTGCCCCTTAAAGTGGACGTTCAAAGTGCAGTGATGACCTGGTTGGAGGAGGCTGCATTTATACTGAATTTTTACATATACTTACATGCGTTGGACGAAAAGAGAAGATGAGATAGAAAATACATATTTGTGGAATGAGCTTATTGGTTAAAACTTTTGGCGGCAAGAATTTTCTAACGGAAGTCTATCTTTTAAATTTTCCTATTCGTTAAAAAATGAATTTCCGCCGTGTGCAGTAGTTATATTGGATAGGCCATAAAACTCTCAAGTATCGTGTGTACATTGGGCGGCTTCTCTGTTCGCCCAAAGGCATCTAAAAATTAATTTCTAATTTATTCTATAGATTAAAAAATGTAATTTACTTAACTTCGTTTGATTAGGTATGAATTTAGCATTAAAGAACGTCCAAACATTTAATAGTTTGGTTTAGTTTGAAACAAAAATTAATCAGTGTTTTGAGTATTGTTTAATCATATTTCATTTTTATTCTTAACTTAAGTTTATGGTCTTGTTCTTAACGTTATTCACTAATCGCTAGGTTCACTTAATGCTCATTATTAATGTTCATTTTAGTTTTGTGTACTAATAGTCTTTCTTTTTGAAAACGTCTTTGTTCCTTTCTTATCTGTTCTATTTTTATCGGTGGAGAAAAGCCGGCGTTTCATGGCATGACCTATTTACGTATTTTCGTTAGGATATAACACGTTCTATCTAAAACTGCTCCTAAATATTTGATATCTTTGGACCAATTTATTGTTTTATTTCGTGTACTAATTTTCAAATTAATAATTAGTCTTCTTTTTGTGAAAAGTATGGCTTCGGTTTTATTTACGTTGATTTTATTTTCCATTTTTTCAAGATATTTTATGGTTTTTTAAGAGCTATTTGTTGATCAATTGTATCAATTCTATATGACGGCGTAAATAAAGCTGTATCATCTGCAAAATGCTTGTATTAACATATCTATTAAGTAATTCGACATAGCGACTACTTGTAAATGAACTAATTATCAAAATTTTTCTTGGTATACTTCGGTCACTATACTACAAAATTCAAAGAAATGAAAGGATCTAATATATTAAGTCGGTTTTCATTGGAAAACACGTGTTAGATTATTTTTAAATCATCGGTTTTCAGTACAAAACAGTAAGGGGAGTGGGTTAACTAACAAAAATGGTGAAAAAAATTGGTAAACATTGATCAATTGATAAAGATTCAGTTTATAAAGACAAGCACTACTGCTGACGATATGAAAATGACAATTCGGAATGCCTGTGCTAACGTACCTCGTTCTGTTTTGATACGAACTGTAGCTCATTTTCAGCACAGACTCGAACTCTGCATACAAGTCAATGGAGACCTTTGAGCATTTATTGCCTTGAACTTTTAAAAATGATTCGCTCACAAACAAAGCTAACATATAATCAGCCCTTTTCAGGGCTACATGACAGTCTGCCCTTTTCAGGGTTACATGATAATCAGCCCTTTTCAGGGCTAGATGATGTACAAAATCCTTTTGAGCCATCTCCTCGTGGCGTACGTCGGATCGCGTTAATTCCAAAGGTAACAAATTGAAAAAAATTCATTCTGAAATCGAATTCAAGGTCACGGTTCGATTTTCCCTCCATGACCTAGAAATTTTGTCTCTACCATTTTTTTTATTCTGGCCTTGTCACAGGAATTACGATATTGATAAACTGACTGCTTGAACTTGAAACGACTTTCGATGCCCCAACAGAAGATATCATTCTGAACGTAAAATTTCCCGCTCTTTTTATTCCTGCAATAAAAAATGGGGTTTCTACTGAAAAAATCAATGTTGACCTTCAAATGACCTTTAAAATCGCATTCGAGGTCATATTCAAGGCCACCATTCGATTTCCCCCTCGATTTCCTACAACTTCAGTCTCTACCGTTTCTCGATTTTCCTGTATCGATTAAAATGGGACACCTTGTATGTCAAGTATAGTATGGGTCCTAATACTGAGTTAGTAGGTATATATATTTATTTGCCGCGGCATTTATTATGTTAGTTCGTTATTTAACTTTATCTTTCAAATACGTGAAAAAACTCTGTATTGCATCGTGCACTGGGAGAGATACTGAAGTAGCAACCTTGCGCTACATTGCTTCAATTGCCAAAGTTTTCGACATATATCCAAAAACTGTGCCAAAATACCTGTATGTGTCAAATGCGCTGGACAACATACATCTAAGGATTGCAGTAAATCAGCAAATGACAACCATAAATGCGCTAACTGTGGGGGAAATATACATCCAGTTATGCGAAATGAGTGAGGTTTTCTCAAGAGTTCAAAATATTAGAAGAACGAAAAAGGAATTTACGAATTCTCGTATGCAGCATAGATACATAGATACGTTGGCTGCCCAGCATATTGAAAAGAATAATAACAACATACAAACAAGAGGGCAACAACTTATAGCATTTATTATATTCATTAGTTCTTTAACTTTATCTTTCAAATTCCTTCTATCTTTGATATCTTGTTTAAATTTTATATTTGCTTGAATGAATTTATTAAAATTATGCCAATCTGCTTTTTTGTAATCATACAATTTTTGTCGTACTGTTTTTATTTTTCGTTTACCCCGATTATGGTCTGAGCTTAGTAATTGTAACAATTCAGGATTATGAATTATATAAATATTTTTAGTTAAGAATAAATCCAATATACTAGGTCTACCCATTTTTTAATAATATGTTGGCTGCTCAGGGAAGTGCCGCCAGAAAGAAGCTGTTTTCGGATGAAAGGAGCCGTTCTCAGATGAAAGGAGCTGTTTTTACTGTCGCGCGCAGGTTGCTTCGGCAGTCGACGGGCGGCGGTCTGAGCTGGGACATGAAACGAAGCGCAGTGCGTTATTTTTTTTAGTTTGATTTCTATGTCGGGATTTTTTTTATTGTTCATTTACTCAACATTTGTATGTAAAACAATTTCTTCCTTGTTTTATCAAATGCCAAAATTAATTTTAAAAACATTAAACAATATGTGTTTATAGCATTACATATGTAAGAATAGAATTATCTATGATATTAAAATAGCAAATGTAAAATATGATATTGCAATTCCCGAAATAATATACAAAAATTACTAGTCATACATTTTTTAAAAATGTTGTTGTAGTTACCATAAGCTTGTAATTTATTAAGAAAGTCAAAGGTTTCAATTTAGATTTATCTCTATCATTCAAACTCGCTTAATTTAATATTTTATTCATGATATTGAAAAGCGTTTGACAATAATAATATTAATCTTATATGACTTTTTTGATATTTTTGAAATATCTACTACACCTTCCATCTATTTTATACTTCAATAGTTTATTTAACAGAAACGAAAGTATCGTACAAACAAAATTAATTTAGGAAGAAAATATTTGTAATACTCAATTAATACTTATAATATTAACAATACTATTCTGCCGTACCCCGGAAGAAAAGTCGTATCTCCATTTTCGGTGAAATTGGGACAAAATTATATTTATATTCCTTATAATGCAATGCATTATTTCCTGAAAGAAAATATCTGAAATATTTGTTATTAGCTACAAAAAAAAGAAAAATACTTTTATTAGAAATACAGTATTTCTGGTATAATTTGGCTAAAAGAGCCGCAAATCCAAAAATGAATGTATTTTATTATAAAATCATATCGGAAGATTCCTTGTATAATGAAATACGCTGTATATTTTCTAAAATTAATCGTTAAATTAAGTAATTTAGTTTTCGGTTAGAATCGGTTTATTGGCGATACGTCAAAACCGAAAAAATGGAGATACGACTTTTCTTCCTGGGTACGGCAGTATTGCTTTTATACATATATTATATGTCATTCTTGAAACGAGTAAATTATTTGTAAAAGGAAATGATGTCGGTATTTATTTAATCCTTCATTCAATATTTGTAATAATAATAATTTTTTACTCATTGGCATTCCCGGTAAACAAACAATAAGAACTATACATTTCACAATATACACTGTACGCATACTTTACGTTACACTCAAATTTTCACCAGGATGAACATTTACTGCAGTACGTAAGTATCCCAGATAGCAAAGCGTGAGTCTCACAATGTACTCACATTTGAGATGTGATTTGTGAGTGCATATCAGTGCTCTCAGATGGTGTCTATTTCACGCGCAACCTCCCGTGCGCATCTGCCTTCGGCACGCTTCGGCCGGCTGAGCTGAACGGCGGGGAGGAATATAGCAGAGGCGCACGAAAAATTTAAACAAATGACGACCGACGGAAGAACATGTGCATTCTTTCAACTTTTCACCGTATCACCTTCGGTGGTTCCGTGGTACATGCGCTTGCCTTTCGCACTGGTGTTCGAGAGTTCAAGCCTAGCAAATTTCAATTTTTTTTTTTTTTTTTTAATAGTAGTTTTATATATTCTGTCTATAGGTATAAGATTATTACTATTCAGTATTAATTATTTTAACAATATTAATTAGTCGAGTACATTTCTTATGATATATCTCAAAGCGATATATGTAATTTTACGATAATGTTATTTATGTTATTAAATTCTTTTACTATCATCTGTATATTCAAAAGAAAATATTAAAGAATAACAAGTTTCTCGTATTGTTGAATACTACATATTATATTTAATTTAATGCCATGAAATATAAATAATCCGAATTAAATCTTGCATTAAAAAATATGTGTTTGTTGTAATTTAAAAAACGGTTGATTTACTAATGAATGATATTACTTTAGCTGTCATTTGATTTATACAATAACTAAATACCATAGTTTAAATGCAACTCTCTGGCCGATAATGAAATAAAATAGAAAAATTGTTGATAATTTAATATCTACCTGCATTATGTAAAATTCTGAGAAAAAAAATACAGAAAAGTGAACTCTGGTTCGAGAATAATATTTCATTGCAGATTTTCCAGATGAGACGTAAGCAAAGAATTTTTAGAAGGATATTTATTACAATTTGAGATTTATTATTATAATTCTATGTAATTTATACGATTTCAAGAGTTCAATCAGTTATAAATTCTTGATCAAATCGCATTCAATTTTGTTAGTACTTTTTGAAAGATATTACAATTAATACATGGTCTTTAATTTGTCTGTATATTTAATTCAAAATAGGATCAATAGATGCCAATTACAATTACAAAATTTCATCAGATTTCACGTATCTCATACCGTTTACGAGATATTGCGTAATTTTGAAAATAAGTGTCAGTTAGGTGTCCAATAAGTGTACAAATACATTTCATTTAAGTGTACAACACTTTTTGGACTCTTGTGTATTGAACGCTTAAATAAAGTGTACCATTTCCGACAGAGCACTGCTAAATGTAATTGGAAATTGGTTTGAAATAAACATTTCACATTCCAAATTTTGAATCAAAAGTCATTTGTGGCTTTTATTTTCGAAAATAACTTTTTGTAATTGAAATGAATAATTACGAAATGAACATAATTTTAATATTTTTCCGGTGCAAAGCGGAAGTTATTTTTTTTTATAGATTCATTTGAATTAAAATGAAGAATCATTAAGACATCGTATTCAAATGAATTCACCAGACTTTAATTGTTGTATTGATTTATTTTAAATTCATTTGGATTAAAGCAGGCATTATTTTGCTAAGTCATGTATTGAAATGGATTCATTAATTCCAGATATTAACTGTTATTATTTATGGATTCGATTGTATTAAAAAATTATCATTTCAATCGTCATTTGTATTCAGATGGATTCACGAATTTGGCCTTTTTCGATTATTTATAGTAGTTTCGGCAACGATATTATTTATGTATTCCTTGGATTCATTTGGATTCATATTTTTGTATTAAAATAATAGTGAAGTATTTTTGGATTCAAATGTATTCGAAAATTTCAAATAGCGTATTCAAAGCGAAAAATTAATCCAAGTCATTACATTTCAATACAATTTCGATTGCTGGGAAAGGCGCTGCTATATACCGACTCGTTATTTTAATCAAATTCGTTTTCTCTGACGGCGTATATTCAATAAAAGCATATTTTTCAGAAAAAAATTCATTATTTTACATTAAAAAATGTATTAAAATTAATACAATAACGAAAGAAAACTAGCAAGAATAAATGTTGTAGATAACAAAGTGGACTGTATGAGTAGTACAAAAATTTCTTGTGTACTCCCGCTCGTTTTTAACCAATTTTTCTGAAATTTGACGTACGTTCGTAAAAAATGCATAAAAATGCCTAAAATGTATTTGGACTTGACTTTATATTTACTTTTTGTTTAATATGAATATTTTAGGTTAGGAACTGACGTTATCGACAGAGCTCCTTAAGGGCATGCCGTACTGTCCAGTCTATAATGTAGGATTTAACGATAAAAAATGTCAATTAAAAACGATTGATAATTACTTTTTCAAAATTCGGGTGATCGAGCTCAATTGGTAATTACTTCATGTAATACCCTACCAAATATAAAATAAATTAGTTGAGAACTGCCGAGAATTTTATGAAAAATGTAAAAATCATCTTTTTAATTACCAAGTGCGTTTGCTCACCTGAATTTTAAAAAAGCGATTCATTTTTAATTTACATATTTTTTTTCCACCTTATAGTTATAACCTTTGTATACCTATATCCTTAATATTTCATTGCAGATTTTCCAGATGAGACATAAGCAAAGAATTTTTAGAAGGATATTTATTACAATTTGAGATTTATTATTAAAATTCTATGTAAATTATACGAATTCAAGAGTTCAATCAGTTATAAATTCTTGATCAAATCGCATTCAATTTTGTTAGTACTTTTTGAAAGATATTGCAATTAATACGTGGTCTTTAATTTGTCTGTATATTTAATTCAAAATAGGATCAATAGATGCCAATTACTTAGTGGATTTGACATTCTACAATTCTGTTAAAGTGTCTCAATAATATTAATATAAAATCCAAATGGCTTTGTCATCCCATTTTACTTTAATTTAAGCATACTAATGATTTTCAAATTATAAAAATTGCATACAGATGGAGAAATGCACATTGACACGAAAATTTAAAAGTATATACATATGAGAAAATCCCATAAACTTTTAAATTTGTGTGTCACTGTGTATTTTTCCATCTGTGTATTTTTATACTTTTAAAGGGATTATTATGAAATCATTAAATATACTATAAATATATCCGTATATAAATATCACGCGTCATTTATTACTAATTCACATTCACATATTCGGATTTCCTCACCACCATTGAGGTACCGAATTCATCCCTGGTTAAGACAATTTTATTGTGAATTAAATTCTGATCATTATTATCAGTGATTAGTAACCAGGGATTGGTGCACTTCTTTTTTTTTAAGTGGAAAGATCGACTGTAGCCATAATGAAAACCACTTTTCCCACATCTTAGTTCAAAGTGTCAAAATGTGAGACGAAATGCAGCTAAGTTTCAATATATTATACGAGTGCGGTGTTTGAAATTGAAAATTTGAGTGCGAGGTAAGAAAGTAATTTAATTACCGAAAGCCCATCAATACGAAGGTTCGTATTCAAAAAAATGTATAAAATAAATACAGATGAAATAATAGGGAATTATTTATATAAATTATCAGATTTTATGTTTACTTTTTGTTTAATATGAATATTTTAGGTTGGGAACTAACGTTATCGACAGGGCCTCTTAAGAGCATGCCGTACTGTTCAGTCTATAATATAGGATTTAACGATAAAAAATGTCAATTAAAAACGATTGATAATTACTTTTTCAAAATTCGGGTGATCGAGCTCAATTGGTAATTACTTCATGTAATACCCTGCCAAATATAAAATAAATTAGTTGAGAACTGACCGAGAATTTTATGAAAAATGTAAAAATCAACTTTTTAATTACCAAGTGCGTTTGCTCACCTGAATTTTAAAAAAGCGATTCATTTTTAATTTACATTTTTTTTGCATAAATTCCTACCTTATCGACTACATAAGGTAAAATGCGCATAGTTTGAATTCATTCAAAATGTAGGTTTTTTTATAAAATTATGAAAACTATTTATCAGAATTATGCAATTGAAAACGTTAAGAATTAGTAACACCCGTGTTAGAAGTTTAAGGCAACAGAATGTAGGCTAAACTTACCCAGTGCTCCGATAAATTTTGCAAAGAATATTTTACATCTTCCAAGGCAGCCGTGAGAATTTAATCAAACAACAATTCCACCTTATAATTTGGATATGAATCCAAATGAATCCAAGGAATACATAAATAATATCGTTGCCGAAACTACTATAAATAATCGAAAAAGGCCAAATTCGTGAATCCATCTGAATACAAATGACGATTGAAATGATAATTTTTTAATACAATCGAATCCATAAATAATAACAGTTAATATCTGGAATTAATGAATCCATTTCAATATATGACTTAGCAAAATAATGCCTGCTTTAATCCAAATGAATTTAAAATAAATCAATACAACAATTAAAGTCTGGTGAATTCATTTGAATACGATGTCTTAATGATTCTTCATTTTAATTCAAATGAATCTATAAAAAAAAATAACTTCCGCTTTGCACCGGAAAAATATTAAAATTATGTTCATTTCGTAATTATTCATTTCAATTACAAAAAGTTATTTTCGAAAATAAAAGCCACAAATGACTTTTGATTCAAAATTTGGAATGTGAAATGTTTATTTCAAACCAATTTCCAATTACATTTAGCAATGCTCTGCCGGAAATGGTACACTTTATTTAAACGTTCAATACACAAGAGTCCAAAAAGTATTGTACACTTAAATGAAATGTATTTGTACACTTATTGGACACCTAACTGACACTTATTTTCAAATTTACGCAATATCTCGTAAACGGTATGAGATACGTGAAATCTGATGAAATTTTGCCATGATGTGCGATGATTCAGCTGACATACACAATTAAAAAATTGCATAATTTTAGAAATTTAAAATTTTGAAAATTCTCGAATCAATATAGAGATCAAATAATTTAGAAAAATAATCACAATATTTATTTTACCAACAAAAATATCTACTATCTACATGCCATTCGTTCTTTTCAAGAGTCGATCAGCAAATTATTACAAAAATGTAAAATATGGTAATAAATTTAGCAGATTATTTTTATCTACACAATTCATAAAGGCTCCACGTTCAAACTATTTGTTAGTTTCGCATCATCTTTTACAATAAGGAGGTGGTCGAGTGATTACGGCACGAAGTTGTTGTGCGGGAAAGCGTAATTTTTAAAAATCACTTGAATTAAATAAATGAAAAAAATTCAAGTTTCTAAATATAAAAAATAAATATGCAATTGCATCGATCTTTTCAAATTTAGAGTTAAAATTTAAAAATAAATTTCAAAATCAGGTGATTGTCTCAAGAGGGTATATATACCTTCGCAGTGTAAACTAGTTCCGTGACACTGAATTTTTCGCGTTTTTGTTATGCATTCTTTACTTTCGGAGGTGGAAATTAGTAATAAATGACGCATGATATTTATAGTACATTTAATGGTTTTATAATAATGCCTTTAAAAGTATAAAAATACACACATGGAGAAATACCCAGTGACACACAAATTTAAAATTTTATGGGATTTTCTCATATGTATATACTTTTACTTTTTTGTGTCAATGTGTATTTTTCCATCTGTATGCAATTTTTATAATTTGAAAATCATTAGTATGCTTAAATTAAAGTAAAATGGGGTGACAAAGCCATTAGTAAATCAACCGTTTTTTAAATTACAACAAACACATATTTTTTAATGCAAGATTTAATTCGGATTATTTATATTTCATGGCATTAAATTAAATATAATATGTAGTATTCAACAATACGAGAAACTTGTTATTCTTTAATATTTTCTTTTGAATATACAGATGATAGTAAAAGAATTTAATAACATAAATAACATTATCGTAAAATTACATATATCGCTTTGAGATATATCATAAGAAATGTACTCGACTAATTAATATTGTTAAAATAATTAATACTGAATAGTAATAATCTTATACCTATAGACAGAATATATAAAACTACTATTAAAAAAAAAAAAAAAAAATTGAAATTTGCTAGGCTTGAACTCTCGAACACCAGTGCGAAAGGCAAGCGCATGTACCACGGAACCACCGAAGGTGACACGGTGAAAAGTTGAAAGAATGCACATGTTCTTCCGTCGGTCGTCATTTGTTTAAATTTTTCGTGCGCCTCTGCTATATTCCTCCCCGCCGTTCAGCTCAGCCGGCTGAAGCGTGCCGAAGGCAGATGCGCACGGGAGGTTGCGCGTGAAATAGACACCATCTGAGAGCACTGGTGCATATATATGCGTTCACATTGAGAGTTGTGCGTGACAAATGTATTGCGCATGTGCGAAAAATCTCCGTTCCGGCGCATAAATGAGTTTTTAGTGATCCTCTCTTACAACGCATTTTTTCCTATGATTGGCTGATAGTGTACCAATGGGCGATCAGCGCAGGTGGAAATTGGTGTCGATTCGAACATAACTACATACAGCCATGGTGGAAAGATTTACCGAGTCACGCAGTGAGGAAGCAATAAAAACAAAATACATATTTAGATTCTGTATTTATTACTATATTTATACTTTAATTTTATAAACAAATAAATAAATATATTTCATTGTTAAACATTTTTAAAAACCATTATCCCTTTAAAATATACATTTTTCTTTATATAGAAAGTAGGTGAAATTTGTTACTTGTGGGTTTTCAGGGTCGCAGATCGTGATTCTGATAACGAATTAGTGATCAATGTATAACAAATTTGTCATAAACTATGTTTCCACCGGATTCCTAAACTACTGTTCAAAATTTTGTCTGCGAATTGAAATTTTTTAAAAACTGACCTCGGGTTCGTAATTTATGACTGAAAACTTCATAGAAATTTTTTCTACTTTTTATATCATGTAATGTAGTTAGAATTGCAGGAATTTTGAAAAACGGTTACATGTAGACTGCATTTTATTATATCAACAGTATTTCTATTAATAACAATTTTAAAGGCTTCAGTATCTTTTTTATCAATTTAAAAAGCTGCAGTAACTATCATATTCTACATGCCATAAAGAATTTGGCTTTAGTGGCTGCTAAATCGACTCCGTTGATAACGTCACTGACTAACCTAAAAATGCAAATTAGGCAGAGAGTAAATAGATTTTCATGCCCAAATCTATTTTGAATCTACTTCACGAATTTTTTATGAATATATGTCAAATTTCAGCTAAATCGGTTCAGAAACGGTCGACAATTCGAAAGAATACATTTTTGTAGTGGTCAAACAGAGCGCGATGTTACCTCCGAAATTTATTCTTCTGGATTCTCGCTCATTTCTGAGCTGAAGTCACTGAAATTTAACCAACATTCATAAAACAGCTTTAAAATAGTAATAATATATCCGAATAAGAAAGAAAAATATCGTAATGGATAAGTAAGTAAAATACCCTATTTCATATTACAATGTAATACAATAATAAACAATGTGACTATTAGCTACCCAACCATTTTGTAAAATTTTTTGAAAAATCTATGTACAGAATGAACATGAATGTTCTTGATCACTGAAATAATTGCATTTCTATATAAAAATAGTATGTTTTTCAATTCATTTAAGGCTTCAGTAGATAGAAATTTCTTAATTTTAATAAAAAATATAAATATACTTTTATAAAAATATACAATATTTTTTTTGAAAAGCTCAATAAGCTTTTGAAAATATCTTTTATGGTTGCAGAAACATTTTTTTAGTTATTTTTTCGAATTTGTTATTTCTAAGAATCTGACATGAATTTACCCTCAAAATCGAGCAAGGAAAAATATAAACCATTTCAATCATTTAAATTTCGAGGGGTCAAAATAACACAGGAGCCTCCCTTTAAATTTGATATTGAGTTCAAACACGTAACGATCGAATTCACGAGATGCAAATGGAATGTTGTCATATTTGAATGCGGTTGTGAAACCGATTTTAAAAAATATCTGATTAATCTTATGGATTATATGACTGGATATTTCGTTATTAAGTGATATTTCAATCAAATAATTAGCGTATGCATTAATAAGTGCAATAACATGTGCCACTACATGAAATTTCTGATGTTTCTTCCTGATTTAACGGTTCTTTTTTCATTTTAATGCTCTTCGAGTACTGTGATTTACATGATAACCGAAATGGAAAATATCAATAAATTTACGTGAACGTAGATGATTTGAAAGTTGTTAAAAAAACTAGTCTTTCAAGATACTTTGAAGCCTCACATAGGTTGGAGATGGGTCTCGTGTCGTTAAGGGATGTTGATATTTTAACTTTATTGAGCGGATTAATAATCACGAGTTTCCAATTTAGCGGAAAAGTAGCGGATTGGAAGGAGAAATTAAAAATCTTTTTCAAAGTTTCAGATAAGATTGTGTTCCCTAGAGTAATGCATAAGGCTGATAATGAATTCCGGCGATCTCTTTAATTTCTGTTTAGACGTTGTGTTGGCTATTTGTTGCCGCACACATTCGTTCTCAGGTCGAACAAATTTTTTGTACCATTTTTTTAACCATGAAGGCGAACGACGAGGTTTTATTTTTAAAAATACTTATCTCACAAAAAAATATTTCAAACAAAAAATGTCGAACACAACATTTTCTACCAAAAAGGTTGTATCCGTTTTTTCGTAATACTAACGGTAAGTGAGTAAACGAACAGCGAATTCGGGGAAAAGGATAGACAGGACGCGCGTCTGGGCTCGGTACTGCTGGTAGCGAAATTATGGTGCACAGGCCACTCGGCATCGTCAGGCCGGGGGTAGAACCACCCAGCACACAAGCATCATCCCGATTCACTGCTTTTCGAACCGTAGAAAATAGCCAATTACAAAGTCGCAAGTTCTAAAAGCAATGCGTGAACCGTGGTCGTGCTTGCGTGATGGGAGGCTCCGCTAGACCCCCCTTTTTTATTCTACCCTACACTCCAACCACCATGGGTGGCTTTGGAACCTACATACGAGACATTCGGTGTATCTGTAACCATCATATGTACCACTATATAATATGTCAAAATGTACCAAATCCTCGTTACGCACTTCCAACACTTAATTTCGAGAATAGCTTTAATACTACAAAAAAATGTATACAACCTTTATTTCAGCGAATTTTATGCTCTATATTTTTTGTTTCACGTTATGATTAAACAGTGCAATTTATTTAAAAACTACAATTTTTATTTCTTAGCCCTCTGTAAATGACGCCTTAAAAGTAGGTTACAAGAATGGTTTGTCGTTTCAAATTGACTTATTAAACATATGCACCATAGCAAAAAAGTGTGCTGTAAAGTAACAACAACAACATTTCTGTGAATTTGCCCATATCTTGTTCCAATGGTGCACTATTTTCTTCCAGTACTTCAATTCGTTTGTCTTGAGAATCGAGTCATGTCAATTGGAATTTCCTCAAGTTTAGCATCAATACTAGTAAGGTTATTTTCTAAATCTTCTAATTTTCGCAGACGAATCTCAAGGTTATCAAATTTATCTAGTATTCTTAAAATGATAACAAGTATTGAGACAGTGTTTTCTGTACTGTCAATTTTTGGTGGTAAGGAAGGCTGCGGTTTAGCATCTGTTTCAATATCATCTGTGCGCGAGGCTAGTAACGGTGTTGGTATTTCCGTGAGATATTAAAATATTGTACTGCAGTGAGTGCATACACGTAT
This sequence comes from Trichopria drosophilae, assembly GCA_030407085.1. Taxonomy (NCBI): domain Eukaryota; kingdom Metazoa; phylum Arthropoda; class Insecta; order Hymenoptera; family Diapriidae; genus Trichopria; species Trichopria drosophilae. The sequence goes on from CM059587.1 coordinate 64,683,713, forward strand.
TGCCTTGCCATAAGCTTTGGCGTTATACAAAATTGTGCGTTTAGAGCGAAATGGTTTATCACAACGATCATTAAAGACAGGGATTTTTTTACTTCGTTATTAGTCCGTTTGCATGGACTCTGACATATGCATTTGAGTGAGCTTCGGTAGAAGGTCCATAGCGGCCCATAGGCTGTGTCGATTTGCACTGAGATTTTTGGTTAAATTTACTGCAGGACTACAGTAGCCGTAAAATGAGTCTCTTCCGACGTCATTAAATATCACTTAAAATTCAAAATCATTAAAAAAAAAAGTTTTTATATACAGGGTGCAGTTGCAATGGCGCGTAAGAGATATACCATGATAAAGAGTTTTGTTTTCTGAAGCCGATGGTGCAAAAAATAATTTTCAGCAAGGTGTGATTCATTTGTAAATTGAATTTTAAAGTTTATTTATTTCGGGAGCATTCTCCCTAACCAGAATTGGGGAAAAAGTGAATGACGACTGCTTCACATCGAACACGTGGCCAGGTGACAGTTGAAAACCCAAATCGATATTGCCGGGAACAGTGCCGTCAGAAAGGAGCGGTTTTCATCTGAAAGGAGCCGTTTTTAATGCGCACCTTCCGCGTGCAGGTTGCTTCGGCAGTCGTCGGCGGTCTGAGCTTGATCGCCCTCGGGAGGGGAGCGGAGCGAGAGGAAAATATATGGTCGGGCGCGCGAAAGTATTAAACAAATGACGGGGGGTTGAACTTTATCAGATACTTCCAAAATTTAAATCATGTATACTCGTCGTAGTCGAGTGGTACAAGCGCATGGGTTGAAGAGCAGCGCGTTATTTTTTTAGATCGATTTCGATGTCGGGGATTTTTTTTTTTTTTTTTATTGTTCATTTACTCAACATTTGTAACGAAAATAATTGTTTACTTGTTTACTATTAGTTATTTTATTTACAAAAATGAATTGTGAAAATAAATTTTTAAAACATTAAACAATATGTTTTTGCAGAATGACATTTGTAAGAATCGAATTCTCTGTAATATTAAAAAAAAATAAATGTACAATATTTTATTGTAATTTCCGAAATAATATACAAAAATTACAAGTCGTACATTTTTTCTAAAAAAGTTATTGTAGTTAATATAAGCTTGTAATTGATTATTTTTTATATGTTTCAAATATAATGTAGACCTTCCATCTAATTCCTAATATCGGGCGGTATCTTTATTTATATATACGGCAACAGTTTATATTGCATTTACGGTAAATGGAAACATCTTTTACAGAATACAGAGTAAACGAAAGTATCGTGGAAACAAATTTAGGAAACAAATCTTTGGAATACTCGATTAATGTCATATTAAAATAAAAAGATGTTTTTTTACTTCTCCAATGAAATTGTACTAAATTACTAACTGCTTTTTTGAACTATTTCAATATTACTGTACAATAATATTTTTATCCCGTTAGAAAACTTATATGATTACACTAACAGCATTCTGTAAATCAGTATATCTGTATAGTGTAAAATCTTATTTAAATTAGTTATACATTTTCACCAATATTTTTTTAAACATTTAAACCCTTTCACGACAATTTTACTTATTTTTAATTAAATTGATTTCAAGAACGTATCATTCAGCAAGATGGTTATTCGTCATTCATTTACTTTGTTTGGCTACATTATGCTATTATTTATAGCTATGGGTTTTCTTTTACGTATTAATTAATTAAATAAATATATTATACTAATAATATTGTAATACACCGATTCAGATATCCAAAATTAGTACATTATGTTTCATATACTGATTTTCATTGACCTATTAAAAAACCACATGTTTGGCACAAGACTGGGTATATGGTATTTTATTTATCAACAAATTGTCCAATTTCATTCCCGACTAGAAAAGGTGATAATTAATTCGTAATAATCATTTCGTTGAAAAATGGTTTAAATCTGATTTTTCCTTTTATAACAATATACAATACATTTAGTTTACTATATTTATAACAAAATAGTAAAGAAACGTTCGCAAAATCCAAAGGTTTATTAATAAATAGGTTGTATTAACAAATTTCTGAATTAATAAAATATTTGTTGCAATTGCAAATTTTAAGAATAAGTTATATACTGATTTTTCAATAACATTTAAGTAAAGGCAAAATTGGAATTGAGAAATTGGCAAAAACAAATATTCATGTTAGGAAAGAAATTATTAAAATATATATATATATATATATATATATATATATATATATATATATATATATATATATATATATATAATGGTTTATATGATCGACACCATCGCTTTAATACACAAATTAAAACTATATGTTATTTATAGTGTATATGTTATATGTTAAATATAATACAATTAGGATTTACTATTTTACCGGAATGAAGATATCTTTTTTTAGAAAGATTATTTGTAAAAGGGAATGTTGCCGATATTCGTTTAATTCTTGATCACAATATCGATTTTAATATATTATTATTAAATGAATTCAATAGATTTATTATTAGTAGTGTAGCTACAGGGCTTCTGGATCCCCCCACCCTACCTCCCATCGATGATAGTGTGATGGAACAATTGCGCAAGTAGGCCGTCAGAAGGTCAGTAGTGAAAGGAGGTTATTATAAACAATTTCATGAATTCTTATTACAAATTTCAAAGCTGTGAAGGTCGAAAAACATAGGTAATTTAATGCGTTACATTGTCGAATGAAAAGAGAAGGTAAAGGTCAACCAATATTTATTATTTCATTAGATAAGAGTCGGCGTGATGGTCGTGCGGGCTAAGGCATCAGACTTAGTCCGCCCGAACTGAACGTCGCGAAGGGCCCGAGTTCGAATCCCCGTCCTGCAATTTTCTCTGCTTATGTCCAGTGTGGAATAACCGGGGAACCTTGCTGGGCGAAGGTACGAATTTGGGACCGCTGCCGACCCCCGTCGGCAGTTATCGGGACCGTCAGCGTCTTATCCGCGGTCGGTACGTCGTGGGTCTTATCTCGGATAAAGAGGAGATAAGCCCCGCGTCGTACTCGCTAAGGCACAGACCGCCGAATCTGCTAGTGGTACCGATATTGGGGTAGGGGGGACTGGCTCTGGGCTGCTCTGTTGTGTTGTATATGCCTAGTTCTGTCATTGTACTGTCCGTCTCTGTCCTGTACCTCTCCACCCGAGAGCCGACCCGCAAATAGACAAATCGTCATTAACGCGGGGGAAAATAACCTGTCCTTTGTCCTTTGTCCTTGTCCTTTATTTCATTAGATATTGTTATTAATAAAATGTTTTTAATAAAATGTTACATTGTCATTGAAAACGACATCTTTCTAATGCGTGATCTTACGTGTTGACCGTTACACATTAGTATTACCATGTGTCGAAAAACAAATTTCAAAAGTCGCCTTCATTAAAGGTCAGATATTGATATATTATAGTCGCTTCTCCGTGTTTATGTGGAAATACATCGATTTGTTTTCCCGAAAATTATGAAATTTTATACAGGTCCAGACGCGTTTACAAGGTCATTGCACAAGTTCTTCAAAACATTTCCTCTTTCCCAAATTTAGGCAATCCGTGACGTAATAGAAAGGAGGTAGCCTAATTCAATCATTCCAATGTAGTATTGCCATATGTGGACTGTCGAAAAACAAATTTTAAAAGTCGCCTTCATTAAAGGTCATATATTGCATCATTATATTCGCTTCTCTGTGATTATGTAAAAATACATCGTAAGCTAGGAACCGTATTGAGAGTGATTGTAAAATGACCTTTTCATCATGCGTCCTACTACCATCTCTCTCGCTCTCGCATACTCTTTGTTCGATCCATTAACTTTAGCAGTACAGTCGAGCCCCTCTTATATGGCCTTCACTCATATGGCCTTTCAGATATATGGCCTGGACAAGTTTCATTCTTATGGCATTTCTCCTCTCTTGCCTTCCCCCACTTTATGCTCTCCGCGCTGCTTCTGGCGCTTAAAGCGCATGCGCAACTTTAAAGTAAGAGATTTCAATTGTCAACAATGTTATGTATATATATTTTTATACACCAAATCTTCCAGGTGTCTTGAAATAATTTCGGAAAGAAAACGTCGTGCAGCATTAAACAAGTTCAAATAATCTGAATTAAACATGTGTACCTATACGTTAAACATTTTAAAGGAAAAGTGTGTTCTCTCTTTTACAGGTTAAATATATGTTGACATACGAGTTTTCACGAAAAATATTACTGACAACTCATATTTAAGAAATTACTGTTGCGAGAGGATGACATCTTTGTAGTGTCAGTTAATAAAAATCATTATATTACTTAGATAACTATTGTTCATGACTCCTTTCCTCCTGAAACTTAATGTCATCGTGCTTATTTTCAGCACTCCAGTACACTTTAAGTGTCTTATATTAAATTATAGAATTCATTTCTCTGCCGAATTACCTTAATTCACCTTTAATTAACATTAATTTTGTAATAAATTTTTCATGCTCATTTTGCAAGGATGACTTTGCGAATGAAGTTAAAACCGAGCGAATAGTTCATGACTCGAGTCGAAGTTCATTGAACATTGGCTATTTCAGTTCAAATTCTACGTTCACATACTAAGTATATATTTACACAATGTATGTACTTTAATGGAAGTATTTACTAACTTAGCTCTGAATTCTTCGCATTCATTCATAATTTAAATTGTAAATTTAATAAATCATTAAATAAAATATATGAATAAATGCTCATTTCTTACAGAATAGCCTGATAACATCAAAATGTTTTTCAATTGTAATTTGAAACAACTCAAAATAATTTAATAATTTTATTGTAATATTTTGTATTTTTTTGACCGTTTATATTATAAATAAATAAATAAATAAATAAATAAATAAATAAATAAATTATACATGCATTTTATTTTATAAATATAAGAATATAAATGAAAATGAAAATGAAAATGTCAATAAATGAAATTAACAACAAAACATTCTTATGTAACATTTTATTTATACATATAGTAACGATAAACAAGTATTAGTAATAGATATTGGTAATAGTGTGGGTTTCCAGCCTCTCTCGCAAGTGACCAAGAGTCAAGAGGGTGGGTACATCCGCATCCCATTGCGAAGAATAGCAATTGTATAATTGGTCGACACATTGTAATGCATCCCTACTTGGTGGGATCATCACTTCGGTACTGTTGCTTCTTTGATCTAGCTGATCTTCCTCAGTTATTTCTTCATCGTCTTCGTATTCAAAGTCATGGTCTGGATGCATTGTACATTCGATGATTTCATCTACAGTTCGTTGGCGCCATCCACAATCACCACTGTCGCTGTTTAACCAATTATTTACTTCCTCGTCAGTGACAGATTTGAACGCTTGCTCAGCCAAACTACGTATGCTCAGATCGATGCCATCATCCCACTGTACGATAGCTCTATTTTTCAAAATATTATTCCACGAGTTAATTAAAGTGTTTTCAGTCACATTATCCCAAGCTATGGCTAATTTTTCGAAACACTTCACTAAATTCCACGATTTTAAGAATCCTGCAATTTGTTCGTGGCTCTCAGTTTGATTTTGTAGGTCGGCCAGCAAAAATTGACGCAAAAACGATTTTCTGTATAAGCGCTTCAATGCTGCAATCACCCCCTGGTCCATGGGCTGAATGAGGGAAGTCACATTCGGAGGGAGGTATTTTACGCGAATGCATGGATCCACTGCATTTAATTCTTCCTCTGATGGATGTGAAGGCGCATTATCGAGAATTAGCAGAAATCTGTTTGAATCCTTTTCCTTCTTCTTCAATACAGCTGGGACAAACACATCTTTGAACCATTGCATGAAAAGGTTCTTGTCCATCCAAGCATTGTTTTGATTTGCGTATAGTACAGGCAGTGTATTTATGTTATTAAAACATCTTGGCTTTTTTGCCTTGCCGATTACAAAAAGTGGGATTTTATGATTCCCCGCAGCGTTAGCACATGTCATGACTGTTATTCGGTCTTTTGCTATTTTCCTTCCAGGAGCTCTCTTTTCGTCAAGTGAGGCTAACGTCTTGTTTGGCAATCCTTTCCAAAACAATCCCGTTTCGTCAGCATTATAAATGTTCGCCGCTGAATACCCCTCATCAGTAATAAATTGAAAAATAGACTCGCAGAACTCTTCACTGGACTTAGCATCCGCAGACAGCTGTTCCCCTTGCATGCTGAGCTGTCTTATTCCATGTCTGGATTTAAATCTATGGAGCCAGCCACTGCTTGCCTTAAAATCAGGCGATCCATCTAATTTTTCATTAACTGCGAGTGCTACTTGCTGAATGGCCATCCCTGATATTGGTGATCCAACAGCCCTTTTCTCCAAAAACCACGAGAAGACAATTTTTTCCAAGCAGGATTCCTCAACGCCAGTATACCTTTTCTTCTGCGCTGACCCTTGCTCTGCTTTTAACGTTTCAGCATGCTGAAGAATTTGTTGTCGAACTGACGGTTGGTGAAGATTTGTGACAGTTTGTCGGACAATACCGTACACAGCTGCCACCGAACAATGTTTCTCACCCGCATCCAAACGCTTGATAATTTCAAGTTTTTGTTCCATTGTCAAGCAAATTCTTTTTCTTTTTCCTGAAATATGTAAATAAAGATAGTTAATATTGAATATTCCATTTTGAAAAAATTCTACCTGAATTTAGTGTAAAACTAACTTCTATTTAACTATGTATTCAATACGATTTAACTTACGTTTTGGATTCGTGTTCTCTACGTTTTCCATTTTTCACAAATGGAATAAATAAGCCTCTTAAAAAAGATTTTTTCCACAATTCTGTTTGCTCAGTTCAAAAAGATCGCCAAGAACGCCTTACTAACACATACACAATGATTTCGGCTATTCGGTATGAATGTACATATATATACATAGGCATATACATATATTCTCGTGCCCATTAGCTGTTCACTCATAGCGCATGCGCGATAGAATCGTATTAACTCTTAGGAGTGGGGGAAGTGTTCCCTCCCCTCAAGAGGCCCGTTATCTGAAAGTGGAATTCCCGATCGAGCCATATAAGAGGGGCTCGACTGTATACTGTTTTCACGGTCGTCGATTATGCGTCGATCACTTATTCACCGTACATTTGTTTTCCCGAAACTTTCGAAAATGTATACAGGTCCAGACACGTTTAAAAAATCATTGCACAATTTCTTCAAAACATTATCTGTTTACCAAATTTAGGCAATCCGTGACGTAATAGAAAGGAGACATTCTAATTCAAATATTCCAATGTCATAGTTTCTATGATTTTTTTCTCAATTATCTATTGATTTCATTTTACTGCGATTTGGTGGGATTTTTTTTCAGTTTAAATACAGGCTGAGTAGATGTCTTTTACATCAGTTACTTATAGTCAATCATTCTATGTACTCGAAAGACGTTCGTGTTAAAGCTCGTAAATTACAAGAACAAATTAACACATTTTTAAACAAATTGGAAAAATTAAAGTCCGAACTTAAATTCCAATCGGATCTATTGATAATTCATCGTGAAGTAAAAACTTTATACATTTGACAAGACGAATTCAGACGCAGTAGTAGCAGCAATCGAAAAAATTAATAATATAGATGCATCAATAAAATTTTTACCTACTGTAAAGCTATCTGACTTAAGAGTAGGACAATTATACAAAGTTACAAAACTGCGGAAAGTCACAACACGTTATGGATCTCGCATTACCGTTGACCTTAACGGAGAATTATCATGCTTCCTACCTGCAAGATATGCATCAATGTTCCAAATGGATTCCAATACATTCAAGAACTTTGAGCAAATGGTCACGGATAATCATTTATACATGGAGTATCTCGGAGGACGTAAGAATAGTTTAAAATTTTCTAGCAATTAATGCGAGGATGACTGCCGAAACGAAGAAGAAATGGGAATGGTATGTATATTACATATTATATAAATATTAAAAAAAATATATATATATTCTTACTTTATATTTGTCTTCAATTATTAAGTAATCCAAATAATGTAATATTTTTATAATTTATTACTCTTATTACCATAGGTTGGTGATTGGCCTGTTTCATATCATTAGACATCTTCGAGAACACGGCGATTACACAAGGATCAATCTTCTATTAATCTGATGAAGCGTTAAAATATCATTGGCAATAACAAGGATAACACAATTATATTAAAAATATAGTGCTATTTTTTTTTTTTTTTTTTTTTACGGAGGGGGGAAATGCGTTAGGCACCATAGGGGGTTGAAGATGTTCTGTAACCCCCCGTGTGTCGGACTCCCTCACCTTTGATGTTAACGGCAAGGTTTACCGACTAAAACCCTAACCTCCCTTGGCCCTCCGGAATCCACGTGTGCAGTCTGCAGCAGAAAAGTGGCTCCGATATCCATCTCCTCCGCTGCAGACTGCACCGGGCCATTTCGTTTGCAACTGCAACCACTCCCTCTACCATTGGGTTAGTGGTTACAGGATCTCGTGTGACCTCAGTAGACGGAGAGATCCCAGCAGCATTGCTTTCTGCATTCGGCCTGCGATGGAATTTGCATGTCCTCGACAGGCCGGAATGCTTTTGATGTTTTGGAGGAAAGTTGGTCTCATTCCTCCCAGCACTCCAATTATCAGCACGACGAGCTTGATTTTGAATTCTCGATACAGCTTGCGAATCTCGAACAGGAGTTCCTGATATTTCATCCGTTTTTCGTCCTCTTTGCTGACTATATTTGTTTCTGCTGGTGCAGAAAACTCGATGACGAAGATGGATTTGTCATCGAAGTCAACAAGGACGATGTCAGGCTTATTGGCTGATATTTGCCTGCTCGTCGGGAATGAGTAATTCCAGTATATTCGGCACGACTCATTCCCGACAACGGATTCAATATCAGTAGGGACGTACGGCAAAACTGGGGTTGCATCAATACCATAAGTGCTGTCAAGATGGTAATGCAGCACTCGAAGAGCCGCATTGTGACGTTCGATGTATGCTGAAACTGCATATATTGGGCATGCTGCCAAAAGATGCATTAGTGTCTCAGCATGACATCTACACAATCTACAAAGCGTACTTTGTACCGCCTGGTGTAAGATGTTCTGGCGATAGGCTAAGGTATTGATGACCCTATCCTGGCATGCGAAGATAAAACCCTCGGTCTCGGATTTCAAGCCGGCTGATCTTAAGAAGGAGAAGGTCATCTCTGCCGACAAGCCAAGTTGTTGGACATTTCGAAAGAATTGTCCATGCAACGGCTTGTCGATTTGCCTTCCCTCCAACATACGGAGTTGTTCCTTCCGTATGTTAGCCCTGAGACGCACTGGGCACAGATTGATGACTGATTCAGCCTCCTGTGCACCACTACGTCCCACGTTGAAAACCAGACCGAGGTTTCGCGCCGCTCGTTCCGCCGCGTTGTACAAAAACGCCCCCTTCCCCTGAATTTCATGCTGATGTACCAGCATCATCAGGGGATCCTCTGTTCGATTAATCACGTCGCAAGCTGTTTCGAGGACCAATCGGTCATGCATACACTCCAGGCTTAAAAGGCCACGACCTCCCATATTTCGGGGCAAATACAGTCGTTCCACGGAAGATCTTGGATGCAAACTGCGTTGCATACAAATCATCTTCCGTGTGCTTCGGTCAAGATCCCTTAGCTCGTCAACGTTCCACTTCAGTGCTCCAAAAGAATAGAGCACTGGTGATACGGCCAACATATTCGTGGCTGCCACCTTATTTCTCCCGGTCAATTCTGATGACCAGATCTGACGGAGAATGCGCCGGTATTTCTTAATGATGGTGGTTTTAGCAGCCTGCACATCCTGGACATGCCTTTGAGGTACGCCCAGGTATGTGTAGGCTTCTTCGGCGCTAAGGTGGCGGATGACATTTCCGTTGACGAGCTCCATATCGTTGTTATGGGAGCCTGACCTTCCTCTGTGCAAATGAACGAGTGCACACTTGTCCAATCCGAATTCCATACCGATATCTCTCGAGTATGTGAGGGCGATGTTCAGAGATCGATGTAATTGATCTTCGCCTGATGCGTATAATTTAAGATCATCCATATAGAAAAGATGGGTGATCTTATGTACACGTTCACCAGGCGGTCCACACATGTACCCTTGAGATTTCCGGAGAGCAACGGATAGAGGCAATAGTGAGATGCAGAAGAGCAGAGGACTCAGATAATCTCCCTGATAGACACCTCTTTGGAATTGAACTAGTCTAGACATGGTTCGACGCTTGCCCGATGTCATGACAAAGCGTGTTTTCCAAAGAGGCATCAGGTCTTCTACAATTCTCACTATGTTTGGGTGGACATGAAGGCGTTTGAGCAACAAGCTTAAAAGCTCGTGCGATGTTGAGTCATACGCATTCATGTAATCCAGCCAGGCTATCGACAGGTTACGCTTGTACTGGACTGCGTCCTGACAAACACACCTGTCGATAAGCAAGTTGTCCTTGCAGCCGGATACACCCATTTTGCAGCCTCGTTGTTCTACTATCCGTTGCCACACCGGTTTCACGGATTTCTCAATACGTTCGTTCAAGATGTTAGTGAACAATTTGTATAACGTATTGTGACACGTGATCGGTCTATGGTTTCTCGGATCGGACAAGTCTCCCGATTTTGGGATCAGTGTCGTTCGGCCCTCCACCAGCCAGTGCGGAATGGGTTGGTCTCCATTTATGTAAGAGGTGAATATTCGGGCTAGGTGTTGATGGACAGAAGTGAACTTCTTCCACCAATAGTTGTTAATTCCATCCCAGCCCGGCGAGGAGAAATTCCTCGCTCCTGTGATGGCATTTTTCACCTCTAAAGCACTGACGGGTGGGCAATCTTCACTTTGTTGTGTGACTTCGTCGCACAACTCGGTGAAGATTTCAATACCTGGAGTGTCTGCATTAAGCCTAGATGTTCTCTCGTAGATGCTCCCCCAGAATTCCTCAACTGCGGTCATCGACAGAAACTCGCTTGAGGCTGCGATACGATGTTTGAAGAGGTTGGAAGGATTCGTCCAAAATATTGAGTTTTGTCGAATTCCTTCTTCCCGTCTTTGCAGCCTCTTTTTGGCATCGGCCATAACCCGAATTTTATCCGTTAAACGTTGCTTGATGTTGAGCAACTTCAGCTTGTTCAGTGTGTGATAATACTTCCGCAGTTGTTGTGCGAACTTCTTGACTTTAGCCGTAAATGAACGGCCAGATGTTAAATAGTCGATCACACACTGAATTCGGGAAGCGAGTTTCCGTGTCAGTCGAATCTTACCGTTCAATTGAGACGTGCGTTTTGTAATCTGCCGACTCCCCGATATCTGTGTCAGATTTCGCGGAGTCACCAGATCACTTGCAGCCTCGTAAACGGCACAATTGACTTGCCACAGGTCGTAGTCATCTGGAAGAGCATCTAGAAGTAGGCTATTTGCTCTGTCTATTTCTCGTTGTTTAGGCAAAATTTTTGTTGTCAAATTTTTCCTAAACACGAGTGTCGTGCTGTCATAATGTGGAGCTTCTCTCCCAGCACCGCGTACGGGCTCAGTTGTTATTGCCCGCACATCCGGTACCGGTTGACTGCTGGGAACAACGAAACCCGTCCGCCTCAGATAGGCCACATAATCTCTCAGTTGTTGTTGAGAAAAGCGATCTGCCAGTTCGGGATGCATTAATGCAAACCGACTGTGCATTCGCGCCATGTAGCCTCTCTGTTGCGGACAGCTCTCCTCATAGCAGCGCATTAGATCCTGCCTGAGATCCTCCGTCCACTGAAATCGTCCGTGGACATCAGCTGGTCGTCGTCCCGGGACACCTGTTTTGGCTCCTCCACCTCGGGACTGGGCTGCATCCGAAGCAGCCCGATGGTCAGGAGCCCTGCGCGTTATTCTATGAGTAACCGCAAATACAGGGAGTAGGGTGGTTAGCCCTACCCCCCGTTGTTATGCCTCTCTCGTTTGTCTCTTACCTCGCCATCCACTGGGGTTGGTTACCCAATCTCTGGCAAGGTTGCTAAGAGTCCAGGGCCCACCGGCTTTAATAAGCACACGTGGAGGTGAGAGTAGGCCATTTGGGAAGATAGGCTAAGATGCGGCTTTTTGCATAGCCGCATTGTGTTACGCATCATTCCCTTTGGGCCCCTAATTATATTAAAAATAGAGTGCTATTATTATTATTATTATTATTATTGTCATTACTATATTATAAAACGGTTTAAAAATAGAAAAAAAATAAAAAAAATAATGCTAATAAAAGTTTACTGTTTTATTAACCTTCCATTTTAGGGTGTTTGGGATATTTATGTAATAAGTACTCGTGGAATATATTCAATAAACTTTATTTTCAAAATTAAACATTACAATAGTTAATGAATATATTGAAAATACATATTATTATTGGTAAAATTAAAAAGACGTTTCCTCTCATTGAAAATGACACTTGACGCAATCCTTAATCATAGGAGGTTGTCCATCTGGCACGTCGCCGCTGGCCTCAAAATGTGTGTAGCATATTCGACATTCACGTATTTCAGGATGCATTTGCATAGCAGGTGGTAAGCAGGTCCATGCTTCTTCAATTTGTCGTTCAGCAAACATGCAGATGAAATCGATCGGCAGACATTCTATATCTTTTGTTTCCATCAATGCGAGACGTTTCACTTCGTAATAAATCCTTAATGAACGTTGAAGTGATGCAGGCTGTTCAAGTAGATTTCCCAATACCCAATTTTTAAGTATTTGCACATTTTCTTTAGTGCAAGTTGCATTAAGCGAATGATTTTCACACTTCTCCAACAATTCATATTGCTGCTGTTGCTTCAGTTTTTTCAGAGATGGGCAGTCCAAAACGTCGAGATCAATAACATTTTCAGCGTTTAATATATCCTCCAACCAACATTTTTTATCGACTCCTTTTACATAAATTTTGTTGGCACATTTAATGATATGCTCCAAAGTCTCGTTTATAGAATCAAAGGGAACATCGCCAGATTGCCATCGTAAGCCGTGGTAATTATGTATTAACCAGTTATTGACTCTTTTATAGTGTAAAGGTAACCACACCCATTGATATGGCGCTTTAAACACCCAAGTCTCAATATCACCGACGAAAATATTCATTATAGACATTTCCTTCGGTATGAAGCGTTTACCAGGCCCGCGGAATCCCTGCACGTCTACAATGTATTCCATTTCGTATGATACTGATTCACTAGCCATTAAAGTATGACTATATTTTATTCATTAATTAGCCCATGCGCAAAAATGGCTAACCTCCTCTCAAACCAACTTCTTTACATTTCTACTTATGGGATTATATTCTACAATACGATCATGTAAAATTAAACAATAGGCAGAAGTGTTTGCAGGAAAATTTTCTTTTGATTCAAATTCGAGCCGCACGTCGACAGGTGCGTGTTTTAAAGCTTCATTCTGCTTAGAGCAATCAATAATGATCAATGGAGCTTTCTCTAAAAATATTGATTTATTCAATATAGGTTTACCATTAACATTTTTATTATAGTAACTAGCTTGAAAATTGATATACATATCGTATAATAAAGAAAATTGATTATTTGCAATATCAAGGTTTAAATTACCATACGGATAATATTTTGAATTCAAAAATACTTTAACATTACTAATGTTACAGTGATCAAACAGGCTAGCATTTTTCGCCTTGTCATTTTTTCGTGCTGTTTGGAAGCCGATAATAATATATCGTGGCTTTTCTAGTTGTGTCGCTGTTTTCCCGGACCACACGTGGGATGATGTTACCGGTAATAGCGGATATTCATAAAGTTCCCATGTACGGAAACTTAAAGATATGCAAGGATCTTTTTCAATGAAACGTAACAGCTGTACCCTTTCCCTATCTGCCAACGTCACATATGGAACTAACCATTCTATTTTATTCATCTCCATTTTGTAATGTTCTTCTGCATTTTGTATAATTGCGTTATCATCATGTTTAGATCTTGTTAAAAAAAGTTCGTGCTTCGCGTTTACAACTATCTTACGATAATCTTCAGCAAATTCGAGAATCATACTCAAAGGCATGATCACATCAAAATAACCATTATCATTTGTTATCTTTAGATTTGAACTAGATATCCAACCTGCATTGATTAAAACGGGTTCATCATTTGGTGTGTAAGAAGAATACTTCATCAAGCTAGTAATACCAACATTTCTATTTCGATCAATTTCAACACCATTCAACTCATACCGCGCCTCATCAAATAAATGACAGATTGCGTTAGACGTTAGATTAGTATTATTTGCTTTAGTTCCGTCGGTTTTCGTCAATCTTCCACTAATATGTATCAAACTTTTACACGGTAAAATACATAAATCTTGATTTTGCACAGCAATGCGAATTTCATCATTATTACCAAAAGAACTTGTATTGTAAGATTGATGTGAATGTAGCTCGTAATGAGCGACAGATTCGTCGAAAACGACTGGGTTTTGAATGCTGAGTATTGGATCCTCCATTATTGCTATTACGATAACGTGCGATAAGTATGCAAATACAACAACGACAATAACAATCTTTATTATTATTCACTGTTTGATATTGTGATGATAATGTAACTTGAGTCCCAAGCTTTTCAGAAATAGAGTGTTCCGACGTGTTAACGTCTTGCGAATTTGACGACGACTGATATGTTTTCTCCATGATGGGTTATTATTATAGTAACTATTAAGGTTCTGACCATTGTACATAATACCCATTGTTACGTAGATTTAAGATGGAGTCGTATTGTAATTGTTTCTCCACGAAAATTCACCAATTCACCGTTCTGATCAACAATACGCAATAGAATATGATCTATTAATCTGACGGCAACAGGTAGGTAAATGACGTGATTCGGCACTTCTACAATCTTATATCCGGGCGCCACAGTAGGAAAAAATTCATGAATCGTGTGCGCTCTACTGCTATTAATATATGCGCCTGTAGTTATATTGCATTCCACGCGAAGTGCATTAACTTTAATTATGGTTACTGGCAAATCTGAAATGTGCAACTTGTTTGCTTCCAAAATTCGTCTATTAAAGCCCAATGTTCGTCCAATTGAATCGATTGGTGTAAAATCAATGTCTCGATTAGATCTGATTTCACTACGTAGTGTATTATTATTCGGTTTTATATCTAGCGTAATATCACTATACTCCGACAGCTTGTTTCTAATATATTCTGCTATATCCTCAATTTCATAGCTACCGATCGGCACAATAATTTCATGGTTACCAATATGAAATTTATTATTAACGTCAACATTTGGGATTGAATTAAACGTTAAAAGTTCTATCAAACCCAATTCATAATTCTTCTGCGGTGAAAGTTCAATAGGTGGAAAGTATTGCGCTTCCAATACTGAAGACTGCCCCGAGAGCGTCAACGTAAAAGAATCATACATACTGATTGTTCAAATTACACTGATTATCATAATATTTTATGCGATATATTTATACAACTGATACTTGTTTGGACAAAACAGCTGATTGCATAAAAATTTGAGACATAAATGTCCAATATCAAAAATGGCATAGTCTTGAAATTTTTCACGGTTATACATAATGCTACCTACACCGAGATATTTTCCCAACTCAGCAGGTGGGCTAAGGTTTCCAAAGCTGTCAAAATAAACGACTTTAGAACCACGTTTTCGATATGCTACCCAATGTGTCCCCGGACCGCTTGCATCGTCTAAAATTTATGACTGCACATTCATTAACTTGGGGATTCTTTGGTAAATTATTACGCATAAAGACACCTCTAAAATTCGGAATTCCAGCTTCTTTCGAATATCGCAATATATATACATCGGTGAGTGCTCGATGCGGTAGCTTTACAAGTTTTTTCGATTTTTTCTACATTTAACACCTAAACCCGTTTTATATGGTTTTAATTTCAAACCTAGACCATTTTTATAAGGTTTAAGATATAACCCTTTACCTATAGCTATTGTCTCCATAGCACGATTATGCCTCTCACTTTCATGTAACTGCTTTTGAGCAGCTTTTGCATCATTAACAGCCTTGGTTATACCCGCTGCGCCACCGGCTAATGCACCTACAGCACTTAATCCAGCAAATATGGGTGCTAGGAAAGGTAGGAATCCTCCAACCTTTGAAGGTAACGATAGCTGTCGAGTTTTTTGAATGAATCGTTTACCACCTGCTTCTTTTACGGCTTTACGTGCCCCTTTCAAAGCGCTCGATATAACACTTTGAACATTATTACTTGGTGACATTGACATTTTAGCAGCCGCAATAATGTTGTTCAATGATGTTGTTTTCTTTATTGACACTTTTTTCTTCTTCTTTTTCAGTCCCATGCCTAATTTACTTTTTAGTTTCATTGTGTTTGCAACACCCCAAGCTGCCGCCTTTTCTGCAATGCTTGCGTCTTTTGCTAAAACTCGATTCCAAGCCTGCTCCGCTAATATTCGATCGGCCTCGCTTCTACCCGTGGGATTTTCACGAGTTTTGGAATAAGCAATATCGTGTTCCTTGCAAGCCTTATCTAACGGATTTATCCCTGAGTCCCCTCTTGCTAATCGTTGCTTTAATTTTGTACCAGGTCCGCAGTACTGATAATCGGGTATATGAAGTTCTACCGGTAATTTATTAATTAAAGAATTGACCAATCCTTTCCCACTCTTTATACGTCTTTGCTTCTTTATTATCAAAATGCGATTTCATAAACAACCAACAAAAATCCCAATCATCAATTTTGATGATTTAACATCGTCTGTACAAAATAATGCAACTAATCATAAACGACATGGGGAGTTGCTGCCAAATAGTATACGTGCACTTTTCTGTGGCCCGTCTAATTGCGGAAAAACAAATACACTACTCAGTCTAATCATCGATCAGAATGGATTAAAGTTTGAAAATATATATGTATATTCGAAATCGTTAAATCAACCGAAATATCAATTTTTACAAAACTTGCTCGACTCTGTGGAGGGAATAGGATACTTTCCTTTTCACGATAATGAACAGGTAGTACCACCCGCCGAGGCCAGGCCAAACTCTATTATTATATTTGATGATGTCGCGTGCGAGAAGCAAGATAACATTAGATCCTTCTTTTGTATGGGTAGACATAATTGCGTCGATTGCTTTTATCTCAGTCAAACGTATGCTCGTGTTCCCAAGCATCTTATTCGAGATAACGTAAACTTTTTGATTCTCTTTAGACAGGATGAAATGAATCTTAAGCACGTCTATAATGATCATGTAAATACAGATATGCCATACAACACTTTTAAAGATATATGCACACAATGTTGGACCGAAAAGCATGGATTTATTGTAATCGATAAAGATAGTGAAATAGAGGAGGGAAGGTATCGAAAAGGTTTTGATTGTTTTATAAGCATAAATGATTTTAAGAAGAAACAAAAAATGTTGTAACAAGTCAATGCAGAGTGAGACTTGCATGCATTAACATGTCTTCTCCTCTTAAACAGCAGCAAGACGTTTTACGTCAAATTATCAAAGCTAGCGAATCTATTCGCCGAAAACATCGATTATTAAAAATGGGTAAAGAAACGCATGATCTTGCGATAAGTGAAACGCTCAAACCTCTGATAAGTCCATTGGAAAAAATAGCAGACGCTACAACAATGTCAATCAACAAAAATGCGATTGATGATATAAACGTACAGAATAAAGTAACAGATAGCATAGAAATTAATGATGTTAACGATTTTGATGATGATGATGATATGCTTGATGGATATAATACCCCTTTAGAGCAGACATTTAGCAGTGATATTAAAACACCTACATATCATACTGAAGAAAGGTTATCAAATAAGTTTCTAACTTTACTGGTGAGAAATATTCATGAGAAAAGTGATATTATTGATACAATTTATGGTGATCGCATAGAAGGTGGTACTACAAGAATCGGTGATTCGACAATAGAATTTAAGAATAAAAATGTCATTGTTAAGGATAACACATTTGCTATTACCGAAGGTTTGCTAGAGTTATTATTTAAGAAAAAAGCTGATACAGCTATAATCCAACAGTCTGATTTAAACAATTACAAAAGTATACTAACCTTAACTAATGCACATAGGAAAGATTGGAATCAGGAAAAACCTATTCGGTATAATGCTTCCCACAAGTATCGAAACTATATCAAGGAAATGTTCAAAGATGTTCCGAAAAAGGGTGGTAATTTGCCTGAATACATGATTGTTGAACAAAACCACAAAATTGACTACGTGCATTGGGATGATCCAAATGAACTTGTCGATCGTTTGCGCCTTCTAATAGCATCACAAGCTGCTGGTAATTCAAGTCTTTCGAATGAAATTTTATCGATTATTGAAGAGTTGCGTGAAGCTAATATAATCTATTAATTGCGTGATAATTACGTCAGTATCAGAATGAGCATCCATGTATTTGGACGTTTGTCTCAACGAGCACGGAAGCAAGTATTTCAAAGTGTCGAAATTGCTACAGATGGTTCTTATGATTTTAAAAAAAGAAAGTTATGTAATATCGGAATTCCGACAGATTCGGATGATGCCATTACTTTGAGAATGTTCCACACATCTATTCGCGATATTAAACAGCAAATAGATGAACTGTCTAAAGGTGTAATTAAAAATAATGAGAAGATTGAATATTTTGAAAAAAGTATAAATAAAATGCCTCAAGATATAAATAAAAATCACAATGAAATAGAAAAGAGGCGGATTATATCTTCAGATATCGGAAATTATACTATTGAATTACATCAGGAAATAACTAAACATACCAGTAATGTAAACAAAAATAATTATACTCATAGCAATCTTACGAATAATATCACTGTCTTAGAGCGGGAAGTAAAGATAAATAAAGATGATTTGAATAAAAATAATGGTTTGATTGATAGTCTTACGGTAGATATTGCTAATATAGAAGGAGACTTGAAAAAACATACCTATGACATAAGGGAGAGTAGTACTGTAGCTCACGATGCTGAGAAATTAATTTTTCTCCTAGAACAAAATGTCAATAAAAACAGTGAAGCCTTAAAGAAGATTAATGCAATAACTGATGTTATGAAGAGGGACATTTCACATTTGTACTCCTTACGGAAGAATTAATTAGTTAGTCTGAAAAATGTGAATAAATAAAGTATCTGCAACAATCCACCCAACAGTTTTAATCAAGACGTTGTCTTATCTGTTTAACAACAATGACTTCTAAAGAGAAGAGAGAAGTCGTGAAGGAGCTTCATAAACCAGCAAGAAAAAATCATACAAGACGGCGAGTAGATATTCGCGGATTAGATGAAACTTGGCAAGCTGATCTTGTAGAAATGATTCCATATGCAGATGAAAATAAGGGTTACAAATACTTGTTAACTGTCATCGATGTATTCTCTAAGTATGCATGGGCCCGCCCAGTAAAAAGAAAGACTGGCGATGACGTCATAGCTGCCATGAAATCAATATTTAAAATGGGTCGAATTCAAAAGAATCTACATACTGACCATGGAAAAGAATTTTATAATTCAAAATTTTCAAATTTAATGAAAAAACATGACATCAATTTATATTCTACATACAGTAATCTAAAAGCATCAATTTGCGAACGCTTTAATCGTACTTCGAAAAATAAAATGTGGCCACAGTTTAGTCTTCATGGTAATTATCAATGGCTCCATATCTTACCAGACTTGGTTAATGATTATAACAATAGGAAGCATCGAACTATTAATATGAAGCCGAGCGATGTGAATAAAGACAATGAGAAAGAACTATTGGAACGTGTGTATAATGTAATTGTGAACGAAAAGATTCATCCAAAGTTTAAAGTAGGTCAACAAGTTCGTATTAGTAAATTCAAACGTATATTTGAAAAGGGATATACACCAAATTGGACGACTGAAATATTTTCAATAGCAAAAGTTAAGAAAACGAGTCCAGTAACATATTTACTAGAAGACAATGCAGGAAACGCAATATCAGGTGGATTTTATGAATTTGAACTGCAACGTACTAAAAATCCAGACGTTTATCTGATTGAAAAAATTCTACGTCATAAAGGTTCTAAAGTGTTTGTTAAATGGTTGGGCTTTGAAGATAAGCATAACACCTGGATCGACAAGGAAGATATAATACTTTAAGACTAATATGGTGGACAAATGATGGTTGAATAGATGGAAGCAGGATTTACTTAAGATAAAATTAGATGCAATTATTGTACAAGGGCAACAAGGATATTGCAACGTCGTTGTGGTTTACGAAGTCCACATCTTCGTCGGGATTTACGGAGAAAGAAGGTTTGGAAAAAGAAAAAGGTAAGAATAAACTTATATTGGTTAATTTATTCATATTTTTCGATGCGTATTATACATAAATCCATTTGCATGTACATATTTACATATACAAGTACATAAATCATACATCTACCTCCATTACATCATTATGTCCCCACGGTAAGGTGTCGGTAGAATTTTTAATTAAATATCGCTTATCATCATGGGGACTTACAGCAATTTTTTTCTCACATACGGTGTATACGTTGTGTAATTTTGAACGAATACATCTTTGCTCGCGCGAAACTGTAGACGTATTTTGAAGGCAGTTCAGATAGTCATCGAAAGTGATTGTTTTTCGGACGACGACTTCTTTCACACCTTTCGCTCTCTTCTTCTCACCTTCGCCTAACACACGCAACGCATACATTTTTGACCTGAGTCCGACAAACTCGGTCATTATCTTTCCACTACATTCATCCTTCATTAACCCTAAAACTTTTTTATTGACTAGCGGCATACCGTACTCATTATGTTTGGAATAGCCCTTCCAGAAGCCCTATAGCTACACTACTATTATTGTCAAATTGAATTAAAAATGGAATTAAAGTTAACAAAAAAATTATTACATAAGCTCAATGTTTCTATAGACATATTCGACGTACTGGCAGCCTTTATAGGTATTCAGCTTGTGCAAATAATTTTTTTGTTGACGGTTATATTAAGTTTGTAATTCAATTTAACAATAATGAATCTGTTGAAAAGAAGAAAATTTTATTCAACGTAGTTGAAGTTTAATAATAAAACTAAGTTTAATATTTTTAATATTTTGTTATTATGCGTGATATTAAAGCATATACATATAAAACATTTATTTTGTGCATTAATTTATTCTTGCTTTTTTTTAAACACATATTAATTATATGGGGCGTAAAGGGGTGACTATGTGACTTTATGCGATCCTGCAATTAAAGGCACATTTCACTCAATCCCCACTCTCACCTCCACGTGGTACACCCTGGGAACCTGTTACCTAATGAAAAGATATGAGGCAATACACCCTCACGCAATATTAGGACAGGGCGAACGAAAGGGGGAGCCCTTACACGTCAAAATATTTGAATGTAAGGGTTTTATTTAATTTGTTAAAAAGTGGAACGTTATTACTAATTTATAATATTCTGCAAATAAAAAAATGGAAGATAGCTTTTCTTATTTCTTCACCTTCACCATAATGATAAATTAATAAAAAACATTCAGATTTAAAATATTTTAAAATTACACAAAAACACTAATGTTTTAACATGTTCTGTTGCACTGTCCGTACTACGTACATCAATTATACGTGTATTGCCCAAATTTGTAATAATTTTTGCAATAAATTTTCACTAAAACAATATCAAAGTTATTTTCTTATTGGAATCTTATTGTTTTTTTTCTTGATCACAGCAAATCTATTGCATTTTTAAAAAAATCAGTATATAACTTATTCTGAAAATGTTCAATTGGAACGAATGTTTTATTAATTCAGAAATTTGTTAATACAACTTATTTATCAATAAACCTAAGCGTATTTTCATTTTACACTTGCTACGAATATTCTAGAATGTGCCATTCAATAATTCTTTTTACTCTGACAACCGTAGTTGTAATTATTCAATTTTATTACCACAATTTTTTGCTTTTCACAAATGTATAAAGGGATAATTAAACTGTAAAACATTGGCAGATTTGAGGTTGAATACTCTACAACATATTTAACTATCGGAAAATAGTAAAGGGGCCATATTATTGTCTTGTTGACTGTATAAATGGTTGACGCCCAAATGTGCAATTTCTTCATGAAGTTTGACCCTGGTAGAAAATTCATTTTTGACATGATATTTGTCACTTTTAGATGTATGGTAATGCCATTGCCCATAATAAAATTCGATAAATTAAAAATAAAAGCGAAATTTCACGCTTAAAAAGAACGTGTATAACTTTTCGATTTCAACATTTGTAAAGAGCTAATTTTGGACAATAAGAAATTACTTGATAATTTTACTTCGTGGGATTTAAATAAATAAATTAAATGTAGTATCGTACTCCATGAAACCACTTTGTGTATTTGAGCGTTAAAGGGTTCATTTAAGTAGGTTTTTTCTCTCTGTGTATAAAATAACTTTGAAATTGACTTGAAATATAATAATAAATAATTGGAGTTACTGACTACTCAGCTTTCTTTCATCTTATACAGTGACATCTTAGATAATAAATATATATATAGAGTAATGCAAATATTTTCTTCCTAACGTGCACTCTGTGTTAAGATTTTAATATTTTTTTTAAAATGATGTTTCTATTCAACGTAATTATCACAAATATTTTTAATGTGATACACTTTTTTATAACGACAATCAAAAATTATATTACATTAAAAATATGTATGATAACTACGTTGAATAAAATTTTCTTCTTTTCAACAGATTCATTATTGTTAAATTGAATTAAAAACTTAATATAACCGTCAACAAAAAAATTATTTGCAGAAGCTGAATACCTATAAAGGCTGACAATACGTCGAATATGTCTATAGAAATATTGAGCTTATGTAATATAGTGCAGGAGCAGGGACCGTTTCGTAGCCTTTTATAGGTCTCCTTATGCAATAAGGTGTTTCCGACGTATTTTGGGCCGCTGAATCCGAATTTCGAGGGTGGATTGCTCTCCGAGTGAACCGAAATTGTTTATAACAATTTTTTTAAACAATTAAGCAATTTTAAATTTTTTGGTCCAAAAAAATTTTTTTAAATTTTATGGGCCATTCTAAACAAAAAAGGTCTTTAGCAACTTTTGCGTACGATGGCGCATTCTCGAGATAAAAATTCCCGAAATAAAAAAAAATGCGATTTTTGCAGTATTCAGCACACTGCCACATCGACACATGTAATTTTTTTTTTATCTACCTATGATTAAACTCTTCTTCTGACCTTATATTTCAAGCAGAAAGTTAGTTTGAATCATTCATTTTAAACCTTCGCCATTTATTGAAGTTTTACTAACGCTGTTTTTTGTCTGTAAATATACGCACATCTAGTATTGGCACGCACGACATGTTTCAAGTCGTCGGATCCACCTGGTTATTTTTTACGTATTTTGGGTCACTGAATCCGAATTTTTAGGGTGGAAAGCTCTCCGGATGGTCCGTCATTGTTTATAACAATTTGTTTAAAAAATTAAATATAATTTTTTTACTTTTCGCTTCCTAACAAATTTTTTTATATTCTTCGGGCAATTCTGACCAAAAAAGGTTCTATATAACTTTGGCACACGATGGCGCAATTCCGAAATAAAAATTCCCGAAATAAAAAAAAATGCGATTTTTGCAGTGATTAGCAGACTACTACATCGACACATTATTGCATAAGGGGACCTATAAAAGGCTACGAAACGGTCCCTGCTCCTACACTAATAATTTTTTTGTTAACTTTAATTCCATTTTTAATTCAATTTGACAATAATGAATCTATTGAATTCATTTAATAATAATATAATAAAATCGATATTGTGATCAAGAATTAAACGAATATCGGCAACATTCCCTTTTACAAATAATCTTTCTAAAAAAGATATCTTCATTCCGGTAAAATAGTAAATCCTAATTGTATTATATTTAACATATAACATATACACTATAAATAACATATAGTTTTAATTTGTGTATTAAAGCGATGGTGTCGATCATATATACCATTATATATATATATATATATATATATCGGGCATTCCTCGTCAACCGGATCACTTGGCTGGCCAAAATTCATTACCGCCAAAAAAATTGTTTCAGGGCTTAAAATTTAGCTCAGTATATCTACTTTTAATTTCCGTGTGGTATTTTTGAAAATTCAAAATGGCGGCTTCAATACGGTGCTTAAAAAGACCACACTTTCGAAAACGAGAGTAAAAACCTTCCATACAGTTTTTTGTGCCTAAGAAAAATACCATTTTAGAATTTAGTTCTTTGTTATTGGATGCTCCAATTACGAATCTCGAATTAGAATTTTGAAATTCAAAATGGCGGATCCAATATGGCGGATGAATTTGTAAAAAGTGATCGGATGTTGCTGAAACTTGTTTCTCGGGGGTTTTCGGGGTCGCAGAATACGATTATGAACTTAGATTTTAAAGATTCAAAATGGCGGATCCAATATGGCAGATGAATTTTTAAGAAGTGAACGGATGTTGCTGAAACTTGTTTCTCGGGGGTTTTTTTGGGGTCGCAGAATACGATTCTGAACTTAGATTTTAAAGATTCAAATTGGTCGATCCAATATGGCGGATGAATTTTTGAAAAGTGATTGGGCGTTGTTGAAACTTGTTCCTTTTTGCAAGATTAAGATTCTTATTTGGAATATGCCAAATCTTCAGTCAATTCGTTCGAATATGCGGCATCAATTAAGCTTTTAAAATTTTGTGGTATGACGCAGACGCAGATGTTGTTCGGCCTGAAGACTAGCACGCGTTGCTTCCCTTTTTAAAGTCGCGCCGATACCATCGCATGCTCCTTTTCCATGCGCTGTTGCATGAAAATGCCATTCAGCTTCAATGGCGAAATCGATTTTGTGATACATGAGATTACTCATTTGGAATCTATTTTTATAATGTTGTACCGCACCATCGGTAACATAAATTACATGTTGTACGCGTGGGCACACTTTTTTTATTTCAGGAATAATAGTTTGTTGCATTGCATACACGGCAGATGTATCATGAGTCAAGCTGTTTGATAATAATATATTACTAAAATGGATTATTGTACCTTCTGATTTGTAGTAGAAAACGACAGGATGAACCGTACATTGGTCGTTGTTGTAATGAAACCCTTGTGCTGCATTTTGTACAACGAATGCGAAGTTTTTCGAGATATCACTGTGAACTAAGTCGATTCGCAGATGGGGCTGTCAACAGCAGCGGAAATTAAGTTCCAAAATTATCGGGATTCTGCTTAGTCCTCGAATTAAAAAAAAAAAATAAGGGAATAATCTTTTTCACTTTCATAAATCCAACACATCAATGACTCTTGTTATCTTTGTTATTCATTAAACTAAAGATAAAAGATCGATGTCGTGATAGTTAGGATGTACATTTCGGTTCGATTTTGCTCCCGTTATAGAAACGTAACTTCATTTGGTATAATAGAAAACTTGAAGGAATATGTCGATACTTTATATCTTATATGTTACATGTGTTTCTTTTGCAGTATAAAACGCATATAAATATTTTTAAATAAAATATTGCAGTATATTGGTGACGCCTTGCTATTTGCTACAAGTATTGATTCAAATATTACCTATTAGTGTATAACTTGTATTATCGTTGTGTTCATTACTTACCATGGCGGGGGTTTCCGATCATAGTGGTAGATCAAATACAGTAATTCGCACAGACAGATGCATAAATCCATTGCTGGAACGGAGTCATATAGGTAAAGTGTTACGAGAAGTTTCGGAAAATATTTTATTAATGTTTCCGCACTTACCGCAGAATTTGCAAAGATTGTAGAAAAAAAATTGCCGAAAAAGAAAAAACACTTTGTACAACCGCTAATGAACCTGAAGATGTTCCCGATTCAGAAATAGACATAGACACACCTTCAAATAAAAGAACCCGTTTATCTAGAGAGGTTCAGTTAGAAGCACTTTTACAGGGTCTGAAAGATAAATTTTCGAGTTTGCCTGAAAATGATCCCTTACGCTTGACTATTTTAACAATACCGCCACAATGCTGGAGTATACGTGACATAGCTTTAGAATTTGGAACATCCTATCGAACTGCAAAGAATGGTCGTGATTTGAGAAACGAACTGGGCAGGTTGGGAGTACCTCGTCCAAAATAAGGAAAGACCATACCTACACAGACAATTAAAAAAGTAATTGAATTTTACGAAAACGTTACATTTTTGTTAAAATTTTGCCCTTGAGTGAAAGCGCAGTAAATTTTTCTTAATTTTGCTAATGGCGTTACATATGAATTTGCTCATACGTCAATGTACAACCTTGCATCTGTCAAATTATTTAAAGACTATTAGATTCATAACATAATAATGCTTTTATAAAGTTTACACATAAGGCACGCAAAATAAAGTAAATTATCACAAATAACATAATTTTCATTACCTCCTTTCTTTTTAACATATCTCGGTTATGTTAAGTGAACTGTCAATGCTTGAAGAATTATGAGTGTAATATCTTCTTCTTTTTTCCACGGTAATATAAAATAATATGAGGAGCAAGCAAGACTAATTGTACATGTGTTTTTCCCAAGTACAGAACAAACGAATATAATTATAGTACAGAAGTGGTGACAAAGTCGATTCGTGAAATTTTATGACAATTTAAATTAAATTATGAAAGATTAGCACCAAATTGAGCCTTTTCATCATAGTGGGTGTAGGATTCGTGTATTCTGTTACGTCTCACGTAACTAGGATATTGCGACGAAATACATTTTTGGGAATCCCTGAATATATGGGAATTCAGTAACAGCGCCGATATACAACACACTAACCGAACTACAATGTATTTTCATGATTTGTAAAACCTACCATACCGGCCTCAAAAGATAGTTATACAAGACCGAAACCGTAGAAAATCGACCTCCTCTCTAGGTAACACGATGCCACCATAAAAACTTAAAGATCGGAAAAGAACAGGTCTTTCTCTGCCCACAAATAAGTAAGATTCCTATATTATCAGCAAATATTAAAATTAAGTGAAATATACAAAATTGCATCAGTTTGTTTGTTAAATTTTTCCTAAAATATTTTCATAAAAACAAATTCCTATTTCAATATTTATAATTTTTTCCACACACGAAAACTTTATTATATATGTAATACTCAAATCAATTCTACACAACCAAGTACACAAAAATTGTAAAGTTAATACAAACAACGAACGAATAATTCTAGCAATAAATAACTGACCTATAATTAATAAAAAAATTAAGGCGAACTCAAATACCAACATTACAAAAATTCCTTTTATAACAAAAACATTTCTTTTACAAAATATTGAAAGTTTGAATAAATAACTAATACAAAAATTAATAATTTCTATTTAACTTTAGTTCTAATTATGCTAGAACTTTCGTTCATGTTTGTAAAAACTACTTTAACTTTGTAAACAAATATTTTGCTAAAAGTTTATCGTTATAAAAAACTCAAGAACAGTTTTTTTATAACTATCAAAAAACGGTACAAATTTTCCCACCAAACCTAATATTTCCACACCTGGACCGACCTACGAATTTTCCTGGAGGAGAGACCCGATATAAAAAGGGCGACTTTCCGACGAATCTTCCTACTCTACTTCTACTCATACTCCGGCTCCGACTCCGACCCAGACTTTCGGATCTTTTTGGACGAGCTGCTCCAAATTTTGGCTGGACTTCTGTGGGTCATCGTGGTTTCTGCTGCTCCTCTAATATTGGCAGCTTCCGCTGGCTTGGAGGAATTTCACTTCCGGCCTTCCAGGTGGACCCTCTACACTGCCAACCTGGTCAAAGTTGGTTATTAAACCGGAACACGGCCCACCGGCACTACCAACCGGAGTTCAGCTCGCAACGAGATCATCAACCCGACCTCGCTCTCCTCATTCACAACTCCCTTTTTATACAGGTCCAGGCGACCGTATTCTCACCTCCGCAAAAAAATATTCAGATGACCGAATATTATCCTAGTTTTCCTCGAAAACAGGTCCAGGCGACCGTTTTCAACCTTCTACAATTCAGGTCCAGGCGACCGAATTTTCATACCAAACCTCTTGAGGAGCCGAGATCCACGGGAGATCAATCTCCGAGAGGTTCAAGTGAAGTCCGACATCCATACAATTATTAGTATGTATAAATTTTTCAAAATACACCATAATTACAAACCCTCTAACCACCCTTTCCTTTTCCACTCCCTCTTCTCATGCCCGATCCGAGCCAATAAAAAAATTTCAATGCTTCAGGCATAAATTTATTTTATACTTTTTTTATTATTTTATAAGACGAATGTGTCGGACTTCTTTACAATTTTTTTTTGAACACCACTTTTTTTTTTAAGAATACATACATAAGAAGCCGACACCTTAGGGATTCTTTTTGTTTATTAGCGATTCTAGTGCGTTTAACTGGAGCCCTTTGGGAGACCGGATGCAACCACGAGAATCAGTAGGGACGATAGGGATCCCCGTTTTTTTTTATAATTAATTTATAATATTTTCTTTTTTTTTACTTTTCATAAAAAAGATTTAATTAATACAATATAAAAAAATCCGTTTTACCCCCTTTTCCCCTGTCCTACTAATTCCTTAAAAGGATCACCAATTCAACATGTAAATTCTCGTCCTCTGTTTGTTTTTTCAGTGCCGTTAGTAAAAAAGGATAGGGGCTATTTTCGTCGTCAGCGACGCCTCCGCGAGCGAGCCGCCAGAGAATCAAAGGCGAACCTCAGTTCGTTTCCTGACCCTCAATTCCCTCAGAAACCTCCACTACAACCCCCTCCAGTCGAACCTCTCCCTTCCACTATTCGAGAATCCTCGCTCACCCACTCTGACTCCCCGATCACTTTTACTCCTCCCCTTCCTCTTGAACTTCTTCCGCCTCCTCACGAACTCTTCGCACCCACCAATCCACCCAATTTAAATTCTAAATTGTACCAATAGACTGAATAAAAGTTATTTTATTTTTCTGGTAAAAGAGCTTTATTCATTTTCCTTCCATCCTTTTCTTTTAAAGCAGGCCGCCTCCATTCGCCAACCCGAATCAACCTGTGTGGTTGAACGCCCTTTCACGATTCTGGGCACAACATATTTCGAGTAAGTATGTTAAATCAGGTCGTAACAAATTGGTGACAGCGCTATTTGAATGGAGCTCTGCACAGTGAAGAAATTTTTCGAAGGAAAATTTTCTTTTTCGATTTAAACTTTTATTTGACTTGTTCAACCAAACAAAAAATAGAATAAAATTCATTAGCATTAATAAATTCGTGACGGCAATTTTTACACAAATTTTTTTTTCGAAAATAATGTTACTTATTTTAACTAATTTTAACAAATTAGAGATTTGCGTGTGTTCAGACAAAACTTGTCCCTGATAAAAATTATTTTTTGTACACTTTAAATAATATATAAATCCCTACATTTCCTTCCCTTACCATCTCTGGCGACCGCAGAATTACTATTATTTTTACATTTCCATAAAACAAAAAATATATATAAATTACTATTTATTCTTTTTAGTGGAAAACATCCCGTTTGAATCACGGTCAATTTTGTATTTAATAAATCGAAGACACAAGGAGATTGAATATGTAAATTAATTACACCAGGACCTTACCAATAATAAGATTAAAGCTGGAAAATATTTTAAAGCGAAAAAACGTCTCGACAAAACATTATAATAAATAGAATAAGTAGCGCGAAAAAAATAAATATAAAAATAAAACGCAAAAATAAAATAGAAATTATACATATAGACTAATAAAAAAATATATATATAAAAGAAAAACATTTAAATTTATTCTCTTGTTTTCCTTTCCTCTTTCCTTCTACCATACTTTCTTTTCTTAGTTTAACTTTAGTTTTACAAATTTTTAACTCTTATTATATTAAGTATTAATTAAGCTTTAAAACCTATATATAGTGTGGGATTCCGATAACGAGGAAGGAATTTGCTTGAATGCAAAAGCGATTGCATTTATAATCGCCGACGGCGATCAACAACTCATCGATCCTGCACCCGAACTTTTACCTCACGAAAAAGAAGCCCAACAAAAAATAAAAAGAGCGGAGCGACAAAGGCGTCGCAGGGCATAGAAAAAATTATTGAAAGCGAAAAACAAGCAAAAATAATATTTTTACAAATAATATACAGGGTGATCCAAAAGTCCCGGAACAGCAAAATATCTCAGCGGGAGTGCATTTTCGAGGAAAATGTTTCAGACAAAAGTTTCAGGATTTTTCCCTGGCTATTTAATGGCGATATTGAATTTGACCTTGAACATGACCTTGAAGGTTATTTCAAGGTCAAGTTAATTTTTTTAAATGGGAACCCCTATTTTTTTTTCATGGATTCTGAAAGAGCGGGAAATTCTACGTCCGAGTATGATATGATCGATTTTTCCGGCAAGGTCATTTCAAGGTGAAACTTAAAACTCCCGTAACGGCGAAATATCTCAGAGGGTGTGCATTTCTTTGGAAATTGTTTCAGACAAAAGTTTAAGGATTTTTCCTGGTCAAATTCTGTGCTACCATTAAATAGCCCGGGAAAAATCCTTAAACTTTTGTCTGAAACAATTTCCAAAGAAATGCACACCCTCTGAGATATTTCGCCGTCACGGGAGTTTTAAGTTTCACCTTGAAATTACCTTGCCGAAAAAAACGGCCATAGCATATTCGGACGTAAAATTTTGTGCTCTTTCCGAATCCGTGAAAAAAAATAGGGGTTCCCATTTAAAAAAATTAACTTGACCTTGAAATAACCTTCAAGGTCATGTTCAAGGTCAAATTCAATATCGCCATTAAATAGCCAGGGAAAAATCCTTAAACTTTTGTCTAAAACATTTTCCCCGAAAATGCACTCCCGCTGAGATATTTTGCTGTTCCGGGACTTTTGGATCACCCTGTATATATATTTATGTATACATAATAAAAAAAATATAAGAGTATAATATATCTATCCATATAAAATAAATCTTGAGTTTTCTTTATAATTATAAATTATATATATATATATATATATATATAATTTTAAGTAAATTAAAAATAAGTTAAATAGAATATTTTATTTCGTTTTTCTATAAAATCGTTGCGTTTTATTTTATTATCAGTAATGACATAAAACAATAAATGTTTTAAAACAATTACAGAACAAATAAAAGAAAATATATCTCCACAAGAAGAACAAACACAACAATTTTCTATTAGCCATAGCAAGGTATCTGACGAAATAAGTGAAATCGAAGAAACGGATGAAAACTCACCGGAAGAAATTATAGATACTACAAAATTCCACAAAAAAGCTACATTGGAAAACATACAAATCTTTAATTTAAATAACCAAATTTTACCGGAAATAAATGCACCATTGACAGGAAAAATCAATGAACTAGTAGACGAATTCAAGAACCTAACCGAAGAATATAAAAAACAGGAAAAAATCCCAGTTAAGGTTAAGTTAGAAGACCTTAAAAACTGGTACAAAAAAAGCTTATCATTCTTTTATCAAAATTCGAGTACTCCCAAAAAGAATAGTTTAGACGACGAAGAGGAACGAGATAGTAAAGATTCCGATAGTGACGGCAAAATTTTTAAAACAATACATAATAATAACGAAAGCTTAAACGAAATCAAAGAAATGGCGCAAAATCGCGATCGATTAACCCTAAACCACGCAATAGAAATAGTACCAAGATTCGATGGTGATCCCCGATCATTTACATTTGTTGAAAATTGGGAATAAGCTAAAGACATGCTTCCAGATGAAGCAGAACAGGATTTGGTCAAATTAATAAAAAGCAGATTAATTGGCGAAGCACGACGTGTAGTAAAAAATCAAGAATTCCGAACAATATCTGAATTATTAAAAACTCTCAGAGAAATATACTCCCCAATCAATTCCAGAAATAAGACAGGAACTTATAGGGATGCATCAACTAGATTTTGAAAATATTGTAGCATATGCGAACCGTGTAAGAGAAATAGGCGATAAAATAGTAGAAACTTATAAGGCATTAAACGAAAATGGTCAAATAAGCGAAGAAGAAAAATCACAAACAGAAACAGAAATATTAGAAACGTTTTTAAATGGATTAAAACCAGAAATCGCAATAAGACTAACCAATTTGGATATAGAAAACTTTCCAGCAGCAGTTCAAAAAGCATTACAAATAGAAAAAAAATAAAATTAACCAACAATATCAGAGGAGCAACCAATGAAACAATGAAACAAGAAGATAAAATTAAATCACAAACAATAACAATTATACAAACAGAAAAAAAATTTCAAATCTGCAAGAGAATCGGACACGAAGCAGACACATGCTTCCATAGGAATACAAGACAAGCACCAAATTATCAAACCCATCAGAACTATCAACCACCGAACTTTCAAAATTACCAACCACCAAACCTTCCAAACTATCAACCCTCAAAATTCCAAAAATATCCACCACTACAATTTCACAATTATCAACAACCGAATTATCAAAACTACCAAAATCCAAAAAACTATCAGAAAAACCACCCTCGAAACTACCGAAATCATCAAAATATTCATCCCACGAACTACGAGCAACAAAATTATGCCTCACGAAGAAATCAACCTCCGAACTATTATCAAACCCAGAAAAATCAAAATAATATACCTCAGCCTCAAAACTATCAACTCATGAACAAAACATTTCATTCACAAGTAATCCAATGTACATTTTGTAAGAATATGGGTCATTCTTGGAAAAAATGCAGAAAACTAAAAGCTAAAGAAGAACTCAAGGTAGAATTACTAGACGAGCTAAATAGGAAACATAATTTAAAGTGAAACGAGAATGGTCTCCTCAAATAGGCGCGCAGAGGGAGACCAGAAATATGCGCCAAATAAATGTCACACGAACAATAGACACAAATTAGAAATAAAAACAGTCCACTTAGAAAAAAACGAAGCTCCAATAATTAAAATCAACTCTAAAGACCTATACACTGAAGTCACTTTTATGGTAGATACAGGGGCCAGCGAAAATATAATAAAAGAAGAACATATAAAAGGAGAAACTTTAATAGACGAAAATGATATAATAGATCTTAAAGGCATCACCGAGCAACCTGTAACAACAATGGGGGTAGTTTTTCTAGAAATACTAGGAAGTGAAGTAGAATTCCACGTTGTCAAAAATAATTTCCCAATAAATACAGCAGGAATTTTAGGATCAGAATTTTTACGTGATAATCAAGCAACAATAGATTATAAAAAACATTATATAGAATAGAAAAATAATAAAGTATACTTCCATGAAGAAAAAATCACAATCCCGGCAAGAGCAATATCAACATTTTACGTAAATATAAAAAATAAAGAAATTAAATATGGATATGTACCACGCATTGAAACCGAAGAAGGCATATATTTAGGCGAAGCGATTATCAAAAACAACAACGGACGAGGATACCTACAAATCTATAATACAACCAACGAAAGTACAGAAGTAAATATACCAACACTAGAAATTGCTGAAATAGAAGAAGACTTTGACATCTCAAACTTTAACGAACAAATATGCAACAAAAATAAAGTATTTACGAAAAACAATAAGAATATAACTAACGAATACCAAAATGAATATCAAAATGAATACGAAAATATATATACAAGTAAATCCGAGGATATAAATAAAAATGAATACGATAACGAATATGAAAATGAACATAAAAATGAATATAAAAACGAATACACAAGTGAATTTGACTATTTAAACGAAAATGACGAGATTCATTTCGACGATTCATCCGCCATCTTGGATCCGCCATCTTATATTTTGCATATCTGATCATGTCAACTTTTAGTCAAACTCATTATGCCACCAGTTACAGGTTTTTGGAATGATCGGCGAACCTATTAAAAAACATGAAAAACCGATCCATAAATCGAAATTTTCTCTATTTTTTTTCCTTTTTGCCGCCATATATAAAAAATGGCTGCTCCTAGCGAAAAACGGACTTCGGATTCGGAAAGAGGAGGGTTGAAAACTATAGAATCTAAATATTCAGAATTATTCATCGTTAGTTTCTATCAGAAAAGTGACGATTAAAATGTATTGAAATTTACGGAATTTTGGGCGGAAACGGGTTAAACAAGCTCTAGTAAAAAGATTAATATGTACATACCTAAAACTATACTAACAGATCAAGGTAAAAACTTTTTAAGCAAAATCATGAAAAAATGCCAAAATTATTCAACATAAAGCAGATAAAAACGACAGCGTTTCACCCACAATCGAACGGTTCGTTAGAAAGATCACACCACGTAATAAAGGAATACATTAAACACTTTTCGGAAAAACATACAGATTGGGATAAATGGTTAGAATTAGCAACAATTCATGTAACACTAGCATTCACGAAGGAACAAAATATACCCCTTTCGAATTAATGTTTGGTAGAATTGCAAAATTACCTTCTAGTAAACCCACAAATGATGATACTGAAATCACTTATACCGATTACGTACAAAATTTAGCCTCAAAACTATATGATGTTCAGAAATTTGCACAACAAAATTTGAAATCCGCCAAAATAAAATCAAAACAATACTATGATAGAAATATAAATGCTATATCCCTAAAAGCGGGCGATGCGGTCGTTTTACAAAAAAATCATAAAACTAGTAAATTCGATGACGAATATCAAGGTCCCTTTAAAGTATTACAAGTTTTCGAAAATGGAAATGTAAAAATAAAAGTAAAAAACGAAGAAAAAGTAGTACACGCAAATAGATTAAAATACTCCCAAATTCCAGTCTAAATGGTGATCTTCCTATTTTCCCTATCCTATAATAGTTAATAAGGCATGTACCAATATTTTATATAATTAAATGTATACACATATACATACACATATTACACATACAAATATACATAAATAAGCAGCACAAATTAATCCAGCAAAACAAAGAGGATGCTTATTTCAGTCAAAGAAACACCTGGAAAGAGAAGAGGAAAATCGAAAATGAAAATTATTACAATAATCTTGATCGTGAGATCAATAATCCTGAAGTCATCAGCATTTATAGCCTTTGATTGTGGCTCAAAAACATCGAATCTATACACAATATCTCTCTTAAAAATACAGGATTGCGATATAGAGAAAAAACACTTAAAAATCGAAAAAGTCAGAGCACAACTTTTACAAATCAAAGAATACGACGAAATAGAGATAATGCAATGCAAAATAGACATAAATGGAGAGATAAACTATTGTGGTATGCACTCGCATACATCAGCAGTTTCAAATGGTTTAGCAACATATGTCCAAGAAGTCTCTCGAGAAGATTGTGAACATATGCACCGCACAGGAACCACAGTAATAAACCTTAATACTATAACTGGGATAAAACTGAATTTCATCCAAACTTTTAGTTTAACAATGGCAGGAACCATCCAGGTAGACGGCACATGTAGAGGAGTAGAATACGCAGACACATACGGTTCATGGAGCGACGTGATAGTCCAAGGAACGGTCAGAATTTTAATATAAAATATAAAGCCAGAGTAAATTTAAACGAAAATAGAATATATTTAAGATCAGGAATTTCCTACCCCATAACAGACCACAGCTGTTTGGACTTAGTAGGAGATAGTACGTATTGGAGTGTAACACCAGAGAATTTCTGCGGATCCAATAAATACGATGTCTTATATGACGGCTCAGTAGACAAAGCATACCATGAAGATAAAAGAATAATTTACTCCCTGACAACTGAAGAAATAACATTTGCACTAACGTCTAGAGGAAAGAAAAATATTTGCGGATATGAATTATCACTCACAGAGCATCCGAAACTACTAATATTAGAAAATAAAAATGGTGGAAATTTCAAAAAACGACCAATTAATACAATAAATCTAGACATTTTCACTTATGTAAATTCGAAATTCGTTTTTGTTGAGAAACACTTACGACATGAAATAAAAAAATTATATTATGACGTACTCACACAAAGATGTAAACTACAGAAACAAGTTTTACAAAACTCCTTATCATTAGCAAGCCAATCGCCAGACGAATTCGCATATAACATAATGAAGGGCCCAGGTTATATGGCAGTAGCGGCAGGTGAAGTTGCGTACATAATGAAATGTATACCGGTAGAGGTAAAAATAAGGCAAACCGACGAATGTTACTCACATTTACCAATAACATATCAAGAAAAAGATATGTTCATGACACTAAAAACCAGAATATTAATAAACAAAGTCAACCAAATCACAAGCAATAGTTTAGTTCCCCCAATGTATTCGGTAAACAACGTCTGGTATAAACTTCTTCCGAATCCAGTAGAAGCAAAAAAACCAGACGAACTAAAACCTCAAACAAAACAAACTTGGCAATATATAAATTTAGAACATTTAGCAACAAATGGAATATACAGTCAAGAAGATCTCAAAAAACTGAAAGAACACATAATGTTCCCAGCCGAAAAACCAGCAGTGCTGAACACAATCGCTAGAGGTATGACCGGACAAACAACAAAATACCAAGGAACTTCCATAACAAATATGATAAACGAAAACACTATAACAAAACTGTTTAAATCAGCTACCGAAAAACTATGGAACAACTTTATGATATTCGGAATCACAACAGCCGGAATCATGGGCATAGTATTAATAATAAAGTTAATTAAAGGCGTTATTGACACAATAATTCATGGATACGCACTACACACCGCGTACGGTTGGTCCCTCTTTCTTATAGGAGCAATTTGGGATCTGCTAACAAATTTGCTACTTCACTTAGCGAAAGGAACTCCTAAAATTAACACAAAAAATGATAACATTGACAAAGACAAAAACTATCAATCACTTCCTCAAATAGAACTTCAAGAAATAGAAGTTATCAAAGATAATGAAAACAACAAGCCAACAGCACCCTCAAAACAAAATATTCACGTACCGCGTACAGAAGTACTATATCCTCGACTAGAAGCGAGTCACGTAGAACCATATGTAGAAACAAAAAACCATCCACAAGAAACAATGCCAAACAACATCAATAGAGAAAATAAAGCGTTTACATTAAAAAAATAACATACATAATAAAACCTACTTATAACAAAAATAAACCATGCAATATACAAACAATACAAAATTTATATTTCTTTCAACAGGAATAACGAGCAAAAAGAAAAATATCAAGTTGAAACAAAAAATTTTATGATGAACAACGCACTTACACAGTATTTACTACTCATATATCTAAGTTCAATAACGGTTGGTAAAAACATAGAAAAGATACTGATAAACGAATGTGATGAATCGTTCAAAATAAATCCGACTTATTGTGAAGGAGACGAAATTAAATGGTCAGTCGACGAAAAACCACCATGTACACTAACTCCGGAAATATGTAGACAATTAAAATCAACAAGGCAAAGATTCGTACAAATTTATGGAGAATTAGCAAACTACAAAACGCAAAAACCTTGCAAATATACTAAATTCGAAATGATAGACGAAGAAGTGGGATTTGATAAATACAAGACGCCAATTATTTCAGGAAAAATAAAATTACAACAACATAAAAACAGTCCAGAACTCATAATAGACGTCAATATAGGAGAATACAAACACGAAGACTGCAGAATATCAATTTGGTCACCACCAGAAATCACCACCAAAAAATATATACAAACAGTAACAAATCTACCAACTCCAGCTATAAATCCACCAAATAATCAAGAGATACCATCGTCGACCTTTTTAAGTATATCTTCAGCTACAAGAAAAATGTCTAATGAAAACCTGTATAATAATCAAGACATACCACCGTCGACCTTCTTAAGTATATCTTCAGCTACAAGAAAAATGCCTAATGAAAACCTGTATAATAACCAAGAC
This sequence comes from Trichopria drosophilae, assembly GCA_030407085.1. Classification (NCBI taxonomy): domain Eukaryota; kingdom Metazoa; phylum Arthropoda; class Insecta; order Hymenoptera; family Diapriidae; genus Trichopria; species Trichopria drosophilae. The sequence goes on from CM059587.1 coordinate 64,721,619, forward strand.
ATACCATCATCGACCTTCTTAAGCATATCTTCAGCTACAAGAAAAATATCTAATGAAAACCTGTATAATAATCATACCACACCCATGTCATTAGTGGAACCGTCAGAAGAAACCATATATCATACCTCTCTAATAGAATATCTAATAATTGGCACCTACATAGTAATAATAACAATAGTATCACTAATAATATTACTAATAATCAAGAGAGAAACATGTACAAGAACGAGACAACCAATAGAACAAACCCTCAGCAGTTTCGATGAAAAAAACGAATTAGAACAAAGCCAAGAAGAATACATGTTACAGAAAATATAAACAATTAAGAAAGAATCATTAAGAAACTACCAGATTTCAACAGTACAATACGAACCAATACAAGACATACAAACAGAAACTCAAACAACTAGACAGAAACTAAATAAGTTATTTTTTATTCTTTTCTTACAACCCTTTAAGTTGCCTCTCGAGCCTAATCCATAAGACAGGTAAAATATTACCCTACAATAATAGTAGAGGTAGTGTGTAAAAATAGACAGAACGTTTATTTATTAATTTTCATTAAATATTTAATCTTTTCAGACAGACCTTTTATTTTCGAAACACAGCAACTTAAAGGAAAATAAAATTTTTCAAATCATTGGCATGCTCAAAACTAATTGACATTAATAAACCTTATCACATAAAAATTGCAATCATAAAAAAAAAAAAAAATTTTTCTTTGTTGTAAATAATAAAAAAAAGCTTATATAAAGAAATTATCTACAGTGGAATACAAACGACTGGGAAATGTACAAAATTACACCATCCAGGGGGAAAGACAATATTACATCATTCTGGAACACTTCTCATGGAAAAACAAAAGTCTATGTACAACATGTTACAACGAACTACCAGCTCAACAAAAATATAAATACAAAAAAAATCTTACAAACCACGGTACAATGGATAAACTGATGAATTTGTACCCAGAAATTTGCACCACATGCGAAAAACAATTAATAACAATGCATGATATACAGAAATACGGTTACTGTATGAATTCACAAGTAAATAAGGAAAATAATAAACAATCAATAAAACCACAAACTACGATCACGCAAAAAATGAAAAATTTATATCTGTCTGAACCAAGAAAATCAGATAATCATAATTCAATGTGTGAAACCGCACCTCGCTTCATGTGTGTTAGAACTTCATTGCACTACATCAAAGAAAATTACACAATATGTAATACCTGTTACAAAAAACAACATATAAAAACAGGATACGGCAAAAAGAATTCACGACATAGACGCACAGAAATTAACAATTGTAACAACGACATATGTCACATATGTCAAGAAACGTCGCATTTCCCTAAATCATGCAAATTATGTCACAAAAAAATCGGAGTCATCATAAACATAGAAGACTGCATTCAATGTAAAAAATACCAAGAACTGGAAACGAAATTACAGAACGCAATAACCATCAGCACCCCCATACAGGACGATAGTAAAACAGATGTTACTCAAAAAGAATCATGGGATTAAAACAGAAACGAATTCACCGACAAATTTTCATAATACTTTAAGAAAATGAAATTATTACAAATTGTATTCACCTTAAGACCTTAAATAAAGATACAAATTAAACATTAATCTTTCTTTGAGTATAAAAGATTTTACCCAACGTCATAATATTTTATTTTACTACATCATCCATTAGTCAGTAAGCGTTACGCCTGAGCCAAGTCATAAAGGCAGATAAAAATATATACCTGCATTTATCGTAGTCAACAGTCTATAGATCTATTACTGAAAACTTTCTCAAAAATGAATTTATCTAAAAACTCCACAACAAATTTTTTATGTGTTTACACAAATTACAAGTATCCAAGTTTTATGTCAATAAAACCAAGCATGTCAATAATACATCTCATAATTTCGAATTAATTAAAATAACAAACGTAAACCCCTCAGAATTGTGTACAATCGTTTTATATTTTTGTGCGATCCAAGATGTCTTATTAATATGCAACTCACAATTAACATTTTACCTATACATTTTTTAAATAACACACAAATATACAGCGATTAATAATAACAAATACGTAATAAATATTATAAAGGGTCCAGCAAATAACCAGCTCTATTTAACGTAGGAAAATGTATTATCCACTCAACATATTTCTGAGTGCGATAAAACTTCGAGGGAAAGACATCTGGGCACACATCACAATACACCAAGAAAATTGTCATTCAGCAAGAGAAATGCTATCAACTAAGTAAGAATTTTGGACATGTAGAGAGTGTTATGACCTCCTACCACTAGATGAAAAAGTCAGGTTCGAAAAATTGACAAATGTACACATTACCACAGAACAAGGCGTTACAATACAATGCGCTTTTTGCGAAGAAAATATACTAAACACTAGGCCAGCCGTACAGTGCCTTAGATGCCATAATGCACACTTTTACAGAATCAACGAACAAATTAAACTAGAAGAAATAGACGCACCTGTATTATCTGGAAAATCTGTACACGAATTCAAACGTCGACAATGGTTAGCAGAACTCTTATCCCGGACCCGCACAGCGAAGACGAAGGATATGTCGGTTAAAGATAATTTTTATATCAATGTAACGCAATGTAAATAAACAAACGAAAATGCACAAACACTAAACCAAACATTTTTTTTAACTTGTACGAAAATCCGCACATCCACATAGACTCCTCATAAAGTACTAACAAACGAACGACGTGACGAACATACCGGCATACCATAAAAGGGACCGAAACCCCACCATAACTAACTGCTTTCTAAAAAATGAAATAAAAATAGAAAAGAGAGAGAAAATATATCTCGTACTCACACAAATAACGTTTTTTTTTACCATAATCGAGAGATATTGTACAATATTAGATTTTATACACAATATATATATTTAATAACAATAATTATTTGAATGAATTTGCATGTGCATGAAACAATATTTATAAATGAACTATATTTTGACACAAGAATTGAATATGATAACCAAAAGAAATGTGAAATATTTACCAAATATATATTAAATGTCATTAACAACAAAAAGAAAGCATTAGAAAACGAAAAGAATAATGAAATCAAGCGGGAAAATTCGATATTGTAATTTCCAACAAATCTAATCAAAATAATATTTACAAATAAATTATATTTCGCCGTTAACCCATTAACGCCCAGAAACAGAGATTTTGTAACGTCTTTTCGAGCCTTATTCTTTTAACAATGCGAAAGTAATAATCAAACGGAAATGATGCTTCTTTATGTTTTTGACTATGCTCTTTCAGAATATGGCATTACATTTTCATTTTTTTTACAAGAAAAATAAATATGGCGGCTTTTAGATGAAACAATACGGAAAACTGGAAACTGTTTTTTTTTATGAATTTTTTTCATATTGAAGCAGAGATATAATCCCGTCGTTTTTTCACTAATCGGTGAATAAAATAGTAGTAGTTTATCGGAATATTTTTGAAAATGGTTAGAAATATTATTTTCATTATCAAAATGGCGATTAACGTCTTCCTGGAGAGTGACCAAATTTCTGAATTGGTAATATGACAAATAGGCTGACGGATTTATATGAAACTTCATTTCCTAAGGTTTTCGAGGGCGCCGAATACAAATGTGATGTCAGATTTTCAAAAATTTAAAATGGCGGATCCAATATGACTGACATATTTTTGAAAAGACTTTGAATTTGCATGAAATTTGTTACTCGGTGGTTTTTGGGGTCGCCGAATATAAATCTGACGTCAGATTTTCAAAATTCAAAATGGCCGATCCAATATGGCTGACATATTTTTGAAAAGACATTGAATTTGCATGAAATTCGGTACTAGGGGGTTTTTGGGGTCGCTGAATATAAATCTGATGTCAGATTTTCAAAAATTCAAAATGACGGATCCAATATGGCTGACATATTTTTGAAAAGACATTGAATTTGCATGAAATTTGTTACTCGGAGGTTTTTGGAGTCGCTAAATACAAATCTGATGCCAGATAGCGGAAAATGGTGGGCAATTAGCACCTGAAAACGCTGTGTTAATCTTACTTCGAAAACAGTTGGCACAATAGAGTCGAGTTCACTACGCCTAACGTACCATGACGTTCTATGGTTTAGACGCGCCCTCGAGTGGTCGTCACAGCAACGTGCTCTACTTGCATGGTAGCCGAGCGTTTTGCCGGGCGTGAGTCTCTCCGTGTGTAACACTAGAATATTTTTCTATGAACATTGAAGTAAAGGTAAGTTGGAAAACGATTATTGGATTGACGGCGAAAAAATATACATAAATAATATAAAAAATGCAATACTTTTGCAAGAAAATGACAAAAATTTAACACGGATTCGTAGGTCAGGCGGTAGCGTACTGGACTACGAAGTCGTAGGTCGTGAGTTTGATTCCCGGCCGGGTAGCAATTTTTCGAAATTGTTTTCTTAGCAGCAGCTCGCTTTATATTTTCGGCAGTCAACAAGAGAAAAACCAAACAGATTATTGGTTGACAAACGAATTTCTATCAAGAGAAGTTATAAATGCTGCTATGATACTGAAGCGTGATTATTTTGAAAAAAAAAATCTAAAATAAAATATGCTAAGCCCCAATTGATGAAAATTGTACCAAATTCTTATAAATATGTTTCGGAGAAATATTTACAAATTTCGTTATTTTCAAATAGACCCGTAGTAGACCGCCCTAAAACAGTTTATTCGTGGAAAACCAAACAAATTTATTTCACAATTTCGGGCATTTCATACTTCTGATGGACTTTTTGCTGGATTTGTAAGGTGGTAAAAATTTAAATATTGGTGACAAATTAGGGAAATGTGCATTAGGAACGAGACTAGACTTGAAGTAACTAATCAATTTTTCAAAACCGCAGGCTGTCGAAAAATACCATGATAATAATAACATTATGTTGTATGAATAATCTTTTCGCTAGTTTTGAACCGACGACAAAATCATATTCAGCTATCCTAAAACTCCCTAAGTATTAAATTTCATGCAAAATCAAACTCTTTTGAAAAATATGTGAGCCATATTAGATCCGCCATTTTGAATTTTGTGAATCTGACATCAGATTTATATTCGGCGACCCCCAAAACCCCCCGAGTACCAAATTTCATGCAAATTCAATGTCTTTTCAAAAATATGTCAGCCATATTGGATTCGCCATTTTGAATTTTGAAAATCTGACATCAGATTTATATTCGGCGACCCCAACAACCCCCGAGTAAGAAATTTCATGCAAATTCAAAGTCTTTTCAAAAATATGTCAGCCATATTGGATCCGCCAATTTGAATTTTTGAAAATCTGACATCACATTTGTATTCGGCGCCCTCGAAAACCTTAGGAAAAGAAGTTTCATATAAATCCATCAGCCTATTTGTCATATTACCAATTCAGAAATTTGTTCACTCTTCAGGAAGAAGTTAATCGCCATTTTGATAATGAAAATAGATATTTCTAACCATTTTCAAAAATATTCCGATAAACTACAACTATTTTGTTCACCGATTAGTGAAAAAACGACGGGATTATATCTCTGCTTTAATCTGAAAAAAATTCATAAAAAAAAAAAACAGTTTTCATTTTTCCGTATTTTTTTCATCTAAAAGCCGCCATATTTATTTTTCTTGTGAAAAAAATTAAAATGTAATGCCATATTCTGAAAGAGCATAGTCAAAAACATAAAGAAGCATCATTTCCGTTTGATTATTCCTTTCACATTATTAAAAGAATAAGGCTCGAAAAGACGTTACAAAATCTCTGTTTCTGGGCGTTAATGGGTTAAGTTAGGCTTGCCATAGATCAGTGGAGTGCGAATATCATATCCTAGTTAGATTAAGATGAAGTAAAGTGCACAAGTGACAAAGGAAAAACTCGCCGTTAAGTTAGGCTTGCCACAGTATAGTGGAGTGCGAGATGTCATGCACTTGGAGGTTCGACAAATGCCTAGTTTGTCTCATTTGAAAGTCATTTATCTTAAGACTTTTAATTACAAATAAAAAAAAAATATGCAAAAAATATATTATCAGAATAATAATTATAACCACAGACATTTATTCAGTTTTTCTTAAACCATATCTTCGTTCAACCTTGCTAAATTACAAAAAGTGCACTATTTCAAATTTGTCAATATGTTCGACTAAAACACTCTGCGACAAAAATTAAGCCATAGATTTAACAAACTACATTAATCTATTATACAGGGTCATCGAAAAGTATCGGACCCCCCTAATATCTTCAGTTAGAATGCACTTAGGAGAAAATGTCCAATAGCAAAGTTGTATGGTTTCAAGCGGGGAGTAAGATGATGACCTTGACTTTGACCTTGACCATGTCCTTCAAGGTCATTTCAAGGTCAATCTTATTTTTTTAAATAGAACCCCCTACATTTTATTGCATATTCTTATAGCTTATCTCGAGAGCTTTCCAAAACACTATAATAAAATATTTTTTTATTAAGTACTTTTTGAATTATAAAGGTTTGAAGAATACTTTGCTATTGGACATTTTTCCAAAATGCATTCTTACTGAAAATATTAGGGGGATCCGATTAATGTATTTTCTTGAAACCAATTAATTGGTCTCATTATTCCGCGCACAAAAGTATTAAGGTTATGATTACTGAAAACTAAATAATATTTTACAAGATATTCTACATTTTGTGTCAAAAAATTGTTAACTTCAAACCTTTATAACTCAAAAAGTACTTAATAAAAAAATATTTTATCAGAGTGTTTTGTAAAGCTCTCGAGATAAGCTATAAGAATATGTAATAAAATGTAGGGGGTTCTATTTAAAAAAATAAGATTGACCTTGAAATGATCTTGAAGGACATGGTCAAGGTCAAAGTCAAGGCCAATTTGAACATTTGTTGTGAATTGTTTGGTACAATTAAATATTTTGCCCAAGCTAACCAATTGGAATTAAATTTGCCTTAACTGGCCGGACTCACACACCACTCTTGCCTTAACTGGTCGGACTCGCACACCACTCTTGCCTTAACTGGTCGGACTCGCACACCACTCTTGCCTTAACTGGTCGGACTCGCACACCACTCTTGCCTTAACTGGTCGGACTCGCACACCACTTAACAAATTGTTAACTTCAAACCTTTATAACTCAAAAAGTACTTAATAAAAAAATATTTTATTATAGTGTTTTGGAAAGCTCTCGAGATAAGCTATAAGAATATGCAATAAAATGTAGGGGGTTCTATTTAAAAAAATAAGATTGACCTTGAAATGACCTTGAAGGACATGGTCAAGGTCAAAGTCAAGGTCATCATCTTACTCCCCGCTTGAAACCATACAACTTTGCTATTGGACATTTTCTCCTAAGTGCATTCTAACTGAAGATATTAGGGGGGTCCGATACTTTTCGATGACCCTGTATGTATACGAAATTAGAAACATTCGATGTTACAACTCATAATCAATACGGAAAGTGCATCATCAAGTAAATAAGAAGTGCATTTTACATAAATAGTATACTCTCTAGCTATTTTAATACCGTAAACTGTCAATTCCGATTCACTATACTAAAAATATAATTTTACCATCAAAAGTATTCTTTTATTACTTATTACGCAAATATCAATATGTCATCCGTTAGAAATAGTCATACACTATAAACACATATATATCATAAAAAAATAACATAGATATAACTCATGTATAAACTTCAAGAATGAACCATCTTGTAAAATATTGTAATTTGTTCAAAATGATGTACTATCGCTAACAAGCGAAATGCCCAACTATATTGCTTTCATACTATTCTTGCAACAATACCTATATCAGTATTAACTGCGTAATACTATAATGTATCGAGGTACTTTAAATCCTACAACAAATCATAAGATTAAGAAACAATAGGATCTATCCAATACAACTTATTGCGACAATGTTCTATTCTTGAGAACCCACGAAAGAAATATTACACTGTAAAATATAAATGTACTCGAAACCACAACAATATAGCATATAATAGAGGTTGTAACATTCAAAGCGCAACATATCACAATGCCATATATTTCCGATAAAATATATTATAGACACAATTGTAATTAAAAAAATGATGAATCAAGTTAACAGTCCATCTACTTTTTCTGCGAAAGTTGGAGGACCAACTTCCAACTCAGAGGGGGGGGGGGGGTGTTACGTCACCTTAGGGATTCTTTTTGTTTATTAGCGATTCTAGTGCGTTTAACTGGAGCCCTTTGGGTCACCGGATGCAACCACGAGAATCAGTAGGGACGATAGGGAACCCCGTTTTTTTTTATAATTAATTTATAATATTTTCTTTTTTTTACTTTTCATAAAAAAGATTTGATTAATTAAATTAAAAAAAAATCCCTTTTACCCCTTTTTTCCCTGTCCTACTAATTCCTTATAAGGATCACCAATTCCACATGTAAATTCTCGTCCTCTGTTTGTTTTTTCAGTGCCGGTAGTAAAAAAGGATAGGGGCTATTTTCGTCGTCAGCGACGCCTCCGCGAGCGAGCCCGTCGAGAATCAAAGACGAACCTTAGTTCGTTTCCCGACCTCAATTCCGTCAGAAACCTCCACTACAACCTCCTCCAGTCGAACCTCTCCCTTCCACTATTCGAGAATCCTCGCTCACCCACTCTGACTCCCCGATCACTTTTACTCCTCCCCTTCCTCTCGAACCTCTTCCACCCAATTTAAATTCTAAATTGTACCAATAGACTCAATAAAAGTTATTTTATTTTTCTGGTAAAAGAGCTTTATTTATTTTACTTCCATCCTTTTCTTTTAAAGCAGGCCGCCTCCATTCGCCAACCCGAATCAACCTGTGTGGTTCACGGAGAGACTAGAGGCAAGATTTTCGTCCGGCCCTCTACGCGCAATAAAGGTACTAGACCACCGGACGAAAAATCTAGGTAGGCGCGCATAAAGATCGTGCATACTCCGTGGCCAAATCGAACGTGCGGAGCATAAACATTCTCCCCACTCTGCCGCACGAAATTCCTCCAAGAGTTGGACGATTTTCAGACCTGGCTCGGACGATTTTCATGCGGCAGTCGGCAGTCTCAAACGATTATGTCATGCATGTCTTAACCGTGCAATAAATATGTATTTTATTTTTGTTTGCATTATGCAAAGTGTCATTTCCGAAGTATTTTTTGCTGCCGAAAACAGTGGTGGCCTCAAAATTTCTTTATCATGCGCAATTTTTTAAAGAAATGAGGTGAAATATGTCAAATTTTGTTTTTTACCACATGAATCATTTTTTTTGTAGCAGATTTATAAAAACAGTGGATCTATTGGAAAATTTAAATTAAATACTTCGAAACGATTTTGTATGTCTTTCTATAATAATTCGTAAAAATAAATATTTTTATACGAAAGCTTCATCAAAATTCTGCAGAAACCATGTATTGTAATAATTTATTATACTAATTTTTTGGAGTTAAAATCATTTATAAAAATTAAAGTAGAAATTTTTATTTAATCTAAACAGTTCTATAATATTTAATACAAGCGATATATAATTATTATATATGGTCCGAATTCATTTTCATGTGCTAAAGATAAGAGAATACTTAAATAAAAAAATAGTTAAAGAAAAAAAAATATTTAAAAAACAATTACAGATTTGGAGTGGAATGCCCCATATGTTCGATTTTTTAAGTAGAAAGATAGTATATAGATATAGATAATATATAATATATAATATAATCAAAAATATATACCCACAACATAAGTAGTATAAAATATATATATATATATTTATAATAAGTAAGTATATTAAATATATAATATATTAATAATTATGCTGTAATAGATGCCATATACATGGTCATCGAAAAGTAACGGACCCCCCTAATATCTTCAGTTAGAATGCACTTAGGAGAAAATGTCCAATAGCAAAGTTGTATGGTTTCAAGCGGGGAGTAAGATGATGACCTTGACTTTGACCTTGACCATGTCCTTCAAGGTCATTTCAAGGTCAATCTTATTTTTTTAAATAGAACCCCCTACATTTTATTGCATATTCTTATAGCTTATCTCGAGAGCTTTCCAAAACACTATAATAAAATATTTTTTTATTAAGTACTTTTTGAGTTATAAAGGTTTGAAGTTAACAATTTGTTGACACAAAATGTAGAATATCTTGTAAAATATTATTTAGTTTTCAGTAATCATAACCTTAATACTTTTGTGCGCGGAATAATGAGACCAATTAATTGGTTTAAAGAAAATACATTAATCGGATCCCCCTAATATTTTCAGTAAGAATGCATTTTGGAAAAACTTCAAACCTTTATAACTCAAAAAGTACTTAATAAAAAAATATTTTATTATAGTGTTTTGGAAAGCTCTCGAGATAAGCTATAAGTGTTAAGAATTCGAATCGCTACGCGGGAAAATAATTTGTTCACCTCCGATCACGTTAGGTTGCCTAGGCCCGATGGCAATGCCATCTATTGTGGCGTGCCGTAGGTAGCCCGTGAGCGCACACGGAGAGTAAGTCGGGCTTTGCCCTTGTTACGTATAGCCTCGTATTCCGCTGCATATTCATGTACGCACGTTCCGCGGTCAATCCGTACCGACGCGACGCTTCGAACTACAAAACGTCTTTAACTGTTGATCTTGTGTAATTTTGGAAAGAAACTACAACCATTAAATCCAGATAAGTTTAGACGACAAAAGTGTTCCGTTCTTTACGAATTTCCCACGCATCAAGATTCTTTACAGTCCACTTCCTTCTCACCGAACCAGTCTGTCCCGCGTTCGAAGAAAAGGGAAGCCGTCATTCAAACTTAAAAAGAGTGACTCCTTCGTACGCAAACAAGGTCCTTCGAGCCGGATTATTTCGAAAAAGAAAAACAAAAAAAAAGGAAAATTCGTAAAGAACCTCGAAAAACAACGCGGCGTCCAAAATGGCGTCATGACGCGCACGCGGAAATTCGGAATTTTGATTCGCGTGTGACTTGCATTCGCGTTGTGAACAACCTGAAAAACCATAAATTGGATTACGTGCAGTGCAGTGCATCTCCACAAAAACCCTTGAAGTTGCCATTATTTGCATCTCAAGGCACGCCGCTTCGAGGCAGCCATTGTGCGCGTTCAGTGAGTGTGCGCGCGCAGTCCTTCTCGCATTTTTTCCAGAAGGGCCAACTACGCGCATGGGAAGGACGCTTCTCTACGCGTTCCCCTTCCTCGTAGACATTGTGCGACACATAGCCGACTAGTGCCCCTCTGTACAAACCTCGGACCTCTCCGTCGCTCCGTGGTCGTTCGGGCGTCAGCTGCTTCGTCGCTCGTGGGGACTCTTGGCCTTGGAAAAACGGCGCGCTCAATTCATTGACTCCTGCTCAAAGTCAAGAGAATTCGACTTTCCAAAACGGGTTTGGGAAACTCGTGTGAAGAAACCACGATGCCTAAAAAACACCATGAGACTTCATTTCTCGAGTCGTTTGAGATTGAGTCCATGTTACAAAGGCAAAATACATTGCTAGATCGACTTCGACGTGCAATCAATTCTTTGGAGGAAATTTCCGAAGAACAAAGGAGCGCGGCTGTTCTCAATGGCCGATTAACTTATATCGAGCGTGATTGGGATCAATTTTTAAAAATAAACGACGATCTGCAGCTTAATGCATCGAGCGAGGAAAAAAGGATATTGTCGTATTTCAACGACAACTATGCTGACCAAGCCGAGCGAGCATTCTTTGCGGCGGTCGACTACATTCAAGGAATGAAGGCATCTGTCAACCAAGCTACATCTTTTCATCACTCCGAGACGAATTCGAGGAAATCTGCAGTTAAGCTTCCAAAAATTAATTTGCCGACATTCTCAGGTAATTATCTCGATTGGCAGAATTTTCGGGATTTGTTCCAATCCTTAATACACGATGTTCCAAATTTACCAAAATGCGAAAAATTCCAATATTTGAAGGCAAGCTTAACCGGGGAAGCTGCATCCGTAATTAAAAATGTGACGATCACAGATTCAAATTATGATAGCGCGTGGAAATCATTAAATTCGCTCTACGAAAATACGCGAGTTATTGTTTATGCTCATTTGCAAGCGTTGTCGGATATTCCGCCGGTGTCCAATGACAACCTCAAGGAACTTAAAACTTTACGGGATACAAGCAATGAGACCATTGAAGCGTTAATTAATTTAAAAAGACCGGTACATCACTGGGATGATATTCTCGTCTTTCAATTGATAAAAAAGCTCGATAAAAATTCACGTAAAGAATGGGAGATGTCATTGGGCAACGAAACTCAGTGTCCGACCTTGCAAAAATTTAAAGAATTTTTAAACACGCGAATACGAACTCTCGAGGCGATAGGTGGCACGACGACATTCGCCCCCTCCGGTAATCGCGCTAAACCGAAATCTCGTTCCGATTACTCACATTCCGCGCAAGTTTCTCCCAAGGTTAAATGCGCTTGTTGCTTAAATGAACATAGGATTTACGAATGCGAAAAGTTTAAATCTCTGCCAATCGAGAAGCGTGAGGCTTTCGTGCGCAAAAATCAAATGTGTATAAATTGTTTGAGCACCTCTCATAAAGCTTCAGCATGTAAGAGCAAATATAGTTGTTCCTTGTGCCATCGAAAGCATCACACTTACCTGCATAAAATGAATAACCATCCTGTTCCGAGTGCGACAGCGGCCGATAAAATTGAAACGTTAACTCCGATCAATCAATCATCGGAAACCGACGTTCGTATCGGAGCACAAAATAGCTCCTCTCCGTCGACTTCTTTTGGGTCTTCGGGAATTTCCTCAAATAACGCGTTTACAAACCGATCAATATTATTGGCCACTGCTCGAGTGCGAATTATTGCTGCAAATGGAAATATTGCGATTATTCGGGCCTTACTCGATCAGGGCTCTGAATGTACCTTTTTAAGTGAGTCCGTAGCTCAAACTTTGCACCTTCCTCGAAAAAAGGTGTCATTGTCGGTAAGTGGTATCGGCGGAAACGTCTCCGCGGCGATAAAAGGTGCGGTGACCTTCACGTTGCAGCACTTCGATGCACGCGGATCTGTGGTCCCTGCCAGAGCGTTCATTTTAAGCAAAATTACGTCATATACTTCGAAAACGTTCGTGTCAAATTTCGTAGACAAGCATTTTCAAGGATTAGAATTTGCAGACCCTGACTCCTCTGATATGGGTAAAATTGACTTGTTAATCGGTGCTGACATTTACGGGTCAATTCTGTTAGATGGTATGCGGCGCGGCTCCCAAAACACTCTAATTGCTCAACAAACAATCTTCGGGTGGGTGCTATCAGGCGAAATCCCCTCTTCTTCAAATGTAGCGACGTCGATTCGTGTACATCATACTTCTCTCGTTGAGTCAATTGACAACACTCTAAAACGATTTTGGGAACTCGAGGAAATTCCCACTCGTTCTCTTTTAACGCCAGAGGAATTGCTCTGTGAACAGCATTTCGTAGAAACGCATACTCGCGCATCTGACGGGCGGTACGTCGTTAAATTGCCCTTTAAGAATTCGCCTCCGGAATTTGGAAATTCCAAACACATTGCTGTCTCGTCCTTGTCTAGAATTGAAAAACGCTTGTCCCGCGATAAGGAATTAAGTATGGCGTATCACAGCTTTCTATCGGATTACGAGAATTTGGGTCATATGTCTCGTATAGATTCGACAGATAATCCTAGCGCTAATTGGGTTTACTTGCCTCATCATCCCGTAGTACGCGTAGCTAGTTCAACGACAAAACTTCGAGTCGTTTTCAATGCTTCGAGTGTCACCTCGAATGGTCAATCCCTAAACGACCAACTGCTGATCGGCCCTAAACTACAAAATGACCTTCCATCCATCCTATTACGATGGAGGAGTCACAAATTCGTGTTAGCTGCGGACATTGAAAAAATGTTCCGCCAGATCGTCGTGAATGAAGAAGATCGACACTTTCAATGTATCCTATGGCGGCCATCTTTGGATACCCCACCACATACTTTCCAGTTATCGACTGTCACTTATGGAACAGCTTCGGCCCCGTTTCTCGCCCAACGAGTTTTAAAGCAGCTCGTTATTGACGAAGGGGATAAATACCCCTTCGCGTCTCCCGTCATCTCGCAAGACATGTATGTAGATGACGTACTTTTTGGCGCCGATGATATAGTTCTCGCATCCCAAGTAAAAGGACAGGTAACCTCTTTATTATTGAAAGCTGGATTCCATCTCCAAAAATGGAGTTCGAATTGCCCCGTACTATTGAATTCTCGACAGCAAAAGGAGAACATTCTACCAATTGATTTTCGAAATAGGGAGGAGCCTGGATTAAAAATTCTGGGTATGTATTGGTGCCCAGATGCAGATCGCTTCAAATTTTCGATCACTCCACCGGAACTCCTTCCTGCAACGAAACGAAATGTGCTTTCGATCACGGGAAGACTGTTTGACCCCCTCGGGTGGATAGCACCCGTCATAGTTCGTGCAAAAATCCTGCTACAATCTCTGTGGCTATCGAAAGTTGAGTGGGATGATCCACTCCCTCCGGATCTCCAATCGCAATGGGTCGCCTTCTTAAAACAGCTTCCTGGTGTTAGGCACTGTTCAATTCCAAGGTGGACCTATCTCGGTTCCGAGTGCATAGACTGTCAATTGCACGGATTTGCAGACGCTTCGAACGCGGCCTACGCAGGCGTGGTGTATCTGAGAATTACGACGATTACGGGAGAGCAAAAGGTATCGTTTATCCTGTCAAAGACAAAGGTAGCTCCGATCAAAACCCTCAGTATTCCACGGCTAGAGTTAAGCGCAGCTGTGTTACTAACACGTTGCATGGAGTTTGTAATAAATAATTTGAAAATCAAGCCATCAGCGGTTTTCGGTTGGACCGATTCAACGATCACGCTCGGGTGGATCAAAAAACAGCCTGCAACATGGAACGTCTTTGTAGCCAATCGCGTATCCACCATACAGACTACCCTACCACAAGCGATATGGTGTCATGTTCCGACGAAAAGTAACCCGGCCGATTGCGCATCGAGGGGACTATCCCCCCAGGATCTTGCTTCTTTCTCGCTTTGGTGGAACGGGCCTCTATGGCTCTCGCTTCCGCCAGAAAATTGGCCAAAACAAGACGCGGAGCTTCCGGTACCGATGGAAGAAAGACGCATGAAAGTCCACCTCGCTCCTCTTGAAACACCTCCGATCGTATGGGATCTGGCATATCGATATTCGTCATGGAGAAAATTAGTAAGGGTTACGGCATACATTCAACGCTTTGTAGACTGTACTAGAAAGCAAGCAATTCCTCCAAAACGTCTAGCAGTTAACGCGAAAGAAGTAAGGGCCGCAGAATGTTTTTGGGTTCAGCACGTGCAAATTCGGTCCTTTGTCCCGGAATTAATCAACCTCCGTAAGTCCAAATGTGTACCTAAGTCTTCTAAGATTCTTCCGTTAAACCCATTCCTGGACGAAAAGGGCATCATACGCGTGGGAGGACGATTAAGAAATTCTTCTCTTAACGAGGATGAGAAATTTCCCTACCTGTTACCTCGTAGTGCTATTACCTCTTTGCTCGTAGCATATTCTCATGAACGAGCCATTCACGGAGGTCTGCAACTAACCTTGAGATTGCTTCGCGAGCGATTCTGGGTAATAGGAGCTCGAAATCTAGTCAAAGGCTATATCCGTCATTGTGTTATATGTGCTCGAGTACAAGCGAGATTAGCCTCGCAAAAAATGGCGGATCTCCCAAGCATGAGAACGCGTCAATCGCGACCTTTCTCTCACACAGGTCTCGATTATGCAGGACCGTATCACGTCCGAACTACCTCTGGCAGAGGTCACAGATCGCATAAGGCATACATCGTCATTTTTGTGTGTCTTTGCGTACGCGCTATCCATATCGAGTTAGTGCAGGATTACACTACTCCCTCGTTTTTAGCAGCATTCGATAGGTTTACCTCGCGAAGGGGCATCCCAGAGAATTTATACAGCGACAATGGGCCAAATTTGCAAGGCGCCGACCGTGAGTTAACAGCAGCTTTCCGAGCTGTGTCTCAAAATAACGATTTGCACTCTCAATTTGCCTCGGATGGAACGACTTGGCATTTCATCCCTCCTTCCGCTCCTCATTTTGGAGGTATTTGGGAGGCGGGGGTGAGATCCATAAAGCACCATCTGAGGCGAATTCTCGGGGACGCCACCCCGACCGTAGAAGAAATGACGACGCTATTATGTAAAATAGAAGCTTGCTTAAATTCTAGGCCCATTGCGCCGTTGCGAGATGCACCAGATGATTTCGAGGCTTTGACACCCGGTCACTTCTTGGTCGGAACCTCTCTAAAAGCGGTACCAACTCCATCGGTTCTCGAGATTGCGGATTATCGTTTATCCCGATGGCAATCGGTACAGAAACTCCTCGAACGATTCTGGAAGATCTGGGCCTCCGACTATCTGCAGTCGCTGCAGAAAAGGCACCGTTGGAGAGTAACGCCTCCTAATCTCCGACAAGGAGACCTAGTATTAATGCGAAATCCTAATTTACCGCCTACTAAGTGGGAGCTGGGACGAGTTGTAGAATGCTACCCAGGCCCGGACTCGATAGTGCGTGTGGTTAAGGTTAGGACCGCGTCGTCGACCTTCGTACGTCCTATAACGCAATTATGTTTACTTCCGATAAGACGTGAGAATTTAGAAGAAACGGTAAACTTGTAATTTCGTTTCCCACTTTAGAATTACGGGTTCTTTAAATGTATTCCCGATGCGAACTTACTACGATACAACCTATGGCGCTCTCTGTTAATTCGCGCCATGGCGGGCGGTTTGTTAAGAATTCGAATCGCTACGCGGGAAAATAATTTGTTCACCTCCGATCACGTTAGGTTGCCTAGGCCCGATGGCAATGCCATCTATTGTGGCGTGCCGTAGGTAGCCCGTGAGCGCACACGGAGAGTAAGTCGGGCTTTGCCCTTGTTACGTATAGCCTCGTATTCCGCTGCATATTCATGTACGCACGTTCCGCGGTCAATCCGTACCGACGCGACGCTTCGAACTACAAAACGTCTTTAACTGTTGATCTTGTGTAATTTTGGAAAGAAACTACAACCATTAAATCCAGATAAGTTTAGACGACAAAAGTGTTCCGTTCTTTACGAATTTCCCATGCATCAAGATTCTTTACAGTCCACTTCCTTCTCACCGAACCAGTCTGTCCCGCGTTCGAAGAAAAGGGAAGCCGTCATTCAAACTTAAAAAGAGTGACTCCTTCGTACGCAAACAATAAGAATATGCAATAAAATGTAGGGGGTTCTATTTAAAAAAATAAGATTGACCTTGAAATGACCTTGAAGGACATGGTCAAGGTCAAAGTCAAGGTCATCATCTTACTCCCCGCTTGAAACCATACAACTTTGCTATTGGACATTTTCTCCTAAGTGCATTCTAACTGAAGATATTAGGGGGGTCCGATACTTTTCGATGACCCTGTATATATCGTACATTCCATGTCAACCGGGCCAGCTTGATATCTCAAAAACGGGTATTTTTTTTTCTACGAAATTTTCTACAGATCATCTGTAACATGTGAACTTTTACCCTGAATTTTTTCAGAATTACGTTTTTTTTATTTCTAAATGGCGGACGAAAGTATCTCAAAAAACGTATTTTTGTTGTATTTTGTGTTAATTTAACGTAGTTTGGATAAAAATAAATAATGATAAACCCGAGATTAATATTTCATTTCTTATTTATTGCATTTCTAACAATAATTATTAAAGAAAAAAAATAAAATTCAAAATGGCGGACGAGAATGACTAAAAATCGGGTTTTTCTACATTTTGTGCTAATTGAACGTTGTTTGGAGTATAATAAATAATGATAAGCCCGAAATTTATATTAATTTGTTATTTATTGCATTTCTTACAATAATTGAGCCCCTTGTCCAATAATCAGTCCGACCAGTCCAATAATTTAAACCGAATACATCAACAATTTCATATGAATTGTTCCATAAAGGTTCTGAATTCATTGAGAATTATTTATACATTCATTAGCGATAGACAATTACTGATGTATTGTTATAATAGAACTTACATATTAAAGTGCAACAACCAATTAAAACTTATTCAAATTCATCGGCATCTATTACAGCATAATTATTAATATATTATATATTTAATATAATTGCTTATTATATATATATATATATATATATATATATATATATATATATATATATACATTTTATACTACTTATGTTGTGGGTAGTGTTATATTTTTGATTATATTATATAATATATATTTCTGCCAGCATTATAACGGATCTGTGCATAGATATCTATATCTTCAGTAGGATACCCGATGAGTGCACAAAATTTTATATATGTATACCTGGTTAAATGAAAAAAATTAATAAATAAAAAATAAAAGAAATTTTAATAATGATCGAAGCACAGATAATGTGTATATAACATTGTCTAATGTCGATTATGTCTTTGACATGGTAAATAGTTTTGCTGAAAACGATGGTGCTCTCATAATTATTTATTATGTCACAATTTTGTGAAAATTTAAACTAAATATGTCAACATTTTTGTTTTTGACCATATTCCACCATATAAATAAAGCAAAAATACACACTTAACTTCACTTTCCTATCATGATGTCATAGGAAAAGTCTACACGAATAAGTATTTCCAAAATGATACCTTATAAATTTAAGGCAATTATTTGTTTGCTACAAAAAAAAAATGATTCATGTGGTAAAAAACAAAATTTGACATATTTCACCTCATTTCTTTAAAAAATTGCGCATGATAAAGAAATTTTGAGGCCACCACTGTTTTCGGCAGCAAAAAATACTTCGGAAATGACACTTTGCATAAGGCAAACAAAAATAAAATACATATTTATTGCACGGTTAAGACATGCATGACATAATCGTTTGAGACTGCCGACTGCCGCATGAAAATCGTCCGAGCCAGGTCTGAAAATCGTCCGACTCTTGGAGGAATTTCGTGCGGCAGAGTGGGGAGAATGTTTATACTCCGCACGTTCGATTTGGCCACGGAGTATGCACGATCTTTATGCGCGCCTACCTAGATTTTTCGTCCGGTGGTCTAGTACCTTTATTGCGCGTAGAGGGCCGGACGAAAATCTTGCCTCTAGTCTCTCCGTGTTGAACGCCTTTTCACGATTCTGGGCACAACATATTTCGAGTAAGTATGTTAAATAAGGTCGTAACAATACCTCCAAATTTGCGGGAGTATGATTGCTGTTTCCTAATCTTTCGAATCGCAAATTCGGGTATAAACTCGAATTCTATACCCACTATGGCAAAAAATATGTTCATATCATGGTGTAAAGAACTTTTTCATACGGATATAATATTATTCTAATAATTATTGCAACGCTACCTCTCTCCCCTCGAAAGTGCTCGTTTCTCTCATTCGAAGCGTACCGATCTTTGGAAAAACACATGTTACATTAAGTATAGGTCTGTTTTCCTGCATCTCCCCTTCGAACTAATATCTCGGGACCTATATGTCTTAAAAGATGGTATACGAGTTGAGACACGTGTAAAACCCATTAGTCATTACGAATGTTAACTCATGAACCCTTAAATATGGCCATTTTAAATAACCCATTTTCTTTTTTTGTACAATATAATGTAGGAAGGAAGATGAAGAAAATATAGAAGATATATTTAATAAAGGATAAAGGATAAAGGAAAGGAATTATCCCCTGCTTTAATGACATTTATTTTGCCTATTCGCGGGTCGGCTCTCGGGTGGAAAAAAAAATCGAAGACATTTACAAGACATTTACAAGACAATACATGACAGCACAAGGCAACACCCACCCAGAACCAGCCCCCCCCCCCCCCCATTACTGCGCCCCGTAGAACGCCTTGATCAGGGGTTACCCTCTGATGGTAAAGCAGCTATGTCTCCCACTCAGCAAGCGGCCTGCTATCTTTGCCGTAGCGGGCCCAACGCTCGTTTTTTTTTATTTTCACAGTCACCCTTCCAAGTATGGATCCCTAATCAGGATGCTTTCACTTGAAAGAGCAACTGTGCGTCGCGTCGACCACAGGGCAACTGCTGTTGGTGATATATTTGATAAATTTGATTAATTTTTTTATTTCTTATGTTCATACATAACAATATACAATAGCAATCAAATGAAATTCATATTTTCAATATCATCAACTAATGCATCGCTTTTAACTTGACAATTGATGCAGTCTTTAATCATAGGTGGTTGACCATCAATCGTATCATAGCTTGATTCGAAATGTTTATAACATCGACGACATTCACGTATACTAGGATGCATTTGCATAGCAGGTGGCAAGCAAACCCATGCTTCTTCAATTTGCCGGTCAGCAAAGATGCAAATGAAATAAATCGGCAGACATTCTATATCTTTTGTTTTCATCAATACGAGACGTTTTACTTTGTAATAAATCCTTAATGAACGTTGTGGAGATGCAGGTTGTTCACATAGATTTTCCAATACCCAATTTTTCAGTATTTTTACATTTTCTTTAGCGCATGTTCCATTAATCGTATGATTTTCACACTTCTCAGACAACTGATATTGCTGCTGCTGCTTCAGTTTTGTTAAAGAGGGCAGTCCAAAACGTCGAAATCGATAACATTTTCAGCGTTTAATATATCCTCCAATCAACATTTATTATCGAATCCTTTTACATAAATTTTGCTAGCACATTTAACCCTCTTGCGCCGAGTCCCGAGTATACTCGTCCAAACGAAGTCGCCGACGCACTATAGGAAATTTGAACCCATCTTGCAAGAAATCAAATATCTCGGGATCCAGACGACGTAGACAAAAAATCAAAATGCATTTAAAAGTTCTTGAAATATCGAGTAGGGAAAAAATAGTCCAGTCCTTAAATAGTTTATTCTTGACCTTCAAATCCAAGGTCAAATTTCTAATTTAAACAAAAAAATTCTTTTTCTTGTATTTTAGCATAGCTATGCAATTATTTTGTTAAAAAGTACCACAATAGACTTATAGCTCTTAGAAAAATGTACAAAAATACGACTTTGAATATTTTTTTTTTATTTAGAGGTCAATGAAAAAAATAATCTCAATTATTGACTTTTCTAATTACGGGTTTTTATTGAATGATTTTGTTCTTATAAAGGTGTGCAGGTCCTTGAAGAGCCTCTTCATGCTAGCGTGTATAAAATAAAGAATTGTTCATTAATTGATGTATATATTCTTCCATTTTCAATCGCAATACTATGTTCGATGTTCTGTGACCGTGAAAAGTCTTCTCGGTGCATGATAAGGCTCCCGTATTAGTTTTGAGACAGCAGACTTCTCAAGAGTCATGGGTAATATATGTATTAGGATTTGGAATGGCAGACCGCTTATAGACATGGCGGCAGCTGTCTTAAACCTCTGGCGCCACTGTTGTACTATAGGTAATACATATGTTATATTAAACTTCTCTCAGTGTATTTATAACATCATTTGAAGGTCAAGGCACCTATAAAAAAGACGATGATCGATAGTTGTTATATGAAATTGCTTTCTGCTTTGACCATAGAATGACAGAATGTACTATTTCTTATCGTATTAAAATCTTAATTTTGAGTTTTATTTTAACGTTATCAAAATAATTCTCCTGTATGTAATTTTCTACTTCAACCGAAATGCGATGTTTCCGAAAAATAGCTATCCTCTTTTTTATTTCACTGAGAGATATTGCAGGATCACTCATTCCGATAGCTCTCGTATACAAATCTTTTGTCTACAGTATCGCGAAATTTTGCAGAAAACTATTTTATATGACAAACAAAGTCATTGTCATTTTCTTAAGTGTCTTGACCTTGAAATGACCTAGAAAGTACCGTAGATCTCATCCTACATCACCATAAGACTCTTCAAGAGCCTGCACACCTTTACAAGCACAAAATCATTCAATAAAAACCAGTAATTAGAAAAGTCAATAATTGAGCTTGTTTTTTTCATTGAGCTCTAAATAAAAAAAATTATTCAAGGTCGTATTTTTGTACATTTTTCTAAGAGCTACAAGTCTGTTGTGGTACTTTAAAAAAAAAAATTCTATGGGTATGTTAAAATACAGGAAAAAGAATTTTTTTAAAGAAATTAGAAATTTGATCTTGGATTTGAAGGTCAAGAATAAACTTTTTAAGGACGGGACTATTTTTCCCCTATTCGATATTTCAAGAAATTTTAAATTCGTTTTGATTTTTTTGTCTACGTCGCCTGCTTTCCGAGATATCTGCTTGCCGGAGGACGAGTATACTCGTCCAAGCCATTTCTTTCATAACTCGAAAAATATATAAAATTTTCAAGCCTGCGACCGCTCAAATTAAACGTGAGGATATACCCTACAAGAAAGACTGAGTTAGAAATTCTAAATTTCAATTGTTGCTTTTATAAACGAGGATGAAGTTGACTTCCTCCATATAGTTGCCAAAATAATTCCGGCATTTGAAATTGACGTCAAGTTTGATTCGTTGCACTTCTTAAAAGTGCAACGCATGTAAACATATGTAAACTACCTGTTAAAGGATAGAAATATAACCAAAAAAAAACGTTGGTCGTCATCAACGTGCAGGGTCCTGTGCTACGCAAAATTGGAAAATATCATAGTAGATATCTTCCTTGAACAATTTAAATACATTTAGCAATATTCCCGAGCGTGGGAGTTTAAAATAGGCCGAAATATAACCAAAAAACGTTGGTCGTCATCAACGCGCAGGGTCCCGTGCTACGCCAAATTGCAAAATATCATAGTAGATATCTTCTTCAAATAATTTAAAAACATTTAGCAACATTCCCGAGCGTGGGCGTTTAAAATAGGACGAATTATAACCAAAAAAAACTGTCATCCCCATCAACGCGCAGGGTCCCGTGCTACGTGAAATTGGAAAATATCATAGTAGATATCTTCTTTAAATAATTTAAATACATTTAGCAACATTCCCGAGCGTGGGAGTTTAAAATAGGCCGAATTATAACCAAAAAAACTTTCGTCGTCCTCAACGTGCAGGGTCCCGTGCTACGTCAAATTGGAAAATATCATAGTAGATATCTTCTTTGAACAATTTAAATACATTTAGCAACATTCCCGAGCGTGGGAGTTTAAAATAGGCCGAATTAAAATCAAAAAAACTTTGGTCGTCATCTACGCGCAGCGCCCCGTGCTACGCCAAATTGCAAAATATCATAGTAGATATTTTCTTTAAATAATTTAAAAACATTTAGCAACATTCCCGAGCGTGGGTGTTTAAAATAGGCCGAATTATAACCAAAAAAACTTTCGTCGTCTATTATGAAAATTTATATAATTTGTAGTGTATATTACACACTTACAAAATTTCCTAACGTTCAACCGTAATGCTCATTGCTAGGACAGCAGCAATACTTGTCAATTTTTTTGTTTTTAAAAATTTGTTAGAAATAATTGCATTATAGCCCACTAAAGTGGGCCGATATTTTTCGATTTGTATTTAAAAATTAGTAGTTTGCAGAAAATTTGGAAACAGGCTAATCTTGTACTTTTTACTGTCTCAAAAGTCCTCATCCGTACAAGCTGCTATGTGTCCAAAAAATAGGTTTTTCTGAAATCACTCGAAAAATATCACTTTAAACGAAAAAAAGAAAAATACAAAAATTATAGCTAGGGAAATTCTGCACAATTTCATTTTTTAAGAACACTTGTTAAAACTACGATCAATAGAAGCCGAGAGATTTTGTTTAAATATTGGCAGTTTTGTAGATCAACTGTAATGAGCGCGAGGATTGCGCGTTTTTCGCTTATAAATAAAAAATAACCATTCGGATCGCAAAATGCTTCAAATAAAAGTTGTAGAGGATGAAATTACGAACAATTTTCCGTTTTTTTATGTAATGCTGTACGTTCAATATTTACGGAGATATGAAGGTTTAATGAACAAATACGCACATCGGAACTTTTTTTTGCGATAATCAATAATTACTCTAAAACCGTGCTTCGTGTGCGAAAAGTGCATAGAATGAAAGTTGTAGATAATGAAATTTTTAATGTATGTGTTTAATAAAAGAATCATTTTGATCATAAAATCCACGACGGTACAAAAGAAAAATATGAAAAATTGCTATTTTCATGTACTTTTTTGTAAATAAGTATTTTTTGGCTACATTCACATAGTAATAGTATTTTGAAGAGGATGAGAATATCTGTAAAATGAGCACCGATCGGAGTTTTTACGATGAACTGGTGAAGTTATAGCCTTTTGAAGTTTCTTAAAAAAAGTCAAAGTATTAACAATTACGATTTTTGTTGAAAAACAAGCGTAAAATTTTTGTTTAAAAATCGGTTTTCAACTGAATTTACTAGTTTATAAATATATATATATATATATATAAACTAGTAAATTCATATATATATAAAAAAAAGTCCGCAAAATGACCATAATATATATATATATATATAACAGATCGGTCATTTTGCGGACTTTTTGTCATTTCGCGGACCGTCCGCGAAAAGAAAGTATGTTTTCTGGTCATTTCGATGACTTTTTTTTTTATACAGGATGGGCATTATGCGGACCCTTTGTTCTTGCTATAGGGAACATAATTTCGCACCAAACTTTAGGCACAATTAGGTCTAGGCGAGGTTTGGTAGGGTTGGGTTAGGATAGTTGTTAGGGGGGGGGGGGGCAGAGCCCCTCAGCGCACGCAGCCTAGTTAAGCTTGATAAGATCCAAATAGACCAAAAATTTAATTTTTCCCGAAGTCCGCAAAATGACCAATACATAGACGAGTTATATATTAAAAATCGGGTCCGCGAAATGACCACTTTACGTGTTTATACATTTACATATTAATTACATATTATTAAATTTACATATTTATACATATTACATGTATATATATATATATATATATATATATATATATATATATATATATATATATATATATACAGGGTGTTCGGCCAACCATTACCCAGCGGCCAACTCTAGATTCTACAGATAATTCTGAACAACTTTTTCCTCTGAAAAAATTTCCGGGAAGGTAGAGTTTTAAAGTTATTCAACACTGAACTTTAGGTGAAAAAATCACATTTTTTTAAATATCTCGACTCTGTTTGAAGGTATCTTAACGAACCGGAGCTCATTTTGAAGATATTTTAAAGCTCTATAAATTGTCTCTATTGGGTTTTGACCTACAATGAATATCTCTTGTTATAGCCATAAAAACGGGGTAAATGCCAATTTTTCAGGGTTTTCGCGTTAACTCGTTTCGACACATAGTTACCGAAATATCACACAGGAAAAAGTTGTAGGCCTTGAAAAAACAAACATTTTTTGTCCTCTAATATGATGCGATTAAATTAAAACTGAACCCTACAAGAGCCTCGTAAAGTCGTCAAAATACAGTACGACAAATAAATCGATATTAATAACAAAATGTTATGAAAACGAGTGCAAATAGGGTTCAATTTTAATTTAATCGCATCGTATTAAAGGACAAAAAATGTTTGTGTTTTCAAGGCCTACAACTTTTTCCAGTGTGATATTTCGATAGCAATGTGTCGAAACGAGTTAGACGCGAAAAACCTGAAAAATCGGCATTTACCCCCGTTTTAAATAAATATTTACTAGAATCAGATAAATAATTTTGGGAATTAAATAAAAAAATACTTAAGACAAGCAAATATTTTTTTAATATTGAGAAAAAAATTTGAAATTAAAAAAAAAATTTGAAATTAAAAAAAAAATTCGAAAATTAAGTAAATATTTACTCAAAGGAAATAAATATTATTGGAAAATAAACAAAAAATGGTTTATGTTTAATAAATATTTGTTTAGTAATAATAAAGCATTTTGAAAGTTAAGAAATAATTTTAAAAATGAAATAAAAATTTATTTAATTGTAACAACTAATATAAATTTTTATATTTAAGTAAATATTTACTACGGCTGTCATGGCCGTTTTACAAGTCTGACGTGTTACAAATCGTGCTGTCTATATTTGATAATTTTACTGTTTTATCGTTACTATCTGCCGTCCACGTTTGTCGTTCGGTTTGCACTCTCGGTCTGTTCCTCTGTAGTGACGTTTTGTTTTGTGTCATGCCGCAAGTAAAGTGGAATGCAGTGTGGAAAAAACGTTGAAAAACTTTTGATAAGGTTTTACGTTAGTCGACACGTGGCATACTATCTATGTCTTTAAACGATTTCGGTGGCACCATCTCAGTTCGATTTGTCCCACCACTCAGTGCGCACAGTGAGCTCCGACAGCCTAGCCGATAACACCGAAGCAGACAGCCAACTTAGTCGATAATAGCTAACGCCCTCATAAAGTAGACAACTCTATTTAAGCTCGGCTGACACTAAATTTTAAAGGAACCTTATACTACTTACGGTTTTGCACTTCTGTCGAACCTCCAGCGTATATTTCGACGATTTCTCCTTAGAAGTTTATCGGGCTTTTCTTATGTCACAACGTGAGTTTTCCAGTGGAGGCGCAAACCAAAGAGGGCGTCCTTCTACTGCATATTCCTGGCTGAAGAATAAAATAGATTCCTGCTCTTCTATTCGATCCTATCTGACATCCAGTCGGAAACGTGCCTCGCAGGACGCTTTTAACAACGCACGCCCGGGAATCTCGGATTTATCCCTTTCGGAGCCACCCATCAACTTCTGTGGTCTCAACCGGAGCATCGATCTGTCTCCCGCCTCACTGGAAATTTCCACTTCAACTTCGCTCGCCAAATCCATCTCTACGTCTCCAAATATGTCAGACGATAAATTCGACATACAGATAAAGAAAATTGACAACCTTGCAAGCAAAGTGGACACGGTAATTTCGGACTTAGCCGCCTTCAAGAAGGAAGTCATATACTTCAACCAAGCCCGGGATGAAAAAATTGATGACCACTCTAAGCATCTCGCAGAAATTGAAAACCGCTTAGAATCTCTGACCAAGGAAAGCCGACGATGCAACTTGGAGGTAAAAGGTTTAGTTCGTCCACCCAACTCCTCGTCACCCCGCTCTGATATCTTCGACTTTATCAAGACCATGTTTGGAATTGACTGCCCTGTCTCGCAGGGCCATTTCATTGGCCCTAACCAATCTAGCGTTGTGGTCAAGTTTGAAGTGCAGAAGATAGGGATTCAATAATGGTGGCGAAACCAAAGGTTCTTCAAGGCACAAAAATTTCAATTGAGCCGCATTACACCCTGAAGGAGAGCAATATTATGATGAAGGCTAGGAACTTGGTCCTCGAAGCCCGCCGCGATGGAAAACAAGCCCGTTCAGGCTATCTTAAATACCAAGTTGACGGTTGTTGGTTTCGCTGGAACGACGCATCAAACTCGTTTGTGCCAGCTTCGAACACGCGCACTCCTCGCTCACACTCCTTCGCCAGTCAAACATCCATGGATACTCAAGAAGGCGCACCAAAAAACCCAGTCCAACACTCAAGCACCACGACCACACATTGACACATTCGAGCATACGACTCACAGATGCTACACCAGGGGTGAACCTCCTCTCAGATCGTACTGCGGTTACCTTCTGGAACGTTCATGGTGCCAACAACTTGTCCTGTTTCTCTCCTTCATCGGCCCCCACAATTTTATGCTGCACCGAAACTTGGTCAACGAGTCCACGCCATTCATTGCTCCCAAGCATACTTCGAGAGCTGGACATCCGCATCGAAGACCCGCCGTACCGGCCGAGCATCCGGAGGCCTCCTCACTGCTTCTATGAAGAACTTCTCGCCTACGCTCATTATACGCTGCCGCTTTGTACGGTAGAAAAATTGTTATGTCATCCTGTAAGTTTAATTATTTGTAACGCTTATTTGTCACCTTCCGGTAATATTGCGTCTGATCTCTCGAGCCTACAAGACGTCCTTGACTCGCTTCAAATTTTATACACGCAATCACTACTTGTAATCGGTGGAGACTTCAATGCCAGAATTGGTACTGAGGGTTCCGCGGATTCCGATTATCTTGTGGGCTCGCGCCTTCATGAGGACCGGTCCTCTTATGATCAATGTGTTTCTACCCGCGGAAATGCACTTTTAGATTTTATCAACACGAACGGTTTAATTATAGTTAATGGTCGCTCCACCAGTGACCGACCTGCGCACTTTACATTTTATGGTTCCAACGGGTTTAGCTGTGTCGATCTAGTTTTAGTGTCTTCCAATCATGTACACATGGTTCACGATCTAGCTGTAGAATCGGATCTTTTCGGTTCAGCCCACGCTCCAGTCACATTAACTCTCAACGTGAGACCTGTCGATACTCGACCAGCTAACCAGTTGGATCACAACTTAATTGCATACAATCGCCTCCGCTGGCGCCCGGAAAAATCGCTTTCATTTCACGAATATTTAGGTTCCTCGCCGAGCTGACTTTACGACAGATGAATTGTACACGTGGTTCCGAGATGTTATACGAAATGCGGCCCAAATCTCTGGGATGACCGTTCGGCCTAACTCGTCTTATCCGCGCAATCCATATTCGGAGTGGTATGACCGCGACTGCTATATGGCCCGCAGAGCCCTGCGTAAAGTGCTCCGACGTTTGCGTAACTCCAGCTATCGAAGTGATCTCGTCGGTGAGTATCTTGAGTCCAGGAGTTGTTACCGTAGCCTCGTTAAGCGGAAGAGGGAGTCTTTCTGCGCTACAATTCGAGACGCCTTCGCTGGGGTCGGGAATTCTCCGGAGTTCTGGAGGACTGTCACGAGGTATAGGGTAGGGGGCGGTCGTCGGGAGGTGATTTCTCCACATATTTGGAGTGATTTTCTCCGCGAGGTCTACCACTCCCGGGCCTTATGTAGTTCCATCTATTTCGGGGTTGCCGACCCCATCCTCGACGTGCCCTTCACTCTTGACGAGCTTCACTCGGTAGTTCGCCGCCTTGCTCGGGGTAAGGCTCCTGGGTTCGACGGGATACCGGGAGAGTTTTATAGTGTACTGACCACCGATTGGCTCCTCCTCCTGCTTGGACTTTATAATAAAACGCTATCCACAGAAGACGTTCCAAAACAATGGTCCAAAGTATTTCTATACATGTTGCACAAGAAGGGACCTCTAGAGAATCCTTATAACTATAGAGGACTGTCCATGGTGTGTGTTTGTACGAAGATTTTCACTCAACTCATCTGTGACCGCCTCTCACTGTGGGTCATCGAGCGTGACATTCTGCCCGAAGAACAGTCGGGGTTTCGCAAGGGTCGCGACACGCAGGAAAATATTTTTGCCTTATACTCGGCCGCTCACATTATGCTGAGGCGCAAAGGAGGAAAAATGTACGCTCTCTTTGTAGATTTTAAGAGGGCCTTCGATTCTGTACCTCACGAACAGCTGTGGCGTAAGCTGTACGACTTTGGGATCAGCCCCAAGCTCATTAGGTTAATAAAAAAGTTATACGACTCCGCGACTTTGCTCTCACGACACCGGTTTTACGTACAAGAATGCCCCAATTGAGACAGTCCAGAGAATTAGGTACCTAGGTGTCGAAGTTTCCTCCTCGGCTCTGAAACGCCATGCTATGAATGCGGCGATGTCCAGGGCCGCTGGTGCCTCAGGAGCTGTTCTGTTGATTTTAAGAACCGCGTGGGTCGACTCCTGGGTTGCCATGCATACACTGTTCAACTCTCTTGTTAACTCAACCCTGCTATACTCGTCGCCGATATGGTCACTCTGCTACCTGGATGATGTTGAAAAGACCCAGCTTAGATTTTTTAAGACCTTATTTTCACTTCCCACGTCAACCCCGGGATATGCTGTCAGGGCGGAGCTGGGCCTCCTCCCTCTGTCTTTTGCTATTACTTCTATGACAATCAACTAGATTGCCAAAATATCAGATATGGCTGAGACGAGGATTCCTAGAATCGCCCTAAAGAGGCTCGTGGACTTGGCAATAAGAAGCAATCAGAATGGCGACTCATATAACTGGGCTTCCCAGATTTCGAACCTTTTTGGCCTTACCTCACAGGACTTTTGGTCGGACCTCTTCTCAGAGGGTTGGATATCTCGTGCTCCCGACCAACTAGCGCCGTTAGAGTCAAGTCTTAGAGCCTCAGATTTGCAGAGAGTGACTCAATCTTCCTCACTGACCTTCGGCCTTATATCCTCAGAAACTACGTCGACCTTGAATTCCCTCCCGGAACGTGCTTCACTCGCTTTTCTCCGCTCCAGGCTGCAGGTGAGACTGGCTACATGTCACGCTTCACGTTTTGTTATAGACTATGTCACCATGCGCCTGGATCCGGGGAGACGGTGCCAGTCCTGTAACTCAGGATTGCTGGAGACATCCGAACATATGCTCCTTCACTGTCCAGCCTTCGAGGACCTTCGACGTTCCCTGTGGTCTTTCGCTTCGGACCCAGCAGATCTGCCAGCGCGCTACTCGGAATTTTTCTCTTTGTTAAACGACAAAGCCCTTCACACTCTCAAAGCGCTACACTCTTACCTCCGCAGAGTTTATGAGTATCGTGAGTCCCGCTTTACAAATTAACGAAGATGATCAAGTCGACTCCCCCTACAGCGGACTCTGCGTCGGAATCTAGTGATAAACTAATTAGTGATATCTCATCTGCAAAATTCGTTAAATTGTTTTCATTTATTTTAGTTAGATTACGTTTTCACCTTTATGTGCTCATTTGCGTTAACCTTACCAATATATGTAGGACGGCGCCCATACGTTTAATTTATTTTATTATATATTTATATTTGCATTTAGCTATTTATTTGCGTCGCTCTCTCCATTTTTGTATCTGATGAGGAAATAAAGTATCTAGAATCTACTTAACTCAAGTGCACAAAGCAAAGAATTTGTTAAAAGTAAGTAAATATTTTCTAAAACGAAGAGCATATTTTCTAAATGAAAGTGTGTTTCGGTAGATTAAAAAGCATATTTTTAACATTCAAATAATTTTTTTTTTATTTACAAAAATCCGGAGGTTTTTATTTTTACTCTTAACTGCTAGTATTTCCCTGTGATTTCTGGAACAGAAGGAACAGAGGAACAGCGACAGAATATATATTCGTAATTATCTTAGATAATTTAGAACGAGAACATTAATGACTAACTTACGTGCAAACTAAACACTAGAGACAACGCTCGGATGTAACAACAACATATACATATACACTGAAACGCATGGAGTACACTGACGCTTCGATTTCGCACGCTGAAGGTATAGAATGTCTTCGGACATACACCCAGCGAATTTAATTCGCACGGGGAATTACCTCGGATTGCTGTGTTTCTCACATTAAGATATATAGATAAAAACAAGGATGACTGCGGGTTTCCCCGTGCGAATTAAATTCGTTGGGTGTATATACTAAACGAGTTCTGTTTCTTCCACCCGGGGGAAAATTTACGAGTAACAGCGCCACCTGTATAGTAGTCCACAAATCACAGTTTCTCCCCCTCCCCCCTCTAACCTGGAAACATCAATTCGCCCTTGTTGCGCCGGCGCGTTCGACTTCTCGTTTACGGAGGGAAGAGGCAACAAAAGGCGGGAATGTGGTACGTTCAGAGTTTACCATGTTAAAATTCGAACAATACTATCTCCGTTAAAAACATTCATTTACTTGGAATAAGCAACCATTCATGCAAAGAATATCATTCTTGTAGAATTTGAGTTATTTGTCTCAAGTATTCGTCATTTACTATTCTACAATCGTAAAAAGCTGTTTACTGTACATTTGCCTTTAAAAACAAAAGATGAACTATGCCGTTAGATTAAAAAAATCAGCGATTTGGATAAAATTATTCATTTACTTGAAATAAGTAAATTCAGTAATAAAAATAAAAAATTCAAAGAAATATTTACTCATTTTAAGCGCACAGAATTGTTTTAATATGTGTTCTAAATAAACATGTACTTATGAAAAAGGTGCACCACATCGTTGCATTGAAGATATAGGTATTTTCCACCAAATAATTCAATTATTTGAAATAAGTAAAACGTTGAATAAATTCGTAATTTAAAAATATTGATTTTTATCAAATGTTGATTTCTTTCAAATATACATTTACTTCAAAAATATGTGCACTACATAATCGATTCCATTCGTGATTATTTTTATGAAATCATTCATTTACTTAAAATAAATAAATAGGTATTTATTAAATTAATATCACAGTTTTGAAAAATGAATTGACTTATTACAAGAGTACCCAATTTATATTATAAAAGAACTTAAATATTAGTTTCAAGTAAACAATTACTTAAAAGAAAATATGTACTAAGTCACTGGATTGAAGAAATTGATGTTTTTGTATAAATGATTGATTTACTTAGAAATAGCAAATATTTTTTTATTTTTACAGAAGTAGTTTATTATAAATAGTTATTTTAAATTTAAGTACTTATATTTCGACTCAAGAAAATTTATTTTCAAGTATATATTTTCTTAATACTTTTTGTTATTTTTAAGTAAATAGAATTCTTATAATCCAGTAAATTGATTTTTCGGTTAGAAAAATTATTTTTTTTTAAAATAATATTTACTTAAATTTAAGAAACATATAATTTAAGAAATGATTTTTAAAAATAAGTAATTATTAACTTTTTTTAAACATTGTTTTATTGAATTTAAAATATGAGAATTTGAATCAAGAAAACCATTTTTTAGTAAATCCATTTACTTGAATCGAGTAAATTTTTTTCTCAGTGCATATATTTTCGGCCAAAAATGACATATGTGACGTATATGTTTGTTATATGAATGCACTTATATGTGTAAAATTATATCTCGAATATATTTAACCTATATACTGCGTATATTTTCGGTCAAAAATGATGTAGGTGACATATATGCTACATATATTTTTGTCGAATTTTTTCCATGCGGGTTCCTCGCCGGGAAATTAGTAAATGTCTAAGGAAATATATTGAAAAATGAAATCGATGAAAAGTTCGTAGAGGGCAGCAATAGTCGGTGGACAAAGTCTCTCGTTATTCTCTTGACAAAACATACATATATTATTTTCTCCGAAAAGAACCTACCTACTCAAAGAGTGGTTTCAGGAACATAATTATAATATTTTTAAAGTTTATTATTTTACAGAAAATCTTGTGCTGATGCATATATAATTCTAAAAGGCACTTTTTAATGAACAATGATTGGAAGTTTTTAATTTACGAGATTCAGCGTCTACTTCGACATTTTCTCTAGAGCCTATATAAGGTGCATAGATCTAAAATTTTCAACTTTGCACCATTTCCAAATATTATATGCAATGCGATTCAGTTCGACAAATCGAACTCCTCCTATACGATTTATGTAAGAAATTGCGGTTGTATTATCAACACGAAGCAATACGTTGCAAGTTTTCAAATCGTTGGCAAACGCACGTAATCCTAAAAAGGCTGCTTCAGCTCAAGATAATTTATGTGTCTTATTTTATCTATCTTATTCAAAAACCCATGAATCTTTCTTTTGCCACGTACGGCCCCCCATCCAGTTAATGAGGCGTCTGTGAAGATTTCGATTCTGATTTTGATTTTCAAAGCTAAATATTTTTCCCTCTCGAAAACTTTCATGTGGGCCCGACTATATTGTATTGCAGGGCAGCAAGCTTTTTCAGGACAATCTCGCGCGTAGTCCCTTATATTCGATCGCAGCCTCTCATAGAAAATGCATATAGAAATTAGACAGAATCCACGTTGACTTTTCTGAATATTATTTCTTTGAATAAAAAGGTGGCACATTTTCAGATTTTAGGTGGATTTTATATGGTCTTATCGGTATATTAAATACTACTACGAGCTACATCGGCGATATATATCACTGCGATACATAGGCAATCGCAAACGTCATTTTAACTATTTCAGCGGAGAAACTTCGTTGGATTCAATGTAGGAAACCTAATGCATAATATTTGTTAATCTACCATATTTCGTCACATATAGCTGTTAATATCCGCGGTAAATTAACGTCGAAAGATAGGTAAAACGTCGGATGGTTGTACCTACTTCAGCATCATGAATCGATATATCAGCTGAAGTTAGAGGTAAATGTGTCATATAAGTGAGGTTGACATATAACATTCTTTGATATCGTCGGAATTAAAGTAAAATGTAAAAACTGCAAACAATCTAAAAAAAGTGGCAAAGTGTAATTGAAAAATTGGAAGGTATGTATATATTACAGAAATGTTTATCAATAAAAGTAGCCATATTTTTCGTTGTCAAGCGTAGCGCTCAAAATTGAATAGGATAGCAGTCATTTTTCGCGGTCCAAAACTAGCATCGAAATATCGATATCCTACCTATAATTGTCGTTCGTTTATATAAATATTTCTCACCGCGCAGGTAGAGTTCTCCTGCAGGCCCTATATTGCATGTGGCGAAATTATGGGCAATTTCTACCTGGGATCTGGAGAATAATATGGCATATCATTAGTTGATTAAATTATTTTGTTGCTAGCACATTTCGACCCAAAGACCGCATTCTTGAATGAAATATCCTGTATTTTTCGAATATATGAGGTTGTTTCCGATTTGCAATAAGGTCTCACTTTTCACACCGTAAACGTTGAATTTTTTCTCTAACAAATTTATAAAGTAGGTACTCTACATTTTATTAAAGCAATTTATATTATCTGCATTGGTGTTCTTAATACTTTATGCATTTGTACTGTTCACCGTTTAGAGCATATACTTATCTAATCATAACATTTATTATATAAGAGCGTTTGAGCGTCGCTAATTACGGATGTAATGTGAGAATTCCAAAATTCAAAATGGCGGATCCATAGTATCCCTAGCTATCCAATAGCGTCGCCTCAGCCGTAGTTCGCGGCTCAAATCTACGCGATAACTCCAAAGTAGGACTATCCCAATTATCGGACCCTCCTCGCACCTCGATCGCGCAGTTAGTCCAGGCTCGATTCTCTTGCAAGCGTCGATAACTTAATATTAAGTATTATTCTAATATTCTCAACCTAACTTAACTATACTGATTTTCTTAACCTAAGGATATCTTAATCTAAGGATCTTAAAGGAAAAAATCGCTAACGGAATCTCCAAGAGAGGCCCAAATTTACTCCGACTTGTGAAGGTCACTGTAAATGTCGATATTCACTCTAACAATTCTCGAATTATTTTTATTATTTCTCGAACTACTTAACTGCCTTATTAAACGTGAACTTTACTTCCGATCCTGTCGGGATATATATCGGAGGTATGGTTCACGCCCAAAACTCAAGACAAAAATATTGACTTTTCAATAAGCCCAACACTCTGCCTTGGGAGCTAGGATTCACTCACAAAATTCAAAGTGACTAATCACTAGTCTTCCTAAAATGTGAAGGTCGCCCTAATAATGGAACTTCACTCGTAGTACTATTATCTATTCCTAATCCAAATTAAAGCTCACCCTTATTAAAAGTTTTTAACTTAATTTCAGTGAACTTCACTTCAGTACTTGGGATTCACTCCAAAAAAGGAAAAAAATCCGATCAAAACCGAATTTTTCTTACTAAATAGTGAAGTTCACTCTTCTGATCGATATTCATTTGAGAAGTCTCGGAACGCTACTATAGCCCTATATTTTAAATTTCACTTAATCGTAGTGAACTTCACTCCAAATATTGAAGTTCACTCCAGTGGTCACTCTTCACTCAAAAGAAACCTCGTAAAGTAATTTTATTTGACCCTATTAGTCGAATGCACTCCGAAAATTTCGAACTTATTTAATTTCATAAACAAAAATTTATTAATTACTCTTATTACTAGTGTTCATTTCATTAGTCCAAATTCACTCGTAGAATTTCGAATTATTTTATTTCATATACTGGAAATTATCACGATTTATTAATTTTAATTACTAAGACCGACTTCACAAAAACTTAATAATTCAGTTTCTTCTCGTTACTTATCTAAGTTTCTCTCTTTTTTGTAAATATCGATTTGCTCACATACGTGCAATACGTCTCGAAAATTCGGTACGTGTTCTCGGCTAATTATTTCCGTTGCACTTTTAGATTTAATTTTAAACCGTTTTGTGCTCTAATATGGCCGTTTCCTTTTCAGAGCCCACGTTTCAATATGGCGGCTTCGCCGTTCACATGGTTTATAAATGGCCGTTTGCCTTTT
The DNA here is from genome assembly GCA_030407085.1 of Trichopria drosophilae. Lineage (NCBI taxonomy): Eukaryota > Metazoa > Arthropoda > Insecta > Hymenoptera > Diapriidae > Trichopria > Trichopria drosophilae. The sequence continues at coordinate 64,757,749 of CM059587.1, forward strand.
TATATGCGCTTCACTGCGCCTTAAGCCACACGTTGTAGCGCCACTTTGTAATACCGTTTCTCGCAGTATTATTATTGGGCGTTTTAGTCTCGGTGCCAGCTACCGTCTCAGGTCGAGACTTTCACGTCTTTGTGGACGTGGCGCCATTTGTTTTATTCTTGAAATTACAACATAAATTAATGCAACAAATGTTCATTAAACAAATCAAACAAGGAGAGAAACAAATTAGACTACAAATTCACCATCTGAAATAATTTGCAAGGCGATATTATGATAATAATTATTCAATTTGCAGGGGAATGTATTCATGTGAAATATATTAATAATAGAAATATCTATTATTATTATTAAGTTTATACAATACTAGATGTTGTGATTAACACAACTTATAACCTACACATTGTATGAAAATCAAATTGTATTAAATAACAAGTTCATTTATAAGATATACATAAATTGCAATATGCATGTGCCTGCATGGTATATGAGGCGTTGCGCGAAAAAACAACCTAACTCCGAAATCCCTATTTGGAGATAAATGCGCTTAAAGTTTTGAAACTGATATTTTACGATTTCAATAACAATTTTTAAAAAAATGCTTTTATAGTCATAAAGTAACGCTATTTGACAGCCAAATCCAATAAAAATAAAAATATTTTTCTTTTAAACCTTAATTTAACAATAAAAATTAAAGTGCAAAAGTTAGGTTGTTTTTGCATCCAACGGGTATTTTAAGTAAATTCTTGTATAAATTTCAAATAAAAACGGTATATATTAAATTTTATTAAATTTTATGATGAAAAATCAAATTGCAGCAGACGGCTTCGTGGCTCAGGCGGTTAACGCACTGGACTACGGAGTCGTAGGTCGTGAGTTCGATCCCCGTCCGGTGAACAATTTTTCGATTTCGTTTTCAAGCAGCAGCTCGCTGTTGGTAAGACGAGCCACGTTGTTTGTTTACATTTCGAAAATATTGTTTATCTGGCGGAAATCGACTCATGACCGCTGCTGTGCTTGGTGTAGGTTTCTGCAGTCCTACATTTCATACACAAATGTGAAGTATGGCGCCATCTTTCTAAGTCGATCTGCAGCTCTCGCAAAATTTTCACGATTATAAAACAGTGTGTCAAAAACTAAGTAAAAAGGGCGGTTCCGGGACGGTTTTAAAAAAACATTTATTTGCATACTTTCTCTCTTTTCTAATTTATTTTAATATAATTCCATGCGTATTGTTTTTTTTTATTTGGGCTTACTTGATGCATTTTTTATGTCCATTCGTTCTGTGTTTTTCATCAAAAACGTATTTTGCTCTTCTTTGGACGTCATTTTATAAAAAGATTTGAACACGTCTTTTTGATTATCTTTTTTCACTTTTAGATGACGATTTTTCGTGCAGCATGCAGTAATAAAAGCATATTTTTTTGGTAAAACCTGCACTTCATTTTTGGTGACATAACCTCTGCCCTGAACTCTTCTTCTTTTATTACGGTTTCTTTCCCAATTTTCTTGTCGAACACATTTTTTCTTGCCTCTTGAACTGGTAACACTAGAGCACGAGGTTGAGTCAGTCATTGACACATCCATTTTGTATTTAACAACAAAATTTCTGAAGAAATAACTCTGCACGCTAACGTCTTCGGATGCTTACAATATACCGCTTGTCAGCTGTACGTCGAGAGCGAAGAGGGAGCCGCGCGCGACGAAGTTTTGGGCAACTTGCATGCATCGAAAAAATACTATTTTTAACACTCCGTGCGTAAAACACGATTTTACGCACTAGGGCGAAATTTTCATGTACGTAAAATTGCGCTCTACGCACGTCGTATTAAAAAATATCGTATGGAACATAGGCGAAATATCGATCTCCGTCGATTGTGATTGTCACCCTCGCTCCGCTCGAGCGACAAACTTCACACTCGTCGAAGATCGATAATTGCGCCCTTGTTGCATAAAATACTATTATAGAAACAATAACATTGATTACGCTTATTTTAAACAATCTATTCATTAATAAGGATTCACTGTATCCAATAATATCATTTACGAAAAAACAACCTCAGCCGGGTTAGGTTGTTTTTGCACGCAACGCCTCATATGCATGTACACATAAATATTTACAGTATAAAATTAAAATACCTGCATTGAGTGTAGTGGTTAAATTTTCATGTCAAACTCCGTGAAGTGCACATATAACCTATTTTCATATCCTTTTTTACGTCTTTCTCTCCCCCCCCCCTCCCTATCTCTCCCTCTCTCTCTCTACGAGATTGCTGTCCTGACGTCACGTTAGATTTCTCTATATTCGCCATGGACAGTGGCACGGAAGCGCTGCTGTTGACCAAAGTTGGAAACTTTGAGTACCCCCCAAGAGACCGTTCAAATGTCATAAATGTGTACAATGGAGAATATGAATTTTTTACTAAATTTGAGTGAAATTGTAGATTATATTGGAAGTGGATCACGGAAATATGTAGAAGGAGAAAATGTTTTAAAAGCTAATCATATCATGTTTGTGGGGGTTACATCAGAAACAACCGAGGAAATAAATATTGTGGCACTATGTTTAAAGAGCAGCGATCTTAGCGGACCACAACATGAAATAAAGTTTAGTTGCAAATTAAATAATAATAATTCCAATATTCATTGTGAATCTTCGTGCAAGGCAGGACAGTCTGGCAAATGCAAGCATTGTGTTGCACTACTTATGCTTTTGACGAGGTGAATTTTATATTGTTTTAATAACTATATATAACATATTTAAACTTATAAACTATTTTTTAATTGCGTACCTATAATCTGTTGATTCATTGCAGATCTAATCGCAGTGACATTGAGGTGGCCATCTGTACAGACATCTCCCAGAAATGGGGTAAATTGAAGAAAGAGGTCAAGTCAATGTACGAAGCTGTGCTTGTTAGTCAATTTTGTCATGGCAGACCAAAAAACAAAATAAATGGAACATTATATCCAAATTGTTTAGATATTTTATTGAAAGATATCGATATTTTTTTAAATGATAACTTAATTACAATGTTTTATTTATAACTTATAATTTTTAATTTATGTTATAATTTACAAAGTCTCTTTTTAGGATGTTGTAATAGTGAACTGATGAAATTGAAAGTGGGATATACGAGTGCGGTCACAGAGCCCAGTGAACACAGATTTTTACAGCGGAGGAGTGTAAAAATATGGTTTCATTACAAATATACGAATCGTTAGAGAATGATAGTATACTGTACGTTTTTGCTGTAAACAATGTTAATGTTGAATTTAAATTTGAGTACTTGCCACCACAACAGAAAGAATTTTACAATAAAAATGTACAAATATCGGTTGAAGATGCAGTGAAATTATGCAGCGATACCAAATGTCAAAAAAGCAGCAAGTGGATTGAAGAACGAAGAAAGAGAATCACAGGCAGTGTTGCACATTCATTCCTAACATATGTTCATAATAAACAGCCGGATTGGGATACTAAGATTATAAAACATCTTAATAACAAATTTAAAGGAAATGCAAGTACAGTATACGGTTAAAAAATGGAGCCGCAGGCAAGAAAATGCTACTGTAGATCTGTCAATTTGACAGTTTTTGAAACGGGCCTCCTTGTTAATCCATCAATTCCATGGATTGGCTATAGCTCAGATGGAATAATTGTACATGACCGCATAATAGAAATTAAATATCCTGAAATTGGCAAAAAAGAAAGTCAGCGAAAGATATGGTTTCCGAATTACCATGGATAAATGGCAACGAAACTTTAAGAATTAAAATAAATTACCCTTATTATACCCAAGTTCAATTAGGAATGTTTGTAACGTCACTAAAAAAATGTGATTTTATAATATATTCTTCATTTGACGATTCATGCATAATTATACCTGTGGAGTTCGATGAAGATTTGTGGTATTACAATTATTTACCACAGCTACAGATCATTTATTTTATGCATATATTAAAACATTTAGGTGATAGTAGGTCTGAGGAATAAATATGTAGAAAACGACGCTAAAGATTACATAAGAAATGTTAAAATTTAAAATATTATTTTTCGTGGTTATACATTTATGTATATACAATAATATATTATAAATATTTTATTTCTTTTACATACGTACAAGTGTAGTTTCTAAATAATGGTTAATTCAACACGTTCATATTGTACCCCGCACTTCACAATAACTTGTCACTTACTGAATTAAAACTTATTGTCAGCTAATATAGGATTCTGTAAATTGACAAGACCTCCAACGATTGTACAGATTTCATCGATATATGGTATCAATGACCAAGGTATTTTATTCTTCACAATTTTGAACATCTTAAATCGTTGAATAGTTCTTTCGACATGAACTCGTGCAGCTGCAATTTTATTTGTATAGTCCACTTCTTCTGCACTCATTTGTTTTCTTTTTCCAAGTGCAGGAGGTATTATTAATTCCACATAATTTTCTAATCATTCTGTGTTAATAGCGAAACCTTTATCCGCCATTATGGCATCCCTCGTACTTTCCATTTTGTCTATTATCTTTGACTGATTACATATTGCCTTGTCGAAAGATCTTTCACCATAAACTTTACTCATATACGAGAGTAGCCCAGATGGTGCAACACCAATCAACAATTTCACAGTCTCACAGCCTTTGTAGTGCGACTACAAACGTAACCGACATTCCAAACAATTTGGCTTTTCCACTGGAATCTCAGTACAATCTAAGATAATACGGGTTTGTCTGAAGTGATGAAAACATTTAGGCATGCTTTTTAATATTTCTTCTTTTGATGGCCAATATATGGCTTGTATCAAAATATTGGATAAGATATTAGTCATGTAATAAAAATTGTTCGCACAAGAATGTCTGTTTAATCCAAACAAGACCGACAAACATATAAAAGATAAATTTATACGTATCTTACAAAGGCATAATACAATTCTTTCTTGCACTGACTTTGAGAACTGTCTTGCTTTTGTTTCTTTTTCACATAACTGTACTGCCTCAATTAAATTATCCAAAAGTTTAAAATTGATTCCAGTAAAAGCTATTAATTGCTCGTCTGTCTTAATTAATGACATTAACGTTAGGTTGTCTTTCTTTCTTCAACACATGGTTCAGAAGTTGCTACGTCACTTTCTTCTATGCGAAGGCTAAACTTGCTGGAATAATTGTCATCATATTTGTCCTTTTCTTCACTACTTTTTTCCAAAAGGTAAACATTACTATCACTTGACTCACTTACTCTTTCGTGTGAAGAAGTACTTGCCTCAATGTTTACTCCATTATTTTTTGAGTCCTCTATTCTTTCATCACTTTTTAATTTATCCGTCATTGTATTCTGTATCCTTAAAATTGGTGGCCTCCATCTGTTCTTCGGTTCTTCTAAGTTTAGCGAGGGCACTGCTATTCTTTTTAGTCGAGTGATTTTACTTCCCGGACCTAGACAAAACCAGTGCTAAATAATAACTTACATATCAAAAACGTTATATAACTACAGCTTTTTGTCTTTTATTATTTAATGTAATAAAGTATATAAAAAACATTATTTTTGTAAACTCACTCGAAGCATAATCTTCTTTCCTGAAATGTAAACTACATAATACAACTACATAACCAAGTTTCCTTCGTAGCATTTTTGGTTAGGTTACATCTTGAAATCCATTCACTTCGAATTTTATCGTGCATCGGAAATCGATGAAAAATTCTTTTATCGTCACTTTTTTGTTCACAACTTTGCACGCAGCAACGTGGTAATTTTTTTGGGCACTTTACGGTCATTATTGTAATAAAATTTTACTTTTCCGTTATCTGTTATTTAAACGATTTAAACTGACTCTTGGGGGGTACTCAAAGTTTCCAATTTTGGTCACCAGCGGCGCTTCCGTGCCACTGACTATGGCGAATAAGATTAACCATACATACTTCGTCAACATTTTAAAATATGGGATGATACAGTTGATATATTTTTTCCAACGCAAGTCTGAAATATATCAGTTCAATGATAAAATTCATGTTTCCATATAAACTCTACTTTGTGTTTATATTAATTTGTACTGCACGTAGATGATGACTTCTGTTTTTAATTTCAAAATATTTGTTGACAAGTTGCTTGGAAGGATGTGTGGAATAAGGGCCTAAAAATATATGAGAGTCATTCCACGTCAAAAATATCAAAACTGAGGTCGATGTCTCTTCCTGATGATATAGCACCATTGCACTATAACTCAGCACCTTGAGTTGTCGGGCACCGAACGGCATACAATGACCGCTGTCGCAGCGCAGCAAGGTACACCCCATGACTCAGCGCATCAATGGCCGTCGCGATGTGCGCTCTCAAAAAAATCATAACGTTGGAACGAAAAGAGTCTCCATCAATTTTTTTTTAATGAAAGGTGACATATTTTTCTACAAGATAACATATTATTTATGAAAAAAAAACTGGACGGCACTTGAAATTAAGGTTAAAAATTATTTTATGCAAATTTTTAGGCAAGACAGAATCACAAAATTATTTTTCTATTTTTGTATGAAAGTGCTCATTTTTCTGAAACAAATGATCCTAGCAAAATTAAAATATGCAAAGTGGAAAGATAGATATCGTAATTTTAATAAATTCAATGAAGGTGACATCACTTCCGTCATTTTTACAATTTTTAAAAAATATTCTACCATAATGTTTTTCAAGCCTATACCCATCAAATATTTCGTTTTGGAAGAATTTGGAGACATCGACCTCAGTTTTGATATTATTGACGTGGAATGACTCAATAGCGATGTTGTCCATTATTAATCTTCATTAAGTAAGACTTAATGTAATATTTTCTCATTTAATTTTATTTTTATGAAAATAATGTTCAGGATTAATTTGTATTAATTGCTTTGAATGTTCATTCCTTTTTAGAAAGATTTGGTGAAGTTAAGAATATACAGAAAGTTTGTATTCCTAATTCAGTAGATAATGGTTTCTTTCATTAGAAAGAACTTGGTCTTATTAATCCTACTTTATATTATATAATATTATTATAACACACTCTTATAACCAGATCCAGCTATCGTTCACGAAAGTTTCGTATAAATGTGTTAACATGAATCTATAATTTTTAAAAATACATTCATTGTTTCGAGTCTCAACCTCAAATTTATATCAGTGTTGTCCAACTTTCGCCGCATGAACGTTGACAAAGTCGATAGTCTTTTTTTTGTATGCTTTGATTTTGATAATGAAAGGAAGTAATCACTTTCATTGATCATTTATTATTATATTTCATAACTTATATGCAATATGTTATTGATATAATATTTATAATTCTGTAAATATATCTAGTAAATTACAATTTATTACCTCAAGAAATCCAAAGTAGTACATTACATTATAGTTATCAATAAATCTAATAATCTAATAAATTTGAAAATTCCATTCGACTTTTGTCAATTTTAACATTTGACCGTTATATTCGTCATCTGCACTCCCAAAAACAACCGGTGGTGTTTTCCATTAGATTTTAACAGCATTTGAAAAATTCCATCTATCATACTGGATCGGCTGTTGAGTTTTGTAATATTCATTGCAGAATCTTAATCTGCTCACTTATAAATATACACATACCAATTGTCGGATAGTCAGAATGATTTCTCACGTGCTGGTGAGCCACTTGGTTCGTTGCCTATAAATATTTTTGGGCTTTTCCGTCGTTTGAAGCCCACTATATTGAATGTTTAATTTCTGAACTGGAGATTTTTAATGTACAACAAATTTGTCCACACATAGAATAAACTAGGTATGAAGAAAAATATTTTTTCTATGCGAAAATAAAGATGTAAAATAATTTTACAGCAATTTGTGAGACTTTTATTGGTTTAAACCACCATATCGGATATTCCGTCGGCTAGCAGGTCATTTTATTGTAAGTTTGTCAAGTTCTCCTACATCTTATGCTTTAAAATCTTTTAAAAGATTTAATTATATTTATTATATAAAAGAGGCAAACATTATGTTCATTCCGGCGTTAATGAGTTACTATAAAACCAGTTATCTATTTTTATACACTCTTCCATGATGTTATTTACAACTTAGCACTTATATACGTGATATATTTTATGACAGTTATAACTGATTTGTCGATGTATTTTGTAAGGCTTATTTAAATTCCGATTTCTATCAATTATTCATACACACCACGTGCGACCGAATAACACAGATACACTGCAGTAAATTAAATAAAAGAGGCAGGCCACTCCTCCGTTAGCCACAGTCGGTTTCAGACTTCCGTATTTCTCGTTCTTTTTCATATGATCAATAACAAAATATTGATTTGAATAATACTAACAAGGTGCCCAGATAAAAACCATTGCTCGGGTATAAGCGGAGAACCGCTTACTTTAAAAGTAGATTATTAAAATGCGCCATATCGTAGTTATAGGTCTATTTATTTTGGTAAATACTAACGCACACGAGGCTTTTCTGCAAAAGTCATTCAATGTTTGTGTGGAAAAAAATGCATTACTTCCATGTTTAAAAAAGAACGTTCTTACATATATTGATGATAAATTGAAAATAAACGAAGAGCGCTCGATGGACAATGTGGACGAGGCTCTTGTTTTAAGACTCATAAAGTATCTGCAAAGGTTCGATTATGCAATAAGGTTACCGGTACTGAACGCTTATGTGAAGTATAAACCTTATCGAAGTTTTGACGATTTCGACGTACTTTTTGAAAGTACCGAATTTACATCGGGAAGTGTTAGAGGAATTTTAAAGAAGAAACTCTTGTTACCAGTTTTACTACTATTGAAGTTAAAATTAAAGGCTCTCATGCCTATTTTCGTCGCTCTTATCGGTATAAAAGCCATTAAAGCGCTTATTCTGTCAAAACTAGCATTATTAATTGTGGTTGGATTTGTCGCCCTCCAGATATTCAAGAAGAGTGGAATGATGATTCCCGCCGGTAAGAATTTTTTTACGAAATCATGTGTATAATATACATATTAGCATATTCACACACAAGCTATTAGTAATCTTGTAGGTCCTACAAATTACGGTCATTGAAGTATCTGCTTGCTAAAAAGTAATCTAAAAACTTGTTTTGACTATATATTTTATGTCCTGATTTAATTATTAAAATATTTCGCGATATTATTTTACATCATTATAACATATTATGAATATAAAATTGTGTATCCCATTATTGCAGGGATGACAATGGAACCAGCTTCCGGTGCTTATGGTACTCCTTCATTCCAACCAACAACGTCTGGTTATGAACCTATAAATACGTGGGATGGCAATGGACCATACGCCCGCGTGTGGACACCTAGTAATGTCGCAGATTCTCAAAATCTCGCATATAACTATTATGCAGGCAGTAATTCTGGGTTATATAGTTCACAAAGTATGGCATCTTCTTCTATGTCGTCTAATGGAATTGCTCCGAGTTCTACGAAATATTAGTATCCTTTGGTGACATATCACCAATATACCGCGATTAATATGTGAATGAGCCTTACCATCATATACTACTATTTATTCGTAATAAAGATATGCAATCCAATAGTAAGAGTTATCGTAGTGAAGGAAAACAAAATTTTACCTACCATAATGTACCATTAGACCCCGTAATTGAATATGCATTAAAATGTATATAAAAAATTTTATTGAATTACAGTGTATTTGAATTCGCGGTTTGTCATTCAAATTTATTGGATATATGTGGGTCATTCCACGTCAGAGTTATAATCAAAATTTTAAATCCTGTCGTATATTGTGTTTCATTTTCTAGACAAAAACGTAAAATACAAGTGTTCTTTTATTTTATTATGATATCTACAATTTTTTAGTTACGTTTTTTCAAAGTTTACGATGTAATAAAAACGTATAATTTTCAATCTCCTGTAACTCAAATTCGTTTGAATGTAGAAAAAGTAGTTATTAGAATGAAAGATTCGTATTTACTGACACTTTGCAATGAAATATAAAAAAATTGAAAAACAAATTTGTTGACCTATTTATTTGGATACACCTCTAAATATCACGGGATAAAATATTATATATTATTACATATGTATTATGTATTATTATATATTATTTTAAAATAATATATAATAATATATATTATTATATATTATTATATATTATTATATATTATTTATTTAATATTGTATAGTTTTCATCGAAAATTTTGTGATATTACGCGCGAGTTGCAAATACGAATTTATTTAATGACACTTTACATTTATTATATTCCTTGAATTTGATTACTGTTTATGTTAGGTTAGGTTAGGTTAGGTTAGGTTATAATAATTAGTCTAAATAATATTTTGTAAAATAATATTTTGTCTTATGATATTTAGTGGTAGAATCATTTATTTGTTAAATGTTATAAACAAATTCGATTTTCTCAAAAGCGGCATGATTTTTTAAAATTTCTTTGCATTAAAAATGTAGACACACTAAGTACGTGACATGTCATTATAATGATCTACAAAAGAATCAATACAAATTACAATTCCAAATACACTGCCAATAATATGGGAATTTATTATATAAAACGAGTAAAATGTGTTATAATAGTATAAAACACGATACATTCATTGAAGTTTTATAACCTTTATTATAAAACCACCGATGCTTTTATAATTTATGGTTTGCATGTAGTGCATCTTTCATCCTTATTTTTTATACGTACTCATCACGCAAATAAACCAATGAGAGTACAGGTTAAAAGTTCAGAAGGGTCAGAGTAAATTCCATCAAAAACAGTATTGAAAAGCCGCATATAATATATGCCATTACGAATACTAATTACGCATCATTACCACATACAAGTGTTATCCAAAAGTAGACATTCCAATGAACGGCACGTCATGCAGATTTCACAGGTTACTGACAAATATAATCAGTACTTCACAGAGTATCGTGTTTTTTAGTAAATTGTAGTTATTGAAAAATGTCCACCTTTCTGAAAATATGTGCTTATCCATGTTATTTTCTGTAGAGTGTCGCCTATAAATTGAGAAAGTGGAATCGCAGCTTCATAGCTCTCGTTTCTTGTCGGCAGGATACCGTATCTTTTTCCCACCCGCCCACCACTAGTGTTGGGCGCGGACGAGTAACACATGTTTGCCCAGGAGGAAAGACCTACCTGGGCATATAAAAAAACAGGTAGGGCGGTAACTAAAAACCCCCCTATCCGCGCTCTTACGGTAATCTGTCCTTCGATGGGGCGTCGATGGGTTATTATCCCCCGGCGCTCCATCGGCTAGACGGAACGGTTGTTGGGCATGCCCTCCTCCGTCCAACACAGTTATAAAAAATAAATATTATAATTTGTCGGCCGCGGTTGTTTGGAAAAAATCCCTCGCTTTCGGGACCAACACGTCAGGGTATTAAAACTTTTCGCAGGGGTTAATTCCCCCTGCACGTTACTTTAGTATAAAATAGTATTAGGGTCGCTGGTAAGTTTTGGGTTATATAGCCCAGAACCGCCCACCGACCCTCGTCAGCCGGGGGAGGTTAATATTTCTGCGCATCCCCCGGATCAATATTAAAATGTTTCGCCGGCACAGGAGTTTTGCTATATCTATACCTGTGCCGGCTTGTCAAAGAGCTTCTCGGCCAAGCAGACAATACAAGGACAAAGACAAACAAAGGGACAACAAAGAAGAAAAAAACAACAAAACAAAAAAAAAACTTATTCTCCTCCTCGTGTTGGGGGCGGGTGCATATCCCCGCCAACTGTAGACCGTGACCGTGCGCCAGTGCTTGTGGTGTTGTACTGGCGCACGCCCGAGACATGCTCGACATAGATGTCCCGGGACCATCGAATGGTGTCACTAACCATCAGCCGCCTCATCATCGCTGCGTATCTTGCATTGATTTTGAGGCGACCGATCACTCTCTCGTTGGCGGGGTCCCAAGAGCCGAGGACACCGACGACGAAGACGTCCACCGTGACCTCATAACCGCTTCTTCGGAGGTTCTCTGCAAGGGGCTCGTACTTGGGCAGTTTCCGAGCCCTTGCTTCATCGAACGCGGTGTTACGGTTCTCGAACGGAAGGGTCACGTCGATCACAGTGATCCTCCTCCCTATCTCGTCACGGATGACGAGGCCGGGACGAAGGTTCGCCAATTCACCCTCGGCGCCCTCGACGGGCCTATTTTTGCGCATGTCCCCGGGACGATAGTGCGCGGCGGCTAGGCGATCCACGATGTTGTTGTGGCGCCTTTGGATCGCGTCCGCATGGGGGCCGCAGTGGCCGATCACATGCGGGAGAGTTTCGCGGTCTGTCCAGCATAGCCTACATCGCTTGTCACCCTCGCCCCAACGCCTCGCCCCATTCAGGGGTAGGACATCGAGACGAGCGCGATGTAAGAAGCGCCATTCGGCGAAACGGGTATTTCTGCCGTCGCGCATGAAGTGGGTGGAAACTCCACATCGCGACGACACCTCGAAAATCTTGCCTTGATCTTTTTTGGCTAAAAGGCTCTACCGGTATCGACCAGCCACTGCCGCCCTCAGGCGGCCGATAACTTGCCACCGCGAGGCGGGCGGGATAATGACTTTACCACCTCGCAACCCACGGCATTCCAGGGCTCACTCTGCCCGATGCTCGCTCCACCGCCAGCAGAGATCAAGATGTTTAGTTTGTCTCCTGGCGGCGGACCGGGCATCGCTCCACGTCGAGGCGAGACCACTGGACGGTCGCCTCAGCACACCCTCGGAAGAACCCGAGAGGTACTGGGCGACGATGTTATTGTTTGGCTCACGGCCGATCTTCCGCCGTACCTTGTCCAGCAGCGAGTCCATGGCGAGGCCCCTAACCATCGGATCCGACGCCGACAGTAACTTGAGGGCGTGGGCGATGGTCAGTGTGTCCGCCATGTCCGCGAGCGGGAGTAGTCCAGCACCCCCTTGGTTGGGGGGCAGGAAAACCACCTCCGCAATCGCTCGTCGCGGGAGGATGAGCCGGCCCTTGGCCGCCTGCTTTATAAGCCGGTCGGCCTCGGTCAGTGGCCCTTCTCGACGCTGGCTCCCCTTAGCAGGAAGTCCAGCCGCGGCAGCAGAAACGTCGCCACGACGTCGATCTTCTGCCAGGGGACCAGTGCAGACCCATCCACCGCTCGGAGGTCTCTAACAAGATCTCCGATCGATGAGATGGGTGTTTCTCGCACCTGGAACCCCCGTCGGCAGGATACTACACTACTCCTCTCTCTCTCTCTCTCTTCCTCTTTTTCACGGTTTTCACCGGGCACGTGTCATCGGCGATCGCGGGTCAACCGCGAACTGCGAAAGTCCACTCCAGTCACGTGGTGTAATATGTCAGCCGCCTACCTCAAGTAAAACTGTCATCGACACTGAATTGAAGACGAGCGACATATTACATGGTACGAGAACCGATGCCGAAAACTCGAAGTAGCGACAAATCGGACCATAACGTAGTCGTTCGCATAATTTGTGCAAAGTGTTACAAATATGTTGGCGATTTCGTCAAGTTCCCGTTTACGAAAAGTGTTTTCACGAGTCTTGCGGACGGCTCTGCATACGCTGCAAATCGAAATCCGTGTGTTGTGTGCGCTCTTTGTCGCACTTACTTCTTCCGCCCCCTACCGTCGCAACTACTGTTGTCGAGCGTGACGTACCTTTCCTAGAGCTCCCTACTACCTCGAGTTGCAACTATTTTCGGCTAGTTTACTCTCTCCGCAAGTATCATCTGCCTCACCTACCTTGTCACCAACGCAGTCAACTATGTATACGGCTCAGCAATTTTCGCAAATCGATATGGTATGTGACCGGAACTCACGGATGCTAGAGTCGATACTAAGCATCTGCCGTACATATATACCGCCGTATGCAACATTTTCAAATCTGATGTAGAATATATGAAGAAGAGCAAAGCCCTTGCACGACCAACTACATACCTAATAGTAAACGGTATCCTAAATCGGTGGTCTGTCATGTAATGAAATTAAGCTCCTCGTGCTTAATCACTTAAAATTGCCTGGCATATGTAGCGACATTTTAAAAATTGAAAAATCGAATATAATCGACCATCGATCTCCTATTCAGCTGCTGCTAGTTCGACAACCCCTACACAGTATTTCTTCATTAAAATACGCTTCGAAACGAAATTTGATCGTCGAAAAAAGCGTAAGTGGGGAAAAATTAACGTCCCGGAATTATTCCTGGAATTATCCGAAGTCACTAACGCTGACAAAACAGTTTATGTCAACGAGTTTTTGCCCTCATCTACCTACAATTTTCTTTAAAACGCCATATTTGCGGCTAATAACGCAAGTTGTAAGCGTTTTTGAGCGAAAGATGGCAATGTTTTTGTTAGAAAAGATGGCGGCATCCCTGAGTTGTTAATTGCTACATAACAAGATTTCAATAACACTGTCTGACAATCACAGCAGAATCTTGTTAATCAATATGTTCCAAGGAACGTGTCCTCGTCCGATTCTTTGTCGTCTTTAAAAATCTCTTGTATTAATATAAATTCGCTGCGTGCCCATCAGCAAGATGTAGAAAATGAGTCAGCGGATTGCACAATACACATCATGGCAGTAACCGAAACAGGGATGTCACCGCCTGTTGACTCATCATGTGCTTCGGTTAAAAACTATAATTTCGTTCGTAATGATCGGGCACTACGCGAGGATGGACAAACACATTGCATGTTACCTCCACAAATCTTTACCTTACACTATTCTCGAGTGCTCAGTAAACTAAAGCATTAACACCCCAGAATATATTTTTTTGGACAACAAATCGTCTTCAAGAAATTTGCTATTTACAGTTATATACCGACGCCCTCATGGGCAACTTCTCGCGGAATTTTTAGTTAAGTTTAATACATATATTTCTAAATGTAAGAACATAATTGTAACAGGCGATTTAAACTGTAATTTGTTAGATAATAGATTTGATTCTGCATATTTTCAAACTTTTATTCTAGACTACTTGCTTTTTTCCGTATCCATTGGACGCACCCACTATTGTGGTTTCTCTTCTTCTCAGCTGGATATATCATATTATAGACCAGGAGCTAGTGACCAAAAAGTGTGACTGATTTCTTCGCGTATGCAAATTAAATCGGGAAGTTGTATGGGTATTTCATGAACTTTAAGTGAATAATTAATCCACATTCGACTGCAGCAGTGTTTCAAACGTAATAACTGTTTGTAACAAAAACTTGTGTTTTTGAACGATGTGTTAGCGTATGCCAAATTTTATTCTTAAACTTTATCAGAAAGTACCCAGCAAAAACTAATTTGCATACGATTTCCACGTGCAGGAAATTCTGAATAATTATATCATCCTGCAAAAAAAATGCGCATTTCGAACAATGGCTTCGTGTATGCCATTTCACAATCTTCTGTCTGCTGCTATGAAAATCACGAAAATTAACATTGCATACGATTTCAGCGTGCACATGTGCTTGTGGTGATTTTTGAAACTGAAATTTTGTTTGTAATAACATGGAACAATAAATTCGTACTCGAAAGAAAATGTATCATAAAGTTTATAATATTTAAGATTAATATAATGATCGGCATACGTTTTCAAATTGCAGAACCATCTAAAAAATAATTTGAACATTGTAAAAAAAAGTACATTTTTGAAAGATTAGTTCACGTATGCCATTTCTACTAGTTATAGATTAAATGATAATATCATAATATATTTATTTGCATACATGTAACATATGTACTGCGCTCGGAATCAGTGACTAAAATCATCAATTAGATAGTAAAATACTCTTGCCGCGCAATAACATTAAAAAATTAATTTGCAAATGCAACCTCGCTCGAAATTAGTACCAACATAGTATCAGCGTGAAACTGCCACAATACTGGCTGCCTGAGTTGCACTATTGACCGTCAGTACTGGGCTGGCACTGGCCAACACCGGCATTTAAAGCTGTTTAGTACTGCCTGACGGAGTATAGCAATCGTGAACATGTACTGACCGTCAGTACTGATTGAGTACTGACACAGTACTGTCTAGTGGTACCAAAAATAAAAATCATTGCTGGCCACTAGTACTGGATCAGAACTGATCTGCAACGACGGCAGCAATCATTCGATGCCGTATACAGTACCGGCGACTAGTACTGGATCTGTACTGATTCGCTCCGGCGATCAATATTCATTTGATACCAAATTCGGTACTGACCAATAGTGCTGGGCCAGTACTGATCAACTCCGGCGGTCAGTAATAATTTTATACCATACACAGTACTGTCTTTTAGTACTGCGACAGTACTGTGCCTGTATTATCGCAGTACTGATAATCAGTACCGGGTGCCAGTACTGGACCAGTGCTTTACTGAGTTTTTACTCCGTCTATTTCTACTTGGGAATATGTTTTTCCGTAACACTGATAGTAAATAACATTGATTTCATATTTGGTCACTGACTCCGAGCGTAGTACCTATGTTACATGTATGCAAATAAATATATTATCATATTATCATTTAATCTATAAGTAGTAGAAATGGCATACGTGAATTAATCATTCAAAAATGTACTTTTTTTTACAACGTTTAAATTATTTTTTAGATGGTTCTGCAATTTGAAAACGTATACCGATCATTATATTAAGCTTAAATATTATAAACTTTATGATACATTTTCTTCCGAGTACGAATTCATTGTTCCATGTTATTACAACAAAATTTTTAGTTTCAAAAAGCACCACAAGCACATGTGCACGCTGAAATCGTATGCAAATTTACTTTTCGTGATTTTCATAGCAGCAGGCATAAGATTGTGAAATGGCATACACGAAGCCATTGTTCGAAATGCACATTTTTTGCAGGATGACGATTCGCCGGATGACGTTATAGAAGATGTTGATGAATATTTTGAAGAGGACAGCGACGAGAATGATGATGCTGAAGAAATTTTTTAATTTATTGTTTAGTTTATTGTATACTTTCTTTATTTCGTTTAGTTCTTGATTTTTTATTTTTAGTATTGATCTTTCAATAAAATGTACGTATGAAAATGTTCGTTTGTTTTTGGGTTATCATACACCTTTTGCATTGAACCATATATATTAGATTCATATCGAAAATAAAAAAATTACACATCCTAATTCCCCATTACACATCATTCATCATTTCACATAAGCAATGTTCTATAATCATTTAGATCAAAATCACATGAAAACATTATATTATATCGAAGGTGTAATACATTTTTGCAATTTTTTTAATTGTATAAAATCTTGTTCATTCTGAATATGTATGCAAGTTGTCAAATCCTTGATATGCTTATGTTTGACGCAAAAGTTCTGAATAAGTATGTTACATACGCAAAGCGATTGTTAGATCTTAACGCTACGTGACAAGAACATTTATGTTTTTGAAGATTATAATAACTAATTCCGAGCGCACTACATCTGTTACGAGTATGCAAATAAAAGTAGTGTCATATGATCATGTAATGTACTAGTAGTAAGTATGGCATACCAGAACTGGTATTTCAAAAACATAATTTTTCTTTACAATTTTTTTATTGTTGTATAAAGTTTGGTGCATGCTTAATAGGTATGCAAATTGTCAAATCATTGTTATTTAATCATACATTTCAAGAGAAAGGAAATTGCATACATGAATCGATTGTTCAGAAATGGTTAACTTTTTTATAATTTCATTTTGCGTATGCCAATAACTTAAACATTTTGAAAATGTATGCAATTCTTTCTCTTACATTACATATAGATATATATATGGGTCATTCTCCGTCAACCGGTGAACCCGCCTACCCAAAATTGGTTTCAATAAAAATGATCGAGTAAAGGCTTAAAATTCATAAAACAAATAAGGGCTATTAAATGCCGTATGCACATTTTTATTATCCAAAATGGTCGACCCAATATGGCGGCCAAAATGTAGAATTCGATTTGTAACAATTTTTAATCGCAAAGGAGACATTCACTTACGGTGTTTTTGCGTTCGCTGATTACGAATCCATCATCAGATTTTCAAAATCCAAAATGGCGGATTCAAAATGGCGGATGTAATATCTGGAATATAAATTTACTTGAATAACTCTCATTACTCGGGGGATTATGAAGGTGGCAGAATACGAATTTGGTACCAGATTCTCAAAATCCAAAATGGCGGGTTCAAAATGGCGGATGAAATACCTGGAATATAAATTTACTTCAATAATTCTCATTACTCGGGGGATTCCGGAGGTCGCTGAATTCGAACTTGGTACTAGATTTTCAAAATCCAAAATAGTGGATTCAAAATGACGGACGAAAATCCGAAAACTTAAATTTATTTAACGATTCTCATTTGCCACAATGTTTAAGAGGTCGCTGAGTATGGGTGTATGCCTGCGCTCGCACGCACGTAGGCGAGCGTGTGTGTGTGTGTGTGTGTGTGTGCGCGCGCGCGCACGTGTGCAATAGGTGCTGCTATTGGTGAGGTAATAAAAATATCAATGTGCGCTCGGACATGCCTATACACCCACGCGTGCGCGTATGTTTCATCCACAATTTCAAATTTAGAAAATCTGAAATCGGATTCATATTCAGCGCCATTTTAAACATTGTGACAAATGAGAATCGTTAAATAAATTTAAATTTTCGGATTTTCGTTAGTCATTTTGAATCCACCATTTTGGATTTTGAAAATCTGGTACCAAATTCGAATTCAACGACCTCCATAATCCCCCGAGTAATGCGAATTATTCAAGTAAAATTATATTCCAGGTATTTCATCCGCCATTTTGAATCCGCCATTTTGGGTTTTGAAAATCTGGTACCAAATTCGTATTCTGTCACCTTCATAATCCCCCGAGTAATGAGAGTTATTCAAGTAAATTTATATTCCAGATATTTCATCCGCCATTTTGAATCCGCCATTTTGGATTTTGAAAATCTGATGATGGATTCGTAATCAGCGAACCCAAAAACATCGTAAGTGGATGTCTCCTTTGTGATTAAAAATTTTATAAATCGAATTCTACATTTTGGCCGCCATATTGGGTCGGCCATTTTGGATAATAAAAATGTGCATACGACATTTGATAGCCGTTATTTTTTTATGAATTTCAAGCCTTTACTCGATCATTTTTATTGAAACCAATTTTGGGTAGGCGGGTTCACCGGTTGACGGAGAATGGCCCATTTCGCAATAAATAATATATATATATATATATACGTCTGACAGTCAGTAAAAACGGCATACGCGAATTAATCATTCCAAGTTATTAGAAAAAATTTTGCAGTTTAAAAAATCACCACAAACACATGTGCACGCTGAAATCATATGCAAAGTTCTTTTTCGTGATTTTCATATCAACAAACAGAAGATTACGAAATGGCATACACGAAGCCATTGTTCGAAATGCTTATTTTTTTTCGCAGGATAAAAAAATTATTCAGAATTTCCTGCACGTGGAAATCGTATGCAAATTAGTTCTTGCTGGGTACTTTCTGATAAAGTTTAAGAATAAAATTTGGCATACGCTAAATAATCGTTCAAAAACACAAGTTTTTGTTACAAACAGTTATTACGTTTGCAACACCGCTGCAGTCGAATGTGGATTAATTATTCGCTTAAAGTTCATGAAATACCCATACAACTTCCCCATTTAATTTGCATACGCGAAGAAATCAGTCACACTTTTTGGTCACTAGCTCCTGGTCTATTAGTCGATTCTTCTAATAAGTTTAAACGTTTTTCTACTCCTTTTGCGGCTGGTCATTGTCTTATTACCATTCAATACGAATTCACTAACCTCAATTCCATTCTACAAATTATCACCTATCGTAACTTCGCCAAATGCCACTATTCTGCTTTAAATAATAATAATAATAATAATAATAATAATAGACGTCTTTATTGGTCACGTAGAGAGAGTACATTATTCCTTTACAATGCCAAGGGGCGAGTCACAGCTTTTACGAAGCTGCTTTGCAGACTGACCCATTAATAATAAAGATCTTTCAGTATTACTTCAACTTAATATTCCTCATCTTTTAGCTTCCGATCACATATAACTTCAAACAAATTAGCAACAGCACGGTCTGTAAATAATTTTTATGAGTATATTACTGAAGTTCTACATTTACACGTTCCATTCATTACTAAACGTATTTCGCACCGCGTTATTCCGTGGCTCACACATAGTATACGAAGTAGGATTAAGGAACGCGATAAATTGTACCTGGGTGCGAAACAAACTCGAAACCTGCGTCTTTTCCAGGAATATAAGAACATGCGTCGCAAAATTAAAAATATCTTAAAAGCGGCCAAAAATCGTTACTTAGCTTAACTAGTGCTCCAACAAACGAGCACGAACACACTTTAGTCTTGCCTACGAAAATTAGGACTTGCTAATCAGCCATCACAGTCCGCGCTTCCTCATTTTTCACTGATTGCATTAAATCGTCATTTTGCTCGAGACTTAAATATTGCATCCACACTACCATCATCGTTGCTGATGATACACAATTTTATCTCTCGATCCCGATATGTCATCTAAATGAACCAATATTTATAGTGATACGCAATATTAACAGTGATATTGCTGAGCTTGTGAGGAGGTCCCATGATTATAGGCTCACTTTAAATACCCGTAAAACTCAGGCCATCATCCTAGGTTCACCTCAGAATTTAGCCGTTATGAAAAATCTCACCATACCACAAACTATTTTTGGGTCGAATGTAATACCTTATTCACACGAAAAGATCTTGGTGTTATAATAACATCCGACCTAACCCGGAATCGCCATGTTAGTACCATATCATCGAAAATATATAATTTTCTTTTACAGGCTTAAATTTCGTGGTGCTTTTCTTCCACCGCAGATCAAACTCACGCTCGTCAACGCATTAGTCATCCCACACCTTGATTACGCATCTTTAGTTATAGCCGATTCAACTGCATATCTTAACACTAAATTACAACGCCTCCAAAACATCGCCTTGAGATATGTGTATCGCCTGCGCCGGGATGAAAAACTTGCGCCGTATCGTCAGATAGCAAACTGGCTAACCATAAGATCTAGGCGACAGTACTTTATCGGTAGCCTCACTCATCAAATCATTCAAAGCTCCCAAGCTTCCTACCTTGTTTACAGATTCATTCCTCTAGACCATTCTTAACCTCAGTTTGCGACCGTTAAATGAAGGTATAAACAACCTTTTACCTGGAAATTTGATCAACCTATCATATTTTCTCATGCTAGGATCATTCGTATCCTCTTACAACTTTAGCAGCGTTGAATGCGGAGGATACTAAAAGTACAATCTTCTGTTTAAAAAAACTATTCTTGTGTTTTCGTAGCGGATGACCTGCATAAAGGGCGCTGAATAACATACAGCAAGACTAGCTCATAGGAACCCGGGATTAAAGGATGTGTCTTTTATAAGAAGAGGCAAGTAGTATCGCAGTTAACAATAACTGGTATAATAGTCTGGCATCGACCAAGATTATACAATTTTAACCAACGATATCATAGAGCCACTGATTTCCTTGGACTCTGACTTCTCAACTCAGACGGATCTCAGGCGGATCCTCAACGACGCACTTATCTTCTCTGGGTGGATTTTTGAATAATACTCAGGCATTTTTATAAATAGCTCCAGGCTTCCTCTATAGTCTTCAACTTTGTCAATCTTCATCTCTTCAATAGATAGATAGATAGTCTCCAACTTGAAACTAACTTCGCGCTTTGTCTTTTATCAATATTCTTAAAATATCTTTTTGGAACTCCTGCAGTATTTATAATATGAAAATAGTTATTTTCACTCTGTATGTAGTATTTTTAATTTCTTAAAGTTATAGCGTGATAGCGAAAATCGAGCAAAAGAAATAGATGCGGATTCTTTTATGATTTTTTCTCCGGTCGCTCTCTCAGCTAATTTTGGCCGATGTAGCAGTGGTACAATCAAAAAAGATTTTGGAGTGTACCTCACTATAAATCTTAAATAGGCATTTACTTTACCTCGGGGAATTTTATCCCACTCCTATTTCTGACGTAAGCAGGGAATATATTTTTTTACAGAATTTAATTTATATTCTAAACGCTCAATAACTCGAACATGTGTTCAACCTTGCTGGCAAATCCAATTACATAATTGGTCTTCTCAGAAGATTTTCTCGATGGTCTGCAAATATTTTCGAATACTATTGCTCTGGAGAATACTTTTCAGTCTGAGCGCAAGCGCGAAGTTTGTTAGAGTATGGGAGACTGGGGTTAATTGGCGGCTGGGGCACATTGACGATTTGCACTTTTCTCGAATTCTGCACATTAGAAAATTCTGTGCATCATACAGGGTGATCCAAAAGTCCCGGAACAGCAAAATATCTCAGCGGGAGTGCATTTTCGAGGAAAATGTTTCAGACAAAAGTTTCAGGATTTTTCCCTGGCTATTTAATGGCGATATTGAATTTGACCTTGAACATGACCTTGAAGGTTATTTCAAGGTCAAGTTAATTTTTTTAAATGGGAACCCCTATTTTTTTTCATGGATTCTGAAAGAGCGGGAAATTCTACGTCCGAGTATGATATGATCGATTTTTCCGGCAAGGTCATTTCAAGGTGAAACTTAAAACTCCCGTAACGGCGAAATATCTCAGAGGGTGTGCATTTCTTTGGAAATTGTTTCAGACAAAAGTTTAAGGATTTTTCCTGGTCAAATTCTGTGCTACCATTAAATAGCCCGGGAAAAATCCTTAAACTTTTGTCTGAAACAATTTCCAAAGAAATGCACACCCTCTGAGATATTTCGCCGTCACGGGAGTTTTAAGTTTCACCTTGAAATGACCTTGCCGAAAAAAACGGCCATAGCATATTCGGACGTAAAATTTTGTGCTCTTTCCGAATCCGTGAAAAAAAATAGGGGTTCCCATTTAAAAAAATTAACTTGACCTTGAAATAACCTTCAAGGTCATGTTCAAGGTCAAATTCAATATCGCCATTAAATAGCCAGGGAAAAATCCTTAAACTTTTGTCTAAAACATTTTCCCCGAAAATGCACTCCCGCTGAGATATTTTGCTGTTCCGGGACTTTTGGATCACCCTGTATAGTATATTCATTGTGTCCAGCTTCATCGCCTTGCCATAGTAACGCCTTGTTTATCGAACTAAATTTGGTTATAGTTCGGTTTGATTGATTTGGCATACGAATTGTAACTATTTATTTTCGATTATATAAGCGTTTTTCTCCGTGTTACGACCGATATCAGAGTAAGTATTTATACATTTAGCTTCCTCTATTTTCACTGCACAAAACCACTGTGAGAAGTATTGTAATATTTGTATACTTCATCACGAAAATTACGTTTTAACTTATAAAGTCGGGATAGGGCAGGTTGGCGGGTTTTGAATGGGGCACATTGGCGGTGTCATTATGGCTTGTAAAATATATTCTTATTGCAGAGAATGGTTCGAAACTGAAACAACAGGCAAAGAGGCGACAGAAAAAATACTAAATTATAAAGAAATATTTAAGAAAATAGTTATATTAATTTAATACAAAAATTGTTCAAAAATATTGTTTACTGGATGAAAAAGTAATGACAAATAATAATATATAATATACTACAAAATTGTTTTTCCTGTAAAAGTGCAAAATGTATGTTTTATTTATAAACGTATGGATAGTCGACAATAGCCACAAGAAAGTGGCGGTATTCGTACAAAAACATATCCGTTAACGTATTTTTATTGCAAGAAAGGAAAGTAAGCGAAAGCCAGAGATTTGATTTACTTATTAGATCATGCCGGAGTATTATAAATTAATTTATTCAATAAAACACAAGTTTTTATCAACCGTCAACTAGCCCCATTGCACCCGTCAATGTGCCCACGTGTGGGGTGTATTGGCGGTTTTGAATTCACCGATTATTTTGTAATTTTCTCTGTTTTTAACAATATTTATGAAATATTACAAAAGGCATTTTATTGCTAGACCTTATACCTTCAAAATGGTATATTGTATTAATTGAATTATACTGTACACCATTTTATATAAATAGATTAACAATTTTACCGCCAACTAACGCCAGTCTCCCCTACTGCGCGTTATCTATCACTCTGCTTCAGTTCATACCCAGTACATAAATGTTTCATCGACCGTTAGGGTTACAGTATGCATACTGCAGGGAGAAATATGGAGTCCGATTATCTTTATTTTGTTCCTTTCAGATAACGCAACCTTTTTAAGAAAAAAATATGCACACGGCGTTGATGTAACGTCTACATAGGTTCTTTTAATATTATATTACGACTTTTGCGTACTCGGATTCAGACTTTCTCAAAAAGCTGTTGATTTTCTCCGAGAATTGCACATTGAATGAATGAACAGTTAATATAGATAACATCAAAATTGTATGTTTCGGAACCGTAGGTCAGCTTGACTCTTAGTCCAAAACGTTCTCTTATAGTGGCAAGCTGCTAGAGTTCGCAAATAAGCATCGTTACTAGGAAATCTTGTTTTTCTTGGTTAAGTCTACAGCCATCCGAAGACGCTATCGCGAGAGGCGATGATCAGCAGTAACTATGCAACTGCTTCGTTGCAACAGGCGTTAGTATAGATAGGTTAGACGCATTATGGAAGTTTTATAGCGCAGTAATAATCTCTGTGCTCTTCTATGGAGCGTTATTTTGGGCTCTGCGGTATTTTAGTAAATTAAAATCCACTCAGTTAACTTTTCTTAAAAAATTGTTTCATTTACCTAGGAGCACCCATTATTTAATCAGAGGACTGCTTCCCATAGCATTCAGTAGGGTTAGTTTTAATTGCCCATCTGCCCATGTGGCGTATGACACCCCTCTTCTGGACCGACAAGAGCTGAGTGCTTATTGCGACTCCGAATGGCCGTCAACAACTCAGTTACCACTGTTTCCCATAATAGTCGTAATTTATAGTAGAGCCCGTAAAAGGGCTATCAGAGTCCTTAGAATGCTGGTTTCCATATTAACTAGAATTTTGCTATTCGGCGCGAAAAAAGCTTGCATTGGCCACATCAGGGCAATTTCGAGTTCTAAGCATAAGTGCGGTCTGATTGAAGATGCACGTTTCACGGTGTATATTCGCGTGAGCAACATTCTTTGTGATTGATTTTTAAACAAGCCTAACAAAAGCATCAAGAATCATTTCCTCTCGCGATAGCTCGTCTTTCGCGAGCATCCAATCGGTTAGGATGAGTTTTCGTCGGATTGTCGCAGGTTTGCTGTCATAATATTGTCGAGAGGAATAAGGGATTCCGGATTTGTTAATTTATGCAATTACTATGTAATTCATGCCTTCCGGCCACCCTGCGCGGAGCAGAACCCACTACTAGTCCCTAACATAAATGTATAAATTAAAAAAATCAAAGGCTGTACAAAGGGTATACTAAAAAGAAAGAATTTTTGAAAAGTATTAATAGGTTCAGTTCCAAACGAGATTTCATGATATGATGCAAATTTAAAGAAATGTACATGGAAATAAAAGTGGAAAAAGTTCATGTTGTTTTTCAAACGTGAAGTCAATATACAGGGTGATCCAAAAGTCCCGGAACAGCAAAATATCTCAGCGGGAGTGCATTTTCGAGGAAAATGTTTCAGACAAAAGTTTCAGGATTTTTCCCTGGCTATTTAATGGCGATATTGAATTTGACCTTGAACATGACCTTGAAGGTTATTTCAAGGTCAAGTTAATTTTTTTAAATGGGAACCCCTATTTTTTTTCATGGATTCTGAAAGAGCGGGAAATTCTACGTCCGAGTATGATATGATCGATTTTTCCGGCAAGGTCATTTCAAGGTGAAACTTAAAACTCCCGTAACGGCGAAATATCTCAGAGGGTGTGCATTTCTTTGGAAATTGTTTCAGACAAAAGTTTAAGGATTTTTCCTGGGATATTTAATGGTAGCACAGAATTTGACCTTGAACATGACCTTGAAGGTTATTTCAAGGTCAAGTTTGTTTTTTTTAATGGAAACTGCTATTTTTGTTCACGGATTCGGAGAGAGCACAAAATTTTACGTCCAAATATGCTAGAGGCACCATTGAATTTAACCTTGAAAATTACCTTGAGTCTTATTCTAAGCTCAAGACTATTTTTTTTTAATTGGAACCCCGTTTTATTTTCGTAATGTTTCCAGAGTTTCCAGAGTGCAATGCATTATCATTGTTCCCGGATAAAAATATACATTTTTTTTTTACATCCGATACGTTTATAAATACCGTATGTATGGGTAACATTTTTACATTGTTTCCAATGCTACCGCCGGCTTTAGCATTACCCAAGATGTACCGCGTGGAGGTAGCACGGTCGGGTTTACACCTCTTCGGGGATCCTCAGAATTCAAGATCCTCATAACTTCGTTAAGAAAATGAAACGGGGTTCCAATTAAAAAAAAAAAATAATCTTGACCTGAGAATAATCTTCAAGGTAATTTTCAAGGTCAAATTTTATGCCAGCATTAAATATCCCGGAAAAAATCCTGAAACTTTTGTCTGAAACATTTTACCCGAAAATGACCTCTTGCTGAGTTAATTCGCTGTTTCGGGAGTTTTAAGTTTGGCCTTGAAATGACATTGCCGAAAAAAACGGCCATAGCATATTTGGACGTAAAATTTTGTGCTCTCTCCGAATCCGTGAAAAAAAAATAGCAGTTTCCATTAAAAAAAAACAAACTTGACCTTGAAATAACCTTGAAGGTTATGTTCAAGGTCAAATTCAATATCGCCATTAAATAGCCAGGGAAAAATCCTTAAACTTTTGTCTGAAACAATTTCCAAAGAAATGCACACCCTCTGAGATATTTCGCCGTCACGGGAGTTTTAAGTTTCACCTTGAAATGACCTTG
This sequence comes from Trichopria drosophilae, assembly GCA_030407085.1. Taxonomy (NCBI): domain Eukaryota; kingdom Metazoa; phylum Arthropoda; class Insecta; order Hymenoptera; family Diapriidae; genus Trichopria; species Trichopria drosophilae. The sequence continues at coordinate 64,784,572 of CM059587.1, forward strand.
TCGAAAAAAACGGCCATAGCATATTCGGACGTAAAATTTTGTGCTCTTTCCGAATCCGTGAAAAAAAATAGGGGTTCCCATTTAAAAAAATTAACTTGACCTTGAAATAACCTTCAAGGTCATGTTCAAGGTCAAATTCAATATCGCCATTAAATAGCCAGGGAAAAATCCTTAAACTTTTGTCTAAAACATTTTCCCCGAAAATGCACTCCCGCTGAGATATTTTGCTGTTCCGGGACTTTTGGATCACCCTGTATATACAGTGTGTCCCATTTTAAATGTTCATCCGAAATATTTTGAAAAATAAATGTTTTAGAGAAAAATGTTTCAAACAAAAGTTGTTCGGCACAAAGGGGGCAAGCGTTGTACATTACTGGTTTTGACCTTCAGGTCAATGGTCAAGGTTATTTTAAGGTGACATTGATTTTTTTAAATGGAAAGTCCGAATACCGCTGGCGTTAGCGTAATCCAACCTGCACCCCGCGGAGGTCGCACAGTCGGATTTGCATGTCTTCGGGGTGCTTTGATCAGGTGGTTCCCCTTGCCGTCTCCTGTTTGCGTGTTGTGTTCGCGCGCGCGCGCGCGCGTGTGTGTGTGTGTGTGTGTGCGCGCGTGTGGGTGTGCGTGTGCGTCTGCGTGTGCGTGTGTGTGTAAATATTAAGAAAATACTAAGAATAGAGGGCATTGCATATCAGCAATTTAACGCAAATGTTCAAATACCCCTCCGTGAACCTGTTTGCATTGTGTAAGTCGCATTTGGAAAGAATGCTCTTACCCTCTACTTACCAAGTACTTCAGGAGAAATTTCTTCTAATGCATTTCGAATGCGATCTTTCATGTTTTCTATGGTATTTGACTCTGTTAAGAAAAGGCGGTCTTTCACGAAGCCCCATAGAAAGTAATCTAGAGGTGTTAAATCTGGCGAACGCGGTGACCATACGCAAATTGCGCTTCCAGTGTCAATCCATCTGTTTTGAAATTGCTCATTAACGAAAGCTGTTACCTGACGGGAACGGTGTGACGGTGCCCCATCCTGCTGGAACCACATACCTGCTCGTGCATTGACGGGTACATTCTCCATAAGACCAGGCAGTTCTGTGCGCAAAAAGTTTTAATAATTTGTACCATTTAAATGATCTTCAAAGAAATACGGACCTATAACCGTGTCTCCCACAATTCTGGCTCAAACGTTTATACGCCACTGACGTTGAAATTCCTGATGACGATAATAGTGAGGATTGACGTCGGAATAATAGCATGTTATGTCTATTAACGCATCCTCTATTTGTGAAAGTGCATTTATCACTAAAACACACACGCATACACACACGCACACCCACACACACACGCACGCACGCACGCACGCACGCACGGAAATCCGACTGTGCGACGTCCGCGGGGTGCAGGTTGGATTACGTTAACGCCAGCGGTATTCGGACTCAAGGTGAAAATGGTAACAGTTTGTCGGCACCAAAGCCTACTCAAGTATTTAAACAAAATCTAAAACACGGTGGGATTTGCGACGAAAGTAAGGTTTTCTAGTTAAAAAAGGACATCACTTAAACCTACAATTGACCTTGGAAATGTTGGGCACCAAATCCTACTCAAGTACCTGTTTGCCCATAAATCCAAAGTTAAAACAAACCGCTTCCAAACGATTCAAAATTTGACCTTCTGAAGATCACATCAGCAAATTATAAGGTACCATTTTGGGCGTAAAATTTCCCGATGTTTCCAAATCCGGTGTCAAAAATAGTGGTTCCCATTTAAAAAATACACTTGACCTTGAAATAACTTTAAACGTCACGTTCAAGGTCAAATACCATTGTACCATTAAATAGACGGAAAAATCCTTAAACTTTTGTCTGAAAAATTTTCCCCCAAAACGTAGTACGGCTGAGATATTTCGCCGTTTCGGAACATGTAAGTTTCACCTTGAAATGACCTTGGCCGAAATATCGGTCATACCATATTCGCACGTAAAATTTCTCGCTCTTTCCGATTCCGGTGTCAAAAATAGGACTTTCCATTTAAAAAAATCAATGTCACCTTCAAATAACCTTGACCATTGACCTGAAGGTCAAAACCAGTAATGTACAACGATTGCCCTCTTTGTGCTGAACAACTTTTGTTTGAAACATTTTTCTCTAAAACAATTATTTTTCAAAATATTTCGGGTGAGCGTTTAAAATGGGACACCCTGTATATTACAGCTGATAAACTTAAAAATTCAAAACAAACAAAGACGTTAAGTGGCGGACTAGAAGAGGTACATTTCTAATGTACATACTATGCCGCACTGAGAGGAGGACATTCTGGGGGCTATTATGTTAGTAAACAGAACTGCTGCTCGAAATTTGTGGCCCCTCTTGTTCTGCGAATCTGATAGCTCTTCTCTCCGCCTAGCAGGGCAGCCGAGCTCTAGAACTGTTGCATGAAAGTTCTCTCCATGTATTGATAGTCAAAATAAAGAGAGGGAGGAATATTTCAATAGAAATGTATTCAATTATAAAGACTGAAAATTCAAATGGAAACATTTGGTGGCACCTGGTTATGTACTCGTGTTTCTTCATTTCCTATCTTTCATTAAATATATGAATGACTTCATGGTCATAATGATTTGAATTGTTAAAATTAATTTGGACACCGTGTAGTTTGCATTTATGTTCTAGACCTCGTCATAAAAGTGAAAAAAAATTAAGGCCATGAAACTGTAAAATAAAAATTTTTTTTTAACAACCAATTTATTATTACAATCTATCCTGTTGTAAGATATTTAGTAATACATATGACAGGAGTCTACACGATGGAAGGAACACATCCAGAGATGTGCCCTTAAATGATTTCTTTACTAATATAATATTAAATATATTGTAAAGTATTACTAATTCAGCTGCTAAGAACAGAGTAGAAACTAATATCATTTACGAAAAATCTAGTGGCACTTTCTTTTTAAGTTTTTTCGTAGGTCTTGTTTTATATAATATATTCACTGCAAAAATGTTTGGATGATTTATAAGTCTAACATGATAGCGGTTAGAACACTTCATTATTTCTTTCTTTACACTAAGAACTTAAAGATCGCGATGAATGGAGTCGTTCTTTACAAACCAAGGTACATCAAGAATCATTCTTAGGATTTTAGATTGTATTATTAGATTTTAGGTTGTATTATTTCAATATTAGAGTTTTCTGCACTATCCCTGTTGAATGCCATAATACCATATAGGTTTAAGGACCGCCTTATACATCAGTAGTTTATTTTCAATATATAGCTCCGATTGTCGACGAAACAGCCAGAACATTTTGCGTAGTTTGATGCCAAGCTGCTTGCTTTTGGTGAAAATGTGTGTTTTACATGTTAGGCTGCGTTCAAAGTGAATACCAAAATATTTGGCTACGTCCGATTGAGGAACTTGCTGGGCATGTTTTCCTTCGATTGGTGAAGGTAACGTGAACTGATTTACTTTCGATGGCTTTGATTCGCCACTTAGCTAACCAATTCTGAATCCAGTTAAGGTATGGTTTGTAAGATAATTGAGGCAATGTCATGATTAGCGTGGGAAGCTAACACAGATGTATCGTCGCAAAAATGGCTGTGGTCTCGCCGCTAGATGTGGCAGATCAGCAATGTACAGAAAATAAAGCAGAGGACCCAAGACTTACCTTGTGGAACCCCAGCTTGTATACGTTGATGCTTGGTAGTTTCATTTTGATATTTAACGTAGAAAAATCTGTTTACCAGATAAGGTTTTAACAGGATGTAATAATTCAAGGGAACAGTTTTTTTTAGTTTATACAGCAATCCGAGATGCCATACTTTGTCGAAGGCCTGTGTGATATCTAAAACAAGAGCAGAGCAATACTCTTTTTTCTTTAGGCTATCACGAATTTTGTTGTAGATTCGATGTGTTTGTTCGGTTGTAGCGTGCTTTTTTCGAAATCCAAATTGGTGATTTGGAATTAGTTGTTTTTCTTGAATGATTGCGGACAATCTTGAGGCTATAAGTTTATCAAAAACCTTAGCAAGGATTGATAATAAGCTAATTGGTCGATATGATTTCACATCTTCCGAATTCTTTCCAGGTTTTAATATAAGTGTTATTTGTGCTACTTTCCACAGAGCTGGAAATACACCAGTTCTTAGGATTACATTATAAAGCTGTGTCAGAAATTTCGAACCTTTCCTTGGTAGGTTACGCAGGGTTTTCCCGGTTATTAAATCGTACCCTGCAGCTTTTTTGATATTTACCTGTTTATTGGTGATGTTAATTACTTCATTTATCTTGAATGGTTTTTCTGGAAATTCCATCTGATATGGCTCATTTAATACCTTGCCGATTTCATCTTCTTCTCCTGATTGCTCAGCTGGATGTGGAGTAAATATATCTTTTAAGTGCTGAGCGAAGTTTTCCGCTTTTTCGCTTGCACTCTTTGCCTATGTTCCGTTGGGCCGTCGTATTGGTGGTACGGGGTCAACTGGTTTATTGAATCGTTTGGTAACTTTCCAGAGTGAATAATCAGTTATTACAATTGTATCCAGATTTCGTAAATACTCTTGTACCTGTAGATTTTTCTCTGAATTTAGTAACTTTTTTACATTTTTCCCTGCTTTGTTGAGCTTGGCTTCTACTCAGGAGATCTTGTCATTTGCCATTCTTTTCTTAGTCTACGTTTTTCTGCTATTTTCTGTTTGATCGTTCCCGAAGATTGATAATATTTTCCTTTTGTACAATTAAAGGCGTATCATTCCGCGCCGCGTGCTGTATACAGTGGTTGAAGTATTCTACTGCTTCATTTATATCGTTTTCTGTTTTTAGAGATATAGAAGTATTTAAGGTGCATTAGCCCTGTTCCCGAAAGTACATCCAATCAGTCTTCCTGCTGCATAGTACGCATGGGGTTTCTTTTTCTAATGCTTCGGTGCACACTTTTAATAGTACCGGTGAGTGATCCGACGAAAGTTCTAGGCTGTACCTTTAATTATCGGTGATTTATATTTTTGACAATGTAGACATCAATTACGTCAGGTATTTTACGCCTATATGTAGGCCAGTATGTTGGTTCACCCGGAGATGGTTTAGAATTTCCATTGCTTTGTGTAACTCTCTTCCTTTAGTTGTCATTATCTTTGTGTAGTATCATTGGCATTCCAGATTGCTAGTTGCAAGACTTTGGATATTGTGACATATTCGAGATCACGGTAGTTAATAGATTCAACAGTGTGCTAATTTGTTCCATGAGGGTTTTCATCATAGATTTTAGTTCTTGCAGGTCATTGTTTGTGCTATCTTGATTATTTGGAACAGAATTATTTCTATTATTTTCTGGTTTCGGATTTTGAGATGTTACCTGTGCATTCGAAAGGCCACGTTGGGTTCGTTTTGTAGGACTGATTCTCTTCTGTAATAGATACTGGTACTATCATTTGTTTATTTCGTAAGGTCGGAAATGTAGCTTTTTATATTTCTTTATATATTGAACAGCCTTTATATTTGGCCGGGTGATTTCCCTCGCATAGCACCCTAACTTCAGTAGATCTTCCTGTTATGCACATTTAACTTCAGTAGATCTTCCTGTTATTTTACAATTGTCTTTTCGGTGACTACCACTACACTTAACGCATCTTGGAATTCTAGAACAAAAGTTTTTAGTATGTCCATATCGTTGGCAGTTTAAACATTGTGGGATTTCGCGCCTCGGATACGGGGCTTCAAATTTTATTTTAGTGTGAAGTAGATATTCAATTGAATATATACTTTGTTATTTTCATCTGTTTGCAGACTGATCGCAAACGTAGATAATGGTTGTTTTGTTATTCTATGTCGTATGTTAATTATATTGACCACTTTATGTCCATAGTTTTCAATTTATGTTTTTAAGAGTCATCTATATCTGTTCTGTAATACATATTACGCAGGATTACTCTGAAGGGTATTTCTGTTTTTTTTTCTTCTGGAAATTATGATATTGGGTGTTTTTTTCGTTTAATGATTTGATTATTAAATCAGGTACCTCTATCGTTTTCGCTCGCACTTTCACGTGATCTTGATTAATTACTTTAGTATAGAAATTATCTTTTGCAGTATCGTTGAGCAATTTCATTAGGAGGTAACATTACCTACTCCTGCAATGAATTTTGGCGGTGGTTTTGGAGTCTTTAGGACTTCAGAGGCCTCTGTTATAGCGGGTTCTTCATTATTGTCACTTAGATTATCAAACTTATTTATTGTCGATACTGGACCATTCAGTCAGAAATCATCTATTCGCGCTTGTTTACGTTTATGTAGAGTAATGTTTCTTTCTGGGCTAAGTTTTAAGCGTTTATTTTTCGATTTTGCGGTTTGCCATCCTTGTGTGGAATCTAACGAGTCAATATTGTTTTCATTCGTACGTTGTGCCGGAATCACTTTGCTCGTCTGTGAATCGGTGCTTAGAAGTGTTATATCGCTATGTGTTGGTGTTGGCATTGTTGGAGGATCCGTTGACGCAGCCAGCGCATCGGATTCGCCAGAAAGTTGCACCACTTGTCTTCTTCCGTCATACTGCGCGGCCTCGGTTTCCTTACACGGAATGCAATGCTGTTTGAGATTTTTATGTTGTTTAGACTGATTCTTATTTGCCTTCACTTTCACATTTAACACTTTGAATATGTTAAACACTTTCACTCGAGTTATCATACAGTAGTTGTGGACACGATATAATTAAATTCGCGTTCGGATGAACAATATTACTGTTCATTTGGGAGCGCGCATTAATTACGTCCGTTCCATCAGGCGACACGAGCGTAAATAAAATAAAATAAAATAATATTCTTATTTTCCTTGTGTTATGATTCCGATTCCAACAACTTCATTTAAAAGAAGGGTCATGAATGGCATGCATATTCGGTTAAAAAGCAAAGAAAAAGAATAGACCTTTAAAATTAAAATTATATGGTATGCTTTTTTTCATCCTGAAAATGTGGCCGCGATATATTGGTATTTTATAACCAATAAATAAATGAGCGCTGACGACGGGTGGTATATGATGCATTCGACCTTTTTTGGGTGAACGAATTTGCTATATAAATAAATTGTTTAGCCAACTACAGCTGTAGATTGGATAATATTCATAATTGTGTATTTCTGTGAGATAAGCATGACAATATATATATATATATATATATATATATATATATATATATATATATATATATATATATATACAGGGTCATCGAAAAGTATCGGACCCCCCTAATATCTTCAGTTAGAATGCACTTAGGAGAAAATGTCCAATAGCAAAGTTGTATGGTTTCAAGCGGGGAGTAAGATAATGACCTAGACTTTGACCTTGACCATGTCCTTCAAGGTCATTTCAAGGTCAATCTTATTTTTTTAAATAGAACCCCCTACATTTTATTGCATATTCTTATAGCTTATCTCGAGAGCTTTCCAAAACACTATAATAAAATATTTTTTTATTAAGTACTTTTTGAGTTATAAAGGTTTGAAGTTAACAATTTTTTGACACAAAATGTAGAATATCTTGTAAAATATTATTTAGTTTTCAGTAATCATAACCTTAATACTTTTGTGCGCGGAATAATGAGACCAATTAATTGGTTTAAAGAAAATACATTAATCGGATCCCCCTAATATTTTCAGTAAGAATGCATTTTGGAAAAATGTCCAATAGCAAAGTATTGTACGGCTTCAAGCAATTATGCTAATAGGCTCTGGCGAAAAACTGCCCGAACGTAATCGCGAGAAGCTGCTCGAATGCGTGATTTCCGAAGGCGTTAGCGGGAATCTGACCGAAAGCGTTGGCCAATCTTTATTCTCTCACTCTCGCAGGCACCAATGTACGAGCTCTTGAGCAAACAATACGGATCACTGATTTGAAACTTTGATGCAGTGCTGTCTTGTTCTTAGCGAGCAGCAGTCACCTCGTGGACGAAAATAAACAGCCTCAAAAATTTTTTCTGTAACAAAAGAAACCATTGCGCTTCAATTGATTATCCCAAACATCTTCATTTTGTTTCCAATAGCCCAGAAATTTTTCGTAAATATTATTAATTGATCTATTAGATTTTCAGTTGCTCAACGAGCTTTTTGCTAGTGCTGGTTAAAATAAACAAATCGATAGTTGGACCAACACTTAATAATTAGTATTTTTCTCTACTTAATTATCTAGATCGATTTCCTATCACTTACCTGATTAATTCTTCTTCGCTCTAATTAAGAATGGCGGAGCTTTCTGAAAGAGATCGAATAACACTGTTAATGATGCGAGGATGGGGAGATGGACAAAGAGGGTATAAAACAGTAACGCGATTATTTAATGAAAATTTTCGGAATGAAAATAATAGGATCTCCAAAATTACTGTAATCCGTACTATTCAACGTTTCAAGGCCATTGGTAGCGTTAAAAGCCGCCCAAAATCTGGTAGACCTAAAACAGCAACAAATAATGATAAGGCATTAGATGTTTTACAGTCTTTCGTTGAAGATCCCCATATTTCCATCAATCGCGTTTCACAAGAACACGAAATCGGTCATGCATCTGTCAGTAAAATTCTGAAATTGAATAAATGGCATCCATACAAACTCCATTTGGTCCAAGAGTTGTCCGAAAACGATTTTGATAGACGCATCGAATTTTGTGATCTTATGATGGAGATGATTGTCGACGATCCTCTATTACTTGATAATATTGTTTTCTCTGATGAGGCAACATTTGAACTGACTGGAAATGTAAATAGACACAATTGTAGATACTGGAGTGACGTTAATCCTCACTGGAAAAGAGACAATCATACTCAATATCCACAAAAAGTTAACGTGTGTGCTGGTATTCTTAATGGTAGACCAGTTGGCCCTTTCTTCATTGAAGGCAATTTGACAGCACAAGTAGACCTAGTCATGCTTCGCGAACAAATTGTTCCAGCTATTCGAGACATAGCTGGTGGAAATATGGATGAAATTTATTTCCAACAGGATGGAGCTCCACCTCATTATGGTGTCATTGTCCGTCAATATTTGAATGAGGTCTTTCAGGACAGGTGGATAGGGCGAAGGGGTCATATTGAGTGGCCACCTCGGTCTCCGGACTTGACCCCACTTGACTTTTTTTTGTGGGGTTACTTGAAAAGTAAAGTTTATGCCACCAAGCCTCAAGATTTAGATTATTTAAGAAGGAGAATAACTCGAGAGATAGAACTAATACCGCCAGAAACGTACCGGAATGCGGTTTCGGCTGTTTATAACAGATTGGCACATTGCCAGGCTGTTGAAGGGCAACAATTTGAACATTTGTTGTGAATTGTTTGGTACAATTAAATATTTTGCCCAAGCTAACCAATTGGAATTAAATTTGCCTTAACTGGCCGGACTCACACACCACTCTTGCCTTAACTGGTCGGACTCGCACACCACTCTTGCCTTAACTGGTCGGACTCGCACACCACTTAACAAATTGTTAACTTCAAACCTTTATAACTCAAAAAGTACTTAATAAAAAAATATTTTATTATAGTGTTTTGGAAAGCTCTCGAGATAAGCTATAAGAATATGCAATAAAATGTAGGGGGTTCTATTTAAAAAAATAAGATTGACCTTGAAATGACCTTGAAGGACATGGTCAAGGTCAAAGTCAAGGTCATCATCTTACTCCCCGCTTGAAACCATACAACTTTGCTATTGGACATTTTTTTTTAAGTGCATTTTAACTGAAGATATTAGGGGGGTCCGATACTTTTCGATGACCCTGTATATATATATATATATATATATATAAATTTGCTTCGATAATTATAAATATATTTTTCTTAGTACAGAAAAGTGGAATTAATTATAAGTCATATTTCTGGAAAATGTTTTAGATTAAGGTTTAAGGATTTTCCCTATCCATTTAATGGTAACATTGAATTTGACCTTAATCATTACTTTGAAGGTCATTTCGGGGTCAAGTTAAATTTTTCAAATTAGAACCACTATTTTTAGAGCGAAAATTCTTATGTCAGAACATGACTTTGAACACACCCTTTAATTCAATGTGTGCAGTATCCAAGAAATTCTTGGACTCACTTTTGAATAAGTTTGGCTTCAGCAGTAACGGAGCGCCAGCTCATTTCGTGGTACTCGAGATTGCCTTAAAGCGTTTCCTAATAAATGGATTGGAAGAAGAGGACTGGTTGATTAGCCCCCAGATCACCGGACTTAACACCGATGGACTTCTTTTATTGGGGATACTTGAAGAGTAAAGTGTTTGAGAAAAAACCTGCAGATATTAATGATTTGCAAGAAAGGACAATACACACGCGCACGCACGCACAAAGAAATGAAAACCCGACCGTGCAACCTCCACGCAGTAGATCTCGGGTAATATTCATGCCGACGGTGTTGTTTGAAAAGACTTATCGCACGTTTTGCGGGCTGTATGAAATTTCAGTTAAATAGTCGCCCAGCTACAATTACCATACCTGAAATTTTCGAACATTCTCCTTGAAATGACCTTGACATTGAATTAAAAGGCATGGTCAAAGTCATGTTCTGACATAAGAATTTTCGCTCTGAAAAATACTTGTCCTCATTTGAAAAATTTAACTTGACCTTTAAATGGCCTTCAAAACAAGAGTCAAGGTCAAAATTATTATTACCATTAGATGGATAAGGATAAATCCTTAACCTTTGGTCTGAAACAGTTTCCCAGAAAATGTACTCCCGCTGAGAGAATTCGCAATACGGGAACGTATAAGTTTCTCCTTAAAACGACCTTGCTCAAAATATTGTTTATATCATATTCGGACGTAAAATTTCTCGGTCTTTCCGAATCCATGAAAAAAATGGAGGTTCCCATTAAAAAAATAATCTTAACCTTGAAATAACGGTCAAGGTTATATTCAAGATCAATTTCAATGGTACCACTGAATAACCGGGCACGGTGGTCTTCAAGGTGAAAGAAGTTCAACAAAATTTGATCCAAAAACGCTTTTCACAGAAAGTCTGTAGATTAAAAATTTGCAAAGCAGAAAATCGTAGCTGATCCCCTTTTCGAGATATTCAATTTTTAAGGGCCGGACTTGTGCGGAAATTGAAATTTCGTTTTATGTCTTCATTTTTACACGGTTCGACTTGAAAATGTTATTTAGATATTTAGAAATTAAAATAAAATAAAAAATTTAAATATATGCGTTACTTAGAAAAATACTTTTCATATATGTCCCTAGCCAGATTTTTAAAATTCTATAAAATTTTTTCAATTGTAATTCATTTGTTACGTCCTACATAACGGACTTAGCTTAGCTATTTTCGAAATATAATTGCAGATTCCGCTTATTGTAAACCAGCATAAATGATCATTCTTTATTAGCTGGAACTTAACGCATGAGGCATAAACACGTTTTTATTTTTTAATTTCAGCAATTTCTTATGTTTGATTTCATTATTCGAAACGAGAAGAACTAGACGTTTGTCCATAAAGCTTAGGACCATGTCACCGAACATTTCGACGCCGATCTTTCCCAGCTTCTAAAATTTCCACGAAGTGCTTCTTATTATCAGACAAAGTAAACATCCGTTTTCTCATTCGTATCCTCGTCGAACTCATCAAAAGGAACCCAATTTTCACGCACACCTTTTCACATTCTAAACTACGAACCTTTACATCCACGCCCACTCCCAAAATGTCAGCGAGTATTTCGTCATTTATTTGAAAATAATAGTTAAAATAACTATTAGTCCAGCAGAAGAATTTCTGAAATGCTGCATATAAAATTGCAAAAAATGCAGTGTATAAAGGTGAAGATTGTCAAAATTTAAATACCATATATGATGATATATTATTAAGATTGAAAAATTACTCCCCACAACCACCGTCAAATTGAGTATATTAAGCGCGACCGGAAACGAACACCGGCCACTTGCGAATTTCAATCCTTGCAAGCACATTATTTTCCCTGAAGAGGGACCCAAGAGGTCTGAAATTTTGGGAGTATTTACCATTCATACTTGTACGTGGTAGTAGGTGTAGGCCTACTATCGGTAAGCAGTTACTTTGTAGGTTAAAAGCCCTCCCTAATTTTATTATTTTAAAGTAAAGCCTGGATTACAACACTATTTAAAAAAGAAGATGATTTTTCTCGAGCAGAGCAGTCAGTACACCTCGAGAAGCGGCATTGGATGGACCTGGATTATCAGCCTCACATAGTAAGTCAGTACTCGTTCACCATCAGTCATCGGACTTTGGTGCAAAGTCCTACGGATAGTCACCATCAATGGCCGTCATCGAGATGCGTCGTAGCTGGCGATTAATTTGTCGTCGAACCCGATAGTTACGTGGTAAGTAATCCGTTTTATTTTTAATAATTATTCCTTAATCCCCCCCTCCCTTCCTCAAGAGGCGATACTTATTCGTAAATGCCTCATTTTTATTTTTATATTTTGTCGTTTTTACTAAGACGAATGTGTTGATTACCTTTTAAATTTTTTCTCTTTATTGTAAATAAAAGGAACAACACCTTAGGGAAAAAATATTTGTTATTAGTGACACTAGTGACTTGATTCGGCGTCGTATGGCAATGTTGTAGGCATTGAAAATATCTACAACTTTTATGCATATAACTTTTGCGCATAACCTCACAATTTTCGAGATAAATTCGAAAAACCGGTTTTTTCGTTTTTGTTTTTTTTTCACCACATTTGGTGGAAACGTTCCTTTGTATGGCCCAAACGAACTGTAATTGTTTGGAATAAAAATATTAATTTTTCGATGTTAGATTTGTTGAAAATCCGAAAAATCACTCCTAACTTCAACTGAAAAATCTCGCGTTAAAATTTTAGATTTTTGATTGTATTATGATGGATTTTTTTTCGTTGAAAGGTGTACTTTAAGATGGCGAAATAAAATATTTATGTTTCTATGCAAAAAAGTGCCGAAAATTGCAAAAAACTGACAAATACCTGTTCTGAAAAACGTAAAAAACGTAACTTGTCATTTAGTGCTTTAAATTTGCTATTATTAGTGAACATTTATTATATTTATAATTGATATAATACAATATAATGTATTTATAATACAACTATAAAAATAGCAAAAGAAAAGGACGAAACTGTTATATTTGTGGGCCAAGACATGGATTTTCTAGTACTTTTACATGAGTTAAATGCCAGTAATTATGACATTTATTTTCATAAACCAGGCGCAGGTAATGTAAAAGATTCGTTCTACACCTCTAACAGTTTCAAGCACGAACCTTACAAAATTATAGTTGATTTTTTGCATTGCTTTTCTGGTTGCGATACAACGTCTGAATTGGCTGGAAAAGGAAAAAAAAACTATCGTTAGGTCATTACTAGCAGATAAAAATTTTTCATCATTGGTTAACATTTTTTACAACAAAAGTGCAAACAAAGAAGAAATTGAGGTAAATGGTTTGTCACTAATGAAATCAATTTATAAATGTAACAATAAAAATGTTAGTCTGAATAAATGGAGATACCAGCAATATCAATCCGCCACAATGAAATCCTCGTTTAAGTTAGAAAAACTTCCACCAACAGAAGATGCAGCCAAACAACATTGCTACAGAGCATACTACCAGCTTCAAACTTGGCTCGCAACTAGTAGCAGCGGATTGGGGCTGGAAGCAATGCGAGCATGGGATAATGCCTACGTTAACAGAACAACAATTAATCCCAGAAACATTACTCAAAAGTATATGTTGCAACTGCGAAACGGGATGAACTAACAGAAAATGTGGATGTCGTAAACACGGCCTGAGGTGTACGAATTTGTGCAATAACTGCCACGGTAATGAAAACTGTTCGAACGCCGAAAATACAAAAATTGACGACATGAGTGATTCGGAAGAAATTAATGACGAGCCTACACGAACGACGCATGATGACGAGTATGATGTCCTTCAATACAAACAAGCAACAGAATCCTTCAGTTACAAGGAATCCGACAATGAAGAGCTCCCTGCAAAGAGGCAGAAAATAAATTGATAAAGGGAAATTTGTTTTAATTTTGACTATTTATATCATTTTATATCATTTTATTGTTCTATCGCATGAATGTAACTAAATGTAATAAATTATATTTTTTATCTTGAAAAATATTTTGCAAATCATTCTTTCTTGAATTAACCCATTTGAAACCTTAGCAATATATTATTTTTAATGTTTTACCGACACCCCATTCTTCATCAATTTGCAAATACAAAAGCACGTTTTCTACTTTTTTCAATGTACGGCACTTATATACATATATATTTTACTTTATACATATTTCCAACTGCAAATATAATAAATTTTCAGTAATAGCAAATTTTAGGCACTAAATGGCAAATTACGTTTTTTCAGAACAGGTATTTTTCAGTTTTTTGCAATTTTCGGCACTTTTTTGGATAGCAACATAAATATTTTATTTCGCCATCTTAAAGTACACCTTTCAACGAAAAAAAATCCATCATAATACAATCAAAAATCTAAAATTTTAACGCGAGATTTTTCAGTTGAAGTTAGGAGTGATTTTTCGGATTTTCATCAATCTAACATCGAAAAATTAATATTTTTATTCCAAACAATTACAGTTCGTTTGGGCCATACAAAGGAACGTTTCCACCAAATATGGTGAAAAAATAGTAGTTTTCGATACAAGGGCGTAGGCGTAAAGAACTTTACACACAAACACGTGTGCCGAAATATTGTTTACGTACGGCTTTTTCGTGTGTAAAGTATAATCGAGTGCGTAAAGTTTACTTTACGCACAAGTTTGCTTTACGCACCGAAAAGACGTACATAAAATATTTTTTTGCGCGAGAAAAAAAATAAAAACGAAAAAACCGGGTTTTCGAATATATCTCGAAAATTTTGAGGTTATGTGCAAAAGTTATATATATAAAAGTCGTAGATCTTATTATAGGAGGTCAACTTTCGGCACAAATTGCGAGAAACCACGTTCGACCCCTAAACCCCCCCCCCCGACCCCCTATCCTATGGATGATCTAATTGAATTTTTTTCCCCTTCATTTCGTTTATTATTATATACCATTTCCACATAGTGGCGACCTTTTATTAATTTTATTAATTAACAACCTTATTGGCACTGGACTAATTATCTGTAAAGGCCCTTCAAGTTGGTGACGATATCGATAACGTAGGTACCGTCTCGAATATTGATTGTACGCTGCGAAGTTGCGTCGCTGAAATGTCGGACAAACGACGATCTAAGGAACTTTGAAATATATGAAAAATGAATTAGGGACTAATGGCATTTTTAAGGCTAGGCGGTAGATTCGGTCCTAGTATTCGGCAATGAGTGCGGTGTCGTCAAGTTTTTCATCAAAATAAAGTGTATTTTGATTCGGGTTGATGAAACCGACTTATTTTATTTCTCGTGATTCGTCCGTTTGTTAACAGCAGGTACAAAATGTTTTTCATGATTTATCAATATCGAGGTATCCAAATGACTTAAAATTTTCAGGTAATTCATTTTATATAAGGGGCGTTCCATATCAAGTGATAAAAAATGAAAACAAATTTTAATTTCAATTTTTAATTGGAATTTATTAACGCTATCCTTTTTCGGAGCAGTAACCTGTGCGATTTTATACCATTTCATAGTCAACAATTTTTTATAGTTACAATGTATTAATTACCCAGTAAACGAAAACGACTTGTAAGTTTTAAATCGAATTAAAAATATTGAAAATACTAATTTAAATGAATTCATATTAGTCATGGTAATCCGTTTTAATTTATTTTTAGCCATATGACTGCATTTCAATTCATATTTTAACTTTCAATTTGTTTTTGTTTACTGGGTAAGAAAATATTGTAAGTGAAACATTGAAAAATTTTAACTTAAGTGTACCATGAAAGAGCTGTTACGGATTTGCGATCGTAACGTGAAGTGTTTATTTAGTCAGGATAATTTCGGGTTTGAGGATACACGTGAAGGGGATACCCCAAGAGAAAAGAATAACAGGTTTATGTAGGAAAATTATTATTATTTCTATAATTTGCCGAGAGCAGAGGTTTTCGACATACGCGACGGACGCGAATAATAACTGGTAAATAAATGGAGTCGTGTCGACGACTTATGTGTTCGCGCAGAGTCGCTAGGAAAAAGGCGTCCGCATGCCAAGTGTTTTTACGAGTTCCCGATCGCGAGATTAGCTGTTCTAGCTCCGGGGCGACTCTGACTGGAAAATGTAATTATCCGTTACAAGTCAGGTCGGGTTTTGCGCATAATTCGGTAGCGGGGGTGTTTACGAGACACCATCAACCATGGTGGACCAAGACATTATGTAATTACGTTTCACTCTTATTTCGGACCAAAAATCGAACTCCGAACGTGCGCCAAAGAGCTTGAAACTGAATATTTCTTAACATAATAATAAATTTTGAATGATCCTACTACCCAGCAAACACCGATGACTTTTGTGCTATTGAAAGTTAACGTTATTTTAGTGACGATTTGAACATGTACTTTTGGTCAAATAAATGCATCCGAAAGTTATTTGTGTCGGATAACTTTAAAAAGTACACGAAAATGACAACTTAATTACGATATCTCTTTGCTAACTTCTGAATTGTAACTGAACGTTAACTTTATTTGGTTGTACGTTCGATATGTATCAAAACCGTCACGTTTTAGCGACACCGAATACGTAACGTAACGCGGATAACTAAAACATAACGTAAAAGTAACTATGTATAAGATACCATAATGTTGACTGTTTTTCGTCATGTAAATGTTATAATTATTCTATCGAATAAAATGCATCGATACGAATGATATCCTGCATTATCGATGAAGTAGATATCTACAAAAGATGAACTGAGTGCCTAAAACCATACAGATGTCGCTAATGTCTGTGACTGTAAGTTAACGAATAGTTAACAAGTGAACGTTATATATAATTTTGGCGGAATGCGCGTCCATGTGATAAGGTGGCTGCCCACAAGAAGAAGAACAAAGAAGGATAATACCGCTTGCCTCTCACAAGTTGGGCTTGCGATTTTAACATTACACATAATGCGCTAAGTGCCCTTTTGGTCATTTTACAAAAATTTAGACATTCGCAACTGCCATCAGATGCTAGAACATTAATGAACACACCCCGTACAAATAATGTTAAAAATATTGCATCTGGTAGTTTTGCGGTTTGGAAAAAAAAAACCATTACGGTTTGGAAAAGTGTTTACGAGAAAAAGTGAGTCACTTTGAACCAAACACAATTCTGCTGAAGGAAATTTTTATTGAAGTATGCACTGATGGTCTTCCATTAGCCAGAAGTTCCAAAAGTAATTTGTGGCCAATTTGGGACGAATTATAAATTCTGATTTTGACCAGACACCTTTTCTGATAGGTGCTTGGCATGGCTTTGTCGGTAAACCTAGCAGCGTTGATGAATTTTTAGAATTTTTATTGCTGAAGTTTTAAAATTATATGATTCATGTATAAACATCAATGGTATTTTGTTCATTCATATTCATAGGTTTGCGGGTGATACGCCAGCTAGAAATATACGCTGCTTTCCAGCTCACAATAGTCGATGTGGAAAATGCACTTAAACTGGTAAAATTGTACAGGGACGTAGAATATTTTTAGACTTAGGCTCACCACCAACAACTAATTTAAATTTTCGAATTGATTTACCACAGACTTTTATGAATGTTTCTTCATCTCTACAGAAACTGAACGTGGATATGGTGAAAGACTTCCCTCTAGATTATATGCATCTCGTTTGTTTGGGGGTCACCAAGAAACTTATTCATATTTGGATAGATAAAGCCGGAAAATCGAAAAAGGCCATCGAAAATTTAGAAAAAATTAATAAGTTAATAGAACTTTGTAGAATGCACGTTCCTGTAGAGTTTGTTCACAAACCGCGAACTTGGAAAGACATCGAGTATTGGAAAGCCACAGAATACCGAACATTTTTATTGTACATTGGACCGGTCGTATTAAAAGATTATCTATGGTCATCCAGATTAAGACATTTCAACAGTCTGAGCTGTGCCATAAGAATTTTAATTGACAAGAGACCATGTTAGAAAAACAACAAATACTCAGAAAGTTCACTTTGCTATTTTATATAAGAAATGGAGGTTTTATATGGTCCTCAAACGATTATATATAATGTACATAAATTAATTCACCTACCACAGGATGTTTTAAATTTTTGTCCCCTTCATGATTTCAGTTGTTTTCGATTTGAAAACCATCTGCAAAAAATCAAAAAGATGGTATGTCATGGAAGCAATCCTTTGAGCCAAATTTTTAATAGAATTGCAGAACTTTCTCAAGTAGAGCCACAACATGTATGTGCGGATAAAACAAATTATCTTCTTCTGGACAAGGATAATCTATGATGATATTGGTCTTTTAGTGTTCGCAGGTGTAATTCTATAAATGAAACAGAACACCGAATAATCTCGGACGAAGTAGTTGCAATCGAGCTTCCTTGCGCGCGCAGCGAAGAGCGGGAGGAGTCCCTGGCGGCGTATGCGGCCAGACGGCGGAGGCACCAAGAGGAGTGACCGTGACGGCGGAGGCAGTAGCCACTCCTGGCTGGCAGCACGTTATGGCACTGGATTGTGGTTCCGCCGTGAACTTGCGGGTCGAAAGGCTCTGTTGCAGCGAGGATGTCGGAGCTATGCGCAACAAATTGCGTGACTTCTTCTTAGCGTGGAAGGCTCGGTCCCGAAGTGTGTATCCCAAGCTGAACACTTGAGGCGGCTCGAGAACTGGACCAGGAGGCTGAGTCGAGGCTCGAACAAAAGCGCAGACCCGAAGACGTAGTTGCAGAGGAGCTGGATGCTGCTGCTGGACCGCTGTAGAGTAGAGGGTCGGCCGGTTCACCAGGCTGATTGAGGTCTTCGTAGGGGCCTGCATAAGCCTAGGCTGGAAAGAAAGGAGCCGAAAAAATACCGCCGGAGAGTTCTCTCCCTATGTTCCTTGTAGAAGGCGGTCGACGAGGAATTCTCGAATCGTACCCAGAGAACTCCTTATCAATCGCGTCAGAAAGCGTTTCACTAGTGGATTAGCTCCCCTGTATTTTTATTTTGCGCAACCCGCTAGTATATACGTGTACGCGTGGTTGCCGTTAACACAGGGGCCGATGCGTTTATATTCTCCTGCGTCGCATACATGTTGCGGTCTGCAAATATTTAAGGACCGCTACAGCACCCCCTTGCAGTGTTTAACGAGACTATGCGATTCGTAGGCGGTCTGGGAATCGCACTGTTCTGCCTAAGCGTGTCGTCGTGGGTATCGGTTGTTCTCGCTGTACTGGTATGTCTTGATACTGGTCTTCCGGTGTCATGACATAAGCTGGCTTCAACCCATCGATGGAGACTGTATAATTCATTCCGGCTTGTTTGATGACGAAGAACTTATCTGTCTTCTTAATAACCTCGAATGGTCCGTCGTATGGTCTTTGAAGAGGTCCTTTAACCTTGTCGTTCCTGACAAAGACGTGTGACGACTCGTTGAGAGGTTTACAGGTGAAAGTTCGTGACTGCCCGTGTCTCGTTCCTGGAATGGCTCGTAGTTGCTCCATTTTTCGTTTCAGTCGCATACAAAAAACTTCTGCTATCGGTTCTTTGTAGTTATGCTCGATGAAATAATCTGCTGGAAGCTTCAAGGTTTGGCCATATACAAGCTCTGCTGTTGATGCATGAAGATCTTCTTTCCATGTCGCTCGTATCCCTAGAAGAACCATTGAAAGTATTTCAATCCAGTTGTCTGTTGCGTGGCACTTGATTGCTGCTTTCAACTGTCGATGGAAACGTCCCACCATGCCGTTGGCTGCTGGATGGTACGCCGTAATCCTAAAGCGTGGTATGCCGAACATCTTGTTCAGGTTGAAAGACAGGTCTGCCTCAAAATGACGTCCTTGATCCGTCGTGATGTAGTCTGGAACTCCAAATCTTGCGATCCAGCTGTTGACGAATGTACTGGCTACTGTTTCTGCCGCGATGTTAATGATTGGGATTGCTTCTGGCCAACGTGTGGAACGGTCGACGCAAGTTAAGCAATAGCGGAAACCTTTGGATTCTGGAAGCGGTCCGATAAGATCTAGATGAACGTGTGCGAATCTGCCTTCCGGAATTGGGAAATCTGTGACTGGTGTTTGTACATGTCTTGTTACTTTAAAACGTTGACACTCGCTGCAACTGCGTACCCATTCTATGATGTCCTTGTGCATTCCTGGCCATATAAAGCGTTGCGTAATTAACTTGTTTGTTGCTCTTGTGCCGGGATGCGATAGACTATGGAGCGAGAAAAAAACTTGTCTTCTTAGTTTTCTTGGGACGAATGGTCTGCTTTTCTTCGTTGAAACGTCCCAAACTAATTTCATGTCAGTTGCTGGGATGAGCGTGCTCGGCAGTCGTAGGGTGGAAGATGGCTGTTGTGCAAACGTAGCTAGGTTTTCTCTTGGTCGTCTTTCTGCGACTGCACTAGATCTTCGATGGTAACTGCTTCTGCGATTTCGCATATCCTTGATAGGGTGTCGGCGACGACGTTGTCTTTCCCGGGCGTGTGTTGAATGTCCGTGGAAAATTGACTCATGAAGTCGAGGTGCCGGTACTGACGTGGCGACATTTTATCGGTATTTTTCTGAAACACATAAATTAATGGCTTATGGTCCGTATACAGGGTGGCCGATTTATCTGAAGACATCGAAATATCTCGAGAACTATGCACAGAATCAAAAAAGTTGTCGGATGAAAGTTGTTCGACACGAAGGGGGGCATCCAGTGATAATTAAATTTACCCCCTCCCCCAACCCCTGGAGGTGGAGTGGGGGCAAAAACAATAAAACTTAAATAGGAACCCCCATTTTTTATTGCAGATTTGGATTCTCCGGAAAAAAGTACACGAATTTGACCTAGGAGCTATTGCATTATGGTTCACAGGTGGCGCTGTAATCGATAAAAATCCAAATTTATCCGAAGACATTGAAATACCTCGAGAACTATGCACAGAATCAAAAAAGTTGTCGGATGAAAGTTGTTCGACACGAAGGGGGGCATCCAGTAATAATGAAATTTACCCCCTCCCCCATCCCCTGGGGGTGGAGTGGGGGCAAAAACAATAAAACTTAAATAGGAACCCCCAGTTTTTATTGCAGATTTGGATTCTCCAATATTGACAATTTTCGCCCGCGTAGCGGATATGGAATACGGTCATTCTAACAAAGCCGGGAAAAAATACATTTAGCGTTACCCAGGAACAACGACGTGGACGTAGTATTTTTCTGTTCCCTTTGGGGTGCTTGTTTTACGTGAGTCCCCTTGCATCTCACTGTCTCACTGTTCACTTACTTGAGTAAGTGTTCGAAATGTTGACCTTCCACTTCAATGCATTTATTTATTCTTTCTTCAAATGACTTTATACATGATAGAATCATATCTGCAGAAATTTCTGCGCAAGCAGTTCTTATGCGTTCCACCATGTTTTCACGAGTCGTTGGTACTTGTTCATAAACCTTACCTTTTAGGTAACCCCATAGGAAGAAATCCAGAGATGCTAGATCAGGTGACCTCGCAGGCCAATTAATGGGGCCACCTCTACCAATCCACCTACCATTGTAATCACGGTCTAGTATTTCCCTTGCTACTCTTGAAAAATGTGCTGGGCAACCATCATGCTGAAACCAAATTGTCCGTCGGACGTCCATAGCAACATCCTCAAGTAGTAATGATACTTCTTGTTCTAGGAAATCTCGATATTTTGTTCCATTCAAATTACCTTCAATGAAATAAGGACCAATGAGTTTATTTCCTATGATTCCACACCAAACGTTCACCGACCAAGGACGTTGATGATTAACTTGTCGTAACCAATGGGGATTTTCTACGCTCCAATAATGCATATTATGCCTATTGACGCCACCATGGTTCGTGAATGTAGATTCATCTGAAAATAATACATTAGCAAAGAAATTGTGGTTCGTTTGCATTTTTTGAAATGCCCATTCACAAAACACCACGCGGTTATGAAAATCATCGCCATCTAGTTCCTGGTGCAGTGAAATGTGATATGGGTGAAACTTATGACGATGCAATATTCTTTGAATACTGTCTCTGGAAATGCCGGAATCGCGATGTAATTGTCGTGTGCTTACATGTGGATTTTGGTGAATAGCTGCTAGTACAGCTACTTCGTTAGCTTCTCCTGTAACTCTTAATCTTCGCTTCCTTTTTTTCATTTGTACGCTGCCATCAGAGTGAAAGGCATTCACAACTTTGTAAAAAAAAGAACGCAAGCGAGCATTATATGGAAAACGCTCAGCATACAACGCAACAGCATCGTCAATATTCCTCTTACATTCACCATAAATAAGAATCATTTCGATTTTTTCGGGAACTGTAGCAGGATTCATTTTTAACTTGCAATTCGATTTAAGCAATGAAGGGTAGACAAAAAATAGTCACGTAAACGGAAAGTTGTTATTCTAAAAGCAAAGTGACCTCCGACCGAATTACTACCAATACAATGGACTTCAAAAACAGTCTTACACTGAGAGACCGTGAATACTAAATTTTAATATGAGGATTAGAAAGTCGCGATATCCATTTACTTCCCTTCAGGAAAATAGAGAAAAATGTAGGTGAACTGGTTACGTGTGACTCAACTTATGTATAAAATGATATGCTACTTTATTTTCGTATTATGTCGCCCTCTAGCGTTATGTAACAGAACCGGCGTCGGTGATGGCCGAAATGCAAGCGATGTACATGTATGAAACCACGTGAGTTCTTTCGGGGTCCGGTAGATGGCGACGAAATCCCCAAATGAAGTAAGAGTTTTGTTTTGTTTAATAGAAGCTGGTTTGACCGTCAATGCTCAGCTTATTTATTCTCATTTCGGAAAAAACATACAGAGAGAGAATGAATGAGCTGAGTGAAGGGACATGACGCGTTTTTTAATGGATTGCGTGATGTCCTCTTTTTGTTTATTAAATAATAAATTTAAAACCTAAAATGAAATTTTATTGAAGGTAGAAAACTTATTTATAAAATTGCTTCCACATTGTATGCACAATTTTTATGTAATCAGTTTTGATTTTTAATATGAAGAATATCAATTATTCATAATCTTAATTTTTCGAATGGACATTATTAAAATTTCATATTCAGAATAACAATTTTCGCAATTGATATTACTAAATTCTAATATTAAAAATTCTAATATTAGAATTTTTAATATTAAATTTTCATAAAGGGATCAAATTGTCCCTATTTGCCCCCTGGATGCCCCCCTTCGTGTCGAACAACTTTCATCCGATAACTTTTTTGATTCTGTGCATAGTTCTCGAGGTATTTCAATGTCTTCAGATAAATTTGGATTTTTATCGATTACAGCGCCACCTGTGAACCAAAATGCAATAGCTCCTAGGTCAAATTGGTGTACTTTTTCCGGAGAATCCAAATCTGCAATAAAAACTGAGGGTTCCTATTTAAGATTTATTGTTTTTGCCCCCACTCCGCCCCCAGGGGATGGGGGAGGGGATAAATTTCATTATCACTGGATGCCCCCCTTCGTGTCGAACAACTTTCATCCGATAACTTTTTTGATTCTGTGCATAGTTCTCGAGATATTTCGATGTCTTCAGATAAATCGGCCACCCTGTATATATAGTGAATGGTCGTCCTCCTATAAACTGACGAAAATGTTTGACAGTTTCGTAAATTGCCAGTAGTTCACGGTCATATGCGCTATATTTTACTTGAGCTGGCGACATTTTTATGGAGAAAAAAGCCAATGGCTGCCATGTTCTGTCCACCAGTTTTTGCAAAGATGCGCCTATTGCGAAGTCCGAAGCGTCTACGAAGATGGCTAATCGTGCATTAGTTTTAGGATGCGTGAGAAGTGTGGCCGACGCTAAAGCCTGCTTACTCTTCTCGAAAGCTTCCCGTCTTGCTTGTGTCCATTGAACTGCCTTCTGACCCTTAGTATTTGGTCCTGCTAACGCTTCGTTTAACGGTGCTTGTATCTTTGCAGCGTGTGGGATGGAACGTCTGTAAAAGTTGAACATTCCTAGAAAACGTCGTAGCTCTTTGCAAGTGGTTGGCAAAGGGAACTCGGTAATCGCGTCCACTTTAATTTGTAAAGGTTTGATACCATCTGAAGAGATTGTATATCCTAAATAGTTTACCTCTGTTTGTCCGAAAGTACACTTTCCTGGATTTAGAACTAATCCTACCTCCGATAGCCTCTCGAACACTGCTTGAAGGTGTGTTTGGTGTTGTTCCGGTGTCTCGGATGCGATTAGGACATCGTCGAGATAGACAAAACAGAAGTCCAATACTCTCAAAACTTCGTCAATGAACCTTTGAAATCATTGTGCTGCATTCTTTAAACCGAAGAGCATTCGAGTACTCTCGTAAAGTCCGAATGGTGTGGTTATTGCAGTCTTTGAAATGTCTTTTTCTGCTACGGGTATCTGGTAGTATGCGCGCATTGAATCCAACGTAGAAAAGATTGTTTTTGCATGTAATGCATGTGAAAAATCTTGTAGATGTGGTACTGGATATCTGTCCTGTCGTTTAATCGACGGTAGTCTCCACAAGGGCGCCATGATCCATCCTTCTTTTTGACAAGGACAAAAAAAAAGGACAAAGGACAGGTTATTTTACCCCGCGTTAATGACGATTTGTCTATTTGCGGGTCGGCTCTCGGGTGGAGAGGTACAGGACAGAGGCAGACAGTACAATGACAGAACTAGGCATATACAACACAACACCCACCCAGAGCCAGTCCCCCCTACCCCAATATCGGTACCACCAGCAGATTCGGCAGTCTGTGCCTTAGCGAGTACGACGCGGGGCTTATCCCCTCTTTATCCGAGATAAGACCCACGACGTACCGACCGCGGATAAGACGCTGACGGTACCGATAACTGCCGACGGGGGTCGGCAGCGGTCCCAAATTCGTACCTTCGCCCAGCAAAGTTCCCCGGTTATTCCACACTGGACATAAGCAGAGAAAATTGCAGGACGGGGATTCGAACTCGGGCCCTTCGCGACGTTCAGTTCGGGCGGACTAAGACTGACGCCTTAGCCCGCACGACCATCACGCCGTATCTTTTTGACAAGGTGAAGAGGTGACGACCATGGACTGCTAGATGGACGTATTATCCCTGCCTGTATTAACAATTGGAATTCTTCCTGTGCGTCTTTGTATTTCTCTGCCGCGCCGCAAGTTGTCGGGCTTTGCTGGCTAACGGTGGACCTGGAGTTGTCGGAATGAAGTGTCTTGTGTTATGATGAACATCCTTTGTGAATCCTGCAGGCTTGGTGATCTCGGGATACTCGTTCAATAAATCGTAGTAAATTGACGAATCTGAGATGGTTTTGATTTCTTCTCGTATTCCTTTTGAAAAGAATCCTTGTGTAGATATCTTTGTTATTTCGTCGGATAATTTTCCTTTAGGGGTATTAATCACGATGTTGAAATGCGAGAGAAAGTCTATACCTAGGATTGATTGTGTTACATCCGCTATGACGAAATTCCATATGTAGTCTCTTCGAAGTCCGAGATTTAACTTCATACGGTGTATACCATAGGTAGCTATGTGCGAGTTATTGGCCGCTGCCAGTTGATACTTTTCTTGGCGGATGCTGCCGAATTTCCTTCGCGGTAGTATTGACAGTTGTGCACCTGTGTCGACTAAAAATTGCAATTTAGTCGCTTTGTCGATTACGAATAAGCGGCGTCCGATCTGTACAGCTCCATTGCCGCATCTATGTGCTGTCGTTGTTGTTTCCCGCTGGTGGCTGCTTAAAAGTGCAAGGCAACAAGCATCTTTGAGCTTGTGTGTCCCACTTTCGGCGATACTAGCAGAGTCCGGACGCATCGCTGTGTCGACTTTTGGAATTTGACCTCGATCGTACTCGTTCTCGTGGTTTTCTGGCCTTTGGTCTGCCTCTGCATGCTTGTGTCGTGGGTTGTTGTGTTGCGAGTCTCCTTTCTAAATTTGCTATGGTAGCCCGCAATTCTGCTATTTCGGCAGTATGTGCAGGTGACACTTGTGAAATTGTAGGTGGAGTAGTTATCTCGCTGATGTGGTCCGCTAACACACCTGCATCGTTCAGAGGATGTTGTACTTGGGCGAGAATGATAGGCTGGAAAGCAATGGGTAGTCTGCTAATCCATACAGTACGCAGTGCTGCTTCGTCTAGGTGTTTTCCTGTCAGAAATTGTAATCTTCGCAAAAAGGCTGAAGGAGATCTGGATCCTATTTCTTCTCTTTTTATCAATTGTTTGATTTTTGCTTCCTGTGACGCCGATAGTCTTCTGATGAGTTCCGTCTTCAAAGTGTCATATTTTTCATTGGAAAGAGGCTGTGCTATGATGTCGGCCACTTCCAAAGATGCTTGCCTATCTAAATGTGAGACTGCGTGGTTGTATTTTGTAATTCCGTTAACAATACCTGCTAACGAAAATTGCGCTTCTAGATGAGAGAACCAAAGTTCCGGAGAGTCGGTCCAAAAAGGTGGCACTTTGACTGCTACTGCGTTGACATTTGGTTGTAACTGCGTTAGGGCTTCTCGTAGATTTGCAAGCGAAACGTTTTCGGGATGCTTCTCTGATTTGTCTCCCATGGTGAGGAATTGCTGCGCTCCATATGTTGCGTCTACTGCTCCGTCGGGGTCACAAAAAAAAAAACACAATCCACAATCCAGTGCCGTAACGTGCTGCCAGCCAGGAGTGGCTACAGCCTCCGCCGTCACGGTCACTCCTCTGGGTGCCTCCGCCGTCTCGCCGCATACGCCGCCAGGGACTCCTCCCGCTCTTCGCTGCGCGCGCAAGGAAGCTCGATTGCAACTACTTCGTCGCAGATTATTCGATACGCCAGCAATCAAGTTTACGCGTACCAAACCGTCGCTCATGTATTGCGAGAATAACGTTTCACGATGTATTTTAGAATTAGTTAAATAAATGTTGAAAGTTAATGTTTATTAAAAAATGTTCTGTTTCATTTATAGAATTATACCTGCGAACACTAGTAGTAGCAACATATGGAGCGCAGCAATTCCTCACCATGGGAGACGAATCAGAGAAGCATCCCGAAAACGTTTCGCTTGCAAATCTACAAGAAGCTCTAGCGCAGTTACAACCAAATGTCAACGCAGTAGCAGTCAAAGTGCCACCTTTTTGGACCGACTCTCCGGAACTTTGGTTCTCTCATCTAGAAGCGCAATTTTCGTTAGCGGGTATTGTTGACGGAATTACAAAACACCGTTAGCCAGCAAAGCCCGACAACTTTCGGCAGAGAAATACAAAGATACACAAGAAGAATTCCAATTGTTAATACAGGCAGGGATAATACGTCCATCTAGCAGCCCATGGTCGTCACCTCTTCACCTTGTCAAAAAGAAGGACGGATCATGGCGCCCTTGTGGAGACTACCGTCGATTAAACGACAGGACCATACCGGACAGATATCCAGTACCACATCTACAAGATTTTTCACATGCATTACATGCAAAAACAATCTTTTCTACGTTGGATTTAATGCGCGCATACTACCAGATACCCGTAGCAGAAAAAGACATTCCAAAGACTGCAATAACCACACCATTCGGACTTTACGAGAGTACTCGAATGCCCTTCGGTTTAAAGAATGCAGCACAATCATTTCAAAGGTTCATTGACGAAGTTTTGAGAGTATTGGACTTCTGTTTTGTCTATCTCAACGATGTCCTAATCGCATCCGAGACACCGGAACAACACCAAACACACCTTCGAGCAGTGTTCGAGAGGCTATCGGAGGTAGGATTACTGGCAATTTACGAAACTGTCAAACATTTTCGTCAGTTTATAGAAGGACGACCATTCACTATATATACGGACCATAAGCCATTAATTTATGTGTTCCAGAAAAATATCGATGAAATGTCGCCACGTCAGTACCGGTATCTCGACTTCATGAGTCAATTTTCCACGGACATTCAACACACGCCCGGGAAAGACAACGTCGTCGCCGACACCCTATCAAGGATATGCGAAATTGCAGAAGCAGTTACCATCGAAGATCTAGTGCAGGCGCAGAAAGACGACCAAGAGCTAGCTACGTTTGCACAACAGCCATCTTCCACCATACGACTGCAGAGCACGCTCATCCCAGGAACTGACATGAAATTAGTTTGCGACGTTTCAACGAAGAAAAGCAGACCATTCGTCCCAAGAAAACTAAGAAGAAAGGTTTTTTTTTTGCTCCATAGTCTATCGCATCCCGGCACAAGAGCAACAAACACGTTAATTACGCAACGCTTTATATGGCCAGGAATGCACAAGGACATCATAGAATGGGTACGCAGTTGCAGCGAGTGTCAACGTTTTAAAGTAACAAGACATGTACAAACACCAGTCGCAGATTTCCCCATTCCGGAAGGCAGATTCGGTCGCCGTTACGGTCACTCCTCTGGGTGCCTCCGCCGTCTCGCCGCATACGCCTCCAGGGACTCCTCCCGCTCTTCGCTGCGCGCGCAAGGAAGCTCGATTGCAACTACTTCGTCGCAGATTATTCGATACGCCAGCAATCAAGTTTACGCGTACCAAACCGTCGCTCATGTATTGCGAGAATAACGTTTCATGATGTATTTTAGAATTAGTTAAATAAATGTTGAAAGTTAATGTTTATTAAAAAGTGTTCTGTTTCATTTATAGAATTACACCTGCGAACACTAAAGTGGTTGCCGTTAACACAGGGGTCGATGCGTTTATATTCTCCTGCATCGCATACATGTTGCGGTCTGCCAGTGTTTAAGGACCGCTACAGTCTTATTGAATTCGACAATTTTTATAAATGTATTTCATTTCAATCATTCGTGCTGACTAATAAACAGCCTAATAATGTTACCTTATAGATTCATCGCATATTTCAATTTCTCACATCTGTAAAAGAAATGATGTTCCTGTGATGATCGGTCAACAATTTTTGAATCCTAAGTCACTCGAGAACTATCTATGTGACTCCAAAAATGTGGATATTTTTAAATTTGATGAGGGATTATCAGAAATAAAAGCATGGAATGTTTCTGATATAAATAGAAAATGTTTTCTTTTGCAATACAATAACATTTTCTATGCTTTCCCTGTTCTCCATTCAGGCATTTAAAAAAAAGACAATAAGTCATATATATATATATATATATATATATATATATATATATATATATATATATATATATATATATATATATATATATTATTATATACTTATACCTTTTTTCTTGTTTACCTTTTTTTTATAAATTTTGCTATATCTGTTATATGATCTATTTGTTTATTTTATTATTATTTTAATGTAACCTACAGCGTCAGAATGTCAAAAAGGATGCTAACTGCCAAGCCACATTCTGAAAATCATCAGATAACAAATTCGGTTGTGCAACATTTTAAAAAAGGTATTTTAGATTAATTATAAAGAACTAATTATTTAACTTTTATGATAATATAACCTTTTATGGTAATATAAACCAATATTTATGGTTTCAGGTTAATTATCAGAGCAGTATATGCTTAATCGATAGCAATCAAGCGGAATAAAAGGAAATGGGAACAATATTTGCCAAGAAAAGCAGATCATACGTACTCTCCCACCGAATAATATTATACCAATGCAAAAAGTACAAGTTCGATCCTCGCAAAATTTAAATACAATTCTCGCTGGAAGGTAAATGTTATGTACTGTTGGGCACGGAATGTTGCATAGTATAATGCTATTTCATAATTGTCTTTCACAGGTATACAATCATTGTCTACGGTTGGTGGAGTTCAGTATGGTCCAACAGAAGTTTTATTTGATTCGAATGTGACAGTTTCTGACCATTACATCTACGAACCTGACAGTTATTTGGATGAAGCTTTATATAATTCAAAAATATTATGTGACATTGGTCCTGAAGGCGAGGGAACTGAAGTCGTTGATGAGGAACCAAATGCAACAGAAGAATGCAACTGCTGCGGTGAGAAATTTATTAAATATAAAACAATTTTTCAATAACTATGTAACAAATATTTTAAAATTAAAAAAAGTAAAATAATAAGTTAACAATAAAGCAGATAAATAATAATGAATCAGATCACAATGACAACAAATATAATAAAAATATAAAAATCGTATTAAGTTAAAAATTAAAGCGTAATTGGCATACACTAGTAATATTATTTCATTTCAGGGAGATGTAAAAAAACCAATGTTTTAATTTTGACAAAATTAACAAATATTGACGATATTTTGGAAAAAAATCTGCTGTTGAAGAAACGTACATGAATTCCTTCCGAACATGCCATTTAGCGACACAAATGAACTAAGGGCATTCGATGATTCATTAAAACAGACGGATATCAATCGAGCATTTGTAAATATATTTATATGAGAATTTTTTTGTCGTATTCATATGATTTAATATTACTTTTAAAATCAAATCATTTGTTTCACTGATTTTCAGACAGATTAGCTGTCGTCATTACGGGGAAGTACTTTGTTAAAAAGTGTTTCCAACATTATGGAAACTATCGTACCAAACGAGAGTAGTAAAAATATTTCCTGGAGTGGAGCAAATAATACTTTACAATTTTTTAGATCTACGTTCAATGTTATTTGTACACGTTCTCTTTCCTAAATATTATTAATTTCATATAATTATTCCAGATGTCATTCAGATGCTTGATGGAACAATTAAAAAGGACGACATTCAGAAACGAATATAGCAGAGTGGCTAAGGAGATGTGGTGATAGGATAAAATCCGAAAGAAAGAAATTCGAAAAAGCAAATGCCGTCAACCCAGGATAATTAAATAATTTAAAACCGTTATTTTATTATGTTTAATAGTTAACATGTTTGTTGTACCATGCATTTTTATTTGAAAATTTAATAATAGAGATTTTGATGTTAGATCGCACTACATAATATATAGTAGATATAAGGACGTGATCAATATAAAATGTGATCTATAGCTATAGTGCCAAAGATATAATCGAAAGATATAATTTCTAAATAGGACAAAAAAAAGGACAAAGAACCGGTTATTTTCCCCCGCGTTAATGACGAATATGTCTATTTGCGGGTCGGCTCTCGGGTGGAAAGGTACAGGACAGAGACAGACAGTACACGACAGAACTATAGGCAGATACATACACAACACCCACCCAGAGCCAGTCCCCCCTACCCCAATATCAGTACCACCAGCAGATTCGGCGGTCTGTGCCATAGCGAGTACGATGCGAGGCTTATCCTATCTTTATCCGAGATAAGACCCACGACGTACCGACCGCGGATAAGACGCTGACGGTACCGATAACTGCCGACGGGGGTCGGCAGCGGTCCCAAATTCGTACCTACGCCCAGCATGGTTTCCCGGTTATTCGACACTGGACATAAGCAGAGAAAATTGCAGGACGGGGATTCGAACTCGGGACCTTCGCGACGTTCAGTTCGGGCGGACTAAGACTGACGCCTTAGCCCGCACGACCATTACGCCGACATAATAATAATAATAATTTCTAAATAAAACGTTAATTTATAAATAAAAATTGTATGTCTTATACTATATTTTCACCATTTACTTCTCTTTCCAGCGAAAAATATTAATAAAAATGAACATAACCTTTAAGACATTGGGAAATAATTTTCATTGTTAGAGTAAATATTTTGTTAATAATAAAATAAATAAATTTTGTGACCATTTAAATTAATATTAAATAATATAATCTTTTTCTTGGTAAAAACAGTCCTAGTACTTTCTATGATAATTAAATAAAAATCCACCCTTTTGACGTTTCGGCCTCGATATGGGTCATCTTCAGAACCTTTAATACTGAAAATATACAAAATATAACAATCAAGAATAAAATATCAACAAATACAATTAATATTAATTTTCAATATTAATGGTTCTGAATATGGCCCATATCGAGGCTGAAACGTTAAAAGTGTGGATTTTTATTTAATTATCATAGAAAGTACTAGGTATACTTTTACCAAGAAAAAGATTGTATTAATTAATAAACATTGATTTTCCTTACTTTTCCAGCAAACACACTGTCGCAAAAAGTTATCGGAATGCTAACTTTTGCTACGTTTACCAACATTAGTAGAGTTTTTTCGGGGAAGTTTACGATTTCGTTAACTGAAACATATCTTTTTTATAACGATGCGGGTATCCAAAAGATGACATCGTTTAACTTTTCGTCAACTTTTCGTTAGCCTATCGTCAACATAAAAGACACAAAAAGTTAGTGAATAGTTATCAAAAAAGTTAACAAATTTAGGGTGCATTCGCCATGATTTGGCAAACGAAAACGTCACAATTTCGTGACGAAATGGATATCGGAAAAGTTAACCTATAACTTTTTTTCGTAACGATTTTGTTATCTTTCCGTCATCGCCGAGTTTGCTGGGTAAGCGCGCAAGTTATAAACTGTAAATATTTACTAAAAAAAATGTCAACTTTCCGATAAAAAGTTTAGGTAGGCCGAAATACGAACGGTTTTGCAGTAAAAAACGCGATTTCGAAGACTAGGAACTGAACTGTTATTTTTTTTCGAAAAGTTGAGCATTTTCTAGAACAAAAACATGCAGTACTTACTATTTTATTACGCCATATCTAAAATTGGAAAGGATCTGTAATACTTCTCAAAATGGCTGGACGATTTTCGGTGTCATGACCCATACATATAACTTTAAAGGAGTACCATAGTCATCAACCGATAAGGTAGCAAACTAAATTTACGCTAAAAAATGTAAATTAAAAAATAAACAGATTTTAATTAATTGTTAAGGCGATGCCCTAGTGATCGGACGATAATATAGTAATCTACGTTCAAAAATGTAAATTAAAAATGAGCTATGCGACTTTTCAAAATTTGGGCTTCTTTGCACCCTACCTAACCATAACATGTTATTTCCTAACAAAGATCTAAGAAATTCGTTGAAAATTCACCGAGAATTATTTGAAAAACGAAAAAATCATGTTTAACAGATAATTCTTGATGAATTTTCAACGAATTTCTTAGATCTTTCTTAGAACACCACATATTGTAATTAGGTGGGGTGCAATGATGCACGAGTTTTGATATACTTATTTAGTTATTTGTAATTTACGGTTTTTAGTGAAAATTCCTACCTTATCGGTGGACCACTCGGGCTTCCCCTTAATGGTTAAGGTAGTACCCTAAATCAAAAGTATTAAGAATGAGTTAAAATTTTCAGCAAAATTAGTTAATGTATCAAACAATAAGCACGTAAAATTTCAGGTTGATTAATCGTACAGTTTCTAAGATAATCGAGTTCAAAGTTTGCTCAATTAACGTTGATTCGCACGGGGCTAATGGCGCCAACAACGACAAATCGTATGTTTCTATTTTTTTGTACCTGATGTAGTATTGCTATTCACTCCAAATTTCACACAAAAATTGATAAATGCTCTGTGAAGAGAACATCATTTTTTTTTAAATGCCCACCGTACAGTTGTAGAGAAATTTTAATCCAAATATCAGCATTATTTTATTTTCGGGGTAACTCGCCGAACAGCTGGTAAGCGAAAAATATACGTGACAACGGCGCACGACAGCGTCTCGCGCCGCGCAATTCAAAATGATCGAAATATGATTTTGTCAAGTAATCAATTTATTACAATAAAAACATATTTGAATAAATATATTCCTACAAACTATTTTAACAAATCTATAGCGGCATCGATAATTTATTTATAATCACAGAATCATTAGTGACGTGAGGTTTGTTACGAATTGTTTTTTCAGTTAGGAAGGTAATCAAAGACTTTTCTCCGTTTTGAATATACATGTCTTTTAAGTTCTCGATAGAGATGTTAAGCGATGCCATTTTTTGTAACATATATTTAGAAAGAACCGATTTTAATACGCATAAATTATTTATTTTCGAATTTATATATATTTGTTCCATATACTCTTGTACTTTAATTTCAAATTTTTTTTACGTTTTTTAGTATTGCTATTTTAAGAATATTTTTAGTCACTAATTTTTGTAAAATAAAGGCATCAAAAATAGCGTCATGGTAACCGTTAGTAGGTTTTATTTCTAATAAATCTTCTGCCAATTTTGACAGGGTGCACATGCCTTTTCCCTTGCACTCGGGAAACTTTTGTCTAAATAATTGCAGACTATCACAAAATCCATAAATAACAGATTTAAAATCGTCTATTAAGGAATATTTTACACATTCCCTTAAAAAAAAAGAGGTATCGAAAGATGCATTATGTGCAATCAATATACATTGCTTATTTTTACCGATTTTGCACAAAAATTCATAAAATACTTGTAATGCATCCCGAATAATAAGCGTATCTAACTTTTCGTTGCGTAAATATAGTTCGCCTCCGATATTTTGCAAACCATTGATTT
Source organism: Trichopria drosophilae (assembly GCA_030407085.1). Taxonomy (NCBI): domain Eukaryota; kingdom Metazoa; phylum Arthropoda; class Insecta; order Hymenoptera; family Diapriidae; genus Trichopria; species Trichopria drosophilae. The sequence continues at coordinate 64,818,972 of CM059587.1, forward strand.
CGAAAGTGAATTAAAACAAAATGTAAACACGGGAAAGCCGACGCGACGTTGCCACGTCTATAACGTTGGAACGTGGACTACGTGAAGCTAGAATCAATTTATTTTTAACTCGTGTTATTATAAATGAAAATTTTTATGCAATTAGTAATATGGTGGTGGTAATTTCACTTAATAATAATATTAGCATAAACAATTCTATATTTTATTCAATTTTTACGTTACTCATTACTTTGACCTATGCAGTTGGGGTACAACTACCTTAAAGAAAGATCGAATACAATTTTATCGCACAATATATATATATGCCTTCTAAATTGATCCATATTCGACTTTTCATGCAAGTGTCGTTCGATTGTGACGATTCTGTACTGCTAGTGTTACACACGTGCTAATTATTGTAATCTTATTTAATCACTTGCTGAAAAACCTTATATTTTAGTGAATGCACATCGTACTGATTTCATAATTGTTTAAAATTAAATTATGTGAGTTTTTGAAGAAATAAGTGACATGTAACACGTCAATTAAAGGCTTGTGTTAGTCGCCATTAAAAACTATTTAAAACGTTTGAAAGATGTTATTTATGGAAAATAAATTTTGTAGACAGAAAATGTAAATTTTGGATCAGCGACGGTCATTTTGCGGTTCGTACGGGTCAATTTTAAGTCAAATACGGGTCAATTTTGGGTCAAATATGGGTCAATTTTGGGTCTATTTTGGATCAATTTTTGGTCAAATATGGGTCAATTTTCAGGCAAATACGGGTAAATTTTCGGTCAAACACGGGTCAAGTTTCGGTCAAATACAGGTCAATTGACGGTTAAATACGGGTCAATTTCAAGTCAAATACCGGTCAACTTTCGGTCAAATATGGGTCAACCCACGCGAAAAATAAATATATGCGACATATATGGGCAATTCTACAGAACTTTTCACTTTCGAGTGAAATGAAACGTAAATTTATTTTTCAAGGCACAGCTTTAAATTTTTTTTCTGGTGATGGAGATGATATACCAAGGTGTGGTTCATACGCGTAATTCATTTTTTGTGGAGGTTCGGAGGTTTATAAAGAAATTTTGAAGCTACTATAAAAATAGAAAATTGTAGATAATGCATAGGTCAACATTTGATCTACGCAAAATCACCGGAAGCGCTTAGGTGCTGGTACGCGGTCGCTAATGATGATGAGAAGGTCGGGTAACCTCCATCACGTCAGATTCAAGGTCATTTAAAGGTCAAGTGGAGAAAAAACCATCGGAAAAAACCGAAAAAATGCATGCATATGTGTTTGAGGCCAGCAAATCGTAGTTTAAGGTCAGTTAACCTTTATAAGGTCAGGATCAAAGTCATTTGATGGTTAAGTAAAAAAAAATTGTTATTTTATTTTGTTTATTTATTTTGTCAGTCTTTGTTTTGTTTGACATTTCTTGAGCGACAGATGTAGATGTTTCAATTACATTTAAAATAACTCTACAGATATAAATAAATTGATAAGTGTAATTCATATTATATTTTGTTACATATATTTGTCAATTCTCAATTATATTGTTTTACGTGTAATGATAGTTTACAAATGTTCCTAACATTTATTAATAATTCAAAATCATATTGAAAAACTTCATAATCTCGAAATGCTCAAAATATTTTTCTTCTGCTAACTATCACATTCCAGAGGGAAAAAACTTTAATGAGATGATCATACATCAATGATAAACTGCTATTTATGGTCAGCGTCCAAAAAAACACAATACATGGTTATTTGTAATAATTTTAGAACTATTAATTTTAACAATACATTTCTCTAGTTATTTTTGACTGTTTTGTAGTAAGTATTACATATGTTACCCACATGAACAATCATTTTTGTGATAAGATGTCGTGTCAAAAACCATTTACAATCTGTCTTAGTCGGCGTGATGGTCGTGCGGGCTAAGGCGTCAGTCTTAGTCCGCCCGAACTGAACGTCGCGAAGGTCCCGAGTTCGAATCCCCGTCCGTGCAATTTTCTCTGCTTATGTCCAGTGTGGAATAACCGGGGAACTTTGCTGGGCGAAGGTACGAATTTGGGACCGCTGCCGACCCCCGTCGGCAGTTATCGGTACCGTCAGCGTCTTATCCGCGGTCAGTACGTCGTGGGTCTTATCTCGGATAAAGATGGGATAAGCCCCGCGTCGTACTCGCTAAGGCACAGACCGCCGAATCAGCTGGTGGTACCGATATTGGGGTAGGGGGGACTGGCTCTGGGTGGGTGTTGTGTGTGCCTATAGTTTCTGTCTTGTACTGTCTGTCTCTGTCCTGTACCTCTCCACCCGAGAGCCGACCTGAGATAGACATATTCGTCATTAATGCGGGGGAAAATTTGCTGTCCTTTGTCCTTTTGTCCAATCTGTCTTAAAACAGGATAAATAACTGTGGAACTGTGCCGCTAAAAATAAAACATTTTTTTTACGAATTACGCGAATTTTCTTCATTTTGCAGATGTTGCCTTTTCAACATTTTTTAGGGCACACACTCTTCTGACGGCTGATTTTCTTTGTTTTTATAAATACTTTCTAAGACTATAGGCGGTTAGACGTTAAGGGGATTGTTCGAGGCCAAAAAAGTGAAAAAAGTAATAAAAATAGTGTTTGACAATAAATTGGCGACATAACTTCCAGATGGTGGCACACCGTGCAAACCTTTGGTACGGATCTAGAACTTGTAATATCTTATAGACTATTGTTTTTTGATATTAAAAATATTCGGTTCATTTGTTTTCACGCACTACATAGATCAGGAGAATAAAAAGTCGAATACCGGTCAACTTTCGGTCAACTATGGGTCAATTTTCGGTCAAACACTGGTCAGTTTCAAGTCAAATATCGATCAATTTTCAGTCAAACACGAGTCACTTTTAAATTGTTTACGGGTTGATCTTTGGGTAAAGATTTTCATAGCGCAAAATTCACGATAGAACATATAAAAACATTGGGTCAATTTGAAGTCAAACACGGGTAAATTTTCGGTTAAATACGGGTCAACTTTCGGTCAAATATGGGTCAATTTTCGGTCAAACACGGGTTAATTTTCGGTTAAATATGGGTCAATTTTCGGTCGAATAGGAGTCAATTTGCGGTCAAATTCGTTTCAATTTTCGGTCAGGTATGGATCATTTTCGGTCAAATACGGGTTAATTTTTGGTCAAATACCGGTCGATTTGTCAGAATTCGACCAAGAATTCAAACACTCAAGAACACAATTATTATAATGACAGAGTAAACAGCATTGATCGCAATTTTGTCACATTCGATGATATTTGTAGTGTACAATGATCGAAGGAAAAACATGCAATATCGTCATGCAATATTTGTAATTCCAAACTCGCACAAATGAGTGACAAGTGTGTCGATACTTTAGTTTGAAAGACAGTGTTTTACAAGCTGAGATCTACAACATAACAAAATGACTAATTCGCAAAATCCGTTACATGACGTGTTTATTCCATACCGCATATAATTTTGATTTTAAAAAGGCACAATTAGCTAAAAGAGTTAAAAATAATACATCTAAACAATAGAAGAAGACTTTTATTTAAAGTATATTAAAAACAGAAATGGGTATATTTTTTTATATAGCGAGTCAAGTAGTTGGAAATATGGCAAAAGCATCGACTCGTTTAATCTTCACGAAACGCTGCAAGAATTTGCGATCTTGGCGAACGATTGGTAATATGATTTGGTACCATTACGTAATTACTTGTTACCGTTCATGATATTGCCAATACAAATTTCAGTCTGTACGCAAAAAAAAACGACGAAATCTACATCACTTTATAGGGCTAATATTTTATGCCACTGTGCGTAAATAAAGTGTAAGAGACACGGTGCTGACATAATATACAACTCGTTTATCAATTAGTAAATATTAAAAAAAAGAAATGCACAGGCATGCAATTCCCGTTGGACACCTAAGTGCCCTTTTTACGCATGATTCATGACCTTTATCTATAAGCAGTCCGTGTAAATCAAGATTCTGCTGTGACAATTATACAAACCCTGGATGAGTAGATTTTATTTTCGTCGCAAGTGTTTTCCATGGAAAACCGAATTTAGACGTTTAGTATTTTTGTTTTTTTTTGTCAATTAATCGTCCCACCAAGAACATTTTTCGCATTAATTTTATATGAAAAGCCGTCGAGATATATTCTAGATGCTTTATGCATTATTTTATTAATTTGATAAAATAATATCGGAACGATTACAGATGCAACTGAGCTTTTCAAGCTTGAAAAACGTGGTCAACAGGACGCGACCACAAGCGCTATCATCGCGCGAAACTAGCAACATGAGGATTTGATTCGCTAACTTCCGGAGATTACTTCAAATTATAAATTGTATATATAAAAACAGAGATCGACATAAGCTTTGAACGCAGTCAATTACATTATGATATACTTTCGTATTCGTGCACGATCGCCTCAATCAACAGAATTTAAAAGGTCTATTACATTTAATCCTACGGGGAAATAACCCTCGACTACATGCGGATTTGATTTGGATCTGCATAAAATGCAGGTTATTTTAGGCTTCTAATCCACAGAATCGTCTTACAATATGGTGTATCGCACAAAAAATACATTAATTCCTTAAATTTTATTTAATTAAGGTCGTGCCATAGAAAAACACATAAAACTACTATCTACTTGCGTAATAGCACATAATATAAATTAAAAAAAAAGATCACATAAAGATTTCAAACAAAAAAGTATTTAATCATAAGATTAAATAACTAATTATTAAACAACCCTGCCAAAAATATGAGCGTCTATTTGCAAAAAACGTGCAATCTGGTTACACGAAAGTTCGACAGGAGTACTTAAAACGTTTTGCATTTGTGAACGGTACGCTTTGGACAGCGTACAGGAAAAGTTCCTGATTAATGTATCAGAAAAAATACTTACCTTGGAATCATTTTTATGTATTTTATATTTTTTTCCACATTTCATATAAAAATTAATTTTTATTAATTTATTTAAAGATTAATTAATTAGAATTTAATATTTATTTCTTGGTTTTAGGGCGCATTTACTATATGGAAACAAAGGGAACATTAACATTACAATATAAACAATGCGTCGTGTAAATTCTAACGCACGCGACGATATAAGCGGCAAAGAAGTTTTAATATCTCTATATGACACTCATAGTTATATATAAAGTAATTATCTTTAAATAAGGTGTTCTTATTAGTTCACCTATCCTGTCGTAATCAACTGTATAGGACGCTTAACATGAAACAAAGACTGCGTGTGATGCCAACGACAGATCTATCACCGTAATTTATAAGACGTAATTGTGTAACACCTGTATTCTAATAGAAATATTCGTTGATAATGAATAAATAAAGATTAATATTTTTCTAGTATAATGTCTAGTATAATGTGGATCAAAATAATTCTGGATCAATATTCAATACTAAAAATGATAAGCTGGTCTGTACCACCGCTTTACTGATGATTCTGGTGGTACAGATTGAGATGAAACGCCATAAAAGAAACAGTATTCATTTTTTAATGCATATTGTTTCTTACTTTTCGACAAATGACAAATAATTTAATTTAATCTGCAAATCATTATTACGGACCTTAACTGTAAGTCGAAGTTTCATTTAAAATTGTGATGGTTACTCCAAAAACACAAATCTGTGTTTAAAATGTAGGCCAAAATAAGATCATCTTAAAAGTTTTATATAAAAAACGTAGTTATATTATTCTCTGTTACCAATAAACACTGACTCCTATTTATATTTATTCCATATTAATTAAGACAAAATAAATTATTAATTATATTTCCTAAAAATGATAAAGTTTCAAAAGGAAACTTGTAAAATGTTCTAAAAATAGCTTTACTCCATTTTGCCGAATGACTCATGAACTCTTTAATTTTAGTTTCTCATGTAGAGTACAAAATTTAAAAAAAAGGCTTCATGCACTCTTAAAAGCCGCTTAACTGGGCGCTTAGATAACGCTTTATAGGTGCTTGTTCACGCTTCAGAACTCTACTCAATTAAGCGTCATTTAAAGTTATTCTAAGCGTGCGATTCGCACCATTAAGCGTACAATTTCGTAAAAAAGTTTTTTTTACTCTCACCGTATGCTTTACTGAACGCTTCATTTTTGGCAGGGAAAATAAGTAAGAGAAAAGTAACCATGTACTGTGGGATCAAGCTGGAGATGATCTTATTCGGGCCACATTCCCAATAGAGGCAAGGAGAATAATTCCCTCTAATCACATGTGTACAGATTTATTAGTCTTAAACTCAGTCGTACATAAGAGCATCTGAATAACACGACTGCCCGACAGCCACTGACTATATACACTGAATTGTCTATATTTGAAATCAGAAGTTGCGTGGAGGGGGAACCCCTACTAACTACAAAGAATATACGGAGTCTATTGCCACAAATACTCCCCCCTTTTTGAAAAAAAATTTTGTTACAAAAATTGTACTATCCTTGCCAAAAACGAATGCCGCGGGAGAATAGCCCGTATCAGTTCGAGAATGCGTCCTTAATCCTAGTAACACCGATGGAAGGACTTGGGTTCAACCAGGTGCGTTATAACACATAATGGCTGCTTTAAGAGTGCGGTGCCATCGCTCAATCATGCCATTAGAAGCCGGATGGTACGCGGTAGTTCTAATGCGTTTACAGCCTATTAGAGAGAGCAAGGCGAGGAACATCGCCTCTTCGAACTGCCGTCCCTGATCGGTGGAAATGGTACGGGGTGCTCCATAACGCGACACCCCGTTTTCCGTAAATGCGCGAGTGACTACTGGAGCTGTAAATTCCTTCAGCGGAATTGTTTCGACCCAACGCGAGAAGCGGTGTATTATAGTAAGACAATAGCGAAAACCGCGTCGTTCGGGGAGTGGACCAATTATATCCATGTGCACGTGCTCAAACCTTCCATCTGGAGCGACAAACTGTGCTGGAGAGAGTTTGACGTGACGCGAAACCTTCGACTTTTGGCATGGTATACAATGTTTGCATAATTTTGCGATGTCTTTGTGCATATCAGGCCACGTATATCGCTGCCGTATTAGACGGTCGGTGACTTTAGCCGATGGATGTGCTTGGTCGTGGAATAATTTAAAAACCTGCTGTCGAAGGCTCGCGGGAAAGTATGGGCGTATGCATTCGCCTGAAATTTCGCAGAAGATTTTAGAGTGATCGACGCCCCACTCAATGATCTTCAGTTTGAGGGGGTGCGATGGATCGTGGCGGATTAACTGGATTGCCTCCTCGTCCTCCTTCTGAGCTTGTGCTAGCTCAATCAGTGATATATCAACCGGAAGACGGATTGTTTCCACCCTAGAAAGGGCGTCGACCACAACGTTACTCTCACCGGGAAGGTGTTCGATATCCGTTGAAAACTGGCTGATGTAGGACAGTTGTCGCACTTGGCGTGGGGAAGCCTTGTCCGATGCCTGCTGAAAGGCATACATAAGGGGCTTATGATCGGTCACTATTTTAAAAATACGTCCCTCTAGAAAATGGCGGAAAAATTTTACAGCTTCGTAAATTGCCGTGAGCTCCCGATCGTAGGTGCTGTAACGGTTTTGCGCTGGCGTGAATTTACGTGAGAAGAATCCGAACGGTACCCATCGGTTAGAAACGTGTTGTTCCAATGATGCTCCGATAGCGTGACCCGACGCATCCGTAACTAAACGAGTGTCTGCGTTTGCTGACGGATGGTATAACAAGGTTGCATCTATTACAGCTTGCTTAGTCTGCTCGAAAGCATTATTTGCTTTCTGATTCCATGTGATTAGGCGCTTGTCGTTGCGCTTTGAGTCACGCAGAAACTCATTTAGAGGAGCTTGGGTACTAGCAGCTCGATGCAAACTGCGACGGTAAAAATTCACCAATCCCAGAAATCGTCGAAGGTCATTTACGATACGAGGACGAGGGAAATTTTGTATTGCGTCGACCTTCTCTGCGGTCAGTTTAAACCCACTCGGAGTCACCAGATGACCTAATAATTCAAGTTCATTTTTCCCGAATTCACATTTATCGATGTTAAGCCGTAAATTATACTTCTTTAGAAGTTCCAACACTGTTCGTAGGTGCATCTCATGCTCTCGTTTGTCAACGGAAGCTATAAGAATATCGTCCAAGTACACAAACACGAATTCTAAATGACCCAGGACGTGATAAATAAAACGTTGAAATGATTGGCCTGCATTTCGCAAACCAAATGGCATAACTGGGTATTCGAAAAGCCCGAAAGGCGTTATTACAGCTGTTTTGCAAATATCTTCGGGAACGACCGGAATTTGGTTATAAGCTCTCCGCAGATCTAATTTCGAAAATAACTTTTTATTGTGCAGGTTGGTCGAAAAGTCATGAATATGAGGAATTGGGAATCTGTCAGGAATTGTGATGGCATTTAAGCGTCGGTAATCGCCACATATACGCCAAGACCCGTCTTTCTTTTTGACCATGTGTATGGGACTGGCCTATGGGCTTTTTGATGTTTTACATATTCCTGCTTTAATGAGACGCGCAAATTCGGCCTTGGCTGCTAAGAGCTTTTCGGGAGCAAGACGACGTGCTCACTCAGCAGTTGGAGGGCCAGTGGTAACGATATGATGAAAAACGTCGTTCGGTACTGGCAACAAATCCTGCTGCGCTCCTAAAATTTCGGGATATTGAGAAAGAATTTGAGAGAATTCTAGTGACGGATTGACAACGCTAATTGCCGGCATGATACTGGTTTCAGAGATCGTTGACGAATAGAGACCGGTTGACCTATCGCAGAGCCTTTGACGACGGAGGTCGACTGTTAAATCGTAATGGTTTAAAAAGTCGGCTCCTAAAATGGGTGCTGGTACATCGGATATTACGAAATTCCATTTAAACTCTCGACGCATTTCTAAGTTAAAAATCAGGGTGCGAGTACCATAAGTTGAGATCCGAGTATCGTTTGCCGCAAAAAGTTGAAATTGCGAAGGATTGCGTCGATCTATTTCTATTGCAGGGACCAGCGACAGGTCAGAACCGGTATCGACTAAAAATTTTAAACCCGATACGCGATTAAGGGCATGGTGACGCTTGGCACGGTTACCCCCACTCGCGGTCTCTATACGAGGGCAGGAATTTATTTCCCCGAATGAGCATCAACCCACGAACATGGTTTTCGGCACGACCTTGCTTGTTTACCGAATTTCCTATGGGCCCAACAAATTGGGTTTTCGGGCGACTGTGAACGTGTACGATTTCTAAAGCCTTTATCCCTTGACTTGGATCGCAAGCGAGAAAATTTCTTTTTATCCCCGAATATTTTTTTTAATGATTCGGTAATTGCTGTGGTCAGCAATTTAATCGAATCATTAGATATAGTGGCGCATTGGTCTTCGATATTATTTGCAAATTTGTCTTTAATAGCAAAGGTGTGAAATGTTTGGCCTCCGGATGGTCGGCTACTTCCGCTAATTTATTTAAGTCTGCGATGTCCGAAACCGCCAAAATTGCGCGAAATTGCGGAGACAATTGATCAAGGAATATTGACTTTATGTTGTCCTCGCCGCAATTGCCGACATCGAGGCCGCGCAAGCGATGTAAAATCAGAGAGGGTTTCCCGTCCGTCAAATCATTGCCTTTAAGAAGACGTCGCAATTTGTCCTCTGTGGAGGTGAAAAACGTTGTCAGTATGCGCGATTTAATTTCCTTAAACAAATTAGTTTTGTCATTTTTTAATAATATGTCGCGGCAACACGCTACGCCTTCCATTTCCAGAGCCGAGATCGCATAATCACCCATGGTGGTTTGATCCGTTATCCGCGCTGTGCGAAATGTTGATTCCAGTTGAAGGAACCATAACGCGGAGTCGTCACGATAAAAGGGCGGTAATTTTGGGACGCGATAAGAATCTACACGCACGTTATTACTGCCTAAATTGAGTTCTCAAACGCCACTCCTTCCGGTTGAATTAGAAACGGCTTGGAACCGTTCTTGCGCTTGTGCTAATTGAGCCTCGAGCTCAGCGATTCGCGCTGCTTCGTCAGTCATTGTACTGGGATTACGCACGTTTCCGTTGCAGAAAATCGAAAACGCAAAAATGTTACAACATCGAAAGAAAATATTAAAAATTTTTCAATACGGACAAAAAGAAAAATGTTTGTCTTCGCCAAATGAATTAAAAATATCATTTAAAAATACATTTGCCGAATAATGTTCGCACACGTGTTAAACCGCAAATCAAAATGGCGGCGATGCACAGAAACGACTTACGAAGAACGTTGAACAGAGACTCAAAATGGCGTCGGCGTGGTTGATAATGCTGCCTACTGGAAATCTGTTGATTTCGGCGGCGTCAGGCTCGTGGAAAACTCCGGGACTCGATGACTCATCCGAACGTTTTTCGAAATGTTAACCGCCGAGATGACTTGAGGTGCAGTGATGAAAATACGAGTAGTTGCTCGAAATAGCAAAATTCCGTTAACGAGCTCTCACGGGCTTTTTTCTTTTTTTTCTGCGTCAACGGTTGCTTCAAAATAGAATTTGGATAAAAATGATGATTTGGCTGCCGAGGCATAGTCGAATGTTACAATAAATTTGTGCAAAATCGTGTAAAGAACGCACGTTGCCGTTGTTGTGTTTTGAATTTATTATTTTTTTTTAAATAATATTTGGATTGCCGGAGGAAGGTCACCGCGGCAATAGCACTGTTACACTGCACTAGATTTCTTGGAATAGGCCGAAAATGGCTTCGTCACTAAGGTCTTCAAGATTGTTCAAAATTTCCCTCTTGCAAGGTAGCGTTTTTCGACCGGAGAAAACGATGAAACCTCCTTTTTCTTGCATACTCCGAAATAGTCGGGGTCACCATATGTGGGATCAAGCTGGAGATGATCTTATTTGGGCCACATTCCCAATAGAGGCAAGGAAAATAATTCCCTCGAATCACATGTGTACAGATTAATTAGTCTTAAGCTCAGTCGTACATAAGAGCATCTGAATAACACGACTGCCCGACAGCCACTGACTATATACACTGAATTGTCTATATTTGAAATCAGAAGTTGCGCGGAGGGGGAACCCCTACTAACTACATAGAATATACGGAGTCTATTGCCACAGTACTTAATTATAGAGCGACATCTATATTCCGAGCAAAAATATAATAGAATACATATATATATATATATATGTATATGTATAATACATATAGATGTTGCTCTATAATTAAGTACTGTGGCAATAGACTCCGTATATATATATATATATATATATATTTATATATATATACAGGGTGGCCGATTTATCTGAAGAGATAGAAATATCTCGAGAACTATACACAGAATCAAAAAAGGTGTGGGATAAAAGTTGTTCGACACGAAGGGTGCCATCCAGTGATAATGAAATTGACCCCTTCCCCCACCTCCGGGTGGTGGGGTGTGGGAAAAACAAAACTTAAATAGGAACCTTCATTTTTTATTGCAGATTTGGATTCTCCGGAAATAAAGTACACCAACTTGACCTAGGAGCTATTACAGTGTGGTTCACAGGTGGCCCTGTAGTCGGTCAAAAAGCGAAAGTAAAAAATCCCTAAAATTCGACGTCTCCAGAATTCACATCACATCTGATAAATAATAGTAGACGTATTTTATTTTAAAAATACTATTCAATGCCACCACTACGAAATGTTGTTTTTTCTTTGACTTTGTATTATTCTTGTAATGTGTTTTCTCGCCGCTACAATGGAAATTATATGAAAAATAATCATGGATTTGGTTGTGTGTCAAAAATAGTATATTATGCTTTAAGGGAGGAAAGAGCGTAATCCCCGAGTGGAAGGTTTGCTGCACGAGCGAAGCGAGGGCAGCCCTCTCATGAGGTGCACACGCATTCCTCTCGTGAAGCATACGCTAGTTTTTTCCTGGCCGCATTCATTACTCCCGTGGGCAGCACTTTTCGTCCCACGGTAATGAAAAACGAAGTGCGCCTGCGCACGGGCACTCAGACGCAATTGACAACTTTCGTCCCGCGTAGCGGATATAGAATACGGTCATTCTACCAAAGCCGGGAAAAAATACATTTAACGTTATCCAGGAACAACGACGTGGACGTAGTATTTTTCTGTTCCCTTTGGGGTGCTTGTTTTACGTGAGTCCCCTTGCCTCTCACTGTTCACTTACTTGAGTAATTGTTCGAAATGTTGACCTTCCACTTCAATGCATTTATTTATTCTTTCTTTAATTGACTTTATACAGGATAGTATCATATCTGCAGAAATTTCTGCGCAAACAGTTCTAATGCGTTCCACCATGTTTTCACGAGTCGTTGGTACTTGTTCATAAACCTTACCTTTTAGGTAACCTCATAGGAAGAAATCCGATGTATAGGATGTTAAATCAGGTGACCTCGCCGGCCAATTAATGGGGCCACCTCTACCAATCCACCGACCATTGGAATCACGGTCTAGTACTTCCCTTGCTACTCTTGAAAAATGAGCTGGCCAACCATTTTACTTTCTTTGATCTGAAACGAATTCTCGTGACATTCTCAATTTGTAACGATATGTTACACATTTTCATTTTTATCATCGAACCAAAACGCAAAAACTTGTGGATCAAATTGGTGCACTTTTTTCCGAGGAATCAAAATCTACAATAAAAAATGGGGGGTCCCTATTTAAGTTTTGTTGTCCCCCCTCCCCCTCCCGCATCTCCTGTGGGATGATTTCATTATCACTGGATGTCCCCCTTCGTGTCGGACAACTTTCATCCCACACCATTTTTGATTCTATGCATAGTTCTCGAGATATTTCAATGTCTTCAGATAAATTTGGATTTTTATCGATTACAGCGCCACCTGTGAATCAAAATGCAATATCTCCTAGGTCAAATTGGTGTACTTTTTTCCGGAGAATCCAAATCTGCAATAAAAAATGGGGGTTTCTACTTAAGTTTTATTGTTTTTCCCCTACCCCACCCCCAAGGGGTGGGAGAGGAGGTCAATTTCATTATCACTGGATTTCCCCCTGCGTGTCGAACAACTTTCATCCCACACCTTTTTTGATTCTGTGCATAGTTCTCGAGATATTTCTATGTCTTCAGATAAATCGGCCAGCCTGTATATAAAGATATCGAGAAAACGAAGAAACATCGGAAGGGTCAAGGAAGATAAGGAAATATCGCGAAAGATCAGCAACTATCTAGAATGATTGAGAAAATACGAGCAAGAGCATGCAACATAAATCTGTTTATGTAAAATAAATTTGTATGACCGTGTTTTTCGATATATGTATAATGTGTATTAAATGCCTTATAAGGACCAACAGATGTTGCAGCATTGTCATTTTTTTCACTTCAATGTAACGAAGGTATTGCGAAAATGGAAAGATTTGCCATTTACCTACTCCGATAGTCGTGACCATACTATTGCACAGCGCATACTTCATACAATAATGAAATTGTGGGTTATCCAGTTTAATACTACAAATTCGGGATGCAGAAAATGTGTTTACTTACTCTATAATGTTATCGCAGCAGGAAAATGTATTGGTGGGTGGGCGGAGTAAGTAAGGGTTGAGAATTAATATCCAAATGTTAATGACGATAGGGTTAAACTCTCAGATTTTATAAATTCTTTTAATCTGTTAACTTCAACACAAACTTTTATTGTCTTAAGAAAAGCATATGGTATCTCCATAATTTTATAATACTTGCACTGTAAACGATTAATGACAATTAAACACATCAAAAAATCTGAAGTATACATCTACGCTGAATATGATACAATGCTTTATTTACATGTACCACTCAATAATTCCAGTATTTTCAAACAAGTTGCCCTGTGAGCTATCTTTCTTTCAAAGGCTGTGGATTTTTGTGAAAAGATATCTAAAAACTATGTACCATCAGATACATCATCGTCCCCGCGAGCGTTACTGACAAGTGTGGAAGGTTCAGCCAGTTGTTAATAAGATGCATATTTATAATAACCTTATATTTTATCTATTGATGCCATTAATATTTTTTTATTTTATTAAAGTGCAAGTGGTTAACTATTTTTTGTAATATTTGTAAATATAATATAGAAAAGTCGAAGATCGTGGCCTAATAAACCTTAATTTTCGCAATATAATGTATAATGGCGCTTCATGTCGACAACCGCTTTCTATAGCGATTAATAGCCAAGATATATCAAATATCTCGAAACCTAAATAGCATACTAACATAGTGTTCGGTACATAAAATATACCGAATATGAAGGGGAATGAGTACAATGACCAAGAATTGGCACTAACGGAACAACATCTGACAGCCGAAAGCTTTCATCTGGATCGTGATGCGAATGCAGGATCGTCAATGGTTGCTCCTAAGAACGTGACATGCTCGAGTGGAGACGGTAGGTACAATCGCAATGTTCGAAAAGGGGAACAAAAGAACTTACTCTACGATGTTATTGAATATTATTTTTTATATAAAGGTTTCGAAAATTATGAAATTCGGCTTTGTATTATTATATTTGAGTTCAATCAAGAATAATCGTGCTTGCATTTTATTATAAACAAAGTAAAAATACGAATCATTACTACTGTCTATGTTGGTAAATTCTTGGCAGAAGTGGAAATGTATTCTGACTCTAAAAGATCAAAGCCAATTTGAGTCTCGAAGTTTTAAGCATTCGTTGTTTTTTCCAGAAAACTTAGTTCATTTGTTACTTACAATCACAAATTGTTTATTATCGAGTTTTAAATTTCTATTAATTTGTATATTATTTTCTTATCTAGTTATAAATAAATTACAAACATTTTGTTTCCCGCGATAAGATTGCCAAAATAACAATGCACGTCATATTTTAAGGGTTCTTATATACCATGTAATCCGAAAAATGTCATATTATAAATGTAGCATACATTTTTTTGTTTAATTATTATGAAGCCCTAATATGATAAAATCAGTGGAACTACGGACATATATAAATAAATATTATTGTGCAACCATTAAACTAAAATTAGTTTCATTCATAGTTGCAGAAAGTCAACATTGTGGAATTAATCCTGTACTGTAGATGTTAAAATTATAGTCCCACGATTCGAGAGGCATGGTAGTCTAAGAATAAAAGAGAATAATTCTCAAAAGAGTTTTGAGTTGGGTACGGGTTATTGAGGTTTATTAGGTACGATTTATACTAATGCAGTAGAGTTAACGTCAGAATTATGTTTTAAAATTACATACTCTACCGTAAAATTAATACATTTCCACCGCACAGTCGCTTAGCGGAAATGTACCACTAAAGTCGTCGTCTACTATGATTTTGTGAATTGCGGTGGACTACCCGCAATCCAGAAAATGCAGTTACACCTAGGTGGAAAAGATTTATAAAAATTGAATAAAATAATATTTTTGGTGGTTGATAATTATTTAGAATAGGCAATTAAGAAAAGCAGTAATCAATTTTACTATCTCGTTATTTACAGCAAAGGTTTTTATTTGACTTATTTGAAGTATTTTAACTTCCTGATAAATATTTGAGGTATTAATTCAAATTCAGCGAATCCATGCAGCTACTCTTATCTAAAATAATTATAATAAATATTAGAAATATTGAAATTGAATTAATCAATTAACTATTTTTACAAACTCAAAAAGTATAATTTTACGAAATAAATAGATGAGGTAAAGTTATATTTATTTATATATGAATAATCCGTGGATTTTTCATATTCGAACTTGGTAAGAGATAATAAAAAGTTGATCGTACATCTATTTTATATTTCTCACAATTTAGTCTATATAAAAACCCTTAGAAATGTGCCTGCTGTTATTTTGGCAATCTTATCGTGGGAAACAAAATTTTTGTATTTCTTTTATAATAACAAGAAAATAATATATAAATGAAATAAATCAGTAATATTTTAATAATTTTGCAGTTGCAAATAACAATACAATAAAGTAAAATATACGAATATATATAATATTTTACCAATAAGCTGGTGTATGGACGTACATTTTCGGTCTTAATGACTTTTATGTTTTAAATATTATTTTTTTGTTTGTTTTAACAACTACCCGAGCAGAAATTTGTTCAGGCCCTGATCAAGGTGTAACGCTTGTGGTCAGGCCCTGATCAGGGCAGTCATAAATTTCTACTCGGGTATCCTTAGTTTTGCACTTTTTTTCCCTCTACCTCATAAATACTTGAAACAATCATATTTGACTCGAAAAATAAGTCTGTTTTTTTATCATGCAATGTTCGCATATTTTCTATTAACGAGTAATGTTAATACGGCGCGGTTTTTGTACACTGCGTGTACGAAAGATAACCAAATATATATATATGTTTTGTGGTAATTTTGCGGACTTTTTTTTAAACAGATCGGTCATTTTGCGGACTTTTTGTCATTTCGCGGACCGTCCGCGAAAAGAAAGTATTTTTCTGGTCATTTCGAGGACTTTTTTTTTATACATGATGGGCATTATGCGGACCCTATGTTTTTGCTATAGGGAACATAATTTCGCACCAAACTTTAGGCACAACTAGGTCTAGGCGAGGTTTGGTATGGTTGGGTTAGGATAGCTTTTAGCGGGGGGTCTGGGGGGCAGAGCCCCCCAGCGCACGCAGCCTAGTTAAGCTTGACAAGATCCAAATAGACCAAATTTAATTTTTCCCGAAGTCCGCAAAATGACCGATACATAGACGAGTTATATATAAAAAAATCGGGTCCGGGAAATGACCACATTACGTGTTTATATATATATATATATATATATATATATATATATATATATATATATATATATATATATATATATATATATATATAAATACATATGTAAATCAAATCCGGACACTCAAATTTCTCTCGCGGAGTAAATAAAAAAAATAGCATGTGATACAGGTGCGAAGTAGCTGTCTTCCGCACTCGTTTCACTCGTGCGCGAATCACCCGCTTTAAGCACTCATTTTTCAACTTCGTGAGCGAAATTCCATTTGGCATACTATATTTAGTGCTCGAAGTATCCTATTAGTGCACTCTACTTCGCACAGTCGAATCAATCAGTGAGCGAAAGATTTCGAATTATGTATAATCGTAATGTACTATTTTGAAACAGCGATTTTCTCGAAAAATAAAATCGGTGAAGTGGTTGCTTTTCATGTTAATGTCCACACATATGTATGTATATATATGATGACCAACAAGATCTTTTTCTAAATAAAAAAAAAATACAGTGTATTAAAGTATTGAGAAACGATTTATCTTTTGTTTAGATTTGTATTTGCTCACGATATGTTCTTGTCTGCGAAAGTTAGTGATCCCAGGAGTTATGGCTATTGATCCCTGGACTTCAGTATTGAAGTCGGAAATTTAGGGTTCTATTTTATTATTAATGAAATTTTCCCAATGGGACTGTACTTGGCGATATCTTCGATGCCTCAAATGGAATTTTATCCCACTTCGTAAAATCGTTTTGCGGAATTTCGCACCCCAGTAAACGAAAAAAGATTGAAAAGTATTAAAAAGGGATCAATTGGGATTAAACTGAGACTACTTTTAATTCATTTTGTTCAAAAAAGGGATTAGATTGGTTTTGAATTCTAGTAAATTCCAAAGTAGGTATATAAATTGAAATTATTGAATCCCTGTGAAACCTCCTCGAATAATCGTTGTGAAAATCAATCCCCCTGAATGCCATAACTGGGATTGAAAAACGTATGTTTCAATCCCCGTGAATTCCACATCTGCCAGTATTGTTTAAATACAATTTCTGGAATTAAAAATTCCTTTCTTGGATCCCCTTGAATTGTATTTATTACCAATATTCGAAGGAATCCCATTTAATACAAGATATGGGATTAAAGATTATATTCTTTGAATACCGTCGTATACTATCGATTACCAATCCCAGTAAACGAAAAAAGATTGAAATGTATTAGAAGGGGATTAAAATTTGATGGTTTTTATCTCATTTTGTTCAAAAAAGGTATTGGAATGGTTTTTAATCCCAATAAAACCCCAATTATGAAAAGAATTTCGACTTATTGAATCCCCTCAAATGCCGTTCTACAAACGGCCATCAAAATGAATTCCAGCGAATACAAGGTTTGGAATTAAAAAATATCTCATTGAATCCCCTCAAATTCCTCCCATCAAAAAATACCATTCAATACCAAATATGGCATAAAAGAATGTATTACTGAATCCCCTCGAAATCTATCAATTACAACTTCAAAATTAATTCCACTGTATTCCATATTTGGAATTCAAACTCATTTTAATGAGTTCCCTTCAATAACCATGGCCCTAAATTAATTTTGAATTCCAGCCCAGAATTGCAAAAGATATTTTATGGATCCTCGCGAATACCAACGATTCCAAACATTAAAACTTATCCCAACGGATACCAAATTTGGAATTGTGTTCAGTGCATACTGAATTTACTATTATGATAAAGTTATTAAAAACATAAATAATGAACATTGAATAGATGCACGAGTTCATAAAATTATATGTAAATTAACTTTTGTTTCATATAACAAAAATTTGAAACAACATATTTTCGAGCGCGAAAAAAAGATTACAAAATGTATTTATGTTATTTTACATACACGCAGAAGAAGACCAACTCTTTGTTTCGATTGTTTTTAAAGTAAATAATTCAGTAAAATGTCGCTGTGAATTGTGGTGTTTAATGTATTTTAGCCTGCCCGAATACATTATTATATAAACACGTAGAAAAATTCTCTACTTTCTGTTTCAACTATTCGTTATTTTTTCATTATTTCACAACAGTGAGTGTGGTCGAGCGGTTGCGCTTCGAACTTGCTGCGCAGAGGACCGTGGTTCGATTCTCGGTCAAAGTGAATCTGCTTTTTTTTTAATTTATTGATGTGGGATTATATGGGATTAAAAAAGATAGAATTGATTTAATTTCAATACCAACAAAAAAGGGATTAAAAATTTTGAATCACTTTTAATCTTTTTTCGTTTACTGGGACAAGCCTATTGCGATTTTTCAGAAACCGGTTAGAATTATTGAAATAAGTTGGTTGTCCAGTAATCTAAAATATTTAAAAATTATGTACACACTACATGTGCCGAAATCTGTATATATATACATTTTTTAAAAGCTGTGATGTTACTTTCTTTTAAATCTCTATGCAAATATATATATTTTATAATGAAAAAATGGAAGAACCATTGGCTATATAATCAAATCAAATCAAATTTATTCCTTTTTCCTACAATAAATACAATTAAGGACCTATAGGGGACATTATATAATTTTTATTTATTTTTATATAGTCATTTTATTTAAATTTTATCCTGTAACTAAAACTTAACCAAATGATAAAAAAAATGATAGAGTATAAATTATGAGACTATTCGTTGGTTGGTGTTTCCATGTTGCTTTCAGATTTCCGTATTTCTTACATAAATGGTATTAACCAATCATCTGTTATATTCAAATTTAATAATTCTTCCTAATTGGTGCCACTATGTCATGTGTGGTTATTGTTATAAATAAAAATAAATGCATTGAATGTCGTAACATCTACTTAGAGTTTTTATTTTTATATTTAATATGATAGCGGATAAAAGGTTTTAATACATGAAACTAGAAATTCACCATTACTGCAATGCACAGTCTTCGTATTTAGACATTAGTTCTCATATAACTAGTTCATTTAATTCCTTTGAATGTCTATTGAACATGCCACTTAAGAAGTCAGTACACGTACATGGCTGGTCTTCGGTAACTGAATATTGTTGTGAACGACAAGAACATTTAGTACAAGAAGAGGGGAATGTAGAGTGGGATAGATTCGTTGACGATAAGTTCGTGCTATAGACATGGCCTGATATAAATACAGTGAACTTCATTGAATGTCATCAGTCGCAACTATAATACACGAAGGAACGTAGCACGTAGTTATTAAACAATATGAAGTACTTAATTGTATGCACTCTTTTGGGTTTCGCATCATCGCAACCAATTGAAAATGCCTCTTGGGAGAATGTCGGTATAACGGCAATGGCTAATTTAACAAAAAATGAGTGCATATATAAAAATGATCAAATTTCTTGCATGAAGTTTAAAGTCCTTAATCTTTTGGATGATATTTTTCGTAAGGATAATTACAAAGTAAGAAATTTAAAGTTATTCCATTTTTATGAAAGTTTCAGTATGAAATAATTATTAGAATTTATCACTTTTGAAGTCAAGACTTTTATAAACGCAGAATCCATATTTCCAAAAATGTATCTGCAAATACTGCCCTGAAAAATCACAATTGTAATATTGTGACTTAAAAGAAAGCACGTAAAAATAACAATTTCTTTTTTGGTCCCAGCAGTGCATGTAAGATAAACAGAATACATTGTGCTGACAACCTCTATTCCTGGGACAATAATATCCTGAGCAATCTGCTCCGTTACACCGGTTTTCATCATAATTCCAGCTATACATATTGTACACGTATGACTAACAACCATCGACAATACGAATAACTAAAGACAGTTTTTAGTCGAAAGTGCAAAATTTATAGCCGGAATCATGTTCAATGGCGTCCTAACGATTTTTAGTCAGGCCTCGATCGGAAACAGTCAATTTAATGTTCGGTCAGGTTGGTAGGTGTACTATTTATCAAATAATTATCAAAAAAATCGTGGGATTTATTAAATGATTATCAACAAATCACATAATTCATCGCATGATTTTAGAAAAAATTTCATACGGCTATTAAATGTTTGTATTACAATTGTACAACCTATTAGATTAATCTCGTAAATGTTTCAGAAAAAAATAGTACTTTCACTCCACAGCGACCAATTCTTTTTGTGTAAAATATATAATTGGTTCTTTTCAAAATGTCGCATAAGTCAATGAAAAAAGTTATTACTAATGTAAAGAATGATAGTAGCATTCCAAATTTACTCAAGAATATTTTTTGAGATCGTTACAGAAATAAATAGTGCCAGAGGGCAATTCTTGAAAAAATTGCTGTCTATTTAATAATAATTTATATTTACGAGCTAATGTAATCATCGTAATATATAATTTCGTAAACTATATTGATGGCCAATTGATTTATTCTTTTACACTGATGCAGATTTGGGATAATGTTGAAGTTAACCGGAATTCAAAATCCACGGAGGAAACATCTGGCCGAAGTGATGCGTCGATTCTTGACAATATAAGCTCATATATTACATCACACGATGTGACTTTCAATTTTCCATTTGGATCCGAAGTAACAGTTAGCTCCAGGAATATTGAAAACGATGAACTGAACTTTGATGTGAAGTATGGAGATGATCATACTTCAACCGAATCTCGGAAATCTAAACTCAAAAAAGTTCTAATTCCAATCGTAGTATTTGTATTGTTAAAAGCAATCACATTAATACCATTAGCTATTGGGGTACTTGGTCTTAAAGCTTGGAATGCCCTTCAACTTTCCTTCTTCAGTTTTATAGTTTCGGTTGGGTTAGCAATATTTCAGTTATGCAAGAAAATCACCGTCGATAGTCATGCGGCTTCCATCTCACATGGACCGTGGGAATATCAAGCTGCAAAATACAGATAATTTGAGAAGCATGAAACAATGCCACATGCCGCTCATAATTTTGTATATTCGAAATAGAGGAAGTTTAAAATAAATCAGAAAAATAAGTATAATCTTTTGTATATGTTTGGAAACAAGCTCCGACGTCTTTTACTAAAACAACATATTTACATTATGATAAGTGAAACAACGTTTTGTAATGTTACTATCAACGAGATTTTTATCTTCGTCTGTAAATATGAACCTTGAATCATATTTGTAAATAATATTAGCTACATGTGTAAATAATTAACAAAGAAATTATAGTATAATTTCCCTGAAATAAAGTTCGATTATTATAAAATTAACAGGTCATACATATTTCACCATTTGGAATTAATTCTAATTTATAATATGATTTACTTTTTGTCACGCACTAGCATATATATCGTATACAGCAACTTCTTGAACCCCTTTTAACAGATGATAGATCGCTTTTTACGATAGGTATTTTAACTTTTAAAGGGCCCTCGAGCGAGCCAATTTCCTGGAGGCCGTATGATCGGAGGCGAGTAAAATGCGAGGAAATTTTTCGCCGATGTGTAAGATTTAAGAAACATATTTTAGATCCTTTTTTCTTACTATAATATTAGATATTTGATTGGCTACCGAATGCGTAACTTATAAAAATTCTGATGCTCTCTAGGAAGTAATAAAAAATAACTGAAGAAGTTAAAAATTGAATGGCAGGTTAGACAATCTATTCCTTCCGATGTTTCTTCGTGTTCTCAATATCTTTATATACAGGCTGGCCGATTTATCTGAAGACATAGAAATATCTCGAGAACTATGCACAGAATCAAAAAAGGTGTGGGATGGAAGTTGTTCGACACGCAGGGGGGCATCCAGTGATAATGAAATTGACCCCCTCCCCCGCCCCTTGGGGGTGGGGTAAGGGAAAAACAATAAAACTTAAATAGGAACCCCATTTTTTATTGCAGATTTGGATTCTCCGGAAAAAAAGTACACCAACTTGACCTAGGAGCTATTGCATTTTGGTTCACAGGTGGCGCTGTTATCGATAAAAATCCAAATTTATCTGAAGACATTGAAATACCTCGAGAACTATGCACAGAATCAAAAAAGGTGTGAGATGAAAGTTGTCCGACACGAAGGGGGCATCCAGTAATAATGAAATTGACCCCCTCCCCCACCCCCTGGGGGTGGGGTGGAGGGAAAACAAAAAAACTTAAATAGGAACCCCCATTTTTTATTGCAAATTAGGATTCTCCGGAAAAAAGGACACCAACTTGACCTTATCCATTACATTGTGGTTCACGGGTGACGCTGTAGTCTCCAGAATTCACATCACATCTGATAAATAATAGTAGACGTATTTTATTTTAAAAATACTATTCAATGCCACCACTACGAAATGTTCGTTTTTCTTAGACTTTATATTATTCTTGTAATGTGTTTTCTATCCGCTACAATAGAAATTATCTGAAAAATAATCATGGATTTGTTTGAGTGTCAAATATAGTATATTATGCTTTAAGGGAGGAAAGAGCGTGATCCCCGAGTGGCAGGTTTGCTCACGAGGCCTTTCACGAGGTGCGCACGCATTCCGCTCGTGAAGCATACGCTGGTTTTTTCCTGGCCGCATCCATTACTCCGCGGGCAGCACTTTTCGTCCCACGGTAATGAAAAACGAAGTGCGCCTGCGCACGGGCACTCAGACGGAATTGACAACCTTCGCCCCGCGTAGCGGATATGGAATACGGTTATTCTAACAAAGCCGGGAAAAAATACATTCAACGTTATCCAGGAACAACGACGTGGACGTAGTATTTTTCTGTTCTCTTTGGGGTGCTTGTTTTACGTGAGTCCCCTTGCCTCTCACTGTTCACTTACTTGAGTAATTGTTCGAAATGTTGACCTTCCACTTCAATGCATTTATTTATTCTTTCTTCAATTGACTTTATACAGGATAGTATCATATCTGCAGAAATTTCTGCGCAAACAGTTCTAATGCGTTCCACCACGTTTTCACGAGTCGTTGGTACTTGTTCATAAACCTTACCTTTTAGGTAACCTCATAGGAAGAAATCCGATGTATAGGATGTTAAATCAGGTGACCTCGCCGGCCAATTAATGGGGCCACCTCTACCAATCCACCGACCATTGGAATCACGGTCTACTACTTCTCTTGCTACTCTTGAAAAATGAGCTGGCCAACCATTTTACTTTCTTTGATCTGAAACGAATTCTCGTGACCTTCTCAATTTGTAACGATATGTTACACATTTTCATTTTTATCATCGAACCAAAACGCAAAAACTTGTGGATCAAATTGGTGTACTTTTTTCCGAGGAATCAAAATCTACAATAAAAAATGGGGGGTCCCTATTTAAGTTTTGTTGTCCCCCCTCCCCCTCCCGCACCTCCTGTGGGATGATTTCATTATCACTGGATGTCCCCCTTCGTGTCGGACAACTTTCATCCCACACCATTTTTGATTCTATGCATAGTTCTCGAGATATTTCAATGTCTTCAGATAAATTTGGATTTTTATCGATTACAGCGCCACCTGTGAACCAAAATGCAATAGCTCCTAGGTCAAATTGGTGTACTTTTTTCCGGAGAATCCAAATCTGCAATAAAAAATGGGGGTTTCTGCTTAAGTTTTATTGTTTTTCCCCTACCCCACCCCCATGGGGGGATCCTCCGTTCGATTAATCACGTCGCAAGCCGTTTCGAGGACCAATCGGTCATGCATACACTCCAGGCTCAAGAAGCTACGACCTCCCATATTTCGGGGCAAATACAATTGTTCCTCGGAAGATCTTGGATGCAAACTGCGTTGCATGCAAATCATCTTCCGTGTGCATCGGTCAAGACTTCTTAGTTCGTAAACGTTCCACTTAAGTGCTCCAATGAATAAAGCACTGGTGAAAGGGCCAACAAATTCGTGGCTGCCACCTTATTTCTCCCGGTCAATTCAGATGACCAGATCTGACGGAGAAGGCGCCGAGATTTCTTAACGATGTTTATTTTAGCAGCCTGCACATCCAGGAAATGCCTTTGAGTTACGCCCAGATATGTGTAGGCTTCTTCGGCGCTAAGGTGGCGGATGACATTTCCGTTGACGAGCTACATATCGTTTTTTGTGATTCGAATCTTAGAAATTCAGTTAAAACGTCGCTCAGTTACTATTGCACTCCCTGAAATTTTCGAACATTTACCATGAAATGACCTTAACTTTGAATTAACGTGTGGGGTTAAAGTCATATTCTGACGTAAGGTTTTTTACTCTAAAAAATAGTGGTTCCGATTTAAACAATTGAACTTGACCTCAAGATAACCTTCAAAGTAATAGTCAAGGTCAAATTCAATGTTACCAGTAGATAGGTAAGGGATAGCATTTCGCAAAAAAATGCCATTTCGTCAAGATATTATTGTCATACCGGAATTTATGAGATATTCACCTTGAAATTACCTTTCTGAAATGACAATTCTTTCGAAATGTCCAACAACTTAACTTGTCGGTAGAGATGACCTTCCCATTTTTAAGATCAGCGGGCTTGAAATCCGAGACCGAGGGTTTTATTTTCGCATGCCAGGGTGGGGTCACCGATACCATAGCCTACCGCTACACCATCTTGCACCAGGCGGTGCTTTGTAGATCGTGTACATATCATGCTGAGACACTAATGCATCTTTTGGCAGCATGTGGAAAATATGCAGTTTTGGCATACATTGAACGTCACAACGTGTCTCTCCGAGTGCTGTATTATCATCTTCGCAGCATCTATGGTATTGATGTGACCCCAGTTTTGCCGTACGTCCCCAATGATATTGAATGCGTAGTCGGGAATGAGTTCTGCCTAATATACTGGAATTCCTCATTTCCAACAAGCAGGCAAATATCCACCAATAAGCCTGACATCGTCCATGTTGACTTACCAACTTCATCATCGAGTTCTCTGCACTAGTAGAGACAAACATAGTCAGCAAAGAGGACGAAAAACGGATGAAATATCAGGAACTCCTGTTCGAGATTCGCAAGCTGTATCGAGGATTCAAAATCAAGCTCGTCATGCTGATAATTGGAATGCTGGGAAGAATGAGGCCCACTTTCCTCGAAAACATCAAAAGCATTCCGGCCGCCCAACGACATTCAAATTCCATCGCAGACCGAATGCAAAAAGCAGTGCTGCTGGGATCTCTCCGTCTGCTGAGATCACACGAGAACCTGCAATCACTAACCCGATGGTAGAGGGAGGGCGGGGGGGGGGGTTAAAATTCCGAAAATATATTTATCCGAAGGTATTATTTTCCGAATTCTAATAATTCCGAATGCCAATCATCCGAAGGAAAATTTTCCGAAGGTTAATTATTCGTAAGGTACAAAGTTCCGAATGACGAAGTTCCGAATTAATGTAGGCGCCCTGAATCAGATATTTTTGGGTAGAATGCCTGAAAGTGGTGCAGTTGATTTGTTATTAAATTTCATAGAACCATGAAATTTTTATTAATAACATGTTGAATATGGCAAAACTGGAATTTTTTTGACGTTCAGCAATTTTTATCTCCGGAGGGATTGCATGTTAATAAGTTGTAGAATTACTGTAAAAGAAATTCAAGGTGCTGAAAAGATCTGCCCCGCAGAGAGATTTTGTTACAGGCGACGAGAGTCGTAATAACTGTGAGCTAGGCGAAAGATAGCTCGTTTATCCATTCGGAAGGCGAGCTAGAGAGAGGAATTTCCGAGGCTTCCATTCCTAACCCGAAAAGTTAAATGTCAAGTCCTCGAGACAACATCGTTGAGGCTGTAAGGTGAGAAGAAGAGTGGGCGGAAAACATAGGCAGGGTGGAAAAATCGGTGAATTTCTTGGATAAGCCTGTAAGTGGTATATTTTATACATATTTCTACTGAATTTGGCAAAGTGGCTTGCGGACGGCACGTGCTGGGAGTGAGTCTGCACGAGCACGGTAATTAGGGGGAAGTGACGTTAAGTTATTAGGAGTGAGAAAGAACGAGAATAAGAGAGAAGATACCGAGCAACCGAACTCGCGTTCAAAGTTCAATGTTGTCGCGAGAGTGCGCACGAGAACATAGGAAGGCGGAGCGGAGGGGGATGAGCGAGAGGGAGGAGAGACAGAGTGAGAAAGTCAACGAATCGAGCGGGGAGTCGAGTGGAGAGGGACATCGATCGGGTCGATCGTGAAGTGTGGAGAAAAGTGCAAAGCGAGGAAGACCGACAAAAGCCGATGCGTTAAAGGCAGAACGGGATAGCAGTGCGATCTCGAGATCCAGTGTCCAGTCGTGGCTGAAAAGAAGTAGAAAGGAGAGAGCTGGTACGATCGAAAGCGAAAAGGAAGAAGAGAGAGAAGTAAAGAGATCAAAGAAAAAGAGATCACTGCAAGAAAAGATTAGAAATAAAGAAATGGAGGAGATGAAAGCAATGATGAAGGAATTGCTATATAAGCAGAAAGAAGAAATAATGGCAAAAATGGAGAGTGATAAACAGGAGATGAAGCAAGAATGGAAAATTTTTAAGAAAGAGTTTGAAAAAAGAGAAAAGGCGAGAGATGAAGAGATAAGAAAATTATAAGAAGAACTGCAAGAAATGAAGAAGAAAGAAGAATACAGAGAGACAAGAGAAAAAACATTGTGATAAAAGGGGCCGAATGTAGAGAGCAGGAAGAGAAAGTAGTTGTGAATGAAATACTAGAAGGCCTAACTGTGAAGAAAGAATGTGTGAAAGAGGTTCAATATATAGGAAAAGGAAATAATAAGATAATTTTAGTAGAGCTAGATAGCATGGAGGCGAAAAAAGAAGCGATGACAATGAGAAGAAAATTAAAAGAATGTATATATAGATGATGATATGACAGTGAAGGAAAGGATAATGCAGAAGAGCATTAGAGAATAGGCGAAAAATGAACGAAAGAAAAGAAAGACTGCGATCGTAAAATACGGCAGAGGGATAGTAAATGGAAAAGAATACGTGTGGAGCGAAAAAACCGAAAGAATGGTGGAGAAAACATTTCGAGAAGAAGAAATGGATACATGAGAGTGTATTTTGAGATTCGACGAAAAACTGTGCAATAAATAAATGCGTTGTGAATGAGGATATGAATGAAAGTGTGAATAAAAATGGAAATGAAAATGAGAAAAAGAGTGGGAAAGAGTATTGTTTAAAGATAGTGAGAATGGGTAAAATGAGTACGGGGAGGAATGAGAGAATACAAAATGTAGAGAGGGAGAAATATAACAATAAAGATGTAGGAAGAGAATGCATGAACGTAAGTTGGGGTAAGAAAGAGAGAGGGAGAGGGGTGATTGAGAGAGAAAGGTATGAATGGAAAAATAACGGGAAAGAAGGAGAAAATAAAAGTAAAAAGGGTTATATATATAAACATAGGTATGAAAGATGAAGAAAGAAAGGAAATAAAGGTTGTCTTTTGGAATGTAGAGGGGGTAAGTAATAAAGACGAAGATTTTTGGGATTTTATTAAAGAATTTGATATTATAGGATTAACAGAAACGTGGGTAGAGGAAAGAGGATGGAATTTATTGAAGAATAGGCTACCAGATGCGTACAAATGGAAAGGACCCCGCACAAAGTAAAGGGAAAATGGGTCCCGGTCGATTGGGCTGAAATTGGAGTATGTTATAGTTCTCAACTTTCTGATCAAAAGTTCTCATGGGCCCGACGTGATTCTATGGATAGTTTCAGAGATAGACAGAGGGGAAGTGTATGATATTGGCAATCGGCCAGAATGATTTTCACGAAGTTTTTAATCGATATACTCAAAAACGGAAGTGTGTAATAAGTTCCAATCAATCGATATATAGATTTCTGCGACGCTGAATCCGAATTAGAGGATCTTTCATTCTTACGAAGTCACCTGGAGGTCAAGTGGAGGCGATGTCAAGGTCAAACTGAATTAAAGTCTTGTGAGAAAAAATCCATGGCCATGGTTGCTATTCGCGAATAGTTGTGACAACTATTCGAGCATAGGTTTGACAACAATTCCCGCATAGTTGCGATAACTCTCCTCGCATAGTTGCGTCAATTATTGGAGCATAGTTGCGACAACTATTCGAGGATAGTTGCGACAACAATTCGCGCATAATTGCGACAACTATTCGAGCATAGTTGCGACAACAATTCGAGCATAATTGCGACAACTATTCGAGCATAGTTTAGACAACAATTCGCGCATAGATCATGAAAATACTTATTATATATAGTTGTTAGCAGCTAGTTATGCGGGTAGGTTATTGGTTAGTTAATCACTTGCCAATTCAAGACAAATTCAGATGGGGAGCGGAGTAAATGGCCCTTTTAAGGGCCAAATGACGTATAAATTCTGATCGTTCAACCTCCACGCGGTGCACATTGGGTTACGCGAATGACGAAGGTAAAATACCATTGATAAAGATCATCGATTAAAACTCTACGTTTCCATTGCGATTGGAATTCATCACACGTCTATTCAATAGTTTGACATTGTTTTGACCTTTAAGTGACCTTGCAAGAATAGTCATCTTAAAAAACTATACTCTTACTATTTTTGGATTTTTTCTCACAAGACTTTAATTCAGTTTGACCTTGACATCGCCTCGACTTGACCTCCAGGTGACTTCGTAGGAATGAAAGATCCTCTCATGATCTATGCGCGAATTGTTGTCTAAACTATGCTCGAATAGTTGTCGCAATTATACTCGAATAGTTGTCGCAACTATGCTTGAATAGTTGTCGCGACTATGCTCGAATAGTTGTCGCAACTATGCGAGGAGAGTTGTCGCAACTATGCAAGGAGTGTTATCGCAATTATGCGCGAATTGTTGTCGCAACTATCCTCGAATAGTTGTCGCAACTATGCTCGAATAATTGTCGCAACTATGCGAGAAGAGTTATCGCAACTATGCGGGAATTGTTGTCAAACCTATGCTCGAATAGTTGTCACAACTATTCGCGAATAGCAACCATGGCCATGGATTTTTTCTCACAAGACTTTAATTCAGTTTGACCTTGACATCGCCTCCACTTAACCTCCAGGTGACTTCGTAAGAATGAAAGATCCTCTAATTCGGATTCAGCGTTGCAGAAATCTATATATCGATTGATTGGAACGTATTACACACTTCCGTTTTTGAGTATATAGATTAAAAACTTCGTGAAAATCATTCTGGCCGATTGCCAATATCTTACACTTCCCCTCTGTCTATCTCTGAAACTATCCATAGAATCACGTCGGGCCCATGAGAACTTTTGATCAGAAAGTCAAGAACTATAACATACTCCAATTTTAGCCCAATCGACCGGGACCCATTTTCCCTTTACTTTGTGCGGGGACCTTTCAAACTGCAAGACGTGAAAATAGAAAAGGTAGGGCCAGCGGGGGGGGGGGGGTAATAACGGGGATAAGAAAAGAATTAAAAAAATATAATGTAGAGACGGAAATGATAGCCGGGTTGCAGGAAAGAAAAGTAAATATCATGGGGGAGGAGTGGAAGATAGTAACGGTATATAATAAAAAAGGGGAGGAAGCCCTGTTGAAAGAAATAGACGAAGGGGTGAAGGTAGAAGAGGAAAAAATCTTATAGTAGGAGGAGATTTTAATGCTAGGATAGGGAAGAAAGGGCGATGGGCAAACGAGTGGGAAAAGGGGAAATAGAGGACAGAAATTCGAAGGATAATACGATTTACGCAACCAAGGAAAGCCACTGATACAATTAATAGAGGATAGAGGGTGGATAGTACTAAATGGAAACAAACAAGGGGATGAAGATGGGGAATGGACTTTCGAAAGACAAGGAAAAGATCAGTAGATGTAGGGATAGTAAACAAGAGTTGGATTTAATAAAAACAGAAGAGAAAGCATGGGCGTTTATCAATAAATATAGAAAAAGGAGAGAGGGAGTGAGTAGAAATATTCAAATAAAAGAGTGCGCCAGACATTTCAAGAGGTGCTAGGAGGGGTGGAGAAGAGAATAGAAGAAATAGGGATAAAAGGTGAAAGAAAGAAGAGGATAGAGACTTTCGATGAAAAGGAAATATGGGACCAGATTAAGAGGTTAAAAAAGGGGAAGGCTGCAGGTGAAGACGGGATTACAAACGAAGCATGGTTAGCAGGGGAACGAGAAATAGGCAGTAAGTTAGTAGAAATAATTAAATTGATATGGGAGGGGGGAGGATTCCCGATGGAGTGGAAGACGGGAGTGGTGGTACCGATTTTGAAGAGAGGGGATAAAGAAGATGTGAAAAATTATAGGGGGTTACATTAACGAGTACCGGGTACAAGTTATATGCAACCCTGCTGAATAAGAAGATAGTGAAGGAAATGAACGACAAAAACGGATGGAGTAGAACACAAGCGGGGTTCAGAAAAGGAAGAGGTACTATAGAGAATATTAAGATTTTGAAACACGTTGTAGGGAAAAGATTGAAAGTGAAAGGGAAAAGATTATGGGCATTTTGTATCGATTTGACAGCTGCCTTTGATAATATAAATAGGGAAGTATTGTGGAAAATAATGGAAAAGAGAGGGGTAAGAGAGGATTTAATAGAGAGGGTAAAAGAAATTTACGAAGAAACTAGATATAAAGTAAGGGTAGGAGCTGTGGAGTAAGGGTGGGGAAAGGAGTACGGCAAGGCTGCCCTCTGAGCCCAACCCTGTTTAATATTTATCTGTCAGACGTGGAGGATGAAATGAGAAAATATACAAGAGCGGTAAAGATAGGTACTGATAGGGTGTGGTGCCTAGAGTATGCGGATAACTTAGTATTGTTAGCAGAGGAAGACGGAGATTTAAGAATTCTGATAAAAGCGATGAAGAAATATCTGAAAGAGAAAGTTTGGAATTAAATAGTGGAAAATTAATGATAATGAAAAAAATAAAGAAAAGGAGGAGGAAAGCACAAAGAGAGAATATGGTGGTGGGGGGATTGTAAATTAGAAGAGATTAAAGAAATAAAATATTTAGGGTACATCGTGAACAGCAATAATGGGGAAGAAAGTCACATAAAAGATAGGGTCAGGAAGGCAAAAATAGCAGTAGGATGGGTATGGAGTACTGGAGAGAAGAGGTTTAATGGCGATGTAAACTGGAGAATAAAATTATTTGATAGCTTAATTATAAGTATATTACTGTATGGGGTAGAAATTGGGGGTACCGAGAATGGAAAGAAATAGAAAGTATGCAAGAGAGATATATAAGGTGAATTTTGGGGTTAGATAAAAGTACGCCGGGATACATAGCCAGAAAAGAGCTGAAAAGGGTCAAAATTAGAGTAGAAACAGGGGGAAGGGCTGGAAAATATGATGAAAAGTTAGGAAAGGGGGAAATTAGTAGTATAGGGAGGGAATGTTGAAAGGAAGGAAAGAAGGACAAGAGAGAAAAGCAAGATACTGAATGGACAAAACAGAGTGTCGAGAGAAAGAGTTACTTATGGAGATGCGGAGTAAGTGAAGATTTGAACATTTAGGTGAGAGTAAATGGGAATGGACGTGGAAAAAAGATAAGAATCAACTTCATTTAGGGATATATAATAGGCCACATCACCATACGTGGCGCCTACATTAATTCGGAACTTTGTCATTCGGAATTTTGTCTTTCGAACTTTGTACCTTACGGATAATTGACGTTCGGATGTATACAATGTATTTTCGGAATTTTACCCCCCTTCCCCCGGTAGAGGGAGTGGTTGCAGTTACCATCGACATGGCCCAGTATAGTCTGCAGCGGAAGGGATGGATATCGGAGCCGCTTTTCTGCTGCCGACTACACAAATGGATTATGCAGGGTTAAAAATAGCAGAAGAAAATTAACAAAATTATGTAATGAAGTGACAATTGTTGAATTGTAACATTCCTGAGAACGTTACAGGCCTCCTTCGACTATGGCGCATAGTACACATGCATGAGTGCATTTATTATATACAGCGTGTATGTATACTTATGAAACCCCGTTCACCACAAGGTAGAGGATGAAAAACTAGACCGCAAGTCATACTACGAAAAATGTTTTCACACTAGAGTTTTCAAGTTACTAAGTTTTGAAATTAGCCACTGGGAGAATCGCTTGGAGATTGTCGCGGACAAATTCCAACGAAGGCATTGTCCAAGAATGCAGAGAATAAAATCGAAGAAAAAAGCATCCGCAATGTGCCGCTTTATTTTGTTCTCGAACTAGCGGCGTTCGAAGGAGGCTGTCAAAAGTATGGATCCAATTCAAAATGCCTAACTTGAAACTTGCTGTTGAAAGCAAAACGAAATTTGCGAAACGGCATTTAAATTTTAAAAAAATGGGTAAAAGCATACAAATTTAAATGTTAGAATAAGTAAATGCCTACTGTTGTAAATATACAAAATATTGTACGTGGTGATGTGAAACCAAATAAAAAATCGATTGCAAACCTTGCATGTCAAGCATCTGAAAATTGATAAGACAATATCATCCCAAAAAATGTAACAAAAAAGATAATAAAATTACTGAGCGGGCAAAAATTCTCGTCTCTGCGTCCTCCACGTGGGCTCCCGCTGATAATTACAGTTGTGGGATGGAACCCCCCACAAGGGTATTACAAAGACTGGTCTGTACATGCCTTCTGGGAGAACCGTACCAACTCAGGTTCGGGACTGCTCCCCCCCGGACGTTTTCCGGCCTCATGGAATGACTACCCGCCGGTAGTTGACAGAACGGTGGTGGAGATGAGGTAGTCAAACCCAAATTTCCGCGGTAGTGCGAGCACGTTTAAACCGTGCCGCGGGTAGAAAGGCCGAGGGTTAAATCGGCTAAAAACGAGCTCCCTCTGGCACCGGGCTACCCAAGTTGTAAGTAACCTTATCCCGACATGGCGACTCTACCGTGATAGACCGCATATTTCGGGCCTTACTCGAGGGAACAAAATGCAGAACCACTTAATAACTTTTAAAAACAAGTTAAACAGATTGAAATCGGAATGAGGCGACAGGCAGGAAGGAGACACTACTCCGGATGGCCCGTCGTCCAATCCCGAGACGGGCGCGAGGAACTCCGAGGTTCCGGTGGGGGCAGTTGCTGACTCAGAGCCCTCATTGACAAAACCTAGGAAATTCCGTCCGACGAAGAGGAGGGGGTCTCCTCCGGGGGTCAAGCACGGAGCGAACGGAAGAGGCGCAGATGGACGTAGAGGAACTCACTCCCCTGCTAATGTCTCCATCGCCGAGGGAGGTACCAATAGCCGGGAACAAGGAGGTTAAAATACAAAAGAAAAGAACGAAGGAGCAGCTAGACAAGCGGCAGCTAAAGAGCTCCCGGAAGTTCTTAGTGAAAATGAGAAGGAGGAGCGAGGCCCTGCTGACTGAAAGGGACAAAGCGCTGATTAGATAGCACCAAGTCATCGTGGACAAAATTCAGGGTTCGCAGAAAGTGGACCCGAGAGAACAGGCCTCGGGATCGGTAGTAGGGGTCAACGTTCCGGTAGGAGGTGAGAAGGACGGAGAACCGGGAGCCTCCGGTGCACGAGGACTCACAGCCTCGGGCACGGAGGACGCCCGGGTCGGGAGCCGGACCCAGCCTGTTATTCCACTCAGCCGGAGACAAAGTGGAATTCAGACCATCTCCTGCGATGATGAGACAGCTAGGGACACCCTAGGTCGACTCATAGACCGCATAGAGGGTCTATGGGAGGGCGCGAGAGTCAAGGTGATCCCTAGGAAGGACCTCCCCTTGAGGCTAATAGCATGGGTATAGATCCCTCCTCCCGTAAGGGAGAACAAGGTGATATTGGCGTGATCAGGATCGCCGAGTCCAAAAGAGGTTGAAGGGATTTTCTGCTCTCTATAAGCAGGGAATCCGTTCCAGCTCTTGAGGAAACGGGCGGGCTGGTCAAGCTCGGTTTGTGCACGGTGAGACTGAGGCTGAGGACAACTCGCGATGGAGCGGATGACTGCACTGCGGGTGGTGCAGATCAGCCTGCACTATTGTGAGGCGGCATCAGCTGAGATATCATCGTTGCTTGCGGAGGGTAAGGTGGATGTGGCTCTGGTCCAAGAGCCATGCCTGTCCTCTGACTGCCAAATTCGAGGACTACGAGCGAAGGGATTCAACCTGCTACTTCCAAAAAGGAAGGGAAAGTTGAGAACCTGGATTGTGGCAAGGAAGGGTATTATATTATATTATATAGGGTATATCATTCTTCTTAATGATTTCAGTGACGACGACGTAAAGACGGTGACACGCTAGAGGAAGGCACATGGCATCTTTCTTCTCGCTTCGGTCTACATGCCATACGAGGATGACACCCCTTCGCAAACAGTCCGCAAGCTGGTAGACTTGGCCGCTAGAAAAGGGATAAGTGTGGTATTGGGTTGTGATGCGAATGCGCACCACAGTCAATGGGGCAGTTCAAACATCAACAAAAGGGGTGAGTCACTTTATACCTTCTTAGTACTAATCTAGTTATAAGTCACTTGAGAACACAGTCCTCATTTATAATTAGAAACAGACAGGAGGTTATCGATATTACGCTAGTATAGGGTAATATAGACAGGGGTGACTTTACGAAATGGAGGGTATCAGATAAGAATTCCTTTTCTGATCACCGCTGGATTTAATTTAAGATTAGAAGTTGTAACGTGGCAAAACACGTTGCAGTGCTATCTGCCACGAGACTCACAACGGGGATAACTTAAGGGGGGGGGGGGGGGCTGGTCTTCAAGAACTGCTAATATTTTGTATGGGTGCAATTTCCGAAATGATCTCTTCACCTTATAGGGGGGACTGCTCTGAAGAAGAGCTAGTATTTATTTTTGTGATGACGTCATTCGGCTCTTTTTGAATGTTATATGTTAAGAATCTGCCGGGAGGCTTTTATCCAATGGGGAATGTTGCCATTATAGGGGGACTGCTCCGAAGAAGCGCTAATTTTTAATGTGGCAACAAATTAGGATTGATATTCGTTATTAATCTGCCGGGCGGCTTTTATCCAAGGGGGAATGTTGTCATTATTGGGGGGACTGCTCCGAAGAAGCGCTAATTAGTAATAAAACAACAATTGAGACATAGAATTCGTAGTTTAGGAATTAATAATTGATAATTATAAAAGTAGTTATAATTCGGGTTATTATTCAGTATTTAATTTTATTCTGATTATTTCTTGATGAATAATATATTGCATGCGATAAATATTTCATGTGTAAACATGGGTACTCGCATGTGCGTCGTTTTGGAAGTCGGATCAATGACGGCCTTGTTTTCGATTTCCAGAAGTACGAGACCTGAACATCCAGGGTATATCGTCAAGCACGCTGCTTATTGGGGGCGTGCAGGGGGGGAACGACGCGTGGGGATTCTGGAATGTTCGCGAAGGAGAGGGTACGCGTTAACTTGAATAGCAGTGTCCGCGGTAAACGATAGCGTCCGGGTGATCCGTGTCAATTGTTAAATTAGGGAATTCGGGAAGTAATCGGTTTTTTAATTCACGCGGTCAGTTCGAGTGGGTTTTGGGTGACGTAATTTTGGTGATTTGCCCGGGTTCAGCAGATTTCAGAAAAGGGGTAGAATCCGTCAATTTGGTCGGTTTCAGTAAAGTTCGTGTGGTTCATATAACGTCGTTCAGTTTCCGTATGAGATTCGTATAAGTTCGTGTAGGTATTGTAGTGTCGTTTTGGGGGGGGGGGGGGGGGGGGGAGCGCGTGTGTATCGGGCGAGCACGGTTCCTCGACGGGTTCGTCACGGGCCGCCGCAACCGCGTGCGAAAGTCCCGACCGAGTCCGTCGCAAGGCAGCGCGCTTCGAAAGTCCTTGTCGAGTTCGCCGGCGAGCACCCCGTCTTTAGGAAGTCCTGGTAGAGATCGTCGCCAAGCACCGCGTGCGTAAAGTCCCTGTCGAGTTCGTCGCAGGGCACCGTATTTAGAAAGTCCTGTTAGAGTTCGTCGCCAGGCATCGCGTGCGAAAAGTCCCTGTCGAGCTCTCCGTCGGGGAATCGCGTGTCGTCGCGTATCGGGGAATCGTGTGTCATCGCGTAGTTGGGAATCGCGAATAGAATTTGGCGTCCGTGATTTGGGGCGTGAGAGAGGGCGCGATGAACGTGGTGAACCGTCCTCGTCGGCCGTGGTCGCGTAGTCTTTAGTCTGCGCCAGAGAATACCGCCCTCTCCCTTGCCGAGCCGGGAACTCGGGGCTGAGCTAGCGGGCACACCAGTGCTTGCGGCGCGCCCATAAATTTGTCGAGCTTCGGCTCGGCTGGCGCCCTCTCTTACCATCCGGCGCGCCGTGCGGATTTTTATGGCCCCCCGAAAAAGTTCTGTTTTTTGCAGGCGGCCACGAGCGACGACGACGGACGGATGGAGGCGATGAAGTCGGGGGCGGGGGTCACAAAGTAATCGAGTGCCCTGCCGTATGGGCCCGGGGAAGGAACAAACGACTTTAGTGGACAGTCAATAGAGCGAGGTGGAGCAGGTAGCAGACGGACTGGGATGCTTACTGCTCTAGCTTTAATGAATACAAATTAGACGCGCGAAAACCCAATTATGGCAAGGCTTCTGTGAGGCGATGGAAAGCATGGCGGAAGGTCCTAGGCTCCGCAAGCTTCTATCTAAGGATCCCAGCTTACCGGGACTCCTGCAAAGAAGCGACGGGGATAGCCAAGAAACATTAGACCTGCTGATGGATACGCATTTTTCAGGCAGTATGCCGATGCAGAGTAAGGAGGAAACTCACCACAATATTCTTCCCCCTATTTAGGAGTAGATGAATTTATAATTGGGGAGATTGTAGACGAAGAAACGGTGAGGTAGGCCTTACAAACCTTACAAATCTGCGGGAGAAGACGGCATATACCCTATTTTGCTTCAGAAAACTATAGCAATGTTGGTACCCCGGCTCCTGTCAATCTTTAGGGCTTGCCTAAGGCACGGGGTAATACCAGAGGCATGGAGGCAATCTCGGGATTCTTTTATACCCAAGGCTGGAAAGACGGGACATAGTACGGCCAAAGACTATAGACTCTTCAGCCTGTCCTCGTATCTCTGGAAGACATTAAAGAGACTCATTGATCTCTATATCAGGGGGATTCTGGGGAGGAAGGGCCTGTCGCCCAATAAACACCCTTATATAAGGGGGCAATCGGTAGAGACAGCGCTGCAGAGCGTAGTGCACACTATAGAGAAATCACTTCTCTATAAGGAGTACACGCTGGTGGCATTTGTGGACATTGAAGGAGCCTTCAATAACGTGCTGAGAAATGTGATCACAGAAGCGCTAATGATGGCAGGTTTACCAGCCTTTATCACTAATTGGATCGGTCGTCTGCTTCTATGCAGGACGGTCGGCTCAAAGTTAGGCCCCGGGGAGGTCAGGAGAACAGTGGGCTGGGGTACTTTCACACCTATGTGGTTGCTCTCTGTCGACGACATCTTGAAATCCCTAAGCCGAACATGGGTACGGGTGGTGGCCTATGCCGATGATATTGTACTCATGATAATGTGGAAGGATCTACCCATAATCAGTGAGTTGCTGGATAGAGCTTCGAGAAAGCTAGAAGCTTGGGCTCACAAGTGTGGGTTTGGCAGTAAATCCATCCAAGATAGAGCTGGTGTTGCTTAAGAACAGGAGTAAGATAACTGACTTTGGAATGCCAATGTTAGGTGGCGTCCAACTTCAAAGCAGCACCAAGTATCTAGGTGCAATACTAGACTCAGAGCTTAACTGGAAACTAAATAGGGAAGAAAGGGTGAAGAAGGTATCTTTGGCCCTCAGCGCATGCAAGAAAACCTTCGGTCGGAAATAGGGCACTCTATCGTGGATTGTACACTGGATGTACACAGCCATAGTGCGACCCATCCTAAGTTACAGCGCTTTGGTATGCTGGAAGGCAACCCCGGTTAAGAGAAACCAGAACGAGCTGACCAGAATACAAAGAATGACATGTCTGGGCATCACAGGCGCACTCGGATCCACACCTACGGCGGGAGTGAGGTAATGTTAAACCTCCACCCAATAGACATACATGTAAGGAGAGAGGCGTGCTGTAGTGCAATTAGACTGAGGGATGCGGGATGGTGGATGGACTCAACCTATGGACACTGCAGCATTTTGCGTTGCGGTCCGCTGGATTGGCAGATGCCCCCCCCCCCCCAGAACAGACTACATGGTGCCGCAGCTGGAGTTCGGGAGGTGCGTTTCCTACATCTCGATGCAAAACGATGACTGGAAGGAGGAGCTGGCCAAATCATTCCAGAGAATGAAAAGGCGGCCAGGCTGGCCAAGAGAGGACTGAGCATGCAGGTTACGGGAGAAAGCAAGATCACATATGAGCCAGTCAAAAATACACTATTTCAGTCCGCGACAGAGGAGGCCAACTTCAAATGGATACGACTGCCAACTTGTCGAATCTCCAGGCAGATGTGACAATAAGTCGACTGACGGGAATCGTGACGGGGCATTGCCTGATTGATGAAATGTCCTGGGTCATGAAAGTACCAACGCGCGACTATTGTCGAAGTTGTTTAGACGACGATGAAGAAGAATCAATTCACCACACGATCTGTGAGTGTACTGGCTTAATGACCAGAAGGCTTCAACATCTGGGAGAGCCCTTCTTCGATAGTTTAGAAGGCGTAGCGCACATCCAACTGGGAAGACTACTGAAATTTGTCGACTCAACTGGATGGTTGAAACAAGAATAAGCGGCTGGATCTGTTTCCCGCACATCGGTGGGGGTGATGATGACGATAGTCATTTAAGGGAATCACAATGGACCCTCTTGGCCTCGGAGTGCTGAGAGGGGATATACCCCCCCCCCCCGGCTAACACCCCTTCAAACCTAACCCAACCTAATAAAATTACTAAGATAAAAATAAGAATAAGAATGAAAATTAGATAAAAAATTATGACACTGAAAAAAGGATTCTTAACAAAATTCAACTAGCATCAAGTACTTGAGGAAAAGAAAAATTTTTTTATGAAAATCTTATTGATGTTGTTAATTTTACTATTTTTATTTAACTATTGCGTTTGTTACGTTAAGTTAACGACACACGAGTTACGTTTGGGAAAAAGGTTTATTCACAAGCCGATCAACCCTTTACAAATAGTCGACAGTAAAAAGATCGCGGAGATAATATTATTAATACGACGCGGCGGTAATGTGGTCTGCTCGAATAGTCGGCCACGACTCTGACTTCCTAATTTCTGCATCGCGACAGCGAACTTCGCGTGGCAGCACCTGGTTACGTCGTTGTATTCGGCGTATGAACGTGCAAGGCTTGCAGGTTTCCATTGAGTGAAAACCTTGCGAGCATGGACTGCCCCGTCCATACGGTAGC
Organism: Trichopria drosophilae; assembly: GCA_030407085.1. NCBI lineage: Eukaryota > Metazoa > Arthropoda > Insecta > Hymenoptera > Diapriidae > Trichopria > Trichopria drosophilae. The sequence goes on from CM059587.1 coordinate 64,858,839, forward strand.
AATCCTTGCAAGTTCCCACCTGACGTGGCGAATTCATCGATAAACGAGACGTTTCAGGTACGCGAAATACAACGCCGGATGTGCAGTTAACCGATTGCATATAATTATTAAAAGCTTACAATATCCAATATATTACTGTAGAAGTATACGATGGTGCCAAGGGCGTCCCATCGTAATGCGCACCCACTAAAAAAAGGTCGGCGTCCTCGCCGACAGCCTCATGCAGATTACTCTTTCTACGCTTTTCGCAATACGCGGTATCGTGTTTATTTAACGGTGGACGCGTGATTGAAACAAATTATAGCAATAATTAGACATTCATGCATGGATTGATTCAGTAGCGTAATTTATAGACTTCTCGCACTCTAACATTACTAGGAAGAAAGCTGCTTAAACGATAACTTAACCGTTAGGATTGATCAACTGGGTTAGTAGTGTACAGCCTTTTGAAGATTGTACATTTCGCGACTTATATCATATGTTAGTAGATACAAGAATATATGGCGTTGCTATTCGCATATGAATCATTATGTGCTTATACGATAGTTATCGGAACGGAATTAATTCTGAGTCCGAGGAGAATTCGCCAGCCGGATTCTCCTTACCGATTTCTGCAATGTCATTTTTAAATGTTACATTCGGAGTTTCGGTATTATCTCTCTTGAATGTTACACTACGAATCGGTTGTCGCCGTTGCGGCCTTAGTCACCTGTCGCGCGGTTTCTCCTGCTCACTCGTTCTACGAGTTTTCTCACTGGGAGATACCTCCAAACCAGGAAACCAAGTACCAATGCCTTTATAAATACGATTCCGCAGAACATAGTGACCTTTTTCAAAGTTGCTATGTGTTGATACGGTTTCGATTTCGGGCTATGTTGCGAGCATTGTGTACTACATCGTTAAGTTTCGTCAAGTCCGCTTGACTTGCGCGTAGGCTTTCGTATAGATCAGCATAGGACTGTTTATCATGAATGATATCGCTCAGGAGTTTCGATACATTTAATGTTTCTCCCGTATAAAATTTTATTGTCGCGTTTGTCGTAATGATTCGCGACGGAGTGAGCGTTGTATCTTTCGTGCGAGCCTTACATTGTGTTGACAGTGTTAACACTCCCGATCCGATTAACGGCACGGACGCGATCTCGTCGTTGTCGCAAATTACTACAAGGTCATCCCGTTTCGGAGCAGAGAACAGCCACATATTATTCGTGCGTAACTTTCGCCAGAAGGTATTATTCTGGCGTATAATCCTGATGTCGGAATCTGTAAGTGACCTTATTGGCATTCCCGAAATGAGTCTTGTACCGCAGTCAGTTTCATCTGATAGAAATCGCGTTGGTAAATCCCCATTGCAAATATACGACCCTATCCTAGCGAGACATCGGGCTATCGTTTCGGCGGATAATTCGAGATACTTTTCCCTGTCGTCACTAATCGCTGTGTACTCACTGGTCGGCTGTATATAAGCAGACCCGGTCAGATTTCCCAGGACAGTCTATACTATGGAGATCGATATCTGCGCGAGCAACAAAAATCGTTCTCGGCTCACAAGCTGCAGATCAATTGCGTATATCAGTTCATGATTCGTGTAGGAGACCTTTAATTTTGCGATTTCTAGGAGCGTAGTGTATGACATGTTATTCATACGTATCGGAAATTCGCATGCGGCATTCATTTCGATCACTTCTTGCAACGGTAGGTAGGATGGATTTGGAGTCTCTAAGAAAATAACCTGGAGCTTATTAAGACTTGCGATCGAAACGCACTCCATTGCAATTCGCTCCCTAAGATTGACAGCGCGTTCATATGTCAGTTCCAGTCGTACCAATCCTCGAGGGTACTGACCATGCTATCCATATATGCGAGTTTTTGTTCTATTTCGGCGAATTTAATCGTAAGTAGCGCTCTTCGAGTTTCGTGGAGATCGGCAGTCAATGCCATACTTCCTCACTGATATTGAACCCGTAGGCGGAAATGGGTCGTGTCGAACATACTGGAATTACCCATTTCCGACAAGTAGGCAAATATCAGCCAATAAGCCTGAAAATGAAAAATCAGTTTTGATGATCGAGCTCTCTGCACCAGCAGACGTAAACATAGTCAGTAAAGGGGACGAATAACGGATGAAATATCAGGAACTCCTGCTCGAGATTCGCAAGTTTTATCGTGGATTTAAAATCAAGCTCGTCGTGTTTGTAATTGGAGTCCTGAAAGGCATGAAACCAACTTTCCTCGAAAATATCAAAAGCATTCCGGCCTGCCAATAATACGCAAATTCCATCGCAGGCCGAATGCAGAAAGCAGTACGTTTGGGATCACTTCGTTTGCTAAGATCACACGAGATCCTGTACTCACTAACACGATGACAGAGGGTGTGGTTGCAGTTGCAAAGTGGCCCGGTTTATTCGGCAGTCGAGGAGAACTTTTCTCCTGCAGACTGCACTCGCCGGTTATGGAGGGGCAAGGGAGTTTTTGTCGGTAAAGCTTCTGGTTAACATCAAGGTTAAGGAAGTTCCACATACAGGGGGTATTCCAAGACAATCAAACCCTCTCTAGTGCCTAATGAGCCCTCCCCCCCTTAATAAATCTACTTTTTTTCTTATAAGACAAATAAATTGTTCATTATACAAAATAATACACTTGCCAACATAAGCAACGGGCGAAGCCGCATCGCTGAGATATTTTGCAATCTAACCCGATTAATAAGGCCAATTCCAAAAAGAAAATATGCAAAAACACATACGTGATGCTGTGTCAGACTTAATTCGATTAACTATTAAGTGTGCATTTCATATTTACTATTGAATGTTATGTTAAATTTCGAATATCTATTATCATATTTATATTCACTGTATAGAAAAACTACTATGTAACGAGTTTCAAGCGCATCTACGTGCAAAGCATTTGACGTTTATAAAGGTGCAAAGAAATCATGCGTGTAAATTTGTTGTGCTGTTTATATATTTATATTACTTTTCTTCGTATCAATTTTCAAGTGTATAATGTAATTCTACATTTTTTATTAGATTAGATTCAGATATTTATTCCCATATATGGGGCATTCCATGCGAAACGTACCAGCAGAAAAATGGAAAGTTTTTCAATCTTGTTGAAATTTGCACAAATATTAGTCCTATTGACAACAAAGAAGTAGGGAAAATTTGTTAATCCGTTTTTATTGGGAGTCTGGATAATCACTTGGATTCTGTGGCAACTGCGCGCTTTAGATTTTTTGGCTCTGTGCTGATTTGTAGACTATAGACATAAACTAAAAGTGTCATTTCTTTTGACGTTTCTGAGGACCTTGCCTCGCTCAAAATTGTTCTCTCCGACCATGCGCATATACGCCGGGCCTTGAGTTCTGTTGGGGAATTGTGGTAGTGCTTTTCTCTTCTTTTTGCATTCTACCGTGCATTGGTGCCATGCGGTCGTGAAAAACAGAAAAGCACAGCGTGCACTTTTCAGTGCGCATCCGGGTGACGTAGCTTTCGAAACCACGTCATACAGCGCTCTCTGCTCCCTTCCCTAGTGTTCGGGTGAGGTAGCACGCACGGGAACTCGCCTATGTCACAAGAGGGGATTCCCTCGCCGTCACGGTCAGTGTCAACGCCTACTGCTGCGTCGGTTGGAAACAGGGACGAGCTAGCCGCAGTACCCCCGCTTTCAGCACCTGCAGTGGGGGCGTCCGCCGACTGCATCGAGAGGGTCATCGCGTAACAGTCCCGCTCAATCTACTATTACACACTTCTATGAAGCCTCAAAGCGCCAGCGTTCGCCGAAATCGGAGAATGACAATTCGCGATTTGCTAAAATTAGATTAAGAGCATCTTCGCTGACAGCCCCCGTGCCTTCCTCTTCAAACGCGAACATGGATCTAGCCGCAATCCAACATTTGCAGGACTTCATAATTGGTGCTCTTTCTGTCAGAATTGACGCCGTCAACAATAAAATTGATGACGCTAATTTGGAGAGAAGAACCGATACCACGCAATTTGCTTAATGCGTTTTCCTCTTTTAAGACAGAGGTAATCGAGGAAATTTTGGGCCTTAAAGAAGACTTGGCAAAAAAGGACGAACAAATTCGTCAGTTAACGATGCAGCTGGAGAAGCAAGATAAGGAGTCAAGGAAAAAAAACTTAATTATTAAAGGCCTTCAGTCTTCTGGTGACACTTCCGCCGCGGTAGAACAATTTCTCCAATCTACCTTCAACCTAGTTAATGTAGTTGACGTGGCGTACACCATAAAAAAAACCACCTACCATTATGGTTGAACTAACATCAGCCCGTGCCAGAGCCCAGATTCTGGCCAACAAACGCTCGTCTCTTGGCAAGAATAGCAATATTTTTATCACGGGCGATCAAACAAAACACGAGGAGAAGATAGCCTTCCATGCCCGTCAACTGGCCAGGCAAGCAATAAAAGAAGGCAAAAAGGTGGAGAGAAGACATCTTCGGGTTCAGGTGTATGGTGTATGGCATACCTGGTCTGAAGAGCAAGGCGCTTTTACATGCGTTAATACGGCACCTTCTGCTAAACAGGTTACTTCATCGTCAACCAATGAACCTCCAGTACGCAGCGATCCAAAAAACGGCAGCCTACCGTCCCTGTAAGCAGGGTTAGGGCCGGTTGCCGTGTCACCGCAAACCTTGCTCATCGACTCGTTCCTCGATCATTCGTGTCGCCCCCGCCGCCGTCAAGGTCAACTAGGGATGATGGCCATTTAATTGCGACAACGGCCCAGAAAACTTCGGTCTTGTTCTGGAATATTCATGGACCGCAGAATCTTGCCCTGATCGATACAGCTGCTGCCAACATTGCTTGTATCTGCGAGACCTGGAGACACGACGACGTAACATTGCCGCAATTCCAGGACCACATCTTCATCAACTCGCCAGCATCGCGTGAGGGCTCCAGGGGTAGGTACAGCGGTGGTCTACTTACGATTATACCGTCGCAGGGCTCATCTGAGTCTCTTGAGGTCACCCCCAATTGGATTTTTTCCCTCGTTAAAACTGCTCCATTGTATGTTATTATTTATTTATTTATTTATTTATTAATTAACGGGCGGAATCGCCCTTTTTACTTAATTTTTGACACATTGTTTTTAATCGTGAGAATTTTGCGAGAGCTGCAGATCGACTTAGAAAGATGGCGCCATACTTCACATTTGTGTATGAAATGTAGGACTGCAGAAACCTACACCAAGTACAGCGGCGGTCATGAGTCGATTTCCGCCAGATAAACAATATTTTCGAAAACGTAAACAAACAACGTGGCTCGTCTTACCAACAGCGAGCTGCTGCTTGAAAACGAAATCGAAAAATTGTTCACCGGACGGGGATCGAACTCACGATCTACGACTCCGTAGTCCAGTGCGTTAATCGCCTGAGCCACGAAGCCGATTATGGGTTCGTTCTATCTTGCTCCTACCACAAACCTCTCACTTCTCCTTGACTTATTGCAATCCACCATAGATAAACTCCTTATCTCCTATCCCACAGCTATTTTTATACTTGGCGGTGACTTCAACTCTCGGGTAGGCTCTCTCGATCTCGAACGGGTCTTCTCCGATCTTTTGGATGGTTCGCTTCTCGCTCGCGACAGATGTTCTCGTGATATTACGTATAATGACCGTGGTGTCCTATTGTACAATTTTATGAACAACAATAACCTCGTACTTTTAAACGGGCGTGCAAGTTCAGATTCTCCGGCCAATTTTACTTTTTTAAATGAGCGCGGTCGTAGCACAATAGACCTGGTCTGGATCTCCGGTTCTCACCTACCCTTCGTGAGTAATCTTGAAATCGGAACGATTCCCGGGGGCTCAGACCACTTTTCCGTCGTTATAAGTCTGGATGTATCTATTTTACGACATGAAATTTCGCCGCCCTTGACGGGTCGAGGAGGAGGACGGAGGCTCTTTATAAATCCGGAAGGATCCCGCAATTTCAAAGAGGCATTATCTAGCAGCAGCCCCCCTGCTGCAGATTTTGTCAACCAGCCTTTTGTCACGATCCTCCCCCTTATCTCCTCAGCCCTGTCGGAGGTAGCTACAACCGCCGGACTTTTGCGAGTTTCGTACGCCACTCGCCAATTCTCGCGTCCAAACATGGCGTGGTTCAATGGAGATTGCCGGCAAGCACGACAAGCAATGAACCGGGCTCTTACCGCACTACGCACCAGTTTCTCTCTACAATCGGAACCCGAATATCTGGCTGCTAAAAAGCGATACATTTCGGTTATCGCGAAATCAAAAAAGCTTCACGCTGCAAAAATTACCGACAAGTTTGCTGCGGTAAATGATGTCAGCACGTTCTGGTCTACTATCCGCACCCTCAGACGTGCTCCAAAGAGAACCCCGACAATCTCCATTGAATCATGGAATGCGCACCTGTCAACTCTTTATCCGACTATTTGTATCTCCGCGGTTACTTTCGTTGGCACTTACGACAGCGATCTTGACTCCCCCATTACGGAGCAGGAATTCCTGAGGAGCATGGGCAAGCTGAAAACCGACAAAGCTATCGGCCCGGACGGTATTCCTGCTGAGCTTCTCAAACTGCTTGATGGTCAATGTCATAGATACACCCTCGACCTTTTAAATTACATCTTTTTGCACGAGAGATTTCCGGAAGGTTGTATGAGTGCCAGCTTGTTCACGCTCTTTAAGAAAGATGATAGAAATAATCCGGAGAATTATAGAGCGATAGCCTTTACAAATGCGTTCTCGAAATTGCTTTCCCAGATCATCGTGGCGAGGATGGAATCCTGGGCAACTCAATCCAACGTTCTTCCCACAGAGCAGTCTGGCTTCATGAGAGGTCGTTCAACTGAGGATAATATCTTCACCCTTCTTGCCGCCTGCCAGATTCATTTAAGACACAAGGCCGCGAAATGTTATGCCCTTTTCGTCTATTTCCGCCGCGCCTTTGATTCCATCCCCCACGATCTTGTGTGGCAAAAGCTCTACAGACTCGGTCTAAGTGCCAAAATGATCAGATTATTAAAGGCTATGTACTCGAACGCAATGGTCTCCACCACGAATGCGGGGACTGTCACGGAACACTTTAGAGTTTCTATCGGTGTACTGCAAGGAGAAATTATTAGCCCTCTCCTTTTTATTCTCTTTCTTGCCGACATGCCGGATTATTTCGGTACACGAGGGGTGAGAGGTATGGACATTACGCGGACGTACGACTTTCTGATGTTACTTTTTGCCGACGACCTGACGATTTTTGCCTACTCTCCGGTGGACTTAAAGGCAAAACTCCGTATTCTGGAGGATTACTGCCTCCAAAACTCACTTACTGTCAATACTGATAAAACCAAAATAGTCATTTTCAGAAAAGGTGGAGGCCTTGACTCGGCCTCAAGATATTTTACGTATGCAGGGAATCCGGTTGAGATAGTCCCTGTTTACAGATATCTGGGCATAATTGTCTCGTCGTCGGCAAGGGGTCTCAGGGCTGCCGAGGACGCCATACTGGGGACGCAACAAGCATCTGCCTCTGTCCTCGCTCTGGTGGCCTCGGTGAAGGCGGATGCGTGGGCAGGTATCCTGAAAGAATATCAGGCGATGATTATCTCGGTGTTGCTCTATGCCGCCCCATGTTGGGCCCTTCAATACATCTTGAAGCAATACAGATTGAATTCTTCAAGCGTGTTTTCCGTTTGCCTAGAGCGACTCCGTCTTATTTGGTTCGCCTGGAACTCGGTCTCTACCCTATATTTGTTGAGATCACAAAACGAGCGATGTTATACATTTTACGACTGCTAAACGAGCCTTTGGATAGTCTCCCCCGTATGGTGTTATTGCGCCTCTTTGAACTAGACCAAATGAGGAATAACCTTCATTCCTACAATTGGATCTCCCAACTAAAGCTCGTTCTGTGCTCTCCACACTATGCCGATTTGTGGACCAACCTGTCCCCGGGTTTTTGGGAAGCAAATATAGTTAAAGCCTGTCAGGACTTTGCGCACCAACAGCGTGTAAATGACTTGCAGCGTTACTTATCCACGAACTCTCCCCTGTTCCCTCTTCTTAGAGCGTTCACTGATGGCTTCGACAATTTATATCCAAGCCGTTGCCCCATAGCGTATACTCGAGTGAGGATGCAATTGAGAACTGCTACGGTGCATCTGCGATCTTTCGTTCTCGACCAAGCTATTTTTAAGTTTGACCCAACTGCGAATTGCCCGCTTTGTAACGTTGATGAAAATGAAACCCTCTATCATTTTTTAGGTAATTGTCCGCATGCGGAACCGTGTCGGGAACGTCTACGTAGAAGTGCGAGATTGGCTGAATGCTCCGCGTCGAATCCACTGCCCATTTTGCTGGCGGCCGAAGACCTTGAGGCAGCGAGGCTTCTCCATTATTTTGCGAAAAGCTGTTTCCGTAGAAGGTCTTATATACTAAACCCGTAAGAGCGTGGCTTCTTTATCCTTTTTTCTTTTTAATGTACCGGCGTTTACCTTTGTGCGACCAACTAGTATTGTACATTGATTATTAGCGGCATTGGTTCTGCGTTCACGTTTCTTTTTATTGTAATTTTTATTGTAATTTTTATTGTAATTATAGCGTTATAGATTGTACTCCGGGAACGAACCTCTTTCCCAATAGAATTTTTTGTATTCTGATTTAAGGGAAATAAATATATATACCTATATATATCTATTGTTAAAATGCGTTTCGTACCGCATTACCAAGAAAAACTTAATTGTTTATTTATTTAATTTCATTAAAGCGGTCAAGAAATATACCTGTATTTACTTATGTACTATTTAAAATATTTCTTGCTATTTTGAATTATTTTGCACGATTAAAAAATAAGACAGGAATTGATTAATAGTTGTTGTTCGTCGGCAACGGTGTAACTGTGGTAACGGTATAAATCTACATTGAACGAAACATGTGATTTGCAAAATAGCTATAAAAGGAATTTGATGAAATTTACACTGAAAATTATTCGAATAGTCTTAAACAAACATTTCCTATTATTCGTATGAATATTTACCGAGAAAGCCATATTTTTTTTCGTGTATGTTTTTATATAAGAAAACATTTGCTTAAATTGAAGTAAATATCTGTATGTAACTATTTAAAGTAATATTTACTTAAATCTGCATTTTTTCAGTGTATTATCTTCGAAAACTATATTTCAAAAATTACATAGCCTTTCGTTAAATAAAATTTACGCCAAATTTCAAAGACAGAACTTTGACTCCTTACACTACTAAGTTAATACCTTTATGCTACGGATGTCAATGAGTGTTTTATAGGAAATACCCTGTTTTATAAAAAGGTTTATTATAATTTCGAACTATCTCGCGCATTTATTACGATGGAAAAAAATTGAATCAAACATCTTTTCGATTTTGAATGGTAATTTGAAAGTAGACGTTAGAGAAGCCATCAGTGACGGGGAAGACGTTCGAATATTCTTCGGTAGGTGGAGAATAAATCTGAGCGTGAAGTAGAATAGCGTTAAGTACATTATCGAGCAGCAATAAGCTTCAAATATCTGAGAAATATTATTTTCTCACACGCTTAAATATCGAGTGCTAACTTGCAGTGAACATTTATCTGGGTTTATTATATATATTTTATTAAATAATAACATCATTTTCTTATTTATATATTTAATTATAGTCTTCCAAATAAGTTGGTTTACATAAACCTGATGGCTAACATTCTGAAACGTTGGAATAACACTTGCTTTAATCCTTTCAATAAACCTTCACACTGGAAACCTAAAGATTTGAGGTTTATCTCTGCACATCTTCGCGCAAAACTTCCTGCCGATGATAGTTCTATCGACAAGGCCTAATTATGTAGATCTTGCAGAAGAAACCTGAAAATTTCACAAGTGCCTTTTTTAACGCAAAGAAACTCGATAGAAGTGTTACAGGCTGAAAGTCATATCGTTTAGGATAGTGAATTGGCTAGAGAAGTTCCTGATGATGATGAATCTTCTGGAAACAATTCGGATAGCGATTTCGAGAGTACGCCATCAAAAAAAAGTGTTACTTGAATTCAATGCATATCCTACGGATACTGTTGAAGTATTGGAGCAGATTAAAGACAAATTAAAACAATCAACCAGTAAGTTTGATACGAAAAAGTATTGCTTCTTCCCCTTGCTCCAAAATCTTGAGGTCGACGAAAAATGGCTACTGAATTCGGATGTTCAGAACGATTGGCTCGTAAAGCGAGAAGTTTAGTGTCTGAGAACGGAATTTTCACTTCTCCAATTCCTAGGAAAAGCTGGAATAAGCTAAGTACTGAAACTGAAGTCCTAATTGAACGATTTTATGAAAACGACGTAAACAGTCATCTTCTGCCTGGTATGAAAGACTTTGTTTCAGTAAAGAAGAAAGGCGGATCTCGAGAACAAATTCAGAAAAGATTAATTTTATACAATCTGTCTGAATTGTATGAAAAATTACAGCTCGATACCCCGATCTAAGAATTAACATTTTAAAATTTTCCCAACTCCGACCACGTTACTGTGTTCTTGCTGGATCACATGGGACACATACTATTTATGTCTGTAAACATCATGAAAACGTTACTTTCATGTTGCATGCAATACACATACAGAAACTAACGAAAGATTCCGAATTAATTCTGAGAGATTACCACGATTACATAAAACTCATTACATGCAACGTTGCAACTTCATCCTCCTACTTAGGATTTTTTTATGACTTATTTAAGAAAAATATTACAAGATGGATGTATTGATCGAGTAGAATTTGAAGTTTGGCAACACACGGATCGTAGTACATTGAAAACCTCGTAAGTAGTAATTTTAATCGATCGTAGTAAGTATAATTTTAGAAATCTTCTGGAACCCAAAAATGATTTCGGAATTTCGGCTGAATGGCATTTCAATGCTACTGCACATGGAAAAGGTCCGTGTGTTGGAATAGGAGGAAACTTAAAGCGGCTTGTAGCTCGAGCTAGTTTACAAGCATCGTCGAAAAATCATATTTTATGTCCTACTGCATTGTATAAATGGGCAAAAACTAATTTGTCAAAGTCTTCTTTTATTCAATGTCGCAATATGGGAAGACTGCCAATGACCTCAAAACTAAATTCGATGAAGCAACAACAGTACCGGGAACTCAAAAATATCATTCCGTTGTTCCTTCTGATAATAAAAAGTCGCTCAAATTTAGAAAGGTTTCATCAGCTACGGATTTTGAAGTTTTCCTGAAAATAAATAAAAAAAATGAAAAGAGAAAAATGAAATGAGCACGCACTTTAAAGAAGCATCCCGATTCGTGAGGGCAAGGGGACTCGCATTAAAAAAGCATCACAAAGGAATGAGAACCCTACCACGTACACGTCGTTCATTCTGGGTAACGCTAAAAAGGGATTGAATTTCATGTTATTTCATAGTGTACATGAGATCCCAAATTTCTATGTTTTTGGAATTGTAACATATTTTGACGAGGTATAAAATATAAGGGACGGTATTTTTCCCACATGTTGCAAATTGTTATTTCATTTGTCTCTTCACATTTGTCTATCACAGCGGGCCGGGCGGTGTGGTCGTGGGTACGGTGGCGGCTCGCGGTTTATACGCTCGCTCAGAAATCGAGTTGTAGCTCGAAAACTACTGCTCAGTCCATTTTGGTCGTCCTATACTTTTTTGTTCGGAAGAGATTTCTCTTTTTTTAAACTTTCTTTCAGAACTCAGGTAGTTGCTTTTTAGTAGCCTCTCTCGACATGAATATGTACGGGGGCAGTCAACTAGAATATTTAGAAGAGTTTCATTAGCTCAGATGTTACATACATATAATGCAGTGTGTTGTGGGGTTATATTTATAAATAATGTTGCCGCTATATAGGAAGCGAGTTTATATAGTTGCTATTCTAATTTGCGAGTTTAAATAACCGTCAGTGAGTTGTCTAAAAATGGGTAGATGGCATATTTCAAAGTTAATGTAGCGACTCAAGTCTTTTTTGCATAAACCAATTATTGGAAGACCCGCTCGAATATTTTCCCAATAATCAACATTCATGCTGGCCCATAAATCGTCGCATACACAGACACTTAAGACATTTTTTGGCGGCTGGACCCAATTTGACTCTTGTTGATTACATGAACTGCAATTAAGTTGTATAAGACGAAGAAGTCCGAGCCACGGTATACTAGTCGACGGTTGTCTTAGCAATTTTATTATTAGCAGTAGTGTACGTCGAATTATGTCTATGGAAATGGGGTAAAAATCCAATTCTAGGCGCGATAGATAAAACAGCGTTGTTTTCGACAGGCAAAAGAGACGCTTAAAAAATTCAATCTGCTTCAAGCCGCTCGAGATGCGAAAAAGATCTGTAGGGCGCTGCATATAAATGCAGTAACAACGCAAGTACAGATGCCGCAGCTTAGCGCGTTTTAACAATGGCGACCTCAGTCGCTCTTAGACAGACATGGAGACAGTCGCAACCTAGTACGCGAAGGTTGAACTCACCGCCATTTGTTTTCTTTCAAAAAGAAAGTTCCTTGAAACTACGTCCAGCTCACCACCCCTTCTAAATAAAACAATGTTAGTCGTATTTACGATCGACCTAAGATCAGCAGGCGAGTCGGAAAAATTGCCAGGTCGTCTGCGAACAGCAACATCATTAAGTCATAAGTCAAGGTGCAATCGACCCCTCGCATACCTCGGAGACGAAGGTAACTGGCAATATCAGACACAACTAATATAAAAAGATGCGGGCTAATAATCTCGCCCTGTAAGACTCCCTCTGACATCTCAATGAAATCAGTGCGTCCTGATTCCGTCATGTTCGGGACCATCGCATTACTGTATATAACTTTTAACAGGCGAATCATTTTAGCACTTAAACCTAAACTATATAATTTCTGCCAGAATAATTTTGAGATAATAAAGGATTTATCAAATCCTCTGTAAATTTAGAGATGCTCTCTAATTATAGGCAGGTTTTCCGTCGTTCTTTCAGGATGGTGGAAACAGAATAAGAGAGCAGACTGGATCACAATGAAACTGCCAAAGTTAAAGTAGCAGGGAGGTGGTCGGAGCCTCCAGACTGCGTTGCAATTTGAGGTTTTTAATAAAATGCAAATGTTGGCAGAAGACCCAGAACAAATCTACAATACTCCGTCCATGAACATCTAGGTAGGCATAATGCGAGGCGAGCCTACTTTAATGCGTCCGTTTACAAGAACGAAATTATTTTCATATATAAAATTATACAGGAAAGCGCCCTTCTGATTTGACAAGATATCGCGTGACCGTCTATTTCTATAGAGCAGAGCATTATCAAACAATTCCGGGAAGTTGCGTTCAAGGACAAGGGAGGTCATCCACGCATTGAAGTTACCACCAAATATAAAAATGGCGGAAAGGAAATTTGTCTATAGATTATCTTCGGATTGTTGTAGGCTATCTAAGCGCGATTCAAGGTCGATGTTCGTGGAAATATAAAAAGTGCCAAGAATAATATGAAGTGGCTAAGATTTGATATGAACCATTATTCAATTCGCAGTGACTTCAAGAAATTCCGGGTGACCATTGAGCGGAATTACCGCGAGAAGACCGCCAGAAAATCTGTCTATTGAGCCCTCTCGTACGGCGGGTACGCCGATGTTTGCGTAGTCTTGCTGTGTTGGTAGCGATTCTGATGTAAGGTGCCATGTTTGGGAGAAGTTGGAAATGCCTGATGGAAGATGTGGAAGCACCAGAGACAGGTTTTGATGTGTGGTATGGATGTGTTCTCACACATTCCATAAAAGTTACAGCGAGTTCTTGATGGGAAATGAACACTGTGTTATCATGCTTGCCCGCATGGATGGATTGACCTGGTGCCGCTATTGTGGTACATTCTGCTGGTTTACACGTTTACCCCTGCTTGCTGTAACAGGGTTATACTTTAACCGCTTTTCGACCGGAAAGCACCGACGAATGGTCCCTGTTTTGTGGTTGTGAAATAAAGTGTACTAATTGCACTGGATCCATGGAATGCACCTAGCATTTTTGCCCACTACTATTTCCGTTCCCCTCGTTTGTGATGTCAATTTTATTATTTACTTCATCTTGGTGGAAAGAGACTGAGTTATGGAGTCCTGCAGTTTTTAAAGAGTTTCTTGATCCATGTTTGCAGTGGAGTTTAATTCGGCTTCTGTGACTTAGCGTGTCCGGTAAGTACCTTATTATCGGCTTGAGAGTAGGGTCTCTAAGCAGCCGGCATATGGACGCAGTCGTACGCCTGCCCGCTTGCGCGTAGATTGGTTGAGGTGTAGCGAGCGAGTCCTACCTACTCCGCAATGGCGTGCGAGTGAGTATAGTTGACGGTGAGAGCAGCGAGGTGGATTGCTCCTCCTCCGACATACGCAGTCTCTGAACGGCGCTGCGCTCACGAGTAAAGAACGAGCGAGGACGTCAAGGTCGACACCCGAGGTACGACGGAAGTCAAAGAAAATACAGCTTCGCACTGCTAAATGCACGTAACTGCGCTGCAAACAAAACGTGGTCCCCACGTGTTTTGTAAAATATTTTCTATGCTTAGGTAGAACATTAACTAATCGTCGCAACTAGAACAGGCACCACACATAAAATGCACCGAAACTCCAAACTATTCCCAACAGTCATAGGGCACTTCCATCATAGTCTAAATCAAATCGAATTTAAGGTTACAAAAATAAACCACCGATATTTGAACCGGTGAAATTACCGCTTAAAATGCGCCGGCCGTAAACATTTTTGTTTTAACTGCTTAGAGATGTGTAGCAGGATGTACGGACACTATAAGTACGGAAACCTTTACTAAAAACTAACAAAAAAGGCAACGAAAATAGAGCGCGTTAATTGTTCCGATTGTCACTTTCCAGTACCGGAAATGCACCAATCACATTTTTTATTTATTTTTTATACCAACTTTTATATAGTTTCTAACCGTGATTTGGGTCGGATTATTCAATAAAATTTTGTCAAACTATTAAAATACATATACATATATATTAAATTTTCTATTTAATTGCGAATGATAATTTCATTATTGATTTGATTGAGTTTATTTTGGTTTGATTCCGAGAAGGCGTTTGTTAAGCATGAAATTTCGTAGTAATCCATTAAAATAGTGCATTTAAATTCATTACTCTTATTTAAGAATCATTTATTTTATTTTTAATTTCACATTTTTTATTAATTTTGTTTGCCCTATTTCAAAATTTGTATTAAGCATGTCTGGAGCATCTGTAAATTCTTTTGATTTATCCGTTACAAATAAAATGATGTCAACTATGATATAACGAATGTTATTGCAAAATGCATTAATGAGTTTTCCTTATTTTGATGGAAAAATACGCCATTAAAAATGTTGTCTAAGATATTAAAAATGAAGCTGCGATAATCCCTGGTGATTTTTAGAAAGCATTCGTAAAAGGAATAATTTATGAATTGTAAGGTTCAGGTAGGGACAGTATTTATAGGAAAAATTTGTCAAAAGTTGATCATTAAACATCTTAAAACTATGTTTGCACCAGTTAAAACATGTCCTTTTTATTTGCAAGAATTTCAAAGCTGTATACCAGAAATGGGGAAACAATCAATGAATGATTTGTCTGATAGGTTAAATGTTTTAGCTAATGGAGCTATAACGGTTTTAAAAGATACGTATGTAATGAACATTAAAATTATGCTTATTTATTTAAAAGATTATGTTTTAGAGGCATTCTTAAAAGGGCTCCCAGATGATATATCAGGTTTAATTTATGATCGTGACCCCACAAATTTGGATGAAGCCCTACAAACTAATGAGGAAACCGGCAAACCCAATTTTCAACTCATTTGAGTCATTAGAACTGACGAATAAACTTAGTCATTCCTCACCTTGTTTCACTTGCATTGCATCGTGGTGAAATGTGTCCCCAAGATAGAGCAAAGCGTCAGATGCAACAAGTTACGCGATAGGAGCCGTATTAAGGTGGGATGTTGACGGAACAGATTTGCCTATAGCTTATCTGTCCATAGCGTTAAATAACGCGAAAATAAATTATTGTAAACGGAAAAGAATGTTTAGCAATATTTCATATGGTACTTAATTTTTGACCGTATATTTACGGGAGAAGATTTAATTTAATAAGCGATAATCCCTTAAAATGAATAGATTCGGATTACGGATAATGGATTACGATTATAACTTTGAACATAAACCTCGACATTTGAATTGCAATGCGGATGTCTTATCCAGAAACCCAGTTGATAAAATTAAAGATAATTCAACGTTAATAACTCCCGCTTCATCTGAGATTTCTAAAAGGAATTATTCTAGTTAAAATATTAATCAAATTTCTTATAGTATTTTGCCTTTATCAAATATACCGACTCCATCGACATCGTCTAAGGTAGTACATAAAACGGGTCGCCAACCGGATTCAAAAGCGGCCAAACTGCCAGTATTAATAAACCCTAATGCAACGTCTCAACGTATTAGATCAAAATTGAAAAGTAAATGCATGGATAAACCACCTATGAATCAAAAGATAACAGTGGAGGAATCTGAATCAAATTCTGATTGTGATTCAGGAAACGAACAAAATATCAGACAAATTGCTCCACCGATTTTTCAGAAGGAGCGTTTTTCCAAGTTTGGAACCCAATTCTAGTGATGGAATTTTTGTAAATTCCTGGATCCCTGATGGTAAACGAGCCTTTGTGTATGGAGATTCGAATAATATATCACAGATTGGGTCTGATCAAAGAAGAGGGGCCTTTGTTGTCTTACTGCCAGAAAATAATGTGGATCTTGAAAATAGCCCAAATCCAGAAAATGACCAATGAATATTAGTAGAGCAACAAATTGTATCGCAGTCATATACTCCTATTCCATCTAGGAATCAAACTAATATTACAAAATCTTTAATTAATAAATCAAGTGTTTTGAAAAATATAGATGAAAATGAAAAATTAATACAATTGAAAATTTGAGATTGAAATACTGAAAGTTATATATGTAACATTTTCCAAGAACAACGCAATCTCGTCAAGATATTTTCTCGTCACGAACGTGTGGAACTTTTAATTTGAAATGACTTTGTCGTTGACCTTTGTCAAGGTCATATTCAGACGTAAAATTGCATGCTCTTCCCAAATCTGTGATAAAAAATGATGCTTCTCATTTCAAAAAATTAACTTGGCCTTTAAATAACTTTCATATGCAATCAAGATCAAATTCGAAATAGACAGGGAAAAATACTAAAACTTATATCTCAAACTTTTTTTCGGAAAATGCTTTTCTTATAATATAGATATTACTCTGGATAAGTTAAAATGGGTCACCCTGTATATACATTATTGCATATTCATAATTGCTTAATTTGGGATGGTTACATTTGGAATAAATTGGCCATTATTTAATGTCGATTAAACTCGCCTATTCGTATCTGAAATGAATATAATTTTTGTTATGATCCTTTACAACAATGGACAATATTCTAAATCGCGACGAATGTTGGTTACCGATTAGTACCATATGCAAGGAAACGTCATTTGGTGGCCCTATTCACACCCTACATGATTGAATCAGTAGGAGTTCAGGTGAAACGAACAGGGAATATTGCTTTTGCGACCTTTAACACTCACGAGTGGGCTGATTACTTCATCTATGATTGAGTCTTGAGGAGAAGCTGGGGCATTTTTTTATATTGTATAAACGCAAAGTATTATTAATACCAGTTGATTCGTGGCACAATCAGGATCTGACTGATTTTGTCTCCGGTGGTCAAACTGGAACTGCTGCAGTTGATGCCCCGAAAATACAATTACCCGAAGAATGCATTATGGGTATTGCGCAATTTTTAAGTTATCGGGACCGGCGCGTTTGAAAATGATTTCTAAGAGATGGAGAACAAGAAGTCTTCGATTTCGCGAGGACAGCCGAATCCTGAGCTTATCTTCTTATGCTTGGAAGACATCGTGGGACCAAGAAGACATTACTCCTGAAGCGATTTATTGGCTTTTGCAGCGTTGAGATGTGGTTCCAAACAGTATAATTCTCGACTGCGCCATGTCAGGACTAAAAACTCAGCTGATCCTAATAGCTAGTATATCCTGCCCCAACCTAAAGGCTCTCAATACCGTGGGTATTATCGATCGTCGGAACTCATTAGCGGATGACTTTCTTAAAAAATGATACAATTTGCTTGAAAATCGTTACTCGGGGGTTTTTGGGGTCGCTGATTACGAATCTGATGTCAGTTTTTCAAAATTCAAAATGGCGGATGACTTTTTTAAAAAATGATACAATTCGCTTGAAAATTGTTAATCGGGAGTTTTTGGGGTCGCTGATTAGGAATCAAATGTCAATTTCTCAAAATTCAAAATGGCAGATGACTTTTTTAAAAAATGATACAATTGCTTGAAAATTGTTAACCGGGAGTTTTTGGGGTCGCTGATTAGGAATCAAATGTCAATTTCTCAAAATTCAAAATGGCAGATCCAATATGGCCGACGAAAAATGAAAAATGCACCTGACTCACTTGAAAAACACTCTGCAACGCTCGCTTCTACTAGAAATGAAATTTGACCTTGGAATACCGAATTTGAAAGTCAAAATTGCTTAGAGAAATTGGAAAACTATTTTTTAAGTATTTAAACATCAAATTTTGTCTAAAAACATTAAATATTTTGTGCTTCTTAACTGGTCGATATATCGACCATCCCCGAAGCTAAAAGGTTGAGAAACTTTGTATTAATGCTACTAAAATAATGTAACGCGTTAATAATATCAATGAAAAAGAGGAAGAAGACAATGGTGATGATGATGCCGATATTCCATTTTTTGAATTACCATCACCAATTGTATTTCCGGAAGGTATCAGCTTACCGAGGACTTGTTCGCGGTTGACCTACCTCGAAATGGGGTTTAATTTTCATTTGGGAAATAATCCAACATCTTTTGAGTCTCTAATACTTAGATATTACAGGTTACTCGAACATCATCGATGATTTTGGTTTCGAGCTATTGTCTAGGTTGTCTAAATTAGAAACCTTACGGAAATCAAATATGCGCCAAAATATTGCTGTTAAATTTTTAAATCATCTAGAAAGCTTCAAAGGCTCTAAATTGTCATGACTTCGACGAAGACGCAATATCTACTCTTATCGGGCCCTCGTTCTGTCTCACTCGGGTAGTTATGGATGGCTATGTGAATGTGGGAAGATAAGTGATAGACTGCCTACCGTTCTCTTCGCACTTTTCAGCGTGATATTTGCATTTTGTTGAACCTCACTGGCACTAAGGCGGAACTTCAGAAGAAAGATAGTGCAAATTCGTTGCTGAAAAAATGATCGGCAATCTTAAAAACTGTAATTGCAATAATTTTTGCTTTTATATTATTTCCATCTTGAATAGTATGATATAATTATATAGAATTTTATGTGTTTTCTTTTAGATATTCTGAACAGTATTAAAATAAAGAAGAAAATGTAGTCTAGTAATGCCTAGCATTTTGGCGTTTGGTCCACTAAATACTATTAATAAACATGCAAATATATGTACACAATATTTTAATTTTAAATTAGCATTGGCTTTATAGCCCGCTATACATGTACACGAATGAGCGTTCCAGGTACTGTATCGTTTTACCTATCTATAAAGAATAGCAGTGTATTTTAAATTAACATTGGCTTTATAGCCCGCTATTCACAAGTGCGAGTGTCTTGTATGTCTGTTGGAAAACGGTGATTTCGAATCGTTTAGTTAACGTCCTTCGTTCTCAAACTGAGCATCGGGTATTTCACTTCTCGTCAGACCTTCAAAGTAGAGAAGGATTTAGAAAGAAGACAGTTAAGTCAGAAATAAATAGAATTTGTATTTAATATACATATATATGTATTTTTAAATTTTGATTTATATATATATATATATATATATATATATATATATATATATATATATATATATATATATATATAAAAACTCAAATTCACTATTTTTAAATTTTGATATATATATATTAATAAGTAATTAATAAGTTAATAAATCAAAATTTAAAAATAGTGAATTTGAGTTTTTTATTTATAGATAGTTATTTTGTAAACACCACATCAAGATGGATTTTATTGTGAGAGGTAAACTGTGATTAAGAAATAAGTAGATTGTTGTGAACATAAAATTAAACCAGTTCCCAGAATAGGGACGAATCTAAAAAGAACAAACATTATAAATCATTATTATTTATTTTAATTAAAAGCTTGTTAATTATTATCATGACGTAATAAGTTGTTCATTCATAACCAGACGCACGTATGCGGATGCACGTATTCATAATACAGACAACAATAAAGATTGTGCATATCCGTTAAATTTATTACTAACATCGTAGCATTTCCGGTCCGCTGAAATTTATAAGAGGATACTGTCACGACTTTACTTTTCATCAATCCTTTTAAGTTCTATCCAACCTTAGAAATTTTAAGTTTTGATGCAGAGAGCTTAAACTTTGTGCTTCTCAACAAATTATATGAGCCATATGTGCAGTACTTAGACGATGCAATAGGAAGGTAGAAAGCCCTGAAGAGGAAATTGGATCTGAAATGAGAAATATAGAATAAATAACAATAAAGCTGTTTATGTTCTAAACTATACAAAAGTAATCAATACGCGATAACAAAATTATGCAGTATTCTCGTGATTAAAATTTGTTTAGCATTTCAAAAATAAAAACGAGTTACCGCTTAACTTGTTTAAAATTTCATATTATATTATTAGATAATTTGTGTATATCATTTACTGATCTAATAATAAAATACTCGGTAAATACAAAAGGAAGTGAAATTGCTCACTGCTGGGCGGCGTAAGAGATTTTACAACTATTGTTTACTCTGGCAATGCAAATGAACTCTCTTTTGGTATTAAGGAATTCACTTGCTGTTCACACCAAAACTTCTTATGATAAATTGATATACATGTAGCATTCCACGTCAACGGGAGACCTCTATCCATCAAAAATGTTTTTGACCTAGAGAGTTCTAAGAGGGCTTAAAAGTTTGCTTTTTATGTCTACTTTTCAATGGAGAGTGGCCAAAGCGAAATTCAAGATGGTTGACTTACCATGGCTGAAAAATGTAATCAGAATTCAATAAATTCATTCTAATTTTCTACGCCAACAAAATTTATTTCGACGGAAAGGTCTCAAAATTAAGCTATCAAAGTTTACTTAAAAATACAAAATGAAAAGTCTAAAAATCCAAGATGGCGGCCACATTATGGCGGCTAATTTTTCGAAACTGCTTAAATTCCATGAAAATTTATTACTCGGTGGTTAATCGGGTAGCTGATTACGAATCTGGCGGTAGTTTTCAAAAACTCAAAATGGCGGAATTTTAGAAAAATTCACTTGAAACTCGTTATACGGTCTTTTTTGTCGGTGGTTAATAATCTTGTGCAAGTTTTTCAAAATTCAAAATGGCGGATTCAATATGCGCATTATTTGTCAAAGATATGTAAAATTTACATTGAATTTTTGTCTTGAAGGATTTTGTAGGTCGCTAAATACAAATGTGACATTAGATATTCACAATTAATAATTTTAGCTGTTTAGATACAATTGACAGTTTTAAATTTTGTTCGAGAAAGTTACTCATTACGGTCCGTTGCATATTGTTGTCTTCTCAACATATATCTGTTATCTATGGAACCAAATTAGATGATAGCATCCCCGAACTTTTGCTCCATCTACCGAATTTTGGAAACATCATCGAACTGCCTACTCGAAATTCTGATAGTGATTGTGTGGTTCGATTACCTTTGTATTGTAAAGATGCCCGAGGAGGGTTCGGACACTCGCTCTATGTCACTCAGTTTATTGCACTCACTTGAACGGTGTTTCGAACGGAATCTTTCTTTAGCAAAGGAGTATCCTCAATTTATGAATCGCTACGAATCTCCGAGGCAAAGGCTGAGTCGCATTAGATCGCAGCGTGGTAACTGCTCATGCGGCAAAATCCCGACTTTGAATCCTTGGCACCTTGCGGCAACCAGGTTCCGTGCCAAAATTGATCCGCGTGTAGGCCGCCTAGTAGTGTCACATGGTTTTGAGCCTATCCCCCACGAGATTTCTCGAGATATCGTTGCTATCTTTGAATACAAGGATCCGTCCTTAGAGGAGTTCAGTCATAATCGCGCGGGTGATAACTATCGGCCATTCGACCGAGTACATAATTCTAATGTCTGAATCCTCACAGGAACGAAATATACTAATACCTGGACTCCATGGAACGTATCTAGGAGAAGAATACATGACAAAACCGTGCATGGTACGCATCACATCATGCAGTGATGCACAAACCCTCTGAATGTCGCAAAAATAACAGTATTCGATACATCGGGACCCACACATGACGATGGTTGTCTCAACAACTATTCATCGCCAAGTCCCAACTCGAAAGCGGCCTATCATTCGTAATAACTAGTTGCCCACGACATCAGTTCGTATTTCATTATAGCCGATATCATTAACGTATCCCATCAGATGTTCAGCGTATTCTATGGAATGATATCCACGGAGCAAGCCGTCATCGCGCACTGCTTAAATATCTTTACGTATGGTGCAACATGCACAAACTGCTTAGCAATTACAACCCTGCATCAGCTCATTTCGAATACAAAAGGGCAGTTTCTGCTAGAAACTCGATGCGTGCCTCTTGATGGTATTTTCTGCAGCATTGATCTGATATTACCGACGAAAGAGATAAATAATCTTATTAATGGCTTATAAATAGATGACCTTTCGTATGCATCAGTATGATAGATCGACAAACCGTTGGCCTCGACCTGAAAAATAGGAAGCTAATCGCTCTAGTCTATCATCCGAGACAAACCGAACTTCCTTCGTCAAAGATTCGTGGAAGACAACCCGAGTACGGTAGTCGATTAAAGCGTTTGGGTTGCAATGGGATCCAAACAAGAATTCTTTCAATCTTTACGCACCCTCATTCAATGAATAAAGCGGATGTCTAGGCTAGTTCACTCTAAGTACTGTACAGAAATATATCTCTTTCAGAATCTGGAATGCACGACGCATTTCTTGTGTCTATGATGAAACGCTGGAAAAACTATTGCACTGAATTAGCGAATGTAGATAATATTTCTGCCGAAAGATCGAGCATGATCGTCTCGCCTTCTCTATGAGAATCATGGCCTCACCAACGCCTCAAAACGAGCATATGCTGCTACTGGTCATCTCTGCGGACTGGATAAGAAGGGATAGTACAACATCGCGTTACTGATGGCAAATCAAAGGGGAGAAATGTATTGTCTTTGCGTGACTGTCTCTGAGATCAGACATATACGGCTATCCTTCGCATAGCCCGGGCCTCCACGTTCGAGGCAGAGACGTCACTTGCATGAATTTAGTCTATTGAAAACTTTAATAATATCTTAATTTCCAGCTTTAACTTTTACATGCAGCGTCTGCGATATCTTCTCCTCCCCTTGCGGGCGAGCGGTCGAGAACTGTGGTCATTCGCCCACTTGCTTAAGGATTTCCAGCTCCTCTCTTTTACAGGAGAGGTGCGGAAATATGTTACTTGGAGATGTGGTTACAGTTAACCGTATTTTACTTTTCAGCCTTTACTTGTATGCTTTCTGTGTTCTGCGACTTCTTCTACCCTTGTAGGCAACTTACTCAATATCTTCTACCTCCTCCTCCATCATTGCGAGCGAGGTACGGATCTAAGGCGGTTTGCTCACGGATGTGGTGTTCTATTTTGAACATAATCCGATTTGAAAGATTAAACGGACTGCCACGAAGACACTGCGGTTGGTAAGTGGACAAGATTATCCAACCCACATAAGGGCAAGTTTATTTGCAATTACGTCGCCAGGTTCGAATATGCACATATTCGGTATAACATTCGTTTGGGAGGACTGCACAATGTTACTTTAGAGCGTGTTCGTGGGGTACACAAATAGCTCCATAACAACAATCAAATTTACGTCCTGCTGTTTCTTACGTCTACTTTATTTCTTGGGGCACAGACAATGTACATTGTTGCTTGATTTCGGACGCTTTCTTCGTTTATTTAGTTTCCTACCAATGCGGACAAGCATGAAACGAAGTCTAGAGGATTACGCTCGATACGATTACTGAACAATTGGGTGATTTGCAGAACTATATGCCACTTTATGTATAGGATCTTGAAACTTGGCAATAAGTCAAGTTTAGCTTTGTCTGACGCATGGGATATAACTTTGTATTTTTGGTCGATTTCGGCGCTCGTTATCACATCGAGAGGTCGGTATCGGGATTACCAAGAGAAAAGGAACTAGGAGGCAGGCATGTACAGGAGAATTGTAAAGAGTTTTTTCAGGTTGCGTTACTTTGTGGATCTTAGTTACGAGTTGACGAGCGGGTGAGATACGTTATTAGGGCACGGTTAACGTGGAATATGCGTACTGGGTCAAATGAGACTGTTCAAAGATGGGGGCCATCACCTCTTGAGTTTATCTTGGTCGTCCCAAATGCGAAACGCTGTCCAATGGCTATGGACAGTATCGTTTTCCTTTTCCGTGGACAAGGAGAACCGTGGCGCTTAGAGCGCGTCGGGGACTTCTTTCGCGTTCGGGAGTCAGTTGGCAGCAGACCGTCGCGATGCGTCGTAGTGCTAGGACGCGTCTCGGGCGAGGATCTCCAATCCGTTGTGACAAGTAGACTGCGCGTATCCACTACGGACGCGATGCGGTGGACATGGACCTCCTACCCATTATGACAAGTAGGCTGAGCGTATCCGCTACGTACGCGATACACTGGGCAAGGATCTCATATCCATTGCGACAAGCAGGTTGCGCGTATCTAGTACGGACGCGAGACGCCGCGGCGCATTGTTTGGAATCGGTGGAATAGGTGGAATTTTTTGATTCATAGAATTCTACCGGTCTTAATTTTCAACCGATTTACACTATTTTTTTAAATTGAAGCTCTTTAAATGAGGCTGAATTTTTTAAATATAAATGAACAACACAAAAGGCTCTAATATGACGGACGATTTTGAAAAAATGTAACGAATTCGCTTGAAACTGTCTACTCAGAGGTTTTTGGGGTCGCTGATTAAGAATCTGATATCAGATTTCAAACATTCAAGATGGCGGTTCCAATATGGCGGACGATTTTGGCAAAATGCAAGGAAGTCGCTTGAAACTGATTACTCAGGGGTTTTTTTGGATCGCTGATTACGAATCTGATATCAGATTTTAAAAATTCAAAGTGGCGTATCCAATAAGGCTAAGGATATTGCAAATAAAAAGAATTTTTTTGTTCAAACTGTTCCACAGTTCTTTTTGCACCCGACTTACATTTCTTTTTTTAAATCGAAGCTCTTTAAACTTCGAAGAGGGCTGTGAGACTGAATTTCGTTAGTTGTATTCTTCACATAGAAATATTCAAAAAGATGCATATATTTGTACACGTATATGAATATATCTGTGCACAAATGTATGGCGGATTCAAAATATCGGACAAAACGTATTAAATGATAAAGGATAAAGGAAAGGAATTATCCCCCGCTTTAATGACATTTATTTTGCCTATTCGCGGGTCGGCTCTCGGGTGGATAGGTCGGACAGACTATCGAAGACATTTACAAGACATTTACAAGACAATGCATCGCAGTACAAGGTAACATCCACGAAGAGCCAGTCCCCCCATTATTGCGCCCCCCCCCCCCCCCCCGTAGAGCGTCTTGACCAGTCTGTATCGCATTTGCACGGGGCCTGGGAAAACTACGGAAAACCCAGACAGGTACAGTCGACGAATTTCTTTATCATCAGGGGTTACCCTCTGATGGTAAAGCAGCTGTGTCTCCCACTCAGCAATCGGCCTGCTATTTTGCCGTAGCGGGCGCAACGCTCGTTTTTTTTATTTTAACAGTCACCCTTCCAAGTATGCATTCCCAATCAGGATGATTTACCTGAAAGAGCCACTGCGAGTCGCGTCGACCACAGGGCAATTGCTGTTGGTGACAAAACGTATTAATAGTATTACATTTTGTGTGGAAAATATTCGCTTGGAAGGTTGTGGGGTCGCTGAATACGGACATGCAACCAGTCATAATTTTTTCGACATCCAAGGTAGCGAATTCAAAATGTTGGAACAAGAATTTTAAACAGAATGTGTATTTTTATCTAAGAATATTTACTTTTGGAGTTTTACGGTCACTGAATATAATTTTGTCGATTTCGATTTTTAAGTGCCGTCAGTAACTGCTTTACAACTCTTGTACTTCACGGATATCAATTACATTGTCAGATTGAATAGCCACCTGCCGGTGGTCATTAGGACCTAGTGCAGCCGTGCGATTCTATTGTTTTCTGAGTTATCCTCGATTGTTTCCGTGAAATCGTACGAAGTAGCTATCTGACTTTCAACGATCGACTAAATATTTTGTCTACAGTTGTTTTTTGTTAAAAAATGGGTATCGGTTTATATAAAAGATTAATAACCACTCGGAAAATATGCAAGAAAAGTACGCTTGATAGAGAATATTCATACTACGTTTATTTCAAGTACTATATGCAACGGTGATAATTCATAGAGTAAATGCATTTATGATTCTTCTCCGAAAAACATAACATTTTATTCAGCTGTATAGAACTCGGAAAGGATGGAAGAAATCATTGCTTATACAATTTCTTTTATTTTTATCGTTCTTTCATAACAAATATTTGTGCCATAAAATGATCAAATTTTCATATACATTTTTTAAACATGATGATAGTCTTTGATTTTCTTAAAACCTGCCAGAAAAAATATTCTACATTGTTTGCAAGTCTCTCGCGTTTTCATCTATTAGTATTTTATGTTTTTCTCGAAAACGCCACATATATTTGTAAAATAAATACATCATTTATTTAAATTTAATAATGATCATCACAATTTGATGTCAAACATGACTGACAGGTGTATGAATTTGTAGAAATATTTCAATTTCATTTTATAATCACGCAAATACTCAACAAATGCTGAACATTCAAAGTTCTTCATCTATAAATATTACATGCAAAAGTTATATGCAACTGTGTAGAATTTTTGTCTTTGTATAAATGTACGCACATTTATATGCGCTTTTGGGAATTTGACATTTTGACACCAACATACATTACCAATGTGAGATATCTTGTAATAAATGTTTTTTCTCCACCTTATGTGAATCATGACGTGACTGTTGACTTACAAATTTTGCTCAAAAATTATAACCGCTTACATTGAGTTCGATAGAATTATAAATCGTAAATAAAGATACATTATTTTTACGCTGAAAGTTGTATGCAATTATATACAAAAATAAACGATCATATGATGTTAAATATAGTTTCCCAGCTAGCAAACTGTCACGAAAAATTAAGGAAACATTGACGATAGTGAACATTTATATAACTTTTCATGTGATCATGTTTGCTAGGTTTATTATACAGGGTCATCGAAAAGTTTCGGACCCCCCTAATATCTTCAGTTAGAATGCACTTAGGAGAAAATGTCCAATAGCAAAGTTGTATGGTTTCAAGCGGGGAGTAAGACGATGACCTTGACTTTGACCTTGACCATGTCCTTCAAGGTCATTTCAAGGTCAATCTTATTTTTTTAAATAGAACACCCTACATTTTATTGCATATTCTTATAGCTTATCTCGAGAGCTTTCCAAAACACTATAATAAAATATTTTTTTATTAAGTACTTTTTGAGTTATAAAGGTTTGACATTTTTCCAAAATGCATTCTTACTGAAAATATTAGGGGGATCCGATTAATGTATTTTGTTTAAACCAATTAATTGGTCTCATTATTCCGCGCACAAAAGTATTAAGGTTATGATTACTGAAAACTAAATAATATTTTACAAGATATTCTACATTTTGTGTCAAAAAATTGTTAACTTCAAACCTTTATAACTCAAAAAGTACTTAATAAAAAAATATTTTATTATAGTGTTTTGGAAAGCTCTCGAGATAAGCTATAAGAATATGCAATAAAATGTAGGGGGTTCTATTTAAAAAAATAAGATTGACCTTGAAATGACCTTGAAGGACATGGTCAAGGTCAAAGTCAAGGTCATCATCTTACTCCCCGCTTGAAACCATACAACTTTGCTATTGGACATTTTCTCCTAAGTGCATTCTAACTGAAGATATTAGGGGGGTCCGATACTTTTCGATGACCCTGTATATTGATACATTTATAAAGAGTCATTATATTTGTGGTTGTGCAGCTTATTTGGAGGTTATATAAAATGACATACAAATATATACAGTTATATTATATGCTTGTAAATAACTGCATAAAATCGGAATCATTTAAACACAATTATCTGTAGGGCTGACTGGGGCAAGTTGACGAATTTCAAATCATTCCAAAATAATAAGTCAAAGCGTTTCGCACTTCATATTTCTTAATGTATTTGGTGAATATTGAGTTTCATCCAGTTTCATCATTATTGCAACTATGTTGTAAAGAATGTGCAAGGGAAACTAATGTTAATACTACAATGTATTTTTTCTGTTTATTTTTTAATTTTACGCATAGGAAGAGTTGAAGTAGATACTTTTCAGCTCAGAGCATCTATTTAGAATGAAAAATCATGAAACTTTCATCTCCGCAGTCAGTAATGACAGATAAAACATAAGTGTTTCACAACCAATCCCGGGGCTAGTTGGTATGTGCCGGCAAATCATCCTGCAAGCAATATGTTTGCAAATAAATATATTTATGGGACGTTCTTTGTCAACCGGAACAGAGCTCTGCCCAAAATTCATGTTGATGGATTTTGGTGATCTTGGGCTTAAAATTTTCGTTTATGATTACATATTCAAAGCTCGTTGGGCAGAATCGGAATTTTCAAAATTTCAGACCAATATGGCGGCTGAAAACCAGGAAAAAAACGAGAGTTTGGATATATAATCTTCACAAAAACAAAAATTTACGTCTAAATAAACTGTTTTTGGGCACAAATGATCAACAATTAACGTACTTAAAAAGTTGGCAAGATAGGTTGAAGAAATTCAACATGGCGGATCCAAAATGGCGGATGAAACTTCAAAAACCGTCGAAAAATTAAAAAATCGCTACTCGGACTGCCATTTCACAGTGGATTTTATTGGAAATTGTTACTCGGGGGTTTTTGGGTCCGCTGACTACGAAATTGGTGCCAGTTTGTAAAAATTTAAAATGGCAGATCCAACATGGCGAAGACTTTTCAAAACAATGAATTAATTCCGTTGGAAACTTGCTAAATGGTAGTTTTTGGGATCGCTGATTACGAATCCGATATCATTCTTAAACAATTCAAAATGGCGGATATTTTTGGAAATAATTCATCAAATTAAAATGAGACTTGTTACTCGGGGGTTTTTGAGGTCGCTGAATATTAATATGATATCAGTCATTTAAAATGCACATTGCATAATCTAATATTGAAAATTTTACTTATTACGAACTACTAATTTCATTATCGGTAACAACATTATTTTTGAATTCACACGTATTAAAATTATTATATATATATATATATATATATATAATAATTTTAATACGTGTGAATTCAATCGGCCACCCTGTATATATATATATATATATACAGGGTGGCCGATTTATCTGAAGACATCGAAATATCTCGAGAACTATGCACAGAATCAAAAAAGTTGTCCGTTGAAAGTTGTTCGACACGAAGGGGAGCATCCAGTGATAATTAAATTTACCCCCTCCCCCATCCCCTGGGGGTGGAGTGGGGGCAAAAACAATAAAACTTAAATAGGAACCCCCAGTTTTTATTGCAGATTTGAATTCTCCGGAAAAAAGTACACTAATTTGACCTAGGAGCTATTGCATTTTGGTTCACAGGTGGCGCTGTAATCGATAAATATCCAAATTTATCTGAAGACATTGAAATACCTCGAGAACTATGCACAGAATCAAAAAAGTTGTCGGATGAAAGTTGTTCGACACAAAGGGGGGCATCCAGTGATAATTAAATTTACCCCTCCCCCATCCCCTGGGGGTGGAGTGGGGGCAAAAACAATAAAACTTAAATAGGAACCCCCAGTTTTTATTGCAGATTTGGATTCTCCAATATTGACAATTTTCGCCCGCGTAGCGGATATGGAATACGGTCATTCTAACAAAGCCGGGAAAAAATACATTTAGCGTTACCCAGGAATAACGACGTGGACGTAGTATTTTTCTGTTCCCTTTGGGGTGCTTGTTTTACGCGAGTCCCCTTGCTTCTCACTGTCTCACTGTTCACTTACTTGAGTAAGAGTTCGAAATGTTGACAATGCATTTATTTATTCTTTCTTCAAATGACTTTATACATGATAGAATCATATCTGCAGAAATTTCTGCGAAAGCAGTTCTTATGCGTTCCACCATGTTTTCACGAGTCGTTGGTACTTGTTCATAAACCTTACCTTTTAGGTAACCCCATAGGAAGAAATCCAGAGATGTTAGATCAGGTGACCTCGCAGGCCAATTAATGGGGCCACCTCTACCAATCCACCTACCATTGTAATCACGGTCTAGTATTTCCCTTGCTACTCTTGAAAAATGTGCTGGGCAACCATCATGCTGATACCACATTGTCCGTCGGACGTCCATAGCAACATCCTCAAGTAGTAATGGTACTTCTTGTTCTAGGAAATCTCGATATTTTGTTCCATTCAAATTACCTTCAATGAAATAAGGACCAATGAGTTTATTTCCTATGATTCCACACCAAACGTTCACCGACCAAGGACGTTGATGATCAACTTGTCGTAACCAATGGGGATTTTCTACGCTCCAATAATGCATATTATGCCTATTGACGCCACCATGGTTCGTGAATGTAGATTCATCTGAAAATAATACATTAGCAAAGAAATTGTGGTTCGTTTGAATTTTTTGAAATGCCCATTCACAAAACACCACGCGGTTATGAAAATCATCGCCATCTAGTTCCTGGTGCAGTGAAATGTGATATGGGTGAAACTTATGACGATGCAATATTCTTTGAAGACTGTCTCTGGAAATGCCGGAATCGCGATGTAATTGTCGTGTGCTTACATGTAGATTTTGGTGAATAGCTGCTAGTATAGCTACTTCGTTAGCTTCTCCTGTAACTGTTAATCTTCGCTTCCTTTTTTTCATTTGTACGCTGCCATCAGAGTGAAAGGCATTCACAACTTTGTAAAAAAAAAGAACGCGAGCAAGCATTATCTGGAAAACGCTCAGCATACAACGCAACAGCATCGTCAATATTCCTCTTACATTCACCATAAATAAGAATCATTTCGATTTTTTCGGGAACTGTAGCAGGATTCATTTTTAACTTGCAATTCGATTTAAGCAATGAAGGGTAGACAAAAAATAGTCACGTAAACGGAAAGTTGTTATTCTAAAAGCAAAGTGACCTCCGACCGAATTACTACCAATACAATGGACTTCAAAAACAGTCTTACACTGAGAGGCCGTGAATACTAAATTTTAATATGGGGATTAGAAAGTCGCGATATCCATTTACTTCCCTTCAGGAAAGTAGAGAAAAATGTAGGTGAACTGGTTACGTGTGACTCAACTTATGTATAAAATGATATGCTACTTTATTTTCGAGATATGTCGCCCTCTAGCGTTATGTAACAGAACCGGCGCCGGTGATGGCCGAAATGCAAGCGATGTACATGTATGAAACCACGTGAGTTCTCTCGGGGTCCGGTAGATGGCGACGAAATCCCCAAATGAAGTAAGAGTTTCGTTTTGTTTAATAGAAGCTGGTTTGACCGTCAATGCTCAGCTTATTTATTCTCATTTCGGAAAAAACATACAGAGAGAGAATGAATGAGCTGAGTGAAGGGACATGACGCGTTTTTTAATGGATTGCGTGATGTCCTCTTTTTGTTTATTAAATAATAAATTTAAAACCTAAAATGTAATTTTATTGAAGGTAGAAAACTTATTTATAAAATTGCTTCCATATTGTATGCACAATTTTTATGTAATCAGTTTTGATTTTTAATATGAAGAACATCAATTATTCATAATCTTAATTTTTCGAATGGACATTATTAAAATTTCATATTCAGAATAACAATTTTCGCAATTGATATTACTAAATTCTAATATTAAAAATTCTAATATTAGAATTTTTAATATTAAATTTTCATAAAGGGATCAAATTGTCCCTATTTGCCCCCTGGATGCCCTCCTTCGTGTCGAACAACTTTCATCCGACAACTTTTTTGATTCTGTGCATAGTTCTCGAGGTATTTCAATGTCTTCAGATAAATTTGGATTTTTATCGATTACAGCGCCACCTGTGAACCAAAATGCAATAGCTCCTAGGTCAAATTGGTGTACTTTTTTCCGGAGAATCCAAATCTGCAATAAAAAATGGGGGTTCCTATTTAAGTTTTATTGTTTTTGCCCCCACTCCACCCCCAGGGGATGGGGAAGGGGGTAAATTTAATTATCACTGGATGCCCCCCTTCGTGTCGAACAACTTTCATCCGACAACTTTTTTGATTCTGTGCATAGTTCTCGAGATATTTCGATGTCTTCAGATAAATCGGCCACCCTGTATATATATAAACTCGTAAAGTGGTCATTTCGCGGACCCGATTTTTTATATATAACTCGTCTATGTATCCGTCATTTTATATATATATATATATATATAGAAATATGTAACGAAGCTACTGTGATGGCGAAATTTGTGATTCGGTGGCTATTTTGATGACGTGTGCCTAATTTGATGACCGTCATCGAAAAAAAATAGGTCTAGAAGTCATTTCGGTGACTATACATTTATGTCATGGAAATAGCCACTTGGTCCAACGTCATGGAAGTGGTCAGCGTATATACGTATACATACATATACAGGGTGATCCAAAAGTCCCGGAACACCAAAATATCTCAGCGCGAGGACATTTTCGGGGAAAATGTTTCCGACAAAAGTTGAAGGATTTTTCCTCGGCTATTTAATGGCGACATTGAATTTGACCTTGAACATGATATTGAAGGTTATTTCGAGGTCAAGTTTATTTTTTTAAATGAAAACCCCTGTAACCTTGCCGGAAAAATCGACCATATCATGTTCGCACGTAAAATTTGTTGCTCTTTCCGAATCCGTGAAAAAAAAATAGCAGTTTCCATTTAAAAAAATAAACTTGACCTTGGAATAACCTTCAAGGTCAAGTTCTATGCTACCATTAAATAGCCAGGGAAAAATTCTTAAACTTTTGTCTGAAACATTTTCCTCGAAAATGCCCTCTCGCTGAGGTATTTTGGTGTTCCGGGACTGTCGGATCACCCTGTATGGCGGCCCAAATGTCGAATTCGATTTATAACATTTTTTAATCATAAAGGAGACATTCACTTAGGGTGTTTCTGGGTCCACTGATTACGAATCCATCGTCAGATTGTCAACATCTAAAATGGCGGATTCAAAATGGTGGATGAAATACCTGAAATATAAATTTACTTGAAAAATTCTGATTACTCGGGGGATTATGAAGGTCGCAGAATACGAATTTGGCATCAGATTTTCAAAATCCAAAATGGTGGATTCAAAATGGCGGATGAAATACCTGGAATATACATTTACTAGAATAATTTTCATTACTCGGTTATTTATGGAGGTCGCTGAATTCGAATTTGTTACCAGATTTTCATGATAAAAAAAAGTTATTTCAAAGGTCCTGAAATTTATAGCAGCTCTGCGAAAGTATAATATACGCTTACTAAACTTCTTACCACTTACCAATTCCGGGAAGACAGAAGGGAAAGTGAAGAAGATTCGTTAAAATATGTAGATTGCAACTCTTGCATCGGCCCAGATTTAGGGTATACGGTAACGGATGTCGGCATAGATATGATAATATTTTCAGAATCATACTTGTATACGTTCAGATATATATATACGTTTATATACTTACTTTGGAGCATCCAAAAATTTGGTGGACTTAATAACAGTAAACAGATCGGGTTGGTGGGAGTAATTTGGTTCCAAGTCTGATTGAGTACCAAGATCCAAATCCAGTATGAAGTGACATCTGTCTACATCGAACTAGAATTAATTATTCATTACGTTATTTAATGAGCTAGCTAAATAGCTATATAAGTAAAACACATTTTTTCTTTTAACCCAGTTAAACGAACATGCTACCAATATATTACTTATCGAATAGAAACTTATTATTACACCGATGTTTTCGCAATCGTTTTATAAATAACTGTAATGCTTATCAATGTTAATGAGTCCATATTGTAATTAATTGAGCAATAATGGTTCAGGATATTATTTATAGGCAAGTTTTTGATGTACCATTGGGTTCACCATTATCTCCTATTATTGCTGACATAGTTCTAGATTTTATTGAAAATATATTAATTAATAAATTTTTAAATTATCATTTTATTACAGTATGAATGGCCCGGGTACAAAATTGGGAATGAAAGAAAGTTCTGAAAGTACATTAAACCGAATAAAAATCTTCCGAATAACGAAATATCGATATTTCTAAAGGCAAATGATCCCAATCGAAAACATTATGAAACCCAAAATTCCAAATTATACATATCTGGATTTAAAATTAACGAATTCTCATGACATACACTTTTAGATAAATTAATTATTGAGAAATTATTGTGGAGAACGATTATATTCTGAAATTACCAATCTTTTACTAATAATAACCTAAAACTACCTACAAACCCATTAACATCAAAGTGTGAAAGAGTGTCCATCACCAAATCTATAAACCTTAAAGATGCAAGCGCGCATTGACAACACTAATAAGTGTTCGCACAGCTCCGAGCTCGTAACACGCATGCTCTGTAAATTTGGACAAGCCTAGCAAGTTTAGCATTGTTGTCGATGGTCGAAGCCGAATCGCGAGCACGCGCATCATTACTGTCAACTTGAACATATTTTCTCAATGTATTTTTTCAATTTTTTTTCTTTAATATTTTTCTTTATTTTCATAACTTTTAAAACAAAATAATCTATTTGGACATAGTATTATGATGTAACCAGTTTCTAGAATTCGTCCTTTAAAATCGTATTTCTTAATATTTTTTAATACCTCGTATTGTTTACGCAGTGTATTTGATCGGCACCACTTCAAATCATATAGCTTCACTTCACAATCAAACATGTTTGCTTACTTGAAAAGCGTTAAAATATGTATTTTTAAAACTCTTTTTTTTTGCATTTCTACAATTTTATTTTAGATTTTTCAAATATCAAAAGATAAGTTTCAAATATTTGAATGAAAAGTGAAAAATTTTCACAAGCAACAAAACTAATAGGATGTTTTCTTTAAAATAAAGAAAAATACTATATGAAAATTGTAAGGCAACTGGTATTACATAAGCATAATATTGATCCAAAGGATTGAAATATATGAAAATTACTAAAGATAATATGTCTAAATTTTAAGTTTCGGTGCATTAAGGGGTTATACTACCCAGAGTTCGTAAAATGACGATATTTCGGTATCCTTTCCAAAGTCCACGGACCTCGTAAAATTTTTGGAAAAACGAATACGGGCTCTGGGTATGATAAAATCCGATCGTCGAACTGAGAGACGACCTGCTCTCTTCAGGTCTTCAGTCGCATAAGATCTTCCGCACTAGTGCTGGTCGATCGTCGAGATCTGAGCCTTCCAAATGTCCTTTGTATGCCGAAGGGCATTCGCTTGCGAAGTGCTTTAAGTTTCAAGAAAAAATTCCTCATGAGCGAGTTGCGGAGGTCAAACGTGTGGGCGCATGCTTTAATTGCCTAGGACAGCACAGAGTTAACGCATGCTCTTCTTCTGCGCGTTGCCTGAGCTGTCAAAAAAAGCATCATACACTTCTTCATCTGAAATCGTCGAACGGAACTCAAAATCCGGGAAGGAATTCTCTCAAACCGTTGAGTCAGCGCAGGTAGTTAGTCTTCATTCGTATGGCATACCATCAGCACAACGCAAGGTCCTTCTTGCTTTTGTGAAAATTCTGGTGGTGGGACCAGGTGGCTGTAGCACTTACGCTCGAGCTCTGTTGGACCAGGGGTCGGAATCTTCGTTTGTTACGGAGTCGATCGTGCAGTTGTTAGGATTGCCAAAGCAGCGGACAATCGTAACATTGACCGGACTTGGTCCCTGTACCGCGGGCACTGCGCGATCGAGAACAGAGATTATGTTGCGGTCCGGCTTTGATCCAGATTTCGAGCTTCATACAGAGGTACTCGTTCTTCCTAAACTTACTTCGCTTTTGCCGTTCTAGTTTGAAACGGTTTCCTCCTTCGCAGCTTATCGCTCAAAATACCGTCTTTCGTTGGGTTATCTCGGGTTCTTTGCAGTCAGTTGCGCCGCGGCGGGCGAAGGGCCCGTCTCTTCTTTGTCGATACAGGTCCTACATTGCGTCTCGCGTGACTCCAAATTAGATGAAGCCTATCGTCACTTCATGCGGGAGTATGAAAGACTGGGGCACATGTCCCGAGTTCCGGCTTCCGAGATTCAATGCAGGGATGCATGGTATTTACAACATCACGTGGTGGCACAAACGTCGACGTCGTCGTGGAAACTCCGTGTTGTTTTCGATGCTTCTCGTCAAACTCGCGATGATTACTCGTTGAACTTGTTGAACTGACGAAGGAACTAGATTTCCCTTAGGTGCAGAATGTCTCAGTTCGGAGACTTACGTGGATGACGCCTTTGCAGGGGCGGACGATCTGCCCACAGCAATTCAAAAAAGGGACGAGCTTACAGCGTTGTTGGATTCAGCCGGTGTTAGCTTAGATAAGTGGGCTGCAAATCATCCAGATCTCCTCCCACCTCGTATACAGCAAAGCTCAGCGAAACTCGTTGAGGCAGATTCATCCATTAAAATCCTTGGTGTGCATTGAAATCCCATAGGCGATGTTGGAGAAATTCGGCAGCAACGACAGATAAGTTCTATCGAGTATATCCCGACTATTCGATTCCCTTGGTTGGCTCGCTCCTATTACTGTGACGGAGACAGATTCTTATGCAGGATCTGTGGATCCAAAAACTTGATTGGGATGTCCCTTTGTCTTCGGAGTTTCGTGAGAGATGATACGATTACTGTCAGTCTCTGCTAGCGTTACATTCTTGATCGGCGGATCGATGGTTAGGTATCTCTTTTTCTTGCTCGTATCAAATTCACGGATTTTCGGACGCTTCCTCTCGAGCATATGCAGTCGTGGTTTATCTGCGCATTGATAAGGGATACGGCTAGGAGTGTGTTTCCATTCTTTCTGCCCAATCCGAGGTTGCGCCAGTAAAAACAGTTAGCATTCCGAATTTAGAGTTATGTGGTGCCGCTCTGCTCGTTAAACTCATGTGCTATGTTCAGAAATTAGGATTTCTTAGTAGTCTTCCTGTTTTTTCGTAGTCAGACAGTCAGATTGTGCATATGTGGCTTCGTAAACACCATTGCCATTGGAAGACGTTCGTCGCGAATAGGGTGTATACAGACGGAGTTGCCGTCCGCCACTTGGTCCCACGTACCAACCGGGGAAAATCCTGCCGATTTAGCAACTCAGACTTCTGCAAGATTCAGACTTCAAGAACTCTCCACGCTCAGACCGGCCCTCTTGAATCAGAGTTCCTAAACCGTTTCTCCATGTTGACTCAGCTAATTCGGGTGATAGCGTTGTGTAGGCGCTCTTTGCTTCGGCTACGCAAACGCAAGCGAGACGGAGAGGCAGTAACCCCCTTCCTTACAGCTGTCAAGTTATCTGAGGCGCGACTTATCGAAATTGGTTTAGCGCAGGCTAGTGCGTTCACTGAAGAAATAGAGATTTTGAAGGCAGGAAGGAAGTTGCCAAGGCCTAATCGACTCATTAAATTGAATCCTTTCTTGTGCAATAATAGTGTTTTACGGGTAGGCGGTCGATTGTCTAACTCTGATCTTTCGTTTGAAAGTAAGCATCCTCCGATTTTATCCCAACATTCGTCTCTTAGTATTTTATTTGTTCGTCATACCCATTATATCTGTCTGCATGGAGGACCTACGATGACAGGTTGCCTTTTGATGCAGCAGGTATGGATTTTGGGCAGCACGTATTTGGTGAAGTCCATGATTAATAAATGAGTTACTTGTCAGCGTGTTAAGCCGCAGACAGCACAGCAATTAATGGGAGATTTTCCTGCAGACCGAGTAAATCCGGGACGTCCGTTCGCTGTTTCTGGCCTTGACTATACTGGTCCTATTCAGGTAAGTACCACAAAGGGTCGTGGATATAAGAGGTGCAAGGGTCTTGGGTAAACATCACCTCACTTTTGAGGAACTGTCCACTGTTTTCGCTGAAATTAAAGCTCGCCTCAATTCCCGACCATCGAGCGCCCTTTCGTCGGATGTAGAAGATCTTCATGTTTTGACACCTGTTCACTTTCTCAATGGAGGCGCCTCAGGTTTAATCTCAGAAGAGGAGCCCCGGAATATCCCTCAAAATCGGTTGAATCGGTTCCAGTTGATGCAACGTGTCAAAAACCAGTTTTGGAAACGATGGTCTGCAGAGTACCTCCTCTATCTGCAGGAGCGAGAAAAATAGAGGCAACCCCGAGAAAACTTTTCGATAGGTCGTTTAGTGCTGATTAAGGATGATCGCTACCCACCATCGAAATGTCCGTTGGGCCGTATCATTGAAGTTCCTCCCGGCCCTGACGTTCTTGTGAGGGTGACCACGGTTAAAACCGATACCACTTCGCTTCGACGCCATGTTGCTCGACTATGCCCAATTTATCTTGTAATTATAATAATTAAGATGAGCCAGCATAGATATATTGTTCCTTTTTTAATTAACAATCCCTTCAATCTCGTGGGGAATCTATATTGGGAATCTATATTGGGAATCTATATGGGGAATAAATATCATGCATGTGTGTATCAGAATTCAGTATTAGTTCGTACTTTGGGCGTTTGAGGCTGATTTCTTCCGCCAAACCTCATTGAAGAGTTCAAGTGCGGAGGGGATTGAACGAAACGCCACGCATGTATTTTTTTATTTTTAATTATGTGTTTAATTTTTTGCATATCTATATATATATTTTTGCATGTGTATATATTTTTTGCATGTTTATATATATTTGTTTGCATGTCTATATATATATTTTTCGTTGTTCGTTTTTGTGGTTATATTTTTTATATATTATATGCCTTTTTCCTTCTTGTTTAGATTTATTATAATTACATGCTAACAAATCATATTTATATACCAGTCCATTCCATGTAACTGCCAAATCGAAATTGTATTATCTTTATAGTTATGAGTATAATTTTTTCTTTTACCTTTTTTCGATGTTAATTTCATTACTAGTTGGGATCGACAAGGCCTAGCGTTTTGGTGTTTCTAAACAAGGTGTTTAAAATGTTTAGAAATATTCATACGTACTATGGGATTTTAACATCTAATGCAATTTGCAGGTATAAGCCGTTAACTATATTTATTCTTTATATGGCTCTTAACATAATAAACCTAACATTTTTTATTTAAACATTCTTCAAAAATAAACATTTTATTAATCTTATTATTGTCCTTAACAATTTGATTACTAATGCTAAAATTATAGCGATTATTATTAAGTTTACAAAATAAGGTTAATTCATTCCACACTGGATTCGTCTCAATAGTTTCCAGAATTCAGATTTGAATAATTACATTTTATCTCACAATGGCGGGAATGGCCGCAAGTGCAACATACAACAACATTACTTTTATATGTAGGCTAAGAACTGGTGGTAAAATTTATAAGAATCAGTACTATATGTATACAAGGGAGGTTGCGTGTTCTAGCTCAATTGCACGATTAAGAACCGCTGAAAGCTAATCTGTTCTCTCAGTACGCAATGAAAACTCTAAATCATGATTGATACAGGTTCAGAATTAGACAGATTGATAGAGGCCCCGGATGAATGGTTGTCGCGTTGGTCCAAGCGTAGCCTGGCTTTTGCAATGGGGCCCATGCCTTAGAGCCATACCTGCGAGTACGGATCGGTTAATACATTACGAGAGGCGAATTACCAGATAAACATAAAGACATTTGAATTGTGGTCTTTAGAACCTGCCCAATCTGATTAGTTGATGAGATTTTTTTTTGACAACATGCGCATTGCTAAACATCTCTTATTATGTCACGGTACAGAATGTAAGGAAGACTACTCTTATCCGAGGGCGCGATTTCAGTAATAGCCCTTGGTGCGACTATTGGTAGATACGCTCCTCCATAAGAGGCTGCATTTTTATGCCTTTAGATGATTTGCAAACAACAGTTTAATCGTTAAAATACGAAAAAAAATTGTCAGATTATTTCAATTATTTCAATTTGTACCTTCGTATAATTTATAATTAGGTTTATTAATTTTTTGAATTTGACATCTTTTAATTCGGTTTAATGCACTTTCGGAACTTTTTTCATTGGGAATTTTGAATGCATACAATTTTGATCAAGTATTCTTTTCGTTGACAATGTATAACGTAGAAACACTGATGTTGCCATTGTACTGCACGAAGATTTTTAATACTATTACATGAAAATGACAACCAGAAAACCTATGAATAATTATACCAAACAGGACAAAAGGACAAAGGACAAGCTATTTTCCCTCATTTTAATTACGAAGATTGTCTGTTCGCGGGTCGGGTCTCGGATTAAAGGTGTGACTATTTGAGTTACCAATATGTTCGGCTTAGTTACCAATATAGATATGGTATCCCTTGTGCGTCTAATCACTGTTGGTTTCGTGTTTAAAAAAAAAATTATTTCTACCATAGTGACTTTAAAGTAACATGGGCGTAGTACTGACGTAGAGTCTTCTGGTCAGCTGACAAAATCAAATCGATGTCGTGGAAACGAAATAATCTGCAGCGATGCGAAATGAAAGGAAGCACGAAAGACGCTTGAAAGTTGCGCTGTTCTCAACTCGGGGTTCTGAATAAAATGGTCTAATTATTAAAGAATAACAGAATAATTTTAATTTTATTTTGGCATTAAATTATAAAATTGAGCTGCCCGTTCGGATCTGAGGCGACGCTTTACATTTTTTGAATTGCCGTATTTTTGTATTTTATTCGCTGTATCAGTGTAGATAAATACTGTTTTATTATGAGCGCAACACGGTTTTGGAACGACAGGACTGAGATGTCTTTTAACATCTGTGGTGCTACGCGATACTTATAAAAATCTATTATTAATCGCGGGTCTTCAGGAGAAGCGCCAGTTCGATACACGTCGGAATGAATAGATTTTATAGAGATAGGTGTTAGTTTCCAAGAAAAAGATTTTACAGAGATTACTGATTCTAGACGACGCAGTGGCACAAAATTGATCTTCGGATCCACTGGCAATTGGCTTGGGGTGAGCTCGTGGTTGATAACTTGTTTTTCAGCACGTTCTCGAACACTGGTACGTATCGAACCGGAAGTTATCTCCTGCGAAACCGGATGCTGTTTACAGACACTTACGTCCATAAATACACTAAAAAAATAACGCGCACCGCACTAGAAATGTTATCCACACCGAGCCGGTGGGTCAGGAATATACAGTCTGACGGGCCTTTCAACTGTGATGGCCTTGGCCTGGTGACTAGTCTTGTAAGTCGCACAGGACCGTAACGACGTCGAAGTATATCCGGTTGCCTATCACTTCGGATGGCTCGCAATGATCTAGATACCTCCTGGAATATCCTAGGAGCCCGGTATACGCGCCAAGCTGACGGTAACGAAGATCCAGCCGATGTAAAAATCAGAGCCACCCTTCCCTACCACAACATCGGTCCCGCCAGAAAATTCGACGGTCTGTGTCGTAATAGACACATCACTAGGATTACAGTAAGATCTCCCTTGATGGGATGAGTCGGTTTTCGGCCCAACCTCTTAATGGGCCGCGTAAGGGATGGTATCGTTTCCCTTCTACTCCGGCGTGCGTTTACCGCTGCGTCAGTATACTATGCACATGCGCGATATTACATATACACAGTAGGATTTCCAGGGTAGATTTAAAATTTTTCATTGATTCTTTCACCCTAGTGATAAAGCCAGCCTATAAGAGTAAGCAACAAAGGCGAATGAAAAATAGGATATGAACTTTGGTGTCAATAATGGACAAGTGTGCAAAAGTGACGGTCACATTTCGCAGTCTTCTATAACTGCCGAAAAATGAAACAAGATAACTCTTGCCCAAATACATCAAAAAGTAAATTTGTTATATTTTTGTAAATAATGTTTGATATTTATTCATATAATAATAATAATAATAACAATAATAACAACGGGGGAGTAGGGCCAACTACCCTACATGCGGTTACTAGAAATAGAACGCGCAGGGCTCCTGACCATCGGGCTGCTTCGGATGCAGCCCAGTCCCGAGGTGGATGGGCCGAAACGGGTATCCCGGGACAACGACCATTACATTCCCACGGACGATTTCAGTGGACGGAGGATCTCAGGCAAGATCTAATGCCCTGCTACGAGGAGAGCTGTCCGTAACAGAAAAAATTCATGGCGCGAATGCATAGTCGGTTTGCAATAATGCATTCCGAACTGGAAAATCGCTTTTCTCAACAACAACTGAGAGATTATGTGGCCTATCTGAGGCGGATAGGTTTCGTTGTTCCCAGCTGTGAACCGGTACCGGATGTGCGGGCAATAACAACTGAGCCCGTACGCAGTGCAGGGAGAGATGCTCCACATTGTGAACGCACGACACTCGTGTTTAGGCGAAATCTGACAACGAAAATTTTGCCTAAACAACGAGAAATAGACAGAGCAAATAGCCTGCTTCTGGATGCTCTTCTGGGTGACTGCGACCTGTGGCAAGTCAATTGTACCGTTTATGAGGCTGCGAGTGATCTGGTGACTCCCAGAAATCTGACACAGATGTCGGGGAGTCGACAGATTACAAAACGCATGTCTCAATTGAACGGCAAAATTCGACTGACATGGAAACTCGTCTCCCGAATTCAGTGTGTGATCGACTATTTAACATCTGGCCATTCATTTAAGGCTAAAGTCAAGAAGTTCGCGCAACAACTGCGGACGTACTATCACACACTGAACAAGGTGAAGTTGCTCAACATCAAGCAACGTTTGGCGGATAAAGTTCGGGGTTTGGCGGATGCCAAATACAGGCTGCAAAGACGGGAGGATGGAATTCGACAAAATGCAACATTTTGGCCGAATCTGTCTAACTTCTTCAAACATCGTATCGCAGCCTCCCGCGAATTTCCGTCGATGGCCTCAGTTGAGCAATTCTGGAGGAGTATCTACGAGAAAACATCCAGGCTTAATGCAGACACTCCGGGTATCGAAATCTTTACCGAGTTGTGCGACGAACTCACACAACAAAGTGACGATTGCCCACCCGTCCGTACATTACAGTTGAATAATGCCCTCAAAAGAACGAGGAATTTCTCCTCGCCGGGCTGGGATGGAATTAACAACTATTGGTGGAAGAAGTTCACTTCTGTCCATCAACACCTAGCCCGAATATTCACCTCTTTCATAAATGGAGACCAACCCATTCAGCACTGGTTGGTGGAGGGCCGAACACTGATCCCAAAATCGGGAGACTTGTCCGATTCGAGAAACCATAGACCGATCACGTGTCTCAATACGTTATACAAATTGTTCACTAACATCTTGAACGAACGTATTGAGAAAGCCGTGAAACCGGTGTGGCAACAGATAGTAGAACAACGAGGCTGCAAATTGGGTGTTTCCGGCTGCAAGGACAACTTGCTTATCGACAGGTGTGTTTGTCAGGACTCAGTTCAGTACAAGCGTAACCTGTCGATAGCCTGGCTGGATTACATGAAGGCGTATGACTCAACATCGCATGAGCTTTTAAGCTTGCTGCGCGAACGCCTCCATGTTCACCCAAAGGGAATTGAGAATTGTAGA
This sequence comes from Trichopria drosophilae, assembly GCA_030407085.1. Lineage (NCBI taxonomy): Eukaryota > Metazoa > Arthropoda > Insecta > Hymenoptera > Diapriidae > Trichopria > Trichopria drosophilae. Next base: position 64,902,741 of record CM059587.1, read on the forward strand.
AAACCTGATGCCACTTCGGAAAACACGCTTTGTCATGACATCGGGCAAGCGTCGAACCATGTCTAGACTGGTTCAATTCCAAAGAGGTGTCTATCAGGGAGATTCTCTGAGTCCTCTGCTCTTCTGCAGATCTCAAGGGTACATGTGTGGATCGCCTGGTGAATGTGTACATAAGATCACCCATCTTTTCTATATGGATGATCTTAAATTATACGCATCAGGCGAGGATCAATTACATCGATATCTGAACATCGCCCTCACATACTCGAGAGATATCGGCATGGAATTCGTATTGGACAAGTGTTCAGTCGTTCATTTGCACAGAGGAAGGTCAGGCTCCAATAACAACGATATGGAGCTCGTCAAAGGAAATGTCATCCGCTACCTTAGCGCCCAAGAAGCCTACGCATACCTGGGCGTACCTCAAAGGCATGTCCAGGATGTGCAGGCTGCTAAAACCACCATAACTAAGAAATACCGGCGCCTTCTCCTTCTCCATTCATATCTGGTCATCAGAATTGACCGAGAGAAATAAGATGGCAGCCACGAATATGTTGGCCGTATCACCAGTGCTCTATTCATTTGGAGCACTGAAGTGGAACGCTGATGAGCTAAGGGGTCTTGACCGAAGCACACGAAAGATGATTTGAATGCAACGCAGTTTGCATCCAAGATCTTCCGTGGAACGACTGTATTTGCCCCGAAATATGGGAGGTCGTGGCCTTTTAAGCCTGGAGTGTATGCATGACCGATTGGTCCTAGAGACAGCTTGCGACGTGATTAATCGAACGGAGGATCCCCTGATGTTTGATTTCGAATAGCGCGCGTCGAAATACAAATTTATGTTTCTATGCGCAAATTTATGAACGCTCAAGGCGTCTCGTCGATTTCCGAATTTTGCAACCAGTTCCGCTAATGATCGCAACTAGAACGGATCGAAGATCGAAACGCGTCGCGCCGCGCCGTACCGACACGATTGGAAGCGTGCTCTGTAAATTGAGTCGTGTACGTGTAATTCTAGAAATTAGTAAATATCATTTGACAGTTTCTAAGTGCGTTTAATTTAAAACATTTTCCTCTGGAAGACGAGAATACGCCGGAGTGCGTAGCCGATCCAGGACTTCAGGCGTTCTCATTTTCTCTAATTTTCTGGGACAAGACAACCCTTTTTTTAAGGATTGGTCAGATGTTCATGGTCCTTCGAGCCGGATGTACAAGTGAATCTCCCGGATGGATCACTTCCAGAAGAAATAAACGCCTTAATTTTTTAAGTGCCTATTTTCTCAACATTGGATTATTCGGTCACATAAATGTGCGGGAGTGAGAATAATCGACAATCATAATTTTCCCGACTCGTCGGTGAAGGATTACGGGCATGTGCATTACCGTACCGTCGTTACACATAATCCATATTTTTGAAACACGTGGGTGATAAATTCGCAAGTGGCCATTTTGGGAGTTATCAGTGAGGTGCGCGAGCAGTCCTTCTCGGACAGTTCACTTTCCGTTGCGTACGCATTCAAGGTTCCCCGACAGTCAAGGAACGTGCGTGTCAGACAGACAAGGAACGTGCCCATCTTCTCGCGCCACTTCATGTCCCTGTACAGCGATTGCAACAGATTGCTTGGAACACCGACGGCGACGCATTGCCCGTAAGTTATTTCAAACACTCCATTTCGATTCGAAAATTAATTCGGCATTCGACAATTTGGATTGATATTGAAAATTTTCCGATTTTCGAAATTTTCGTTTCGCGTTCAAGATCTCCGACTTCGGGTTTGAAGATTTCCGATTTTACAATTCCAGATTTTCGTTCGCTATTTTCGATTCGTGTGAAGATTTCCATTTTTGGTTCGAAAATTTCGCTTCGGTTGAAGTTTTCCGTTTACCAGTTCGAGATTTTCGGTCGCGATTTTCGAGTCGTGTTGAAGATTTCCGGTTTGCACTGATGGGAGATTGATCTGATTCTTCGGTAAAGGTTTCGTCATGCATTGGAAGATTTCCGTACTGGACAAGAAGTTTCGTTTTTCATAACACGGATGGCAAGTTTCCGTGTTTGAAGCCTTGTGTTTGCCCCGGAAGATTTCTATTTTTTGCGTTGACGCCATTCTATTTCGCGCCGGAAGATTTCTGTTTTCGCGATCGGACTTCAAAATTCAGTGGTTGTCATATTATTTTCGCTTCGGTAATTGGACTCTACCGTTTATATTTTGTGACGTGAGTCCGTGAGATTTATTTGCTGTGATCATCATGGCCAAACAGGGACCGCCGCGACGACAACTTCGTTCTTCCGGACATATTTCTCCTTCCATTATACAACAATGGAATCAACTTGAGTCCTTTAACCGTTTCGTCGTTCGCTCCCGGCGATGTATATCAATTACAATATTTAAAAAATAATTTTATCTGGTGAAGCCTTAACAGTTATTCAAAACATTGCTGTGAATGAGGAGGATTTCCAGGTTGCTTGGGACTTATTAAAAGCTAGGTATTCTAACACGCATTTGACAATTTTCACACAAGTATCTCAATTATTAAGTATTGAAACCGTGACAAGTGCTAAATCCGCCTTATTAAGTAATTTATTGGATAAAATATCAGCTGCTATTGCATCATTAAAGAGAGCGGGTCAGCCTACGGATAGTTGGAGTACTTTATTAGTTGTCATGACCGCTCTACGTTTAGATGCAGCTACGCGTCGCGATTGGGAATTGTCAATTGCGAATCCGACTGAATTTCCGACTTTTGCCGAACTCGAGAAGTATTTAGTAAAGCGAATCCATTCGCTTAGTATTGCAGAGTTTAAACATCTAACAGTCACTAATATGGCTAAGTCAACCAATCGACCAGGATCAGGGTACCCTCCCAAGCATACGTCTCACGTTGCTACTCCTCAATCACTGTCATGTGTCATGTATAAGGCGAATCATCTATTGCATTCACTACATTGCATACGTGTCGTATTTCAGTAGTTCGGAAGCATAGATTGTATTATAACTGCTTAAATCCCGGACATTCTCCATCGAAGTGCACCCGAAAAGCGAAGTGTAACGCTTGTAAAACAGGCACCATTCGCTCATACATGAAGCACTGTCAAACGAACAAATGTCTTATTCGCGTGTCGAGGAGTCTATCCCTCCATCAAGTTCGACTGCACCCACTATGCGAGTAGACAATTCGCCGTCGTTTTCGGCTAGTCTTGCAGTTCCGTCCGATACGGAAAAAAATGTCGTTTTGCTCGCGACGGTCGTGGTTCGCGTTACCACGCCTCAAGGACGTACGATGCTTCTCCGAGCTCTAATCGATCAGGGTTCTTGCGTGTTGCGCGCCAGCCATATTCAGCAATGATTAGCGGTATCGGGAGTACGACATCAGGTCATGTGCGTCAAGTGACCAAGATTCGGGTAAGTTCACGTTTCAATGATGCGGATCATGTATTTATGCATGCGTTGATCATTCCAAAACTTACGACATACACTCCGCGACAGAAAAGCGATGTTATTTCGTTACATTTTTTGGCAGATCTGGAGCTCGCGGATAGTGCTCCTACGGGTTCTGACGCGATATCCCTTATTCTCGGCGCGGATGTATTCGGACTTATCATTCACGACGGCGTGCGGCGTGGGCCTAATGCCCTGGTAGCTCAGAAAACACTTTTCGGGTGGATTCTTTCGGGGACTCTCGCTAGTTTAGATCCCACCAAAGAAATGAATGAACTGATATCATCATTGCATGTCGTTTCTAACGTGCAATTGTATGCTTCGCTTGAAAAATGTTGGGCCTTAGAGGAAGTGCCAAAAACTCACGTGCTCACAGATGAGGAGTTGTTCTGTGAAAACGTATTCGTCCGTACGACCGTTCGTCACGATCGAGGTCGTTACTGTGTAGATTTGCCGTTTAGAGAAACTCCACCGATAGCTATAGGCGATTCTTTCGCTATCGCGTTAAAGGCTTATAAAAGACTGGAAACTAAACTTGCGAGATCCCCCGAATATCTGCGTCTTATCATGCATTTTTGAAAGACTATTTAAAGTCGGGTCACATGTCGAAATGTGACAGCGTCATCGAAAGGCAAGGTGTGTTATATACCACACCATCCGGTGATCAAAGAGTCGAGCACTTCGACAAAGTTGCGCGTTGTGTTCAATACGTCGTGTAGGACGACAAATGGGTTATCACTAAACGATAACTTGTATGTAGGTCCTAAACTGCACCAGGATCTCGCTTCGGTCTTACTTAGATGGCGCTCATACCCGTTTGTCTGTAGCTCCGATGTAAGCAAAATGTTCAGACAAATTCTTGTCAATCCGGAACAAACACGTTACCAATTAATCTTATGGCGACCTGCAGCAGATTTGGGCATGCAGACATTCCGATTAAATACCGTCACTTACGGTACGGCTCCTGCACCTTATCTGTCTCAACGGGTCTTACAACAATTGGCTAGCGATGAAGCGAAGCGCTTTCCGCGCGCGTCAGTGGAACTCCTGCGAAATGTCTATGTGGACGATGTTTTGTTTGGAGCGTCCTCCTTACAAGACTGTTTTAGTTTGCGAAATGAAATTATCGCGTTGACTGACTCCGGCTGCCTACCCTTACGAAAGTGGAAAGCTAACCAAGCCGCATGGCTTTCCGACTTACCCGCTGCTCATTGTGATACCACACCTCTCAAATTGCTCCAGGAGGAAGATCCAGTGAAGGTTCTTGGGTTGAATTGGTGTCCGAATGCAGACGAGTTCGTTTTCTCGAATACGATAGTCGAAAACCCAATCCTTACGAAACGAACTATTTTATCCCAAGTGGCTAAGCTTTTCGATCCCCTCGGATTAGTGTCACCGATAATCGATGTCGCGAAAGAAATTATCCAGCACTTATGGCGACTGGAGTTAGGTTGGGACGAACCCGTTCCCTCAGATGTGAAGCTCGCATGGCAGTCCTTGATTTTGGATCTCCAAGCCATCAGTTCACTTCACGTGCCACGTTGGATAGGATATCGAAGCGCAGCCGCAGTTCAGATCCACGGCTTCGCGGATGCCTCCGAATTAGCTTATGCCGCTACGATATATTTACGCGTTTCTCAGGATTCCGAGACAACTGTCTCATTGTTGTGCGCGAAAAGTCGTGTTGCTCCGCCTAAGTTAGCGCCCAACATCCCTCGATTAGAGCTTTACACAGCGAAGTTATTATCCACTCTGATGGTTTGGGTAACTGACACGTTGTCTCTGTCAAAGATCGAGCAGTTTGCTTGGTCCGACTCTGCAGTAGTTCTCCATTGGATTACACGTTCACCTTCACGCTGGCAACCCTTTGTCGCTCATCGGGTACAGGCTATTCAAGAGCTTCTACCAAACGTTAAGTGGCGGTACGTTCCAACAGACTCTAACCCGGCTGATATTGCCTCGCGAGGCATGACCTCATCCGGTCTCTTAGATTCGGATTTGTGGTGGCATGGTCTCAGCTGGCTGAGTGAAAATCCAATTCGTTGGCCCGACAATCTGCACTATCTATGTCCCGAATTTCCCTTAGAGGAGCGTCATGTTTCGCTTCGAGAGCCGCTTGGATCTGACTCCCGGAGGCCCCGCAATGCTCGAAAGGAGACGGAAGTGTCGGCCCACGTTAGCTCTCAATTCGAGTGGTCGTTAGCGGCCCGGTTTTCTAATTGGGGTAAACTCGTACGCGTTACTTCCCACTTATATAAATTTTTGTATTGTTTGCGACACCCGAAAGAGCGGCCATTGAAGTTATCTGGCATGCACTTTTTGTCACAAGCCCGTACGTATTGGTACACCTACATTCAGCATCAGACATTTCCCATTGAAATCCGCCTTCTGCGCTGTAAACAGCCACTTCTGAAAACGAGTGATTTCTTTAGATCCGTATATTGACCCCGAGGGTGTCATGCGTGTCGGTGGGCGCCTGGGCCATGCAGAATTGCCTCCAGCAGCCATACATCCGATTATTTTGGCAAATCATCCTTTGACACGGCTTCTTATTCGTCAAACACATGTTGTCACACTGCATGGTGGTAACCTCCTAACGTTGAGAATGCTTGCCGAGGAATTTTGGATAATTCGTGCTGCTGTTGTAGTTGGTTCTGTCTTATCCTCTTGCGTCATTTGTGCCCGACACCGAGCTGTCCTGTCGCAACAGAGAATGGCTCCATTGCCCCCCTCCAGGGTGCTACGCTCACTTCCATTCCAAAACGTGGGAGTGGTTTATGCTGGTCCCTTTTTCGTTCGCAATCTACCAGGAAGAGGTTATAAAGCGCATAAGACCTATTTTTCATTGTTTGTCTGTCTGAGTACCAAAGCCGTGCACTTGGAACTTGTCAGGGATTATTCGTCTCCTATGTTTTTAGCTGCCTTTCGTAGATTTGTTTCTCGTCGAGGAATTCCTGCGACTGTCACCAGTGATAACGGCACAACGTTTCAGGGAGCAGACGCTGATTTACGACAGACATTGAAAGAACTTTCTCGTGCGTCCGGGTTTCTGGCGTATATGTTGGATCATAGAATTGAGTGGAAATTCATACCCCCCGATTCGCAACATTTCGGAGGCATTTGGGAAGCCGGAGTCAAGTCTGTGAAACGGCACTTCCGCCGTGCGGTTGGTCCGCACACGTTGACCATGGAGGAATTCACGACCCTGTTGAGTCAGATAGAGGCTTGCCTTAATTCACTTCCGATCACTCCTCTCAGATCTGATCCGCAAGACCTACAAGTCTTAACTCCCGGGCATTTTTTGCCTCCTCTCTTCGGCGTGCGCGCGCGCGCGCGCCCGCGCGTTTGTGTGTGTGTGTGGGTGGGTGTGTCATTGAAAACATTACGGCATGAACCGATCGCAGCGCTTGCGGTAAAACATAGAGCTTATGCATGATTATATAAGTATTTATTTAGAAAATTAAGTGATGTTATTCCAAATTTTGGCTCCACAAAGACCTTTTTATACGTCTAATAGAGTTGTCAACAAAATTTCATCACAATCGGTGGAAAATTGAGGACGTAGGGTCCCGAATAAAATTCGAGTCGACAGTAATCAACTCTGACATTCGGTTACTTTTTTACAAAATTTAGAGATATTTTTCCAAATTTGGGCTCCACAAAGGCCTTTTTATACGTCTCATATAGTTGTAAAAAAATTTCATCGCAATCAGTGGAAATTTGAGAGCGTAAGGTCCCGAATAAAAGGGGCCTAAAATGCAACGGGCATTTAAATTTCGTCTAGAATCCCCTTAAGCTACACACACACAAACACACCCACCCACCCACACACACACACACACATACACACGCGCGCGCGCACACAGCAAAATAAACCAGTAATCGAAAGTTAGAATTCTAATTCATGGTTACGAACACTGCATAAAAAAGGTCACTACACTCACTTAACATTGTTTATTGAACTTTATTCTTCTTGTGATTGCTCTGAAGATGCAAGAACAAATTTCTCTTGGAATCGGCAATTGAAGGCTTTTTGCGCAAATCTAATCAGTCAGTCGATTCCAGGTATCTGATCCACATCTGGCAAATAATAATCGATAGAGTTCCAGTTTGCACCTGGGTACCACCATCTTTAAGGGATCTCTTCCACTGGTACAGAGGTCAGTTTGTTCACGAAAAGTTAACATATTGGCCAGGTAGTCAGGATGGCCTGTCTTAATAATCGTAATAACTAATGAATACAAGAAATATTGCCTGCATTTTCGAAGAGGCAGCCAATTTAGTTTTTCTAAAAGGGAGAACGGGACGCAGGAGTTTAGAGCTCTTCGCAGTAAGGACTCGTACTCAACCGTTATACCTGTCATAACAACACAACAATAATCCGATATCGGAAAAACTAACGCTGTAATTAGCTGGATTCGAGTTTGTTGTGTTAGGATGCGTCTTGCAAGTTTTAGCTGATGCACTGTGCTGCAGACTGTCCCATTCATTTTGCAGGTTTCTAGACCCCATGCCAAATCAGATTTAATCATCCTGCCTAGGTAAAGTACTTGGTCAGTGAAATCAACATTAGTGTCTTGGACTCTGATTTCGGTAGATTTTTAAAATTCAACTTCTTGATTTGTTTGGAGGTTCCTAATATAATAGCTTTACTCTTTTTGTTGTCGAGAACGTGGCCTAAGTCTTCGGCCCATTGGACAATTCTTTTTATGTTATCGTTTATATTAATAATAAGGCATTAGATATTTGTGACGGCTTACAGGTAAGTGATATTTGAATATAGTCATCATATATATTATAGCTACAAAAGGATAACGAAATGTATAACGAAAAGCCATTATGTACAAAAAAAAAGTAAAAGGACCAAGTACCGAACCCTGTAGAACGCCTCTATTTACAAGAGACCAAGAAGATGTAGCTACAAGAACAGATTAAGAGCGAATGGAGAGATACGATTGAAGCCAGTTTAACGATGAGTCGGAAAAGCCGGTACTCTTGAGTATTGTTAATTATTTCATGTGGACCACTGTATCGAAAGCCTTAGAGAAGTCAAAGAAAACCATCACTGTAACTTTTCCCTCATTAGCAGCCCGCTTTGATGCCTCCATAATCCTTAAAAGGGCTATTTGGGTGTTATATCCTTTTCTGTAGGCTGATTGAAATGGATCGAATAATTTGCGTTGCTCAAGGTATCTGATAATTTGGGAGGTAACAATTTTGGATATCGTGCAGTGTAATGAAATTGGCCTATAGTCAGAGCAAACAGTAGGGTTGCGGATTTTGGGTATTGGTCTAATGGTGACTTGTTTCCATTTGCTCGGAAAGTTTCGTAATTAACTGAAAACAAGAAGATGTATAAAATGATGTCCCCGATGACCGAGAGCGACTTCTTCAAGATGTCAACTGTGAGACCATCTATGCCAGACGCATTTGACGTCGAATTGCATAATGCGCTCATAACTTCATCTCGTGTAGGTGGTACTATATAGAATTGATTATCTGTTGGAATGCTCTGTCAGTCAGTCGAAAAACTATTGAGTGTTGACGAATATTAGTCTGAGAGCGTTATTATATGGTAATTTGAATCTTGTGCTGTTGTGAATTTATGTTAAGTACGAAAAACTGATTTAGTTCTTCTGGAGTTAAGGTCGAGCCGGATGGACTTGTGCAATCCTTAATGAAACCAAGTTTACGTAATTCTGCCCATGTATCCTTGTTACTCATATTGAAATTAAATATGGAATGACAGTATGCCTCGGATATTTTGGTTTTTACGACATTCCTCATCTTAAAAGTTACGTGCGATATTAAAGTCTTTTTACGCCTCCAGTTTCGCGTATACTATATATTTCGGGTACAACCTATTGCGTTCTGATCTAAGCAATTTCAAATTAGTATATAACCAGGGTGTTGGGTTTTTATGTTTCATTATGCATGGAGATGGAGCATTGGATTCAAGAACATCCGATATGAGTGAATCGAAGATTTCAACGTTTTGATCTATTGTTTCAGCGTGCATAATAAGATGCCAGTTCTGTTCAGAAAGTTACTTGTGGAATCTATTGATAATATATGGTGTTGATTCAACTGCAGCGATGTTGTATTCCACACAAATAAGGTCATGAGCGGAAAAAAAGGGAACATGTTCCTGTCATTCTCTTCTCGTCATCATCTACAACACAGATGCCAGGCCACGATGATGAATAGGCAGTGTTGTGTATCGGCTGGTAGGGCACTAGTTTTAAATTTGACGAATCAATGAATTCACGAAAATCTTGTCCATAGCAATCATTAGAACACAGGTTAGCATTGAAGTCACCCATGACGACAAGATTAGAGTATTCTATAAAGTGGTATAGCAGCTTTTCTTCAAATTCATTCAAATGCCCGACATTTGGTGGTCTATAAACTGTAGCTACCATTAATTTAGTAGACTCAGACGTTATCTCAGCAATTGAATATTCTGGTTTTCTTAAATATGTACCATCCGAAGTCGAATGTTTAATTACTTTCAGTCCATTCCGAACATACATGGCTACACCTCCTCTCTTACCAATTCTATCACATCGAAGAAACTTATAACCAGGCAGATTAATACAAGTGTCATATACTTCCAGTTTTAACCAAGTTTCAGATAAGCAAGTAATGTGAAAACGTCGATTCGCGAAATATTGTCGAAAATCATCTAGATGGCAGCAGAGGGATTGAATATTAATATGACAAATTTTTAACATATTTGCATTATCCATTGTTTCTGCGATGGATTTTGTTCGTTATATGCCTTGTCAGGATCGGACACTTAATTCCGTCAAATGCGGAATAAGCGAGTTCTGGATATTTAGCAAGTTTGCAGTTGGCAGAAAGCGGATTTTTTCTTTATTTGGACTGTATTTAGTATTATCAATTTCCGCACAGAATCTGCACATTCTTTTGCTAGGTGACCAAATTTTAGACACTTGTAGCAGTGTTTGACCTTTACATGATCCTTTACCGAACACGAGTTGTAACCAATGTAAATGCCTGACGAAATTCGTTTTTTTCCATATATCAGGTGGGGCTTCAATCACGCATCTCGTCGTACTGAAAGCTGGATTAATAGGAAAAATATAAACGACTTTTATCTCCGTATTGTCTACTCCATTTAAATTTAGATCAATAAGATCTTTTCTAATATCTTCTTTGGCTAAGTTGGATGCAATTCCGGAAACGAGAAGACGAGGATTGAATTGGGCATTTTCCTTGATGTAGAGACCACATGATGCCAGCGATTCAGAATTCCGAAGTTTATCTAAGTCAACGGATTTAGCATCGATTTTTATTTCGTTCTTCCCCACTTTCGTTATTCTATCGACACGCAAGTCGCTATCTTGCGGACGGATAGCAGCAATAAGAGCTCTTTTAGTTGAATCACCATTTTCAAATTTTTTAGAAGAATCAGGCCTATGCAAACAATGAATGAGATAGTATTCACGGCCGTGGTAGTTGGCCCACGTGGTACTCTACTTTTGGGAGGAGCTTTAAGTTTTTCCGAATATGACGTGGTATGATCAATAGATTTATCCGAACAGATTTTGTCTACAGATTCATTCACCAATGTCACACAATTTCTTGTTATTCCTGAACAAGCTTTTATTATTTCCGACTTGTAACTTTCAGGTTTTAGAAGTTGCTCAACCGTCTGAGTATATGCATTTACCACGGTGTTAAAGGCAGTTTCATATGCAATGAATAGTTCCTGAAACGATGATTTATGCTGTAATTGTGTCTTTCGAATTAGTAATGATTTTATGGAAACATTTCTCATGAGTTAAAAGTTTCCTTCTCAACTCCGAAAGAGTCGTCGACGAAATGGGTATAAATGGATTATTCGAAGTACAAGATCCAAATGACGAACATGAAAAATCCTCGGCATCGTAAGATAATGACGCATTTGGCGATTTGGAAACGTCCAATTTCATAAACTGTGTAGTCGAGCCGGTACTGCCTGATCGAAGTAACCATGATTTCGGAGACCGCATTGTGTGTGTACGCACGTGCCGTGCCAATCTACAGTATGACCATAAAAACCCTTCAAGAAGTGGGGCGGTGAAAGTCTGCCGCTTCCCCCGCGATCCCCACCCGTCCCGCGATAGACTTTCAGAAAATTCAGTGACTTTTCCCAGTGAAAAAACACAGGAGTCACCTTATCAAAGCGGTACACTGATATAACTAGCATTAACATACTAACACAAATCTCAAGTCCTTCCACTCTGTTCAGATCAAATTTCAATCCAAAAAGCACATAAAAACTACCAATGTTTAACATAAAACTGAGCGAACGAAAATACATCAACCGTCAAATTAATCTGCATTTATTAACCTGCATGTCGTTTTATTTCGAATTGAAGCCAAATTTTTGCATCTACGATTCGAAGCGGGCAATGGCGGACACAAGGTGAAAAATGACAGGAAATAGTTCCGCGATTCTACGAGGTGTGTCGCTTTACCTATATTATGTTTCAACCAAATGTTCGTTTTTTATTTTATTGCAACCGATTTTTATGTGGTCGATTCTCAAAAATAATTTTTTAGTATATCTGCACTCACTGTCTATTTTGTGTTTAGGATATAGTGCACATCCCAGTAAACGGAAATGAATTTAAATGGATTCAAATCTTGAATGCATTTTTATTCATTTATATTCTGGTTTTTATTCATTTTATTTTGGTTTTAATGCGACAAATTTTATATTGCTTTCAACCGAGCTTTGGGATTTCGGATACGCATATACTACTTTATTCAAATTAAAAGTAGAACGTAGAAAATGTAGTATATCAACGGCATTTTATTAAAGTTCGATATGATCTCGATTATAAAATTGGTCGTAATTTGATCTTTTAAAAAAATCTATTATGAACATTAATATAATTTGTAGTGTATATTACACACTTACAAAATTTAATAACGTTCAACCGTAATGCTCATTGCTAGGACAGCAGCGATACTTGGCAATTTTTTCGTTTTTAAAAATTTGTTAGAAATAATTGCATTATAGCCCACTAAAGTGGACCGATATTTTTGATTTATATTTAGAAATTAGTAGTTGGCTGAAAATTTGGAAACAGGCTTATCTTGTACTTTTTACTGTCTCAAAAGTCCTCATCCGTACAAGCTGCTATGTGTCCAAAAAATAGGTTTTTCTGAAATAACTCGAAAAATATCACTTTAAACGAAAAAAAGAAAGATACAAAAATTGTAGCTAGGGAGATTCCGCACAATTTCATTTTTTTAAAAAACTTGTTGACACTACGATCAATAGAAGCCGAGAGATTTTTTTCAAATATTGGCAGTTTTGCGGATCAACTGTAATGAGCGCGAGGATTGCGCGTTTTTCGCTTATAAAAAAAATAACCATTCGGTTCGCAAAATACTTCAAATAAAAGTTGCAGAGGATGAAATTACGAACAATTTTCCTTTTTTTTATGTAATGCTGTACGTTCAATATTTACGAAGATATGAAGGTTTAATAAACAAATACGCACAATCGGACCTTTTTTTGTGATAATCAATAATTACTCTAAAACCGTGCTTCGTGTGCGAAAAGTGCCTAGAATGAAAGGTGTAGATAATGAAATTTTTAATGTATGTGTTTAATAAAAAAATCATTTTGATCATAAATCCACGGTATAAAAGAAAAATATGAAAAATTGCTATTTTCATGTACTTTTTTGTAAATAAGTAATTTTTGGCTACATTCACACAGTAATAGTATAGTAAAGTGTTTTGAAGAGGATGAGAATATCTGTAAAATGAGCACCGGTTGGAGTTTTTACGCTGAACTGGTGAAGTTATAGCCGTTTGAAGTTTCATACAAAAAAGTTAAAATTATTAACAATTATGATTTTTGTTGAAAAACAAGCGTAAAATTTTTGTTTAAAAATCTGTTTTCAACTGAATTTACTAGTTTATATATATATAATACATATAGGGGAAGACGGAGTGAAGCGGCGAACGGGGCCAAGTGACGAATCTCAAATATTTCCATTATAATCATACTGATTGCAAAATATCATATGTGGTTTCTTTGTTTACACCATTTTTCACACTTTAAGACATGATATTTCATTTTTTGTTCTCTTACCTACCTTTCGGAGCTAGAAACATAATTATTAAACAAAATTTTCAAGTCATTTTCCTGTACTTTGTTCTCAGATTGGTCAATATTTTCATTTTGACAGTTTAATAATCGCTATTTATATATTTATTCTAAAATTATATTTTTTGGACTTATTTATAAAACATGAATTGTTCCTTTTTTGTGTGTTTATATTGAGATATCGTATCAGCAAGTCCAAATGATAGTTTGGGGTGAAGCGGGGAATTTTTTTTCCCGGATGTCTCTATTTCGTGATTATTTTTTAATTTAGAATTCCCTTTTGATGAATGCATTGAGTTACAAAAGACGAAGTTAAAATATGCGATCCTGATATTATACGAGTATTCAAAGATTCCGAAGATGCAATTTCTTTTTTTACTGTTGTTTGAAATTTTGATATATCTGAAGAGGTTCATTCCTCCAACGTGGAAATTTTATTTTTATTAAAATAAAACAATAATAACTTAAAAAATTATGACTTGCACATAATTTTATGATAGTCATCTCAGAGACCTCTAAAAATAAGGATTCGCCACTTCACCCTGATATCGCCGCTTCGCCCCGTGATTTTTAAGTTTTTTAAATTGGCCATAGCTTGCCATCTGTAAAACATACCGTAACTAACATGCATGCAAATATTGACTATGAAATTACCTATCAAATGATACTTTGTATTATCATAAATACGAAATTCAAGGAGATATATGATAGACGGAAAAAATCCTCGCCGCTTCGCCTCGCCTACCCCTATATATATATGTGTATATAAATTGGGGTGGTCCACAAAAAATCGAAGTAGCGAATTTTAATTGGAACACCCCCCAGAAATCTTCTATATTGAAAATAAAAAGACACGCATTTTTTTGTTTCGCGATTCGTCGATATTTAATGGTGCCGCCGGGCCCTCGAAGTTTTCCATGTATTTTATATGGGAAATAATCGTTTTCTCAAAAATTGCTATAAAATTTCAAAAAATTAATATTTATTCATGAGCAAAAGATATTTTCCTTCAGAAATAATGAAATGATGAAATCGTAATGATCGTTTGTATACCGCACAGTAAACCCGTAAACGGTAGTTCGAAAAAGCTTTTTATACTTTTTATATTAAACAAACAAATTTTGCGCTTTTTTTACACAAAAATTGTAGTTGTTACTGATTTGGACTTATATGCATGAAACTTCAAACGGCTATAAGTACATTCAGAGCATCCGAATGAGCAACATAAAAAAAAAATCGTTTTATTGACAAAATTTGAAGTAATAAATTTTGGTAACCAATAAAAAAAATTGTTTATAAAAATGAAAACAAACACGTATTCCTTTAATAAGTAATCGATAAATTTATCGGTAATCAGAACCAAATAGTGTCTGAGTTTTTCAAATTTCGCGCGACAAATATTTTGCCAGCCAATCAACTTTGAAACTCATTATAGATGGAATGTGACACGAAATTTAAATTAAATTAAAGAATCTCAAGAATGATTCTTTAAAAATGTGAAATTAAGATGATAATTAATAGAAAATTCAGAAAAAACGAAATGAAGAAAAACACTTGAAAAAAATGGGGTATGGAAGCACATTCGCAGCCGGTGGGGACGAACCCACGACCTTTCGATTTCGCGTCGAATGCTCTACCATCTGAGCTACGGCAACCCCGTGCATTCCCTCCGATTTAATTCAAGTCATGATTCATCAGTTCATTTTTTCTGGTTGCATCATTCCAACCCAGATGCGTTTTTAATAAAGATGAAGATGAATTTATCGTTCGGTGATATTTCAATAAGTAATCGATGAATTTATCGGTAATCCGAACCAAATAGTGTCTGAGTTTTTCAAATTTCGCGCGACAAATATTTTGCCAGCCAATCACTACGGCAACCCCGTGCATTCCCTCCGATTTAATTCAAGTCATGATTCATCAGTTCATTTTTTCTGGTTGCATCATTCCAACCGTATTCCTTTAGTTTTCAACCAGAATAGTGCATCTTGAAGTTAATTTCTTAACATGCCATCGGTCTGCCTGCATCATTTTAGATGCATTCCACATATACTTTTTGTAAATACATGCGAGAAATCGATTGATTACAAAATATGCATAAAAAATTCGGCGTTGAAAATTATAAAAAATTGTAAGAAAAGTGAGAATTTTAATAATCAAATTTGACAGTCTGACTCTTCTAAAAAGTTTTGTTATCAATAAATACTAAATTTCAACAGTTAATATTTGATTTGTACTTCATTGCCTAGAATATGTTCATTTTGGAAGTCATGTTGAAATAATCAATAATATGCACATTTACATGTATATAATTATTTTCTGTAAATGGACTTCTTATAATTCTCTGGCAGGTTTCTGATTGTTCTTTCTTTATTTGCACATCAACATTTATTTAAAAGTTGCGTGACTGCATCAATAGAAAAACTTCAATTTTTCGAAATATTTATCGACAGTTGTCAGTGAAAAACAATATAAATTTACAATATTACAAAAAATTTCTGTATATTCTTTATCAATAAATATAAAATACTTTAGCCATATGCACAGGTATATTAAACAGTGCATAATAAGTGTCTTTATTACTTCCACGTTTAGAAATACGTTTATGATTTTATCTATCTTCACAATCCGTTCTTTTACAAATATTAATTATTTTTTCGTCAAACTGATTAATATTTAGAAACTGAGGAGCATCACGATTCAGGGCCCAAAATAAAAAATTTCTTTCAAAAAAATGATCTAGTTAAGTCTGGGTATTCGTCATAATTTTGTAAGGTTTTTTAATTCTCCACCTTCAATATTCGTTTTGTAAATCTTTATATATTTATGGTGTTATGAAATATATTCTCCATATTAATTAGAATAGAAAGTGTTAATTAAGGCCCACGCATACCACAGCACAGATAGCGTCAAACTAACTATTGGAAATGGGATATATGCGAAAAGTAAAATACCCGTGTTTTTTTGTGTTTAAAAAATACTTGTTTACAACAGTTTGTTATCAACAATTTCATCAAAAACGGTTTCAGGGAAAATATGACTACGCGAATCGATTCTACGGGAAAAATTAGATGCAAAACATGCATAATGTTTTGTAAAAAAATCGTCAATTTGTTGTTAAAAATATTAAGTAAACAATACAAACGAAAACCCTCTTCTTCTCATGCCTAGCATATCGCAGTTAGCGTTAAATTAACCATTGGAAGTACTATATATGTTAAAAATAAAATACCCATTTTTTATTTATAAACAATAATTGTTTATAACAATTTATTGGTAAAGAATATACAAAAATTCAATAGTTTTCTGTATATTGTGAATTTACATTGTTTTCCATCATCAACCGTCGATAAATACTTAGAAAAATTAGACTTTTATTGATAAAGTCACGCAACAACTTTTAGATATGCATTTCAATTGAACATTTTATAAGCAATCATTCCATTTATTTACTATGCCGTTTCGACACATATCCGCAACCTACTATATATATGACATGTATTAATGTATATATGCACCCATACATTTTTTTATTTATGTAGGTATATCTAAGAAGTGTCCTGATGGTAAATGTTTTTTAATTTTCTGTAGAAGTCTAATATTACATATTAAAATTTAGTATTTATTAATAAAAAGTTTTTTAAGATGGTTCAAACTCTGTTTAGTGTAAAAAATGTAAAATTGGACTATTATAAATGTATTTTGTCTTACCATTTTTAATATTTTTCATCTATGATTTTTTTTCTATGCATATTTTGTCATTTTAAACTTCTGACATGGATTTGAAAAAAGTGGTAAAGAATGGAAAATTATGAACTGATAAAAAATTACAATTTATACATTTGTACCACCCTGTACGTTTTTAGGTCGAAAATGATGAGAAAACAAATAAAACCAAGCTGAAAATTAAAATATAACGAGGTAAAAATAATGGTTTGTCATAAAATCTATGCGATAACTTTCTTACGATTTTCCGACGGGAGACTTATGTATACGAGTGCCCTGTCCGAATCCGTCGGATTGCTGCCGGGAAAAATTCTATCGCACGACAGAAAATGAGCTTCGCCGTCGAAACATTCGGACGATCGCGGTAAAGGCATATATATATGCTACAGCACCGAATTTCGGGTGGTCTCTTGGCGATCTCGGCCATCTTCGGCCTTCCCCGACTGACATTTATGAATATCGTCGTTCCTATAGATGTGTATACAACAAAATTTTGGTGCCCCGCTAAGAACCCCTCGAGAAAATTTTTGATACGATACTGACGAGAAGACGAAAGTCGAACTTCGTAATATCGTCGGCAGATGTCATTCCAATCAGTGCACTTAAAAGTTGTAGGTGCCGCCACAGTCAAATCTTACTTCCGACTTTTGGAGAGAACACCCTTAAAATAAGAGGTATCTACTGTATCTCTTTAAAACAGGTTATGTAATTTAATAGAAGTTATTTTATGCTTGTTAGAACGAAAACACATGCGACTGAGTGTCGATGAAATAATTATGATTATTCGAAGGCTCGACAGCGTAGAAACAAATTCTCAAATTTCTGCTAAGTCTGGCATTCCGACCTCCACAATTACAAATATTTCTAAGAGTCGTACAGATATTTTTAAATTGAAATAGGCTCTGACGGAGCAACATGGCGACAGCACAAAGAAACCAAGAAGCAATAAAATAGACGATGCTGAATTCGAGCGGATTCTATTTTTGTGGTTTCAGCAGCATCGAGAGGCAGGCCTGCCGGTATCCCGAGTAGAGCTAGGAGCACAGGTATTAGCATTAAATCAGGAATTAAATGGTTCACCTGACTTTGAAGCCATGGTTGGCTTTCAAAATTTAAGACCCGTCACGGTTTTAGGTAGTTATCTACAAGGTGAAAAGCTCTTTGCTGACACCGATGCGAGTATTCCTTTTTGTGCAGAATTTTAATTTCTTATTACCTAAATGTATCTTTTTATGCACCGCTATATCGCTAGTGATATGTTCGATTATGTTCTTAAAATGGATGAAAAGTCTCACAAGGAGAAAAAGCTCAGTAGCTTATACATAAGGTACCTTATCATAAAGTTTTTACCACTTTACCTGTTTCTAGATATTGGTCATCGATGCTAATATGAAAGAAAAATGCAAACAATTCAGGAGAATGATATCATTAATACACAATGATGTGCACTGCTTGACCCAATTCCCACGTTCCGAATTCTAATTCATTCGTTCAACTATTCCGCAGGGCCTGTTTGGGCAAGTTCTTGCGCCGATCCCCGGTTGGTCCGGTAAGGTAAGAGTGGGGGGTCGGGGAGGCACGCGTTCGCCCAAAAACAGAAAGGCATCTGACCGCTCAACAGAATGCTCCGCAAAAGAGAAAGTCCATCAAGGGAGACCATACTGTACCTCATTTAATTCGACTTAATAACCATGACGTACCGACCGCGAAAAAAACGCTGAAGGTACAGATAATTGCCGACGGAGGTCGACAGCAGCCCCAAATTCGTGCCTTCGCCTGGCAAGGTTCCCTGGCTATTTCAAACACCGGACGTAAGCAGAGAAAAATGCTCGGACGGAAATTCGAACTCGGAGCCTTCACGTCGGTCAGTTCGTGCGAACTACGACTGACGCCTTAGCACTACCATCTTGCCGCTATTTTATACCCAATATATCGCGTAGCTAGTAGTTAGTATCGCATATCTTCGCAATTGGGGTAGCCCCTCTAATGTTCTTCAAAGGTCACTGTACAGCAGTTATTCAAATGCCGTAACCTATCGTGCTTTTATTGTAAAATCAGCTCCCCATGTATATACTCCAAATTCGTTCTAATCGTAAATGAAGTGCATACGCAATTAATTAAAATAGATTATATTATTGACTTACGTATCGCGATGGCTCTTCCTTGTTCATGTCATTAAAATGTTTCGGAATAATGCTAGTTGAATTTTCGTGGTTCGAATAAGCCTGTGGTAATTGACCTTTAAATTCAGATTTTAAGAACTGAAGTTTCCAGCTACAATATAACATAATTTTAGTATTATCATCACTTTTCTGAAATACATTTTCATGATAACTGGCATCTTACTTATTTGAAGGGAAAAAAAAGCTACTTGGAAATCTGTGCCACTCTTTGCCAATACAAAAATTAATATTAACGTCATTTGGCGTGAAACCTTCTGTGCCGAGTTTATTTGTTTCCACCATTATACTTATTGGACCATAATAACCTAGTTAAAGAAACAAATTTACTTGATTCATCGCATTATTGGTTTATAATATAAAGAAATTTCAAACCTCTATGTAATGCATAGGACCTAGAAAGTCCTAGGGTACCAACAACAATAATGACGGCTACTGTAACATACGTTGTGTATTGTAAGTAGTGGCATGTTTTTGGCAGCGGACTTATTTGTGTTCTGGCAAAAAAATATAATTTCTGAATCACGTCAACACTTATTGCACCAGCCAAACAGATCATGGGATAGATTGGGAACAAGAAGCGTTCTTCCTAAGTGAACGGCATGATTAATTTTTTTAATTATAAATTTAACCAATACAATATATTGTTACCTTGTGTGGTTGAAAAAAGAATACAATAATCCAAAGATACAATGGAGCTAATGAGTACCAATACGGTAAACAAGAAGGATGCCGAGGTCTGGCAGGCACAATGAGCCAGGCAAGAAGCTGTAACAGAAATAATTAGGTTTGAAACGAGTAAATAATTATTGTCATAAAAAATTAAAGTTTTATAATGTTTTGGTTATTTTTTATATTTACCAGTCCAATTGGTGCAAAAAGGGCTCCAATGAAGGCAAGATTGAAATTCAGAAAGCCATTGATGAAATAAAAGCTAAACGGTTCTGTGCCGTACAGATCTGGACCGTGGGTAGTAAAAACATTGTATAAAACAATATTTAGTGGTGCAATAACTAATTTCCCATAATATACAGAATCAAACCAAACCATTGGTATCAATATAATGATGCCCGATATTAGGGACCACTTTACGAATTTCACCCTTTCGCGCCTTCGAAATATCATTTCAATAGCAAGTGGTAATCTGAAATATCAAAATCATACCGATAATAATAATGCACGCCATTCGACTATGTTATGAAAATTGTTTACAAATAGATTTTTAGTTTACCCTAGTAGGGCCGCAAATGGCCAACCCAACAGTGAAGAAACAGCGGTGGCGAAAATTGCGAATTCATACTTGCGAGCATACCACGCAGCAATGGCGACTGTACTTAAACACCTGCATAAAAAGTATACAAAGTAGTTCATCACGTTGTTTATAATTCATAAAATACTTTTAATTTATTGTAGACCGAATCCACCCCAAATTTTTCAAAATTTGCAGATTGGTTCTCCAGTTTTTCTGAAAATTTGAGAAGTTGTTGAAAATGCTTAGCATGAAGACATTTTGCAAAGAAAAATTTACAATATGGCGACCATTATTTAAAAAATAAAAAAACTCAATTTCTTATAAACAAATTTTTTTTCTCTTTGATATTAGTTTGGCAGTTAAATGAATTAATGATAAATAATACGTTTGGTTGGCTCTAAATACTTGTGAAAGACCACGTCGAGACCACGTGGAAAAACTCACGTGGATTTTTTCAGTAGGGTTGTGTAATTAAAAGAATTATTACTCGATACTTTGTAAGGAGTTCAGAAAAGGACTGAAATGAATAGAAACCTATGTTATTTCGAATTTCATAGTAGCGTTAACAATCGTTATTTTTGGTGTTAGGCCGATGCTAACGGTTGACGGCTCATTCTAATTACCAGAAACTATACACGTGGTAAATTACGACCACAAAATTATAAAAATCTGACGTGAACAATCCTTTCTGCAGGCGAACATGTATGTTTGGTTCGAACAAGACAAAGCAATGTTTCCTCATTCATTTGCAGTTTTACAATATATAAAAAATCTGCTTATCAATAGATACAATTTTGAGAAATAAAGGAATATCTTCCGTGATTACTCTAGTGTTCATACGTAAAATGCTTAAGCACAATTTTTTATTAGAAAACTCTCGGATATGTTATAAGACTACGTAAATATGTATAAAATTTTATATTTGAGAAATTCAAGATCGTGTCATTGACAAATTTTTATCCCCTCTTCAAGCAACCCACTTTTGATTGTAAATAATATTTTTCATCATAGTGCGATATTACACCCGAATTTGAGGGATTAAAATATGAACGGAGTTTCCTGACCTTTCGAGTTGCAAATTTCGGGACATAAACTAGAATTTTATACTGATTATAATGAAAAATTGTATTCGTATTTATAGGGATGCAAACTGTTACTCTCTGAAAGCTATCATTGGATACTCTCGGGACTGCTTGAAGTAAAAGTTCATTTTACACTCGTGATTCGAAGTATCTAATTCTATCATTTCAGGACATTAATAAAATCCTGTATACTGTAATCATAAATAACCATCATCTTACAAGTGAAAATTAGATTCGTGTTTGTGAAATTCGATTTCTAGTAAATTTATTGGGAATTCTGGTAGGTTTGTTCTTGGTGAAAAGAGAACAATAACAATTTGGTTAATATTTCTTCAAAATAATTCAGAAATTGTACTGATAAATATTCAAACGTACATAGAAAATGATGATGGTAAATAAGCAGCGCTCGCAATGAACATTCCAGAACTCAGTAATAAAAAAGCGAGTGTCAATCTGCCAACGTGAATTCCAAATTCGTGGCAAACATTTCTGAAAAATAAAGATAGATAAATGTTTTGACGATATATTGAACTCAAGAGAGATAACACACAAATGGACTACTGTCTTGGTGCTTTACTAAGAAGATTTTTGTATTTCTCCAAAGTTCGGTACATTACATCGACATACAAAGGGTTTACCAATAGGGATGATAGGTATTTGAAAGGTCACAACGGCTATGTTTATGAACCGTTTGCTGATATCCCGCGTCCATTGTATTCAGTAAGGTTTGCCATTTGATCATGAACAAGCTCACGTTACCACAACGTTTGGAAATTGTCCAAATTTTCTATCAAAATTCGAGAAGCTTTGTTGCTACTCAACGAGCATTCCGTGCAAAATATGGTTATCATTCCGCTCCTGCTGAGCTCTCATTCGTCGCACAATTCGTAAGTTGGAAAGTGAATTTACTTTACACGATAGGAAGCCACCGAATGGAACCCGTAGTGGTCGCAGTGCCGAAAATATTGCCGCTGTACAGGCAAGTGTAGCCGCCAACGATAATGTGTCGATTCCGCGCCGTTCATAAGAGTTGGGTCTGTCTACGATGACTACCTGGCGTATTTTGCGTTAAGATCTTGGTTTGCATCCGTATAAGATGATTTGGCACAAGAACTGAAGCCAAATGACCATCGTTTATGTCGTGAGTTCGCAGATTGGGTTTTGGAAGCGATGGAAAACGATCGCGATTTTCATCGAAAAATCGATGAAATTCCTGGCTGAATGGCTTTGTTAATAAGCAAAATTGTCGTTATTGGAGTGAGTCAATCCCTCAAGTGATTCATGAATCTCCATTATATCCAGAAAAACTCACTGTTTGGTGCGGTTTATGGTATGGGGGCATCATCGGACCTTACATCTTCAAAAATGAAGATGGACGAACCGTAACTGTGAATGGAGAGCGATACCGTACGATGTTGACCGATTTTTTCTTTACCGAATTTGATGATATTGAAGCGGACGACATTTTCTTTCAACAAGACGGTGCGACTTGCCACACAGCAACCGCTACAATGGACTTATTGCGAGGAAAGTTCGGTGAGTCATTAATTTCGAGAAATGGCCCTCACAACTGGCCGCCAAGATCGTGTGATTTGACGCCATTGGATTACTTTTTGTGGGGCTACGTAAAATCTAAGGTTTGTGGCAACAAATCCATGACTCTTGATGAATTGGAGGCCAACATTCGAGCCACTACTTCAGCCGTACCAGCCGAAATGGTACACCGAGTCGTCGAAAATTGGTCTGCTCGGATCACCCACTGCAAAAATAGCCGAGGTGGCCATTTACATGATTTATTGTTTAAATCATAAATGGCACAGATTACATCATCTAATAAAAACAATACATATACCATTTGGGAAAAATTACTGTGTTTTATTTTAATTTCAAATTCTATCGTTCTTATTGGTAAACCCTTTATATTTCATTAAAAAACTACATACTTATAAAAATATATTTCAGACAGTGCGGATCCTACTGACAGAAGACAACGAATAAAGTAGAATACAAATACAGGATTGGGCTCTAAAAAATACATATATAATTTGGCTGGAACCATGTGGAACAATAAGTACGTATAAGATCTTAACGCGTACTCTGGACTATATTCCCATGTTTGTTGACCTGTTCCATACAATAAAAAATGACTCTGTAAAAATAAAATATATTTTAATAATTAATATTTAAAAACTAATATGCACATTTCAAATTTTTGCACTGACAGGTTCCCAATAATTGTAAGTTTCATCACAATCCGTTATATGGCTCCATATTGCAGAACAAAATCGTGCTGATAGAATCAATTTAAATGCGGTTTCTCCCGCAGGATACAATAATCCATTATCCGGCATTTCCAACCTGCCAAAGAACAAAATAACTTTAATTAACAGAATAACACCGCTCATACATTATATAATCTATATTCAAAACTACGTAAATAAATATTCTTTGCAATGTTTCCTGATTCTTGGGGTATAATTTCATCACTGGAATATTATAATGTAATATTAATTATTGCCGCTAAAGAGAAGAAGCAAAAAGAGATTATTATTCGCATGTTTTTCAGTAATAAAGAAGAAACACAATACACGCAGCAGGGATTCAAACTTCACATACGGGGTACATTGTTACAATTAGAACCATAAGATCATCTAGGTGGCATTCCCTATAAATATTAAGTATGTAATTGTGTACAATCGCAAATTCTTGGTTAGAGGATAAGAAAGCTCTAAATCATAAGTATCAAGCAAAACTGCATACCAAGCCTTCAATGTTAGCTCTGTGTACTGACATCGGGCGATAGTTGTCGAGGCTGTAGCGGTTTTACCAAGGCGCGCCATGGAAAACGTGTTCTTGAAAGTGAATAATAGTATTATATTGCATTTCACACAACATGCACGCTTAAATTAGGTATTATGGTATTAAATTAACCTTAAATCAACCCATTATGCGCTCATGGGCGTAATGCCGGATGTAGAGTCAGCTCTCCCTAACGGCATCCTAACGGAAATAAGGGGAGGAAACTTTTCTGTAAATGCACGCCCCTCACTTTTAATCAAGAGGAGCGGTCGCTCCTCGCGCCAAGTTCTTATCACGCAACATCCTATACATGCTGTATATATGTAATGCGGAATCTCGTTCATGAGCGATTATCGACTCATGGTCGAACTCCAACAAGATGGCGGCGTCTCGCACGTGGCGGGACGTTCGAAATTATAAAAAAAAGGAACAGTGTTGTTGCAAATAAACCACACCCACTAAACTTGGTGAATCAACCACAGCTTTTATTTAGCTTCGTACTCCTTCTTTTCCGTATCCAGATTGTCGAGATTTGTACAGATTCGTAACTCGGCAACCGTTCCAACTTCGTGCGTAACTTAAAAAATTGAACCGACCTGTTCTGTATACATTCACTTGTGCCTTCCACTAGCTCTTACTGAATATACTTCTTTAACATGTTTAACTCTATTTTTCTTTTACGGAACTCCGACTGAGCACGTTTTCGGAAAAACCACGAGCTCGACTTAGCTCTTTCTCCTCGACGACCAGAGACAGAGTGTTCGCACGCATTTCGCCCGGAACTTCCTGACCGCGTTCCTTTTTCCCCTATTCAATCCGCGTTCGCCAAATTCCGACCTAACTTTCATTTACGGTATTCGTTTTTCAAAATAATCTTACAGCTCTAGCCCGCTGCGAAAAAATTCGACCTCGAATTTCAAACTTACGTCTATTTAACCTTAATACACTATCTTAACTTAAGTACTAATACTATTTACACTCCGGCTCGGTACCCGGTTCCACTACTTCGCGAATCCATTTTTTAATTTTATCTGACGAAAGAATTGTATTTAACGGTTTCTGCGTCCGATTAAAACCCGGAATATCTTTAACCACATATCTATTACTATTCAATACTTTACCGATAAGGTAGGGTCCTTTGTATTTATCCGCCAACTTTCTATTCACTCCAACCTGAGGCTGCAAGTTTCGGATCAATACATAGTCTCCAACCTTATACTTCGTAGGTTTTTTATGTTTCTTGTCATAATAAGACTTATTATACAATCGGACCGCTTCATTCGCTTCCTCCGCATTCTTTCGTTCGCTTTCTCGCAAATCTACTAACGTTTCCTCGACCTCGTTTAATTTCCTAACTAAGTCCTGT
This sequence comes from Trichopria drosophilae, assembly GCA_030407085.1. Taxonomy (NCBI): domain Eukaryota; kingdom Metazoa; phylum Arthropoda; class Insecta; order Hymenoptera; family Diapriidae; genus Trichopria; species Trichopria drosophilae. Next base: position 64,928,721 of record CM059587.1, read on the forward strand.
AACGATCTATCGCTATGATTCCGCTGGTCATAACCTAAAAGCAAACGACTGGGTGTAGAATTAATCGACTTATTTACCGTATTATTTATAATATATTCGACATGTGGAAGTTCTTTTTTCCACCCATCAAGACTAGAGACAGTTTTCGTTAGCGTCGACTTCAAAAAACGATTAACTCTTTCAACCATACCGTTTGCCCAGGGTGAGGCAACCGCTGTTTCTCTATGATCGATCGACAGATTCGTAAGATAATCATTCAACTCCTGCGACATAAACGCCGGACCACGATCACTGACCACGTGCAAAGGTAAACCGTAAAGCTTAAAAACTAAATCTAAGAATTCAATCGTTTCCACCGCTGTGGTACCCCGACAAGGAAACAGCCACGTAAATCGCGTATAGGCGTCTATTATCACTAATATTTGTTTGAATCCATCAGGAGACGGCTCTAATGGACCAAAATGATCCGCATGAACTGTATGGAACGGAGAGGTGCATTCTTTCTCTAATTGCATTTCACCTTCCTTCGCGTTGGTCGAAACCGACGTAATTAAGCACGTGATGCAATTGTCTATATATTCTCGTACTTTAGCCTTTAATGAAGGGAACCAGTAGGTCCTCTCGATTCCATAAACCGTTTTTGCCATCCCGCAATGACCCATTTCATCATGATAGGTTCGAATTATATTAGTACCATCGCTTCTGGCACCACGAACAACGAACCTTTTTCGGACTTTCTATATACTAAACCGTTAATTAAATCGAATCTTTCATTATCCTCGAACTCTAATGATTCAGCTAGTTTCTTTAAAAAGGGATCAGTTTGTTGTTTGTAGACCAACTGATCTTCCAACGACAAGGAATCTACTAAATACACGATCCGACTTAATGCATCGACATGCTTCATCCGAACGCCATCCCTATGTACCAACTCAAAATCATACGCCTGTAACGTCAACGTCCACCTGGCTATTCGCGGGTTAATATTCACTTTTTTATAAGCCTTCGCCAATGAATTACAATCTGTGACGACCTTAAATTTCAACCCGTAAAGATACACGTGAAAGCGTTCTATTGCTCTTACTACGGCCAACGTTTCCAGTTCAAAACTGTGATAGTTTTGTTCTGCTTGGTTGGTTCTTTTACTAAAAAACGCTACCGCCGCGAATTTTCCATCATCTTGACGTTGCATAAGGATCGCGCCCAAACCTATGGCACTGGCGTCGGTGTGAAGCTCTGTTTCTGCATTAGGATCGTATATTCGCAATACTGGATAGTTCGTAAGTTCCGATTTAATCAGGGCAAACGCATCCCTACATTCGTTACTAAACTGATACTTTACCCCCGCTTTCATTAATCCTTGCAACGGTGCTACCTTTTTCGCAAAATCTTTTATAAATTTTCTGAAATACCCTGCCAAGCCGAGGAACCCTTGCAATTGCTTCACATTAACCGGTTCAGGAAAATTTGTTATCGCATCAACGTGGCGCGTACTCAACGTTATTTTGTCCTGTGACACTATATATCCTAAGTATTTGATTTCTAACTTCAAAAATTTACATTTTTTCCAATTAAGCTCGAAACCGTACTGTTTAAAAATTCTCAGGACCTCTTTCAAAATTTCAATATTTTCCTGATAGGTTTCTGTGGCAATAAGTATGTCATCTATGAACACGAGTATTTTTCCTGCACGTATTAAACAATCCAAAACCTTCGAAACTCGTTTTTGGAACTCAGCCGGGGATTCACAAAAACCAAAAGGTAGTCTCGTATACTCATATTGCCCTTCAGGGGTCGCGAATGAAAAGTACTTCGTATCGTCTGGATGAACCTTGATTTGATGGAATCCATCCTTCAGATCTAACAATGTAAAAATGCGTTTCCCTTTTAACCTACTCAAGTGATCCTCAGTGACCGGAAATGGAAACCTCTGTTTCGCAACCCGTTGATTTAAAGGACGCAAATCAACGCAGAGTCTCATACGACCATCTTTCTTACGTACCGGTACAATTCTAGAGCAATAGGGCGAACTACTGCGTTTAATTACCCCTCTTGCCATTAAATCGTCTATTATTTCCTGTATCTGATTACGTTCATGAAAGGAAAACCTTCGAGGAGCATATGAAAAGATAGAACTGTCTTTTAAATTTATTCGGACTACGTAATCGTCATCAATGAGTTCGACTCCATTTTTTTCAAACCCATTAATCACTTTCTCCAAATTTACACGCTCTTCTTTTGGTACATTAGCATCTAAATGATCTTTTATTCGCTCCCAAAAGTTTTCCCATTTATTACTATCATTGACACACATGATACAAGATAGTTCATCGACCCATTTATTTTTCTCAACTAATTGACATTCTTGAGAACTTCCCTCGTAAAAGAACTTAAGATTTTCTGTGATTATCAAATCTAAACCCAGAATTAAATCCACATCAAACGAATCATTTGTGACCACTATGAACTTAACTGTTAACACTCGATCGGGCATTGAACGCAACCCTATCGTAGTCCACACAATACCCAAAACCGATAATGGAGTACCCTTAAGACCACACAGTGATACGTCAGTTCCCTGTAAAACATACCCTTTACTACGTAGGAAATTCTCAAAAACGTACTCTTTCATCAAGCACATTACACTACCTGTGTCAATTAACGCACGCAAATCACAATCAGTATTCGCTAATTCACAAACAACTGTCACCGCTTTGACAGGCCGTATTTTGCCGCATTGAAGTTCTGTTGCTGCAACCTGTAGATCACCGCCTTGCACCTTGGAGCTGTCACTTTTCGTCTTGAGCTTCGGACAATCAGGCTTCTTGTGACCCAACTCGTGACAAAGGTAACAGCGAATTTCCTTTGCCCTGCAATCCTTTGCCATATGTCCCAATTTCTGGCAATTTCTACATCGAGTTTGATTTTCACCAGACGACTTTGCTTGGAAACTGCGCACCTTGCTGTCACTCGAACGTGTCAAATCTGCTGATCCAATCGACACTCTTCTCATCCTATCGATAAAGACACTTAGTGTTTCGTCCTTAACTCCAAATGCCTGTGCACGTAGTGTCGGCAACATTATTCCAGCAGCTAACAAATTGACTAAATCAGCATCTGGCAAAGTCAACCGCTGTAGAATATTCAATTTTGCATTGACGTACACTTCAAAACTTTCTTTGTTGTGGTCCCACTTTCTCGCTTCTGCTTTTTTAAGCACTGTGCTAAACGGAACAACTCGATCGAAAAACGATTTTAATCCATCTCGAACCGCAACCCACGACGTTGACACTTCATTCGACTGCCTGGCGTACCAACTCTCCGCATCCCCTGTTAATCGACCAACAGCTGCCAACAATGTGACATCTGGCGATGCCTGATAGGTATTGGCTACCCATTCAACTCGAGAAACCCACTTCACCACACTTTCATCTTCGGACCCACTAAACTTGGGAATCAGTGCGGTTAAATTCTTGACAGGATCTCCACCTAAACCATGGGAACCACTCGCACTAGAATTCTGACGTGGTAGGTTCTCTCTCAAATGGATGCTCTGGTTCGTCAACGGAAAATTATTTTCGGGCACCACTTGTGCAACAGTAGGTACCTGTAATTGAGTTAGTCCGATTAAATTTTCAAAATAAATCCGCTGTTCTGCTCGTATCTCAACGTCACGCTGTCGTTGAGCCTCCATAAACTGCGTAAACATATTTACAATTACACCCAAAGGATTCGCCAAATTCTCATGTGCACCGCACGTACTTTGACCCGGATTATTAAGCACATTACCTGGAAGGCCTTGTTGTGTCGTAACATTCTCCGAACCAATATCGAGTAAAAGCGGCTGCACCTGCGGCGTATTTACCGTTTCCTGGATAAACGTTCTCGAATTCAAACCGTCTGTTTGTAGGTTAGGTTGGTTCGGCGGCGGAACTGCCGCGGACCTCGTCCCCTCTCCGACGGGTACTCCTTGTGCTACGTCACTACCCCGACCTGCACCTTGAACCGTTGAAGATGACGAACTTCCCCTTTGGTGGTGATCGAAAATTCGGTCTAGAAGCCGATCTCGTGGACCCTCCACACTCAAACCTAACCTTACCGCTTCGGTCTGCAACTTATCCAACGGAAGTTTGTGTAATTCGTCCAACAACCCTTGCAAATCTTTCCGATGGAAAACTTCCTCGTGTTCCGTGCTCATTTCGTCAATCACCGCTACAACTTTTTGTGTCCTTTTTCTTCGTTCCAAATTCTCCGATTTTACCAAAACAATCCCACTTCTGAGGCTGTAATGCGGAATCTCGTTCATGAGCGATTATCGACTCATGGTCGAACTCCAACAAGATGGCGGCGTCTCGCACGATTTTGCCGCATTTCGCCCGGAACTTCCTGACCGCGTTCCTTTTTCCCCTATTCAATCCGCGTTCGCCAAATTCCGACCTAACTTTCATTTACGGTATTCGTTTTTCAAAATAATCTTACATATATACATATAGCGCGGCGACCGCTACTCCTTTACCGCTAACATAGTGCAAATGTCACAACATGGAACACATACGTTTCGTCTTCGCTTTTCCTACAAAGATTTCCTCATTCACGTTATGCTCAATAGTTTTTATTTTTGTTATCTTCAATTTAAGTCTAGTTTGATTAAAATCGGCTCAGCAGATCGTGAGATATGGATAATTAATTTGATCGGATTTCAAGATTCACGATCGAAATTTTTTCCCTTCTTTTCATCAGATGTTTTGGACACTTAGATAGAAGATATGTATAGCATGAGTGCAACAAGGATTGACAGCTCCGTTAGTGAACGATATGACATAGAGATAGGATGATGTCGTTCAAAATAAGTGCAACATGGACAAGCGTCGGGACTTGGCTACCGTGTTTCGATATCTGTATCATCTGTATAAAAACAGATCTTAGAATATGGCGGCCTGCACTCAGCTGATCATCGGCGGCGGTTTACGTTCAGTACGAACAGTATTGAGGTTTTGACGTTTGTGGAATTGAAGAAGAAGAGAGCTTTGTGGAAAAGTCATTGAAGATGACCTGTGAGATGACACAATAGAGATCCGTCTGAAAAGTGGCAAGGAGTACCTTCTTGGAATTTTGACAGCGGTCTGTGGTCTTCTTGTATTCTTGCCAGTGAAAAAATAAAAATTTCGGCTCGACTCGAGTGGGACAGGCACAGGTATACGCCGGGGCAGCTGTCTATTGTTTGTTTTCCTTTCTTTGGTCCCTCGAAATATATAATGGATACGTATTAGTGAACACGTTTTGACCGTTAGAAGTAGGAATATCATACCTATCCTCAGTTTCGTGTTGCTTGTAGAACTGCGAGTTTCAATTCGTTTGTGCTAGAATTTGTTGTAAAATGTATAGACATAAAGTGCCGAGACATGAACAAACGGAACGTACACGAAAAGATAAAATAAAAAAACGGAAACAGTCTTTCAATCCGAAAACACCCGAAATCCACGAAGCATCCTTTAAGAGTTCGTCAGAAAAAAAACTTGAAAGTGACGATGAAAAAACAGTGCCGCAAGACCCAAACGTACAATATGTCATTATTGATTTTTTATTAGTTTTTTCAACTCTCGCTAATTTTGTAAATTGTTCAAATGTTGTTAACAGAAAAGTGTGTGGTGGAAAAGTTACATTTCAACGATGTTCAGAAGCAGGACTTGGATTTAAGATTGTAATGGAATGCAAAATCCGAAATATATAAATTCAAGTGAAAAAATTAGACAAGCTTTCATAATCAAGCGAAGATTTATTTTTGTGATGCGAATATTAGGCTTAGGCCTTGCCGGATGCAAACAATTTTGTGGCCTAATGGATATAAGTAGTAACTTTGTAAATCAATCAACGTACGATTTTTATATCCATAAAATACATGAATGTGTAAAAACGGTCACCGAGAAACTTTTCATTTTAGCTGCGAAAGAAGAAAAAGCTATATCGTGCACGGAAAACGGCATTGAAGATACGACAAATGCATCTGTCTCAGGTGACGGCACTTGTAAAAAGCGTGGATTTTCGTCATTATATGGTGTATCTACTTTGATTGGTTATTATTCAGGAAAAGTTTTGGACGTTTTAGTAAAATGTTCGTATTGTAATTTATGTGTGGTTTGGAAGAAACGGATGTCGACGTCAGAGTTTGAAGAATGGCATGAAGATCACGTGAATGAAGGAAAATGCAGTGCCAATCACGAAGGACCAGATGGTAATATGGAAGCTGCAGCTATTGTGGAAATGTAAAAAATGAAATGTAATGCTTGTACTTTTAACGAAGGCACATCAGCAATTCTGATATTCCTTGATGCGATGAACGTCAAACTTGGACCGAACAGCCACGCGTATGCGCAAAATCAAGATGAACATCGAATCGTCATCGCGGAGATAAGAGCGCAGGCTACCACAAAAGAGGCACGAATTCGTCTACGACAGGAAGAAAAAGATGATGCAGACAAAACAGCTGCTTCTCACGACTGCCTTTATGGACCTGGAATCGACGATTCCTTGTAAGTCTTGTTCTCGGTTTTATTCCTTTCAAAAACTTTGAACTCGTTTTTCTCAAAACTACTTTTTTGAAGTCGATAGTTGAAATTTCTCGAAAACTAATGAACCGATCGACTTGCAATTTTGCACACGTCTTTTACATATGTTTGACTTGTGCTTGAACGAAGGATTTTTTCGTCGCGTACAACTCCGTTTACAGGTCAATACGTGGCCAAATTTAGAGCCAAAAAACACATTTTTTGCGAAAAACGATACCAAAAATTCAATTTTTAAGTTTTTGAAAAATCCTTGGTTCAAGCACAAGCTCTACTCACCTACTAAAAGAAAAACTTTGGATTTTTGATTTCAGATAAAAATTGACGGAAAAAAAATCACTACGGCGAAGACACTTTTTTTACACTACGATACCAAAGGCGCTGTCAACGGATGAATTTATAATATTTTTTAATGAAATTAAATTGACATGTTCTTTGAACTATATACATTTACATGTAGCAATTTATAAATATATAACGAATGTTGGGTCTTCGCAAATAAATCGAGAAAAACAGCCTTTTTTGGCCTTGCAAGACCCATTTAACCCCTTAAATAGGACCAGCCAGTGGAACCATGGCTACGTATCAAAAATCAACTGCAATAGACATGTGTATCGTTAGATAGTTTCTTTATTAACCCTTTGCCTTTCATTGGGAAAGACGTCGTCCCACTTACGTTTACATAGATTTTGCTGTTTTTCTAGTGAAAACTAAGACCCATTTGATGAAATCTTTTTCTGTTACTTATATGGACTCTAATAATCAGTAAAAAAATTGTTTCTCCTTTATTGCTAATAATATAATTGTTATTAACAAAACAAGTTAAAAAAATGAGTTTTTTCTCGAATAAATGCAGTTTTAAGAAAATTATTTTTTTCCGAAAATTTTTTCATAGAAGTTTTTGGTGTCGCTTATTACGAATACAGGGTTAGTTTTTTTAAATTCAAAATGGCTGATCTAAAATAGTGGATAAAAATTTTAAATATAACTAATCCGAGGTTAGATTTGCGAAATTCAAAATAGCGGCAAAAATGTTAAATGAAAGATTTAAGACAAAATTTATGAAATATTTAATTCGGATCACACATTGGAAAAGAGGCTAAGGGCTGGAATTCGTTACTTCATAGAAGCTTCCAGAAAATCCAGGCCTCACAAGGTTGAAGTTCCTCAGTCCGATTTTAAGCCCCTTTTTTAATTATTTTTTTATTTTGAAAATTTTTAAATTTTAACAATTTTTAAACAAAATTTTTAATATTTAAATGTAATCATACTAATATTTATTTATTCATTTATGATATGCAATAAAACAGTTTTTCAAAATGTCAAGCACAACTGAAAATTGAAAACTTTTTGTCTGTCATATGGAATTTCGAAAAAAAACTTCGGATTCATAATCAGCGACTCCGAAAACCCCCGAGTAACAAATTTTGTCAAAATAGAATTATATTTTAAATTTTTTCGGATATATTGGGTGCGTCATTTTGAATTTCACAAATCTAACCTCAGATTCGTAATCAGCGACCACAAAAAACCCCGAGTAACAATTTTCAGCTAAATTTGACAAAAGGAAAAATGCGTGACTCAAAGGGTTAATTTATTTCTGTAAAATATTTCTAGAACATTCCATACTCAAAATGCCAGGAAATTTTTCAACAATTTGAAACGTGCACGAAGCTGGATGAACTTTAGAGCTGAAAATAATAACAACATATGACGTTACCAGAAATGATTCAAATTCTTAATTCGGACTTGTTTTTAATCATTTTCGATTTATTTTCGCTCATAAATTTAGTATGCAGAATCTTTTGTAAATTAAAAAATGCATTTTCAAGATCGTTTCGACATCACATTTGAGAATAGATTGTTTACACTTTCGTAGAATTTCAGAAACTACAAAATTTGCATTTTGTCAATGGCGAGGCTAACAGAAGATGTCAAACCGCTTTTCTTCACTTTTTATTTCTATTAAGGTGTCCCCGAAATGGTTGGCCAATTGAATGCTTACAATGTATGTTATCATAATAAATAAATTTGTATGTTATTTTATTTTAAATTTGTACACTAATTTGAAATATATGAAATGAATATATGTTCTTATCTTAATATTCTTCATTTATGATAAACATTTCCTTATCTTTTCTTAAACAGCTCTTTTTATTTAATTTAAAACTGTATCCAAACAATTACATATGTCAGTTCTATCATCACCAATTCAAGGATTGAAAATTCTTTTCTTTATATGATCAGCTAAAATAGGTTCACCAGTTGTTAACGATCGCCAATTAGGGGGTCCAGGTATCGCGCTCTGTAATTTTTCATTTTATCAGATAAAATATTTGTGCCGGGTCTCAAAAGGGTAGTTGCGAATACTGCATATATTTGCAGTAATACTACATAGTCGTGAAAAGGATCACCGATGTCGAGGGCCAGGTCTTACGTTCCATAGTTTATCTCATTAGCCGAAATATCTCCACAAGATATTTAAGGTCTCCGTCCTGGAGGTCGCACTTGGAGGTAATTTCAAGGTCAAATAATCTACTCGAATTTGTATATGTATTGTAGATAACTGTAAACAAGGACACTGCACGAGTATGTTACGTAATAGAAAGTCTTGAATTCATGCAAACGGAAACATTATAACAAACAAAACAAACAGACAAATGTCCAGGAAATTCTAAGGATTTATATGTTCTTAATTTACATTTTCAAAAATACAATATTACACATGATATTTTTTATCAACTATTGTATAATAACAAAAATTAGTGAAATCCCCCCAAAAACACTACACTCAAAAAAACTCGCCAAGTTCTTATTAGTAAAATATAATTACCACAAAAAATGCTATCAGAATTAAATTATGTGCAATTATAAGGCTATATTCTTATTCTACAAAAAGGATTGAAACCATGTAATAAGGCCAAGTTCTTTCTAATGAATGAAACTATACATTAATGTAATATACAATAATTTGGAAAGAAAATTTTGCGTACATTCAGAACACCACAAAATTTTTCAAGAAACTTCTTTGAAATCAAAATAATTCTAATCATTTGTTTAGTGAAATTACCATTTAATAACAAAATGTTATTAATGTATTTAATGAACTTTAAAAATCGATGGAATATCATCAATAATATACACGTTGGCTCTTATTCCAAACATTCCACAACTGGCTTGTCAAAAACTTGGCTGTGCTTTTAGTCAAGTTTTTCGGAGAATCTGGGTCCCCAAGAATGGTGCCTATTTCGAAGTGTCATGCAATTTTCAGAATACATGCATTAGTTTGTCAATCAGTATATTATTGTATTATTTGCAATTTCTTACATTTCGTTACGCACATATTCCAGTTAATTTATCATCACAGTATTTACATTCATTTGCACAAAAAAATATTCATCTTTACAATAATTCATACGAAAAAAGATTCTAGTATTATATAACTCTATTAGTAAACAAAACTAATATTAAAAATGGGGTACTTATTATTGCACAATGAGATGAGGGGGGAAAAGCATAATAAATTAAGTAAAAACATTTGGTTTGGAGGCTATAATGGTAGCACCTGACCGTCAACGGAGGGGATATAGCCGGTCTTTGTTTACCATTCAAGGTTTTGCTTGTCAATGCAATACATATCATAATTGCTGTTTTATTTCCTGTACATTTCTGCAATTTAATCCATTTAGCATACATTTTTGGCGAATGGTAATATGGCACTATCTAGAAACATGATACCATATTGAAAATTGCTAGTACTTCAGTTTGAGAAAAATAGTTTTGTAATTTGAGATAGCATTCTACTTTTATTAGTTAACACCATAAACAGATTACTAAATGACGGCGTATTTTCTTAACTCCCAAAACTTGATTAAAAAGGCAGCCAATTTTTTGACAAACCAGTTGTGGAATGCTTGGAATAAGAGTGTATATTATTGATGATCTTGCATCGATTTCTAAAGTTCATTAAATATATTAATAACATTTTGTTATTAAATGGTAATTTCACTAAACAAATGATTAGAATTATTTTGATTTCAAAGAAGTTTCTTGAAAAATTTTGTGGTGTTCTGAATGTACGCAAAATGTTCTTTCCAAATTATTGTATATTGCATTAATGAATAGTTTCATTCATTAGAAAGAACTTGGCCTTATTACATGATTGCAATGCTTTTTGTAGAATAAGAATATCGCCGTATAATTGCACATAATTTAATTCTGACAGCATTTTTTGTAGTAATTATGTTTTACTAATAAGAACTTGGCGGGTTTTTTTTTGCAAGAAGTGTTTTTTTGGATCGCTTTACGTGAGGTATGAAAGGAAAAGGAACCGCGACCCCATTGGCGGCTTTGGCATATGCGTATTATGTACCACTTTCAAAATGTCGTACCGTCTTCTCGTCTTCGCCTCTTATCTTGCATGATATTTAGATGTACAACGAAGCATTTTCCATGTCCGATTTATTGCTTCTTTTTTAAACAAAGTGAACATCACAACAGAATGGAAGGTGTTCTCGCTGAAAGTAGTGTTAGCAGTTAGATTTTACATTTTATCGAATAATCAGCTTATATACAAGCAAAATATTGGCGAACATAACCTTCTCATAAGTTGCTTGTTTTTACGGAAAGTAAAAATACAAAAGATAAAATGTTACAATCACTTATTCATATATAACAGTTCTCTTGATACTTTTTTTTAATAATATGAAATCCATTTTTCTTATATGTTATATTTATAATTTTGCAGAAAACGAAAGTTTTCGGAAAAGCAAAATTCCAAGTCAAGGAATTGCTTTTCTTACAGTGATAGATTGGAAATTTGAAAAAAATTACATGGCAGCAAAACTTCTGCTAGCTTCGCAATGGGATACAATGTGGCTGGGACAACCATAAACAGAATAAAAGCGAGAAAGAAAATATTCTGCTTGAAGCCAATATTATAAAGGAACAGCAAGGGTGTTTGGAGAAGAAGCGACAGCCAACAGCGGAAAGTAGCGAACTCGATCAGCGATTATTGCAATGGTTCAACCAGAAGCGAATCATCTGCTGGCAGTGATGGAAGCAAGGTACACTACGATACTCACAAAAAGCTGTTGAAAGATAAATACATTGGTGCAGAAAGCATTGCAAATGGGACGGTTTTATACTGGAGAGGTTTAGCAACAAAACCACTTGTAGGTCGAAATAAAAAAAATGTTCCTGGACATAAACAGAGTAAAGAGTGACGGTTATGGTATGTGCTAATGCAGATGGATAGCACAAATTAAGTCTTCTCGAGATCGGGAAACCACGTTGTTTACCGGATATTAAACGGTTTCCAGTTTGTTATAAAAATCAAACAAACTCTTGGATGAACACAGAAGAATTTCTCCGAGCGATAAGAGAAGCCGATTTGTGAAAATAGCAATATCGCCACGTTGTTTTCAAAGGCGAATACATTTTTCGATATAATTTTGAACAAATGACCGTCTCTTATTGGACACTACGATACGATTGTCCTTAACCTAGCTCTTAAACATTCATTCGTGTCATTGTGTACTATGCTTAAAATTAAGGATTACAAAAAGTAATTAAAAATTATCGCGCCGTCCGCCATTAGTAAACAATTTAGCTGTTGACCAGAATCATGACGCTGGTTTCCATTCATTTTTCATTCTGATGATGATCCGTACCTCGGGTCGAAACGTCAATCCTGCAAATAATTTTATAATGTCAGAATGTACTCCTTTATATGCATATATCTTTATATCCAAATTTACAATATTTACCTTTTATGTTTGCTATCCTTATTTTTCCTGCTATCTATCGACTTTCCTTAATATTATTATAAATTTCTGCTTCTTGTTGTAAATTACTGTAATTGGTACCAATATATGTCATTAATTAATCTTTCCAATTATTATAAAACTAACAAAAAATTAAATTTAATATCGCGATATCATTTACATTTAGGTTGTTGAGAGGGGTCTGACACGTGTGTCGCTGTCGCAACGTATACAAGTAACCTGCAGACCAGATTCCGCAAAAGCTCTCAACCATATGGCGAACGCGCTGCCAGCGAGATAAGTATGATTCGAATTTGTCGATCACGCATGGCTCAGGTACGCCTATAAGTGGAGCACTAATGAAGAAATGACCGAGATATAAAGGCCAGGATATCGTATCGCATGAATATGGTCGACAGGTTTCTTTGTAGTTTGAGGCAACAAAGCATATGGTGGTTGAGGCTTCTGCCATTACCGACCTCCGGAAATTTATCGCAAATTCTTCGAAATCGGTCAATCCTTACCCATGTGACATTTTCCCCTAATCCCCTGTAGAGGTTGCAACATCTATGAGACATTTCAATATATTTTACTCGATTTAAAAAGAAACTTAAATTATAACAGAGAACCCGTTAATAACAAATGTAATATCTTTTTAAAATATAAATTGTCACAAGTTAGTCAATTAGTAGCAGAATTGTTTGTCATGTAGTACATGTATTACACGTACTCTCTTAGGTCTGACGAAGCTAATAAGACGATGAAAATGATAGAAATTTTACTGTTTAATAAGTTTTGCTTTTATATAAAAATAATTCATAGTATTGTTCTTTCCGATACATGGACATACATTACAAAGAAAATTTTATTGTTAAGCAAGTTTTTTGGAAATCGCTAAATACGCAACGTTTTCATTAAAGAAAGCTACATTGTGTTTTAAAAAATAACTTTAATCATTGTATTATGTATATTATATTTATTATTTATATCTAAAGCTAAATACTTTCTCCATTAACAAAATTGTATAGTTAATAAACCATGAATTTTAAAAATTGATAAAACAAGATGTCAGTAAACCGGAAAGTCAAGGTAGAAGCCTATGTTAGATAACGATAGGGAGATATGAAATTATTCTTAAAAAATGAAAAGAAAAATATTTAATAATTTTCAACGCCCTATACTTTACTACGACCCTTGATTACTTTAATCCTGTCATCGTGAGGAATTCAAAACTCAACATAAAACATACTTTTTAATGAAATTTTATGTAAACTAAATGTATGAATAACTTATCAACGAAATTTGGCGGTTTTGTTGATTTGATTTTTTTAATTCAAATTTTAATGTTTCAAGGTTCTAAAGCATTCGACAAAACGTTTATGAAAAATTGCCGGGATTTAAAACAAAAGAGTCGATTTTAAAAATACCACGAACAAATTGATTAAAAATCCAGTTTAATTGAAGGAATTTATACTTCAAGTGACTTGCTTGTCGGGTTAATATCAAATTTCCCTCGAGCCCGTTTAACTTTGATCAGGTTGAATATAAATATCACTCATAGTGCCTTCAATTCTTTGGTCAGGTTCCAGCGTCTGAGATAAGCATTCGCCGTGGTGCCTCACTGACGAGATCAGATGCGGCAGACGTCTACTCCAGAACGAAACGCCATCCATAAGTATAAACGGCATTAGTGACGGTCCGCAATATTTTTTATTTGTATTTTTTGTGTTAACTATTCTTCATATAATAATTCATATTATAAGCATATAACTTTTACTTTTCTTAAATTTATATTATCGAAACCACCGCCATAACTAAGAAAGTAGTTACTATTAATAATAATAAAAGGAATTACTTCTTAAAAATAATATATAATAAATTAACATTTAAAACGTGGAAATATTTATCGATAATGGACCGGCAAAAATATATTAGGTGTATATAATATTGCATTGTCCGTTTTGAGCGGGATATACTCGAAAAATGCATAAATTATCTACATTTTAATTATAAGATTAAACGAACTTACCTAAATGAAGTTCTATCTTAATTGTATGAATGATCACCATTCATCCTCCGAATGATCACTATTTGTAGTACCCGCTCTAGCGCACAATTTGCCACAATATTTAAAGTTTGGAATAAAAATTTACAGGTCCCCTGGTCGCTTGATTGTTCTGCACTCGTCATTACTTTAAAGTGCTGCCGAATATCTAGGGTTAACTTAGGTTAATAGTGGGAAGTATAGAAGGGATGGGAATGATCATTCGGAGGAGGAGCTTCATACAATTAAGATAGAACTTCACTTAGGTAAGTTCGTTTAATCTTATAATTGTATTACGCGCCTCCTCCTTCAGATCACCATTTGTAGATGTTTAAAGAGAATGAAGGCAGCAGAACTTTAATATTGAAGTAATCAAACGATATAATACCATGTGTGACGAATTTGAATCTTAAAAATTGTCTACTAGCTTCCGCAACTGGAATAAGATAACATGCTTCTTTGAGGTCTAGTGTATCCATGAAACAGTTCGGCTGCATTAGATCCCAAGCAACTCTAAGATCTTCAATTTTGAAGTGTTCGGTTCATATATTTATTAAGTTTTTCGAGATTCAACATGAATCTACTAGAACCATCTGATTCTGGGGCTAAGAAAATGCTTGAGAGGAACTGTCCGTCGCATTCCTCGCGATCGCGAATAACTTCTTTTTTAAGTAGTTCGTTAATATGCAAATTAATTTGTGATTTCTCACCATTTTACCAAAGTGGTTCCACTGGGACATTGTTTTGAATTGGTTGACTAGAAAAGGGAATGTTATAACCTTTGATCCATTGTAGAACGATTTTATAACAAATAAGATCATTTCATACAGTTACGAAATGTCTCAGTCAACATATCAGGCTAACGACTATTTTATAGGTTACCTGATAATAAGAGTATTTGCTGTGACATGCACGTTACTCATGATCATTTACAAATTATTTATCAGTGATTGGGTTTAACAACGGACTAACCTAATGATTATCTCATAGGTTAACTGGAAATACGAGTAATTTGAACATACTCGTCATTGTGATCTATTTAAAAATATTTAATTTCCGATTGGGAACTTGACCCGTTCAGTGTAATCTGTTTATTCCGTTGAATTCAAATAGAGTGTTCCATCGTTACTTGAACGATATTGAAACTGCACGAACGATCACATCGATATTAGGTCGCAACTACCATGACAATTTGTTTACGATCAGCAGATCTGTCAGGCAAAATGGGTTAACTCACGTTTACGTTTGAGATTTCTAATTTCCTTCTTATGCTTATCCACAGTCGTATCCATTCGTTGTATTCGCTTCAACTCCTTGAATATCTCCTTCATATCCGCGCTAGATCATTTGGGTTTTTTTCCCATTTTATTTTGTACTCCAATGCTTCGTAGAACAAAATTTGACGTGCTGTTCCTTGCGCACAAAGAAAAGGAATGACGAGCGCTGGACAATCAAGCGACCAGGGGTCCTGGACGTTTTTATTCCAAACTTTAAATATTATGGCAAATTGTGCACTAGAGCGGGTACTACAACTGGTGATCTGAAGGAGGAGGCGCGTAATACATTAAAATAATTTCAATTCCTGTACGAAAATTCGCAATACTGACAAGGATCACAGTGTGCCGTGGCATTCATATTTGTTACATTGTTGTGCTATTATGCACAAACACTTTTCGCGCAGTTCGGAAGTTCGACCCCAGCCATTTGAATCATATTTGTATTATTTATAATATCTAAAATATGAAATGTTACAGATAATGCACTTAAGACAGATATCATGAGAAACATATAATGTATTAATTAAATCTCTGAAAAAAAGACTGGTCAACTTTATAAATAACGTGGTTAATGAAAATTTAAAAACAAACGGTTGTTACATTGGGAGGATTAACTCCGAAAGCATTCAAAATATACTAGTCGTATTTTCTTTTATATCAGAAATAGATAAAACAGATCTTTAAAATGTTCCTTAAAGATATTTTAAAGTCTTAAACAGATTTTAATAAACTGGCGATTTGAATTTCTGGAAAAGTACTGAAATATTTCTTAATGCAGTTGTTTCCCGACATATCATATACGTATTAGAGCTATATTCGGGAAAGATATCTTATAACTTTTCTAAAAACTAATTTATTATTGTAAACTATATTGTTGAATGCAAAATGCATTACGGTTTTTGACGAAAAATGAAACGTGTAAAAATAATTTGATTAATACCTTCAATTTTCGTCTGGTTGCATAGTCAACGTTTTTAAAAATGTTAAAAAATCGATGGTTTTATCGAATATTGTCTTATTGTTTCGAGAAAAAAATTCTCTACAACTTCACCGAACGATTTTCACAAATTTCTAAAGCTAACGTAAAGTATCTCTATTTATTTAAAAAAAAACTATTTGTTTTATCATTTTGTGAATAATGTTAGTGATTAGGCAAAAGATAAGTTATATAATCCTTTGTTTTATAAAAATAAGCAGGCACTCTTTAGAATCTATTCATATTTAAAAATTGTTTGAAACTTTCTTACAAGGCCAACATTTGAGTCCTTGAATAAAATTGGTTTAGCAAAAGTATTGCATTTTTTTACTCCGCCAGAGAAATTTTTCGAGCACATACTTGAGTAGTTTTAGTATGCCCAAAGTGATCGGTTTACCCACTATACTTCACACACCCAAGGTACTGTGCGAAAAATGTTTATCGCGGAGCAAACAAAAATAACATACGATATACGTGCAAAGCAGTTTACTTCCAAATCATCTACTTCGAAGACTTGTATCGTAATATCCAATTTGCAGATTTCAATTTTTACAAAGCACAATAATGCTTTCATTTTTCAGCTAAATTCTTGAGTTGTTACATATTTTCCCCCAAAATATGATATCCTGGGAACAACTCCCTTAAATACTGCCATTTTTAAGATCTTTCAAACGAGTGAGGGTGATTCTTCTAGGTTTTTGCGCGGTGAACACGAATCCGTTGTCCAAAATTGTCCACCATATCAGGATTTTGAGTAATTCTAGGTCAAATGTACCAAAAATGGATATTTTTGCCAAACAATAAGTAGCTGGTGCTTCCCAGTGAGGAGGTTTTGATGTAGTGTATCCGCTTTTATACCATGCATATTTACGCGTCTACATTTACGTGTCTTGGCGAGGAAAATGGGTAGTGTATCAGAGCCTGCAATTTAAAGATGTTATTTCTTATGTGACGTTTAATGTTAAATATGTGTAGCAGTGTTCTATCGGAAAACTACTTTAAGAAGTTTTTCCAAGGTCTAAACATATACACATCTAAAGGCTGAATTTTGACCAGTTGATCCAGATGGTATAGCTCTAATAGCAATGGTTTTACCATACTTATTAACACTTTCAAATTTCTTCTTCGTTTGTCATATTCAAGAATCAGGGTATACAATAGATTGATTTTGTATTTAGTAAAAAAAGCACCCTCAAATTACTTTATTACGAGATTAGATGTCAATGTACCCGATTGGGATGCATAGGTGATTTCATTATCAGCTTTATATTAGACTTGTTGAATTACAATCCAAAAATCACCTCCTTTTTCTTCAGTCATTATTAGCAACCGAGACAATAGCAATCCATTTGCAGTTCTAATTGGCTGTATAGTATAGCTTAGTAAGCGAGTTAACGCTTTGTGTTAAAGATTCAATCTTTTCGATCCTATGAATGCTAATGAGCGCCATACATACACTTTAAGATTGATCGGAATTATAGACGCTGTCAGGGGATATTCTAGAAATATAATTTATAATCTTATCCGCGATTATTTTTCATTATTTTCTAATTGTTCTTTATTTGGAATGGTACTTTTCATCCCAAATTTATTTATTTTTCTCGACACGATTCCATGTTTTAATTTGAAGCTATGAATCCATCTGTCAGACATTTTAAAGAAATTTGTAAACAAACCAACATCGTTAATCGATCGATAAACTCTTTTCGCAACCAATTTTAAACTGATTTAATATATGTTGAGATATTGTCCTTCCAGTAAGCAACAGTTCTTTATTTGTAGTGTATGGTTACATTAGTAATAACTTTTGTATTACCCTTTACCAATACAGTAGGATTTTGTTCATGATCAATGTCTTCAGTAACGATTTGTGGATCAATTCTTCTCCAAAATTTAATGAATGATAACATTCAATAAATACATTGTCTTTAATAGCATCTTTAATTAAACTTTCTAAATGTGAAGTGACAATTTCTTACCTTGCCTTTACTGGCTGGCAAAAAACCTTCTCTACATTTTTCTGGTTGGAACAGTTTTATCTTGCCTTTTCTGTTCGATTGAGAACCTTATATACCCTTAACTGGATTGATAAAACCTTATATTCCCCTATTAGATGGTAAAAACTCGGTTTCTACCCTCAACTAATTGGTTAAATAACTTAATCTTGCCTTTAGTGTATAATGAATACATATGCCATTAATTAAAATAATAAAACCTCCAGTTTTATTCAAAAACCCTCCACTATATTGCATCCGTGATTTTGAACTTTCAGAATCTGACACCAGATTCGTATTCAGCGACCTCAAACACAGTAAATGCTGCATAATTTGCAATTATCGCAATTATGTTAGTTGTGTTATTAAACAGTTAATATGATAATTACGTACAAACTTTTCATATAAGGGAGTACTTTTTACCCTCTAAATTGGCGTAGGAACCGACAAAAAAATACATGTCCAATATCTCGATACTCTACACGTATTCAAAGTTTCATTACAATCGGAGAGACACACTTCGGTAGGGTAACTTGTAAGGACAATAGATAGGGCTACTCAGCGACAGCGTCACTATTATTACCTCGGTAGGAGGGATATACGATACGCCGCAGGCGATATAGATTTGCGCCGGCACCACGTGTTCTCGTCGAGTGAAGGAATGAAAGTTTTAGTTCCCTGTTACATAATATACTACCATTCTTGTGGTAATAGATATTATTCATTGCGATATAAATGAAATCAAAATGTTTTGTTTCGCCAGAGGTCAGTAAAAAATATAGATAATGACAAAAATCAAGAAAATGCGAATTAAACAATAAAAGTTTATATATAGGGCATTCCACATGAAATCGGCAACTTGTTTTCACACAATTTTTAATTTTAGTTTTGTCATTTGTGTACCGTTAGTACATGCAAAAGAAGTACTCTTGACTATATGTAACATTTCAAAATCGACTGTACAGAAAGTTGTGAGGATTTTACGAAATATGTTTGTAATCATATGTCTCATGTGTCTGTAATACGCTGTTGAAACAAGATGTCAATGAAGAATGAGAAGAAACATGGAAACTATTCCCAGTAGTGATGATGCAGAACTATCAGTTTCAAGTGACGAATTTGATCGGTCATTTCACAGGGAAAGTTGTCGATGAATGTGGGTGAATGTATGAAGGAGTTATTTTCAACATCAATCGAAAAAAAATGGAGTAAAATATTTGAATTAGGTGATAGCCATTCAAAAACGAACACTGGGATAATAAATTTGAAACCGTACGGAAATGACAATGATAAAAAAAAAGATTGCGTAGATCACGTTCAAACAACTGTCTATTATGCTAAGCTATTCGGATACATTGTGATCAGGACGATATGAAAAGAAGTTATCTAGACAATTTATTCTCATTACAGCTCGACTGACCACAGTCATCTACATGAATTTTGCTCTGAAGGTGATGTATCGTGGTGCACTACTTCGAGTTGCCAAAAGTTGTAATGGGCGCCATCAAACCAATATATGGTGATCTAAGTGGAGACAAGTTGTGGGAGTGCTGTGTTAGCGGTTACACTTAGAATAGTAACGAAAGTTACAATCAATTAGTCTGGAAAATGGCACCAAAAACATCACACATTTTAAGAAACACTGGTCACAAAAAAGTTGCCGTGATTTAAACGCTCCTGTAATTTAAAGATGCCTTAGTTGCATACTTTCGCTGCCTCGAAGCGAAATATTGCATTTTTTTTATCATTCATATAGTATTTTTTATAATTGCGTGATGAATTTAATCGTATCATGCCAAAACTTGGCAGTTCATGAATATCTATATATCGAAAGTTCAGTAGATATTGGCATTTTGCATATTTCTGTTCGGAATAGTTTTTGTGAAATTCTAAAAGCGTGAATCTTGACATACCCTATTGGTTATTCACACAAATAAACAAAAAAGTAAATAACTAATAAACTTGGCGCTCTTTGTTTTAAATTTTCGTAATACGCATAACGTATTTTCAATAATTCAATATAATTTACGTAGTTTCATTTCAAATAACCATTGAATTAAATAAATTATAAATAAAATTAAACAATAGTAGTGTATATACGTATGAAGAAAAAATAAATTTTCAGAATTTTGTATGCATTTTTCACGGTTATTTTACCCTCTTTCTCACTGAGCACTTTCCGCAGATCGCACTCATAAAACCGAAAGGCGGAGGACTCTCGCACACGGAAATGAAAAAAATTGTTTCTCGCAAGCGAAGTAGGACTCACGAAGAGTCTAATGGCTCGCGGTGCGGGCGGAGTGTTAACTGTTTTTGTAATCATTACAATATAAATTAATTATTATGTCGGGCTGATTTGTTTTTTTTTAAACAGTACAAGTTTATTGCATATGTAGTTGTCGTCGAATACTTCATATTTCCAGTATTTTTATAAACTGAACTTACAGCGATATGCATCTAGAACGAGCATGATAAAAATCAAAAGAAAGTTTGCGCACCATGCGGAAAAAAATTGTTTTCCAGAATAAACCTCCTCAAAATTTTGTATTAACTGAAAACCATATTACAGCGACAAAAAATCATATTAATAAAGAATTTGATATTTCTAATACGAAATTTCTAACAAGCATCTGTGTTTCTTGTCGATTAACTCTTTGTGAATTAGTAAAAGGTATTTCAAAAAGACCTCTTCCGATTATGCCTAATTACGAGGATGTACAGTTCGCAAAAGAAACAAGAACGATGATTTTCAACTGTTACGTCTGCCTGACATCGCGTCAAACTAGTCATTCAAAAAAAGGGTAGAAGTTATATTCGACAGCTCGCTATTAAAATTGATATTAATAATGGCCATGATGGAACTCAGCAAAACGCATCACTTCCCAAAACTGACGAGGAATCAAAGAAAAACAGAACTACTATGGAAATGTGCAGCGAATGTTTTCAAAAAATAGGGAAAGGTATTCCACACTCTTGCAGTGGTCCTTCTTCTTCTAAAACACGAGAAAATGTGTCAGATATTGTTGAGCAATTACCTGAAAAACAACAAAATCAAATAATAACAAATCTTTTAAAAAGGAGAATCACAGCTAGTGATAGAACTGACGGTGAATTTCTTTTGAATACATCAGGTTCTAAGTGTCGTATAATTGTAAATGCGAAGAAAGGCAATGAAATTAGCTTCTCTGCTCGGAGTTTAGATAACTTTCAAGCTAGTACTGCATCGTCGGCGAGTTACACGAAAAAATTAGCAAACTTTATTCGAGCTTTATGGAAGAAACTCAGTTCGTAAGAATTACGATCAACATTTATACGATAAATCAAAGATTATAGAAAATATTTATAAAAAAGGAGTCTATTAATTCGAAACCGTTAAAGACGGGATGAAAGAAAGACCAGTAGTTTATGCAAATGCTCCAGAACTTCTTGATTTCGTCATTGAAAAACGGAACATAAGATATGCAGAAGAAGCTAAAATTAAAGTAATGGCAGATGGAGGCCAAGATTTCTTTAAAATGTCTATCTCGATTTTAACTCCAGAAGAAGAAGAATATGATTCGGAAGAATATAAAACCAATAAAGTTTCTTCTTATTTCAGTGGTGGAAGTGTTGCAAACAAACGTAATCAGAACAGTGTCTACCGATTAATTTTATTGTGTATAGTTCCACGAATTAAGGAAACGTATGAGAACGTCGAAACGTTAGTTAAACTAACCAAAGTTAACGAAATACCTTTCAAATTGTCATCAGATTTCAAACTCATTCTAATCGATAATGGTCAGCAGACGGCAACAGCAACTTACCCTTGCCCGTACTGCTTCATAACATTGCATGAAATGCACAGCTTTGATCAAACCATTAACGACAATGAGTTGAATACTGATGATGAAAATCAGAACTTGAAAACGTACAAGCACTTAAAAGACGATTATTTCAAATTTAAAAGTGTAGGTAACAAAAAAACGTTGGCCCAAGAATGTCATAATACAGTTCACCATCCCCTTTTTGTTGAAGATAATGAAATGTATGTGATCCAAACGTGCCTCCCACCTGAACTTCACCTGTTAGAAGGCTTCGTCAATCATCTTTTTTGGAATGGCCTAGTCAAAATAGAAGGTATTGGTCTCGAAAAAGCACAGCTGTGGCCAAAAAAGTTAGGCATACATCACAAGAGCTATCAAGGAGATATTTTTGAAGGAAATCAGTGTCGAAAACTTTTGAAAGAAGGATACAAATTACAGGATCCCTTTTTATTTACGAACTTGTTGACCCTTTACGGTTGCAGCCGTATATAGTTTCATTCAAAGTAATGAATAAAATTGTTGAAACATGGTTTTCTACAAAACAAGCTGACCTTAGTGATTTGGATGAGAATATTCACCACCTTCGTGAAGCTTTGAAAGGTACAGGAGTTTCTCCAACAGATAAAATCCACATTATTCTTGATCATTTAAAACAAAGAGCGCCAAGCATTTTATTAGTTGTTTACTCTTTTGTTTATTTATATGAATAACCAGCAGAATATGTCTATAGATTATAAACAATAAGAAACATAAAGAATTTTATAAGTGCCGACATTTTAGCGGTTAAGATTCACGCTTTTAGAATTTCATAAAAACTATTCTGAACAGAAATATGTAAAATGCCAATGTCTACTGAACAGGAGCAGCTACGATTTCGATTTAAAGTGATTTTTCATCTATAATCAACGCCAAAATCAAACCCGTTTTCCGTTTTTGTCGTCATTTTTGTGTAACCTATCGATCCTTCCTGCCCTCCGTATATACCGAGTGCCAATCTGAATAATCGAGTCGACCTCCAAACCTTTTACATAGAATCCATGAGTACTTGCTTAAGTACAACTGTAAAATGGACAAGGTTTTAAATCTATCAACTAATGTGGAAGAACTCGGGATGAAAGTTAATACGTACACATCCAAAATCAAGTCTTATGAAGAAATCACGTGCTGTGGTTTGCTGCAGTTGGCTATGAGCGTCGAAATTGTGAACGCGTCGTCTTTCGATTAACCGAACAAGAAAATGAAGATCTACAAAACGCAATTTGGAAAATTTCGGACGTATTAAAAGTCGCTTTTGATGCCGTAGAAGTACTATTGTATAGTTTGTAGATGTATACATGTAAGTGTATAGGTTTAAACCAATAAGGAATAATGTTTCTAATGCAAGAACATCAACGACTTATTTACCATCTAGATCATTTTCCATTTTCGTCAAACTGGCTTCTCCACGCTTGAGATCCGCTTTCGTTGTATTTAAAGCAGTTTCTGGAAATTACTTGAGCAATGTTTTGTTAAAATATAGTTTTCGCTAGCTTTGCAAGAGCTAATAATATACTCTATTTAAAATAGGTGAAAAGGAAAAAATAACTATGCCATGCATAGGGACTCATAATCCTTATCGTCCATTATTTAAATATTTGTTGTTATTTTATTTAACCTAAACTATATAAGACTTTATAACGTGTACAAAATGGGCACACCAGGGGTACCCTCTACATTTAAAGAAAATATTTACAGGAACCTGGGAAGTGGCAAGCTGAAGTCCAATGACGCTTTCGATCGCCAACTGCGTACTGAAGTACTGCTCATTACATGCGTATTTCCAGCACGATTTTCAATCAAAAGTTTTGCCTATTCATTCCTCAGTTGCCACAAGAAATTACGTCTCCGGTTCGTTGTTGTTTTATCATTTGATTATTTTTGAAATAATTTATGTACGCGGCAAGAGCGGCTATGTCCAAAATGTTAAAAAATATGCCAAGGGGCCATTTTGCTTTTCTTCAGTGGATAGTGTATCAGGATACCATTTGATCCATCATATCTACCCCACTGTGGGAGTAAAAACTGGTTTAAATAAAGTGGATTGTATAATAACAATAATATATAACTCATTACTTTTTGACAATGAAGGGGACTCGAGGCCTGGTGTATGCCGATAGACATTACGCGTATTCCCATATATCAGGGCTACACAAAATGAACCTTATACTGTGATGTTATTAATGTATAGTTATAATACCTGATTCATTCTTTCCATGTCATCATGTCAGATTTATTCTTTCCATCGTCATTTAGCCGAACACCACCAGGTGTCTGTCCTACCTGAATAGCGCTTGAAGACCCCCTATGGTTATCTATTTTTCGTGAAAGCCGTTGATGACTCGAGAACTCGTTTGGAACTTATACAGTTTTCCTTGATGTTTATTTGATGAAATTAATTTATTTCAAACGATTCCGTGAGCATACAAACTCAAAAATCGTGGTGAGTACCCTCAGTTTGTAACAACGTAATACAGGTTCAGAATGCACATAACGGTTAACCTCTACATACCGGAAAGGACACTGTAGTGGTGACCTAACTGGGGTCTCTTTTTAACAGATTAACTTCATACTGAGTACATTTTCAGAGCAAACAATGTTAAATTTCTAAAGAAAATCTCCGTCCATGGAAAAGTAAATTGCTTCGATTGCCGTAAAAAATTAATGTAAATTACAAATAAAGCATAACAAAAGTAAAGGCCCCTTGTTTTTAACTGTGAATAAACAAATTGACAGCGATAAATTAACTTTCGTTTTTCGAAGAAATCGAGTAGTTGCTAGTAATGTCATGAAGAATAAAAGGCACAATATTAAGCATTCATTGGAATATTGGTGTCCTTTATTTGATTTACAATTTGAAGTTTTATTTCTTATCTGATGACCGTTTTATCATTTCATGAAAGGCTGCGTTGTCAATAATATCTTGCAGAGATGCATTATTTAGTGACTGTATTTTTCTTTATCGATTTCTATTTCTTTCTTCAACAAAAGTAATTGCCCTTGAAAACGAACCTTTGACCGCACCCTTGTTGTTCAATTTTTGCGTAAATTGTTTTGTCTTTGAACGTGGAACTAAATCTAACTTCAAAGATTTCAAACTCATTTATGACGTATTTTACCCTCTTCTAATCTCTTAATTTTATTTTGGAGAACTAGTTTTCCTCTTGAATAAGCTGAATAGTATGTGGTATGATGGCCTTTGTCTGCTCTTAAAATTAACGATCATTTGTTATATTTGAATGAGCCAAACTAGGATAATGCCCCTTTCCTCAACCGCGGAACGTTATATACCACCTGCGGATAAAATTATAAATTATTTATTATGTAATCAAAACTGAAATTTATAATTTTGAACATTTTCTCTGTCAAAAGGATAGGACTTATTTCCGTTATGAATAATATTCTATATGATTTGTTATATGTACATTACACGATAATATTGATCTGATTAACGAATTCATACAAATTAATTAGATTAACTGAGATTAAAAAAACAAAGTAACATTAAAATTACAAGGTAATGTTGCAAGAGGAATATTAAGTACAATTTAAATTTGTTTCTTCTTTACATATATATTCTTGACATAATCGTTTTTTACAGAATCGTAGGATGTAGGTAATGTTGCATTGCATAATATACTCGGATATTCTATATTGTATAATGAACGAAGATTTAAATGACGCTGCAGTACTATTCATAAAATGAAAGCACTACTTTACACAACATTTACTTCCAACATTTTTTAGGTTGGAAAAAACACTCTGAAAATTACATAAATTAAACCACTGGAAAAACGTCAAATAAAACTGCCAATCAACATACCTCATCTTTATTTAGCAGAAAAATTTATTGAAGAGTTGCAAAGTTATGTAGAAGATTTAAGAGAAGAAGAACTTGTTGAGTTATTATTGGGTGACACGATATAAATATACTTAGCAAATCTCTTTTGAATGAACATTATTTGGCTATGCGGAGTATAAATTAGAGCAGAAATTAGAATTAAATGGAGCAATCAATGAATTTTATATCCTTTTAAAGGCAGCGATGTGTTAGCGTTCTGCAAATATTAAAAGCAAGATAAAAATTACCCTTAGAGATCATGTGGACGTCATTAGAAATATTTTTACAAATTACGCGTTACTTAAATAATAAAAAAAAATAATTCAGGCAATATTTGCCCAGCTTTAAGGGATGTACCTGCACTGCAAATACAAGTGTTTCATTTTCAGATGTTTCCTCCTAACTTTTGAAACGTTCAAAATGTTCTGTTCCTATTTCTGGACAGATTATGAGCCCAAAAAAAGGTCACAAACATCTTAAACTGAGATAGATATTGTAGATATCTCACATTAAGGACTCTTTTTACCAACAACGTGTTCATGGTATCGCGCCCCGCAGGTTTACATAATCATAAAATTCGTTGTAAGCATGTCGTAAGGCTTCGTAACGATGTTCGAACATATTTTTTTTTTGTAAGGCTGGGTTTGGTTATACAAAAGCGTATATTGTAATATATTCCATTTAAAACGTTTTATAGTCTTAAGGGTCTCAAACTGCTTGTTATGTTTCATTTTAAGACATGTATTATATCTGACTCAGAATATGAGTTCCAAAATAATGAAACGAGAATGGTGTCTTGTATGTAATAAGACGGCATATCTGTTTTATAATAAAACACTTAAAATGGCATACGTCGCGAATTGAATCAGTCGTGGTATATTAGCCGAAATGAAACCCGTAAGAGTTTCATTTTTAGACACAAACAAGGGACCACTTTTGCAGTGTGATAGCACGTCCAAGTCTTCGCAGCAAAAGGGCCATTTGTCGTAAAACGTCACTTCGTGCCAAACGGTGTCGTTGTTGTAGACGTCGAGGATCGAACGGTCTCCCTGGTGCCTGTTATTGTTGATTTGTCAATTCCAATCTTAATATTATACCACATTCATGCAAAGTTTCCAGTCGTTTAAAATAGCGGATAATTCCAAATGGTATCGACCAACCGGATCATAATAAAGGAAAGCAAATTCAGCATACCGTTCCTGCTGTAAGGGCGCTTAACATATTTGCTACTGTCCTTGTAAAGCATAACGGTTCTTTAAAACGATGAAAAAGAGATAGTGTAATCAATAAAGTACTTTCAGTAAAATCTTACGAGAAAACTCATTTCGCCCATATCGAATGTCACTTCATATTAGACGATTATAGACAAAGAATGTAGTTAGATTACTCAGTAATTATCTACTTTCAGACAAAAACATCCCGTTATTGGGCGCAAGAGGATTCACATTGGTATCGGGAGTTCGATCGTAAACATATTTGGAAAGTCAATGTTTTGGTGCAGAATTGTTGGGTGTGCAGCTCCGTATCTTACAATTTTTTATTTTTATTTGTAGGAAAGAATTATACATCGCAAACGACCTACGATTGCTGAAGACATGAAAAAACAGAATTCTATGAGCTATTCGGTCTCTAGACGCTGCCGAAATGCGTCGAACGACGAATGATTTTCAACGAATAATATTACGCCGATAACCATTGAAATTATTGATATTGCTGAAATGATTACGTTGAAAAATGATTGTGAATTTTTAATTGATATATTGGGTGAATTATGTGTTACAAGTCAAGAGTTTGCAACATTCAGAAAATTGAAGATGGCGCAAAATGTACCCGATTTGAATCAAGAGTTGAAAGAATTCCTTCGTTACTTACAATCGAGTACTACGAGACATAAAGCAGAATTGGTGTCTAGAATTCTCGAAAAAGATCCGGAAGATTGTTTCTTGCAAACATGACAGAAAAATAATATCTCTACCGAAATTCCGAGGAACAAAGAACAAAATCAACTTTCGCAGGCCCGAAAAGAAAACGAAGTATTAATATCCGAATTAGCGGCTACTCGAAAAGACATAGATCGAATGCGGATGGTTGCAGATCAGAAAAAGAAATTGGTAGAAGCGGAAGCATTAAAAAATATCGAGGAACAATGAAATCGAATTGCTCGTCACTTGCAAAGCGCGATGGAAGAATTACGAGAATTTGAAGATCGTCGCGAGCATGCCGGTTCAAGACAGGAAAATTCACATTCCGAGAAGGAGACGAGGCTCGGACTTGGAAAGGCTACAGGAAACGCATCGTCGATTGGAAAACCGACGGAGTAGGGATCAAACGTCGACACCAACTTCGGCAATTGTCAGAGCCCCAAAATTAAGTGTTACCTCGATGGTGGAATTGTTGAACACGAACGACGTAGACGGTGGGGAGTTCGAAAATTGGCAGAGGCAAGCGAGATTGCTGAAAACAATCTATGGTCTAGACGAAGATAACATGCGAATACTTATTTGCACGATTCTGCTTAATCAAAAGCGCTAAGGTGATTTCATTCGAAAGCCGAGCACATTGAAATGTCGGTAGGTAGAATTCTCGAAGAATTAAGAAAGATGGTTTTTTAAAGTCTTTTGAAGAAAGAATGTGGAAAAAGGACAGACGTTCGCTGAATATGTGCATGATAAAAAAAATCTCCGCTAATCACGTGCCAATAGTAGAGGACGAAAGATTCCGGATTCCACATTACGTAACCAGGAATTCAAAGATTTAACGACGTTGCTACCTTGTTGTCATCGTTTGAGAAAGTTTCATGGAATACAAAATCAGTGAATGATAGTGTAAACAAAATTATTAAAGAGCCTAGAAAATAATCCAGTGCAAAAACGACCTAACATGGTGGTGGCGGAAAGGCTAGATGCTTCAACTGTTAAGTAAATTTGGTCATCGTTCCTTCGAATATATTCTGCTTACAAGGAAAATGATCATGCTTTAGATGTGGTGTGGTGGGACATATCATTCGAGATTACCCTCAGTCCGAACAACGAAAGTCGCCTTCCGGTTCGAAGGTCGGTAATGTGTATCGCGACAAGAAGAAGACGATTTCTTAAAAGTGGTCAACTTTCCATTTCTGGTGTACGGTGAACTACATAGCATGGATCTACCTACCAGGTTGGTCAGCGGCAGTCCAATCAGTTTTATTAAGAAGAACTCAGTCAATACGGCGATAATTAATGTAAGCAAAACAAATTCAGATTATTTCGGGATTAATGATGTAAAATTGAATACTTATGGTCAAGTCGTAGTTAATGTCGAATTTGGAAACGGTCCAAAAGAAATAGAGTTATTTGTTGTAAACGATAACACGATGAAAGCGCAAATAATATTTGGTCGAGATGCACTTAAGACTTGTCGAAGATTTAGAACCCCTTGGCATAATTGAAAACGAAATTCTAAATAATGAACCCGACGCGATTAATTTTGAAATGCAGGACTTATTGTACATTGGTCCGAATACTTCTAATATTAATCGCGAAGGAATTAAAGAATTATTTGTCGAATTTTATGTCAAGCCAGAGCGGCCCGCTTAACCCTTTGTGGCATACATTTTTCTTTACACGGAAAATAGCTGAAAATTGTTATTCGGGGATTTTTGGGGTCGCTAATCACGAATCTGACCTCCGATTTTGGAAATTCAGAATGGCGGATCCAAGATGGCGGACCGAAAAGTGAAAAATTTTAATTTTCAATTGAAAATTCAGAATACATAGCGTAAAATTTCACATGTCCGTCGTCCATCATGGATTCGCAACTTTGAATTTTCAAAATCGAAGGCCAGATTCGTAATCAGTGGCCTCGAAAACCCCCGAGTACCCAGTTTCATTAAGAGCGTGAAAATTTTCAATTTTCGGTCAGCCATATTGTATCCACCATTTTGATTTTTTAAAAACTGACATCGGATTCGTAATCAGCGACCCGAAATAAGTCATTAAGATTTTTTTTATCACGGAGCCCGGTCAGAATTACAATTTATTGAAAAAAACATGATTTTGTTAGCCATTTTTATTTATAATAATAAAGGGAGTGCAATATATATATAGTAATAATAATATCTCTCTCCCTTTACGGAACAGATGGGTGGAAATAATTGCGACTCGTTCAGCACGATTATCACAAATCTATATATATTTTCTGCGCTCGATGTCATACATACAAAAAGAATCACGAAAAATTCGAAATACACGACGCGATTACCGGGCGCGAGTCTTCACGGTTTCAAAGTCCTCTACGGCGGCACTTCTCGGCACTACGGCGGAATGACCGGGTGACTCGGAATAGACAATCGTTGATTTTCTTATCGTCTCTTCACGAGATAAAGTTTGGATCGGGGTAGAGAGTGAGTCTACTTATGTCGGCGACTCGGGCCCGAAGTGGTAGCTGGTGGTGGCGTCGGTTGACGTCGGCTGGTGACTGCGTCTCGACGTAGATCCGGGTTAGCGCTCGTCCTTGCTGACGATGATGTGGGCGTAAGGAGTGGCTGGCACTGTGGTCACCATTGATTACACTCGCGCACTCTAATTGAGGAAGTCCGTCGACGCGAGATCCGCGACGGACACAAACGTTCCCGGAAGAACGGCAAAAAAGCGGAACTGGATACGGGAGCCGATGCAACTCGGTGAAAAGACTGCCGGATAATGAAGGCGCTGGTGCGCGACGGTTCGCTTTCGGGCTCGCGCGTGCGCGCCAGCGCGACTCACGCCACGGAGGGGGCGCGGCATCGGTGCCGATCGGCCCGACTCGGGGGGCTTACCGAGGTAGCGCGCTTGGTGGGGTGACGACGAGCATCGTCTCCTGGGCATTCTTTCTGGGGAACGACACGGAGCGCTGAAAAGTACTAAAAAATCATATATATACAGGGTGGCTATTTTAATCGCCGCACCCGGATTTCTCGAAACCTAAGCCAGATAGGGAAGAAATATATAGGGTTTAGACAAGAGTTGTTCAGGACAAAAGTGGGCCATCTGTCTGTGCAATTAGTTGTGACCTTGAGCTTTTCATTCCAGGTCATTTGAAGGTCAAAGTGTTTTTTTTTATGGAAACCCCTATATTTGACACCGGATTCAAAAGAGCGGAAAATTTTAAGTCGGAAAGGGTATTTCAATTTTTTATATATATATTATATAATTCAATAAATAAGTATGTTGATTACTTTAAAAAAAGTACAAAGTTAAAAAAGTCTGGATCATTTTTTATCATTTGTACAGCCCATTTCTGGTGAGGGTGAATTTCAAAGTGATGGCGGACTGAATAGGCATAACTGTCATTATTGGTCCGATGTGCATCCTCATTGGTTTAGAACTGTAAATCATCAAAGACGTTGGAGTCTATGTTATGGTGCGGAATCATCAATGGACATTTGATTGGCCCTTATTTTTCTGATGAAATGTAATGTAAATCAACATACTTATTTACGACTATTGAGAGGTGAACTACCTGGATTGATGGATGATGTTGATTTAGAAACGCGACGAAGAATGTGGTTCCAGCAGGACGGTGCTGCACCACATTTCGCTCGAATTGTAACGGCATTTTTTAATGAGCACTATAATAATAGATGGATTGGTCGACAAGAACCTGTTAACTGGCCTGCTTGCTCACCGGATGCTAGATCTCCATACTTTTATTTATGAGGGTATTTGAAAAATACAGTTTTCGAGTAACAACCCACTACAAGGGCAGATATGCAGGATCGGATTCGTCTAGCATGTGCTGCGATTCCGAGGCAAACGTTGCTTAATAGCGTTCGCTATTTTAAAATGCGTTTGACTTTGTGCCTTCAAGCAAATGGTCGTAACTCAGAACATTTGCTTCGATGTTAAATAAATATTTATTGACAGTAGTGAGAGGCAAGGGGACTCACTTTTAATAAAGCACCCCAGTGAGAGGCACGGGGACTCCACGCCGTTGTTTCAGGGTAACGCTAGAAGTACAAACTTTTCAAAGTCAGTATTTTTCAAGGTCGTTGTTACTTTGGGGTTGAATATTCCATCTAAATGTACATTAACGACCATTATTCTATCAGACAATGCAATCAAATAGCAACCACAGGCTGTTTTAAATTTTGACCTTGAAATGACCTTCTAAGGGTCATCAAAAAATATCGAAATACCCTTTATGACGTAAAATTTCCCGTTCTTTCCGAATACGGTGTCAAATATAGGGGTTCCCATTAAAAAATAACACTTTGTTGACTTTTGGTTTTCTTTAATTTATAAATGACCGAAATTACGCGCATGTTCGCCACGAGGCGATCGCGAAAAGCAAATAGATTCGAATTTTCGGAACTTGAATTAATTTCGATAAATCCTTTAATTTAGTTTTACCTCTACCACCCTTTTCAATATTCCTGGACGCTTACATTCGAGGTAACGCAAAATATATATGGCGACGAAAGTTAACCATTCACAAGTAATTTTTAATTTTAATGGAGCAATAATCCTACTCGTTTTCGCATTCTGTAATTGAGTGTCTCCTTCTCCCTTTCCTCGCCGGAAGCCGCGGCTTTGTATTCCCCACTTCTCTAGTAAATACGCACTCGATGAAACAGATGAAACCTTCGATTCTCGGCCCTTTGCTTACTACGCTGGTGGCACGGCATTCTCCTTCGCGAGAAATTCTAAATTTCGGTCCCTTAGGATAATCACCTTACAATTTGCTCAAAAAGGGTGCGAAATTCGAATATGGCGAGAAGGAAATGTAGGTTTTTGAAATATTAAAGGAGAGATTAATTAAGCTCCGACATAGCATTATATGACCCACGCCATGAAACAGAACTCCATTGCGACGCAAGTTCACATGGATATGGTGCAGTGCTTTTGCAAAAGAAAAAGGATCATCGAATGCAACTCGTTTCTTATTGTTCTAAGACATCTACAGACGTTGAGAGTCGTTATCATAGCTTTGAGCTAGAAATGTTAGCGATCATCTGTGCTCTGCGAAGGTTTGGAATATATTTACATGACATTCAGTTTAAAATTGTTATCGATAGTAATGCGCTGACCCTAGCTCTTAAGAAAAAGGAGATGAATACTCGAATATCAAGATGGGTTTTCGAATTACAAAATTTCGATTACGTTACGGAACACCGCGAAGCTAAAAGAATGACACATTCCGACTGTCTAAGTAAGTATTACATAAAGTAATTGGGTGGGGATAATAACTGACAATTGGTTTAAGAAAAATTTGGTCGAGGCTCAAAGTAACGACGAAACTGTTGTAAAGATTCGAACGTATCTCAAGATGTCTGAGGATACATTTTTTGAATTGCGCAACGGAGTGGACTTTTCGACGCACTTTTCACCGCAACTCGGGAGATTGCAGAGGAGAAGCGTTGGGATCTCCGTTATCGCCAACAAGTAGCGAGTCAGCGACGAGAAATGCTGACCAGGCCAGTGATGCGTAATCCGAGAGTCGCAGCTGGCAGGATCGAGTCGGATACGGCGTCTGAAACGTCATCCGGCAGTACCGGAGGAAGAGCTCGTCGCAACGAGAACTCCGAACGGAGGAAACGGCGAGGAGGCCGAAAAGGGAGGAACTCAGAAGAAGTGGCCGCGACCGAGCCCCGGCGCCGATCGGAGGCTGTGCCGATCAAACAGCCGGTTGGACCGCGACCAAGGTCAACCAAGGTCGCCCAGACTCAGACGGTCCGGTCGGGCGAGCCCAAAGCGACGACGCCGCCATCGTCACCAGGAGG
Organism: Trichopria drosophilae; assembly: GCA_030407085.1. Lineage (NCBI taxonomy): Eukaryota > Metazoa > Arthropoda > Insecta > Hymenoptera > Diapriidae > Trichopria > Trichopria drosophilae. The sequence continues at coordinate 64,962,758 of CM059587.1, forward strand.
TGAGAGAAGAAGAAGACCACGTCGACCCGTTGAGCCGCCTCTTGAAAGATGCCCGGTCCTCCCCGACACATTTCGTCCAAGGATGGGGGAGCCGATGAGAGCACCAAGAGAGCGAACGTGCTATACCGGTGGCGGGACGGGCCATTTCGCGCGCGAATGCGAATGGTCGAGTCGGAGTGATTCGAAGAGAATGCAACGAATGCATGGAAGCAGGAGCAAGGGACTCGGGAAACGAGCCGCGCGGATCGGGGAACGAGTTCTCCCCACCCCACCCACTGTCACGTTCCAGATGGAGAACAAGTGCGCGCCCCACAGAGGAGCGGGAATATGCCCGGAGAGGGAGGTACTCCGATACGTAAAGGAGAAATGGGGCATCCCGCCGGCGCCAATGAGTACGAGTACGGGTTCCGTCAACGAGGAAGAGGATGCCGCTGCCGGAAGAGACAGTAAGGACAGGAGGTTGTATTTCGACCTGGTCATCGCCGGAGTCAAAGCCCGAGGACTTTGCGACACGGGCGCAACGCGGTCATTTGTCGGACCAAGAATTGCCAACATGCATCACGATCGCATTCTGCCCCTTCAGGGAGCAATGCGAAGTGCCACAGGCCATACGGCGAGGATAACTGGACAGCAACCGTTGGTCGTCGACGTGGGAAATCGGACCGAGCAGGTTTCCTTTCGCGTCGCGACCACGTTAGACTATGATGCCATCCTCGGACTAGACTTTCTGAAGAAGATGAGGATGACTGTCGATTGCGAGAAAGGAGAATGGCGGAGTGGCGACGGCAAATGGAGAAGGTTCGCTATCGCCGAGGAAGCGACGATATACGCCGAATGCGCCGGACTAACGGAGGTCACGTCGGGGCAGGAGCAACAGCTGAAGGAGTTATTGGATCAGCTGCTGCCCCCTCCAACCGCCACGCTAGGGACCACTCCCTTAGTAGAGCACGTCATTGACGTAGGGGACGCGCGACCGATTAAGCACCGGTTTCGCCGCGTATCGCCTGCCGTGCTAGAGGCTGCTCAGACGGAGGTTGACTCGATGCTTCGCAAAGACATCATCGAGCCGTCGAGTAGCGCGTGGTCGAGTGCTCCCGTAATGGTCAGAAAACCGAATGGGGCGTATCGGTTTTGCATCGACTTCCGGGATGTAAACGCCGTGACCAAGAAGGATGCATATCCGCCTCCGAATATAGACGGCATGCTGGACAAAGTGCGCCGGGCGAAATTCATTAGTAAACTCGACCTGAGCCAGGCGTACTTCCAAGTGCCGCTCGAAGCGAGAAGTCGGGAAATCACCGCTTTCGCTGTCGCAGGTCGAGGGCTTTACCATTTCAAGCGGATGCCCTACGGCCTGACGAATGCCCCAGCAACGTTCCAACGTCTGGTGGATTCGTTGTTCGGTCCAGAGTTCGAACCGCACGTATTCGTGTACCTCGACGACATCATAGTCGTGAACGAGTCGTTCGAGGACCACCTCAGCTGGGTGCCTAAAGTCTTAGAGACCATTCTGAGAGCTGGTCTTCAGGTCAACCGCGAGAAAAGCGAGTTCTGTTGTACCAGTGCCGTATATCTCGGCTACCGAATTGATCGGGAAGGATTACGGCCCGACAAAGAGAAAATCCGCCCAGTATTGGAATACCCCCCAGCACGGACGTTAAAGCAAGTGCGACGATTCCTCGGTATGGTGGGGTGGTATGCGCGATTCATTTCGAATCTGGCGGAGAAGCGATTGCCCCTCACGAAGCTAACGAGGAAGGACCAGCCGTGGGGGTGGGGCGAAGAACAGGAGGAGGCGTTCGAGTCGCTCAAGACAGCGCTGACGGAGGCTCCAGTGCTAGGACGGCCCGATTTCAGCCGCCCGTTCGCGTTGCAAACGGACGCGAGCGACTATGCACTCGGCGCCGTATTAATGCAAGCGCAGGATGACGGAGAACACCCGATCGTGTATCTAAGTCGCACCCTCACTGCCGCCGAGAAGAACTATTCGACGACGGAGAAGGAGTGTCTGGCGGTAGTGTGGGGCGTGAAGAAGCTCCGGGCATACCTGGAGGGATACCCGTTCGAGGTCATCACAGACCATAGTAGTCGGCGGTGGGCCTTTGAGTTGCAAGGCTGGAACCTCACGATCCGGCACAGGAAGGGAGCATTGCACCATGTCCTGGATGCTCTTTCCCGGAGAGTCGAGGAAGACGTTTGTGCCATGAGAATTGCCTCCGAGAGGGATGACTGGTACGAACGGAGGAGGAAATTGGTCGAGGATCATCCTGAGCGTTTCCCAGAGTGGAAAACCGAGAACGGTACGTTGTACCATGCGCGGTCGGATCCGTTATTGGATCTGGTGACAGGCGGAGAGAACCTCTGGAAACTAGTGCTACCAGTAGGCTTACGAGAAGAGGCACTAGGAAGCGCCCATGAAGAGGCCCACTCCGGACATTATGGCGTGGAGAAGACATATTGTCGACTGGCGGTGGAATATTACTGGCCCGGAATGCGTTACGACGTACTTCAGTACGTGCGCGGATGCAGCGCATGTCAGATGCCGAAAGCATCGCACAGCGGCCCACCCGGGCTAATGGGACAACGAGTGGTCGAGAAACTATGGTCGGTTGTATCCGCCGATATCATGGGCCCTTTTCCGCCCAGCCGTGGACAAAATCGGTATGTCTTGGTGTTCATCGACATGTTCACACGGTGGGTGGAACTTAAGGCGTTAAGGACGGCCGATGGCAAAAATATTGCACGAGCCTTTGAGAATCTCGTCCTGTTCCGATGGGAAACTCCGGAGTACTTGCTCTCCGACAACGGTAGGGAGTTCCGGAACGACGTCATGGACAAGATGATCCATGGGTACGGCGTGCGGGCGACAACTACCCCGCCGTACCATCCTCAGGCTAACCCGGTGGAGAGAACGAACCGAACGCTTAACCCTTTGCGGCATACATTTTTCTTTACACGGAAAACAGCTGAAAATTGTTACTCGGGGGTTTTCGGGGTCGCTGATTTCGAATCTGAAGTCAGATTTTGAAAATTCAAAATGGCGGACCGAAATATAAAAAGTGGCTCGATCTCAGCGAAATTTGTTACTTGGGGGTTTTCGGGGTCGCTGATTTCGAATCTGACTTCAGATTTGCAAAATTCAAATTGGCGGATCTAGGATGGCGAACGAACGTAAAAATCGAGTGTTGGATTTTCTTGAAAATTGGTACGTTTTCTCGATCACCGATGACAAATCCAGTGTCAGATTTCAACAATTAAATGTGGATGAAATTAAAACAAATTTTGGTCAGCCATCTTGGATCCGCCATTTTGAATTTTCAAAATCTGACTTCAGATTCGTAATCAGCGATCCCGAAAACCCCCGAGTAACAAATTTCGTTTAGATCGAGCAACTTTTCATATTTCGGTCCGCCATCTTGGATCCGCCATTTTGATTTTTACAAATCTGACGTCAGATTCGAAATCAGCGACCCAAAAAACATAAAATGCTATAGTTTCATGCAAATATATATAATTGTTCAATCAAAAATGAATTTTTTCTGAAATTATTGATATTTTTCCGTGGTTATTTATTTATAATAATTAAAAATTAACGATAATTGATAATATGTAACTTTTTTATGATTATATACATCTTATTAACATAATTAACTCAAAAACCCGATTGCTTAGATGAAAACAGCCGAATAATTAATTAAAAACTGAGAGAAAATAGGTGGGATGCTGAGCATCCCACTATGCCGCAAAGGGTTAAGACAACGATTCGGACGTTCGTCGGAGTTGATCACCGGGATTGGGACTTGCACTTGCCCGAATTTAGGTGTGCGATAAATACCGCAGTCCACGACAGCACCAAGGTGTCACCAGCCTTTCTGAATTTCGGCCGTCAGCCCGTGCCGGTCAAGAGTTTACGACGAAGATTGGAGGGGGAAGCCCCTATCCTGCGCATCGAGCCAGAAGACTCGAACGCATCGGACGACGATTCGGACGAACGCATGAAGCGGTTAAGCGCCCGCCGAGAACTAGTGCGTCGGTATCAAGACCGAGCGTGCGAGCGCCAGCGTCGTAGTTATAATCGTGGCAGACGTGACATTCAATATAATGTAGGCGATTTAGTTTTGCGAAGCAGTCACGTTCTGTGGTCGGGAGTAGATCGGTTCGCCGCGAAACTCGCGCCGCGTTATGAGGGGCCGTTCCGTATCGTCCGCGTTATCTCTCCGATCGTGTACGAGTTAGAGGGAGGGAGCGGCCGGAAGGTAACCAAGACACACGTGTCAGAATTGAAGCGGTACGTTGCACCTCGTGGGTCTCGGCGCGTCGAGAACTAATGTTTTTTTTTGTTTCTGTTGCAGGCATCGATCATGTCGTCACTTAGGCCGGGTGAGACGCACCCCCCCCCCTACCAAGGGGAGTGGGCTCCACCCGTGCATGGCCCAGATAGGGAATTGCCCATAGTGCCAGCGCCGCGGTCACCCTCATCCACCGAAAGAGCAAGTCCCTCCGAGGAGGCCGAATTTGTCCTGGCACAAGATGTCAGCGCTATCGCCCTCCACGAACCGGGCCAGGAGGGAGAAGTGGTGCCCGCCGCACCCCTGGCGTGGGCCGATGATGTGTCCTCCGATGAGGACACGGGGCCGGTAATGCCCCCTCCCCCTCCTCCGAGGAGGGATGAGACGGGAGACTACCTCCCAATCCAGCGGTTGCCGAGGGGAAGGCCGCCCCAGGCTCCCCCGGTAAGACAGGTGTCTTGTTTGGAGACCTCCCGTACATGGCCAACGACCTCGACCGAGACCCACCTCTCGGTCGATGCTTCAACTGCTGGACCGGCCGGCACCTGTGGAGAAGGTGTCCGGTACCGAAGACCCGGTCGTTCTGCGTTAACTGCGGACGGTCCGGGAACTCCGTAGAAGGGTGACCCAGATGCGCCGAGGGATACCGCGCTTGGATGGTGCGCGGAGTGAGAGGAGCCCGCAGTCGTTCGGGGACCGAGGAGGAAGAGGCTACTCCCTCCAAGCCGCGACGCCAGCGGACCAGGCATCGTGTTGTCGAAGAGGAGGACATCGTCTTCCACCAGGAGCCGGCGAGGTCCCACCAATAGGGGGCCGAAGAAGAGAGGGGTCTGCAGCCACCGGAAGAGGAGCGGGTGAGGGACCGTCCCAGCGGAGGCCACGAACCCGAAGAACGGGCCGTCGAGGACCGGGTCGACGAGCCTCTGCCACCGGTAGCCCCGGAAGGATCCGGGGCCGAAGATAGGCGGCAACAGGCTGCAACAGGCCATTACTAGGGCGACTATGCCCGGAGGCTGCCGCCTTCGGCGCGGGAAGAATAGGAGAGGGCGATGCCCTACAATGGGCCCGCCACCTGAGCGGCCTATTACCACCCTTGCAACGGATGATGGTCACCGCGGCCCAGCAGCCCGGCGCCGGGGAGGAGTAATCCTCCGCGTAGTGGGAAGGTTGAGCCCTGCTCCCTTCCCAGCCCTTCGGGGGTAAGTCATTCAGGAGATGAGGAGTTGACGCATGAAGCGGCAGCGACGTATGGTCCGAACCGGTATCGCGCGGCGGTTCTGCAGGTGACCCTGCGACGAAACTCCCCCGGAGCACCAGTTTGGTGCTGCTATTGTTCCCGAAAGGAAGCACATTCTTCCCTTCGCATAGTCTGTCCACGAACTTAGTACATATAAGATAGAGTTACCCCGTGAAGTAAGACTGCAGGCTTTCGAAAAGGGACGTCTGCCGTACCTTTCAAACTACGATTCATTTCTGGTGTGTGGACAATTTTCTGCTGTGGAAACATGGACATGGTTGTTGACGAAACTCATTCGGAAAGTGAGTATATTTATTTTTTGTTGTATTATATACATGGTTTTTGTTTTATTGCACTTCCACATTGTGAGGTTAAACATGGCACATTTTTGCACGAAGCTTGTTTATGCATGATTAAAAATGTGTCACTTTACCCAATCATTTCATTTCTTTGCACATAAAATATTCCATTTCTCATTATATATACTTGTTGCGATATATAAAATATGATTTTAAAATAAATATGTTCTTTGAATTGCAATAAAACAAAAAACTGTAAACTTTTATTTGGAAGTGCAATAAAACAACAACCATGTAGATAATACAAAAAAAAATATACTCACTTTCCAAATGAGTTTCGTCAACATCCATGTCCACGTTTCCACAGCAGAAAATTGTTCACACAAACCGAAATGAAGAAAACCCCCAAGTAATGATTTTTAAACAAATTCTTTCATTTTCGAAGCAATTTTCAATTCCTCCCCACTTCATCCCACCACCGCACGCAGGTTTTTTTACGCGAGCACACTTTCGTCATTACAATCAAAATTAACTCGCTCAAAAACTCCCATCAATGATTTTGGAGCCAAATCCGTTACGTTCAATGTGATTCTTAAATTTTAATCCTCTTCATTAACCTGCATTGTTGGTATGAACATTACATATTTGTCATAAAAAACGAAATCATCTCTTAAAAAAAAACCCGAGTAACAATTTTCAAGGAAAATTTTTTATTTTCAACGTGATTTGAAATTCTTACACCCTTCATCTCCCTCTCTGCTTTACTTAACAAACAGTACACGATATACATTTCGTAAATAGTTAATATATTTATATTATCGTTGCAAAATTCAATACGCTACTTCAATGTAGAATTTATATTAAAACATTTATATTAAAATCACAGTCAAATTCTGACCGAAAACTGCATGCAATTAATTAACAGAATGTATTAACACGTATTAGGTATAACCCCACGTTTAGGTAGCGCGAACGCGCAATCCTTAAGTAACCGTATCCTACGGCGATTTGGATCGGCTGTCCGACCAATTTGGGAGCGCTGCCGCCCCGAATTCAAAGGCCGATGATCGTACTCGTCAAGGAACGGTAGAGCTACCTTTTGTTTTTCAGTGCGGGTGGGGCGAATTTGTAATTAACTATTTCTGTGAACATCAAATGAAATACTCGGCACGAACATAATACGCTTGTTCAGTACATAAATAAAGGTTTTATTCAGAATTAATATTTTATTTAGCTGAGTTGAGCTGTTCATAACTTAATTCGCTATGAATTAAAGAGGATTCAACTTTTCAGCTATCGTTGGAATACCTAAATCTCTAACAACGATGATAATAACACTCGCAATGTTGTTACAATTGTACCAATGAAGAATTTGATGTTCGCACTACTTCCATTTTAAACTTCAGGGCTGATAATTTTTACCTATGGTTAGGGCACCAAAATCCTTAAGGGCCCTCGAGCGTGCCGAGCGGTCCCGCCTGTGACGTCAGATGCGGCCCCGCCTGCGAGAAAACTTTGCGCCGTGAAATTGGCGATTTTCGAGGGATTTTCAGGATTTTTTTGCAGAAATCGGTTTCTCGTGTCGAGGAATAGCGATTAAAGTAGTATGGAAAAGATTGTTAGCTTATAAATAGAAAAAATAAAGCATCAAAGTTTGACAGCGGCAATCTCTTTGTTTAACTTCAGGCGATCGACATAAAACCTTCTCTTTCTAGGTTGCTCCGCTCACTCGTGCTTCGAGACTGTCTCACTTGCTCGGAATAGAAAGACACTCGCTCCCTCTCTCTCTGCTTCCGTACAAGAGATCAGGCGACTGGCCGTGCGTTGTCGTTACCAAAAATTCATGCATTTTTGCGAATGTGGCCGGGGAACAAAGTTCCGAAAATCAACACACCTCCCGACAGGCCAAGATTTGCATATAACATGGCTCCAGCGTGATTTTCTTCTTTGTCTTTGAAAATTTGGCAAAAAGAAAGCAAATTGAAAAAACGTTAGACTCCCGCAATATCGAAATTTTAGTTTTCGTTTTCGGAACTTTGTTTCCGGGCCGCGCAAATTGCACGATTTTTAAAAATATGGATGCTTTTTAGAAAATAACATATCGAGAACTGCAGATGGTGAGATACGGTAAGTCATGCAATATAATTTTGAAGGGTTACGTTTTGATTGTCGGAGGATAAAAAGCGAGAAAACTTATAGTCGACTTTTCAGTGCCCAAAGTAAAATAATTGGCAAAGTAAAGCGCACAAGCGTCGTAAACTGTTCTTTTTTTTCAATACTGAATCATACATGTGGCTGTCAATCCATTCACAGAAGTTTTTCAATGTATAGTCGAGATAATTGTAATAGTATTGTTGCATGCGTACGATTCAGTAAATTACAGAAATTGATTCTAGACATGGACAATTGTTTTTATAGTCGAATTTTGAATAGTAGATTAGATGTTTCCCTTTGCTGCACTTGATAACAGTCTTTTAAAAAATCTTGTGAACATTTCAAAATAATACATAGATGGATTTTGTAGTTGAATTTGGAATCGAACGACAAGTTGTAGAGTTTCATACGATGGAGTATGTGTAATGATTTGAGTAGGTCGCAAAGTTTTTTCACAGTTTATTATTGACTCGTGCAAAGGGAGTGCTTGTAACCTTCTATTCGAAATGAAAGCACGTAATCCTGTTTACAATCAAATTGTGTAATTCACTGAACCGTACACGTAGCTGTCAATCCACTCACAGAAGTTTTTTAATGTATATTCGAGATAATTGTATTAGGTGTTACTCGTGTACGATTCAGTAAATGACAGAAATTAATTGTAGACACGTACAATTGTTTTTATATTTAAATCTTGAATAGAAGATCAGATGCTTCCTTTTCGTAGTCGATAACAGTCTTTGAAAAAATTGTGTAAAATTCCAAAACATTATGTCGATGGATTTTTTGTAGAATTTGAAATCGAATGGCAAGTTTTATAGTTTCTTAGGACGGAGTATGGGCGTAATGATTTGAGAATATCGCAAGGTTTTCCCAAAATCTGTTATCGACTCTGGCAAAGGAAGCTTCTAAACTTCTATTCAGATTTCAACTACGTAAACAATTGTACACGTCTACAATCAATCGGTGCCATTTACTGTTTTGGTTTATGTAATTATTGTCAGTAAATAATTTTTTAGAAATATAATTTTATTTATTTGTCAATATTGCTGTTTCAGGATCCTCAGAAGCACCCGATGGACCCGCGGATACGTGTCGGTAGGAGCTGACAAGTGCTCCGGGGGAGAAGACTTCAAAAAAAAAGAAAATAAAAAAAATGCAAATAATATGTACAGACAATAATTTATTTTTGTTAAAAAACATTTTAATAAAAACAGTTCCAATCCTCCCTTTCAAATAAAATATAAAAAATAAAGTTTCAATCCCCCTTTACAAATAAAATATAAAAAATAAAGTTTCCTTTTCCCGTGTTCTTCCCTTATTTATTGAATGTGTGCGTGTGTGCTTGTGCCAATGTGTGGCTGTCGTGTGGCCATTTAAAATTGGCAACGTCATAAAAAATGTTAGATTCGAAAAAAGTCAGCAAAAAAACAAGCAACAAAATCAAGTTTAATTTATTGAAAAAAAAAGAACAGTTTACGACCCTTGTGCGCTTTACTTTGCCAATTATTTTACTTTGCGCACTGAAAAGTCGCCTATAAGTTTTGTCGCTTATTATCCTCCGACAATCAAAAAGTAACCTTTCAAAATTATATTGCATGACTTACCGTATCTCACCATCTGCAGTTCTCGATATGTTATTTTCTAAAAAGCATCCATATTTTTTAAAAATCGTGCAATTTGCGCGGCCGGGAAACAAAGTTCCAAAAACGAAAACTAAAATTTCGATATTGCGCGAGTCTAACGTTTTTTAATTTGCTTTCTTTTTGCCAAATTTTCAAACATAAAGTGAAGAAAATCACGCTGGAGCCATGTTATATGCAAATCTTGGCCTGTCGGGAGGTGTGTTGATTTTCGGAACTTTGTTCCCCGGCCTGAAGTTAAACAAAGAGGTGGCCGCTGTCAAACTTTGATGCTTTATTTTTCCTATTTATAAGCTAACAATCTTTTCCATACTACTTTAATTGCTATTCCTCGACACGAGAAACCGATTTCTGCAAAAAAATCCCGAAAATCCCTCGAAAATCGCCAATTTCACGGCGCAAAGTTTTCTCGCAGGCGGGGCCGCATCTGACGTCACAGGCGGGACCGCTCGGCACGCTCGAGGGCCCTTAAGCTGCTTTTCTGCCACGTAAATCAAGAACCTTTCTATGGCGATATATGATATCTATGCTAATTAGTTAGTTTTGAAGTTGGATATTTACGGGTTGCCATTTTTAAATATAAAACGTATTAGGAAAATCTTTCGACAAGTAGGACAAGGGCAAAAGACAAGGTATTTTTCCCCGCATTAATGACGAATTCGCGGATTGGCTCTCGGGTGGAACGGTTTGGATATTATAAGACGTATACAAAGGCGAATATAATTCCCACCTATAACCACCCATCTTCTAGATGGTGCAGCAGATTTAATCTATTTTCACAGTGTTGCGTAGCTTCGTCTGTTACGTAAAGTATTTTCTGGAGATCCCCTCAGATATTCTATTTTCAAGAATACGTTGACTTTAGTCAAGTATACAGTTGCTGTACTGTGTATCCTTACGAAAGGCGGTCTTTTATTTCTGATGTATACATCGATTGCTGGTTCGTTTGAAATGGCATCATGTTATTTACTTTCGTGGCCTTATGAAGGGACATTTAAGGTCAAATGGTGAACAACTGCTTGGTAACGGTTAAATCTATTTTTCCGACGGAATAAACATTGTAAAGGTTCCTTTCTAAACTCTAAAGCGAATGTCGAACAGGAGTTCCTGATATTTCATCCGTTTTTCGTCTCCTTTGCTGACTATGTCTAAGAGAACTCGATGATAAAGATGGGTTTTTCATTGAAGTCAACAAGGAAGATTTTAGGTTTATTGGCTAACATTTGTCTGTTCGTCCGAAATGAGTAATCCCAGTATATTCGGCACAACTCATTTCTGACTACGGATTCAATATCAGTGGGGACGCACGGCAAAACTGGGGTCGCGTTAATACCGTAGGTGCTGCGGAGATGGTAATACACCACTCGGACAGCCGCATTGTGACGTTGTATTGTATTGTATTTATTGATTAATCCTCAGTTGCGAATGTGGTGTTTTCTTATGGCCAGGTACAAAAAACTACAGATGGAGAATACGACATACAAACTACAGTGTTTGTATAACTAAGTTAACAATAACTCGATTAGTGACATCGTGAGGATGAAATTATGTAATGATGACATAATCCGATATTACATTGTTTAGGTACAATTAGAGTTAAAACCCATATTTCATTTAGAATACTAGACACTCATCGTAGTTTTAAGAGGCGAATCGATGAGTATAATACGAGATGATTATGAATGAATGTGAAGTAACGAGGTGTTAGAATTCTGAGTGTCGAAAGATGCGAAAAAGTTAAAAAGAGATTTTTTAAATATGGAAGAGAAAGATGATTTACGAATGCTGATGGGCAGGGAATTCCACAATATAGCGGCTGTAATTGAAAAAGATTTGAAGTAGGGTTTTCGCTCTATCTACAACAAAATTGCCGGATGTGACTCTTGTAGAAAGTGTTGTAGAGATCGTTGAATAACTAGAGCAAACAGATAGGTGGGTTAATATTCCTTAAAATGTTATAGGAGAGGCACCCGATTGATAGTCAGCCAATTGAGCTCACGACGACGATGCCTAAGATTAAAAAAGTTCCGGAGAACCCTATTCTAAAATGTATTGTTTAAGCACAAGCTAGCCCGAAACATAGTAAACGGAAGAATCGTAGACGGCAGGACAGTTAACAGTGTTTTCAGAACAGCACTCAGTAATGTCTGCTTCTTTCCGTGTAGACTGAACGAAGTTTCGCAAAGATGTTACGACTATCAGGTCCTAAATTATATAATGTATATAGCCTATAAGAAAGATATTTTGAAAGATGTATGGAAAAAAATTAAGAAAATTGTAATGAGATACTCGTGACATATATTATATATTTTTCAGTAGTTAGATTTAGGATATGCATTATTGAATATAGAGAAAAGAAAATATCCAAAAAGGATGAGAATCTAAAATTATAAAGCTAATTTATAATATATAATTATATATATTTAAAAGGTTACTTTGAGGACAGTCCTCAAAACTGCCAAACCCCGAAACTGCCATTATTTCACAAAAAATGTTCCCAAACCAACCTCTATGCATATTTATATATATATAAAGTGCACCCAATGTTAGGCATGTCCCTGTGTATATTATATACTTTAACTATACCGCGTTTGGCTTGGCTTAATTTTATATTAGAATGAAAATTTGTTATAACTTAATTCAATAATTATGTTGAGAAATATTCACTTACTGAGGCCATGACAATTCCATTTGCGTCCTTAATCTCCAAATATTGTCCGCCGGATAAAAATGTTTTTCGCACACTACTTGTCCACTTTTAACAACAATGTAATTCTTTAAAATGTCTTTTTGCCATTTTTCGACATTTTCTATACAACATAGAGAAAACCATTAAACATTAAACGTTAAACGTACAATGTGCCAATCGTAATCACTTATAAAAACTTATTAGCTTCAGATAAATTTAATCCAACTTTTAAATTAAGAACAAGGAAATATGGAAACAGAAATGTTGAATGCTTCGAATATGAGTGTTTGCTGTTCGGCAGAGTCTTGACGAAATCCTAGCCGCACTTCCCGTATAATCGTGAGCCAATCGTATTAGGGTAGGATATTTAGTTTGTGCACCATTACTCTTGGCTGCTTAAACAAGAATGACGCCTACAATCTACACTCATAAAAATTTCTGAACGTGGCGCGACATATCGTTTACGATGTGTCCGATACGTGCTGCTTTGGCCGTACCAACGCTACGTTCATCAACGCTGCGTTCATGACAATCGAGACGATAAGTCTTCCATAACGACTTACCATATCAGGACGCCAGGCTATGATCGCCGAAACGCAGCCCTATGAACGCTAATCATAACATACCGTCTTGCTTTGCAAAGCAATAGGCCTCAAAGCGTCTAATCGCAACGCTTCTAATGCAGATCCCAACAGTACGTTACTAAGACGTCCAAGCCCACCGTCCAGAAATTTTTATGAGTGTACAATCCATGCACGTACAGGAATGTATCCGGTATGTATGTCGCAGAACCAAAGTATTCCTTTAAGTGTATTAATATTTAATATAAAGATTTTAAACAACCCTACAACAACTTGTAAGGTCGGGTTAAATGTTGCATTAAACATGCTCGCTGTACACGTGGAAAGATAATCATAATCGCATGTTTACAAAATCATACAAATAGAAAATAATATTGTTTCTATAGTTTTAAACATTTATCATATTTATCATTTCAGTTTGTCATTCCAAAATACAAATTGCAAGGTTGCACAGTGGCAGATACAAATGCGCATGATTTGGCACAGTAAAATATGTCAAAACTGATAATGCGACGTTGTATATTGTATCCCATAAAAATGTTAATTATACTATGTTAATAATATTATTTTAACACATTTTTATACATAACAGGTTTTTAATAAAAAATAACATATTGTCATTGGGGCACAATGAAACACTGATGCCTTTGGCACAGTGAACCATAGCGAATTAATAGCATATAATTCTGTTTCAATTAAAATTACATTCTGAAGGGGTTAAATAATGAAAATAAACATGAAATAAAAATGTCGTCATTCATTTAATGAAAGATATATTAAGTGTAGTAAGTAAACGTTTAAATCGTAAGTGAATTTACATTAACAAAAAAGTTTAAATATATAAATAATTAAATCTGATTAATTTTTATTATGAAAATGGTTGCAAAAATGGTTATTCTACTTTATAACAGTATACCACGCTCGTTTCATTCCTTGCATATGGTGAAAGTCAATTACATCGATCTCTGAACGTCACCCACACGTATCCAAGAGATATAGGTATGGAATTCGGATTTGACAAATGTGCAGTCTTTCATTTGCACAGAGGAAGGTCACACTCCATTAACAACAATTTTGGTCATTTTTAAACCAATCGAGTTGAAATTTTCCATAAAACTTCTTTGAATATAGAGGAACAAAAATCTAACTGACAGTTTGCTCAACTCGAAACTATATATTCTGTCCGCGAAGCGATAAGTTTGCGGTCACCAATCTAGCGTTATTAACAATTAAAAAATATTTAAAAATAACAACTTTGTATAATTTTTATATTACGGACGTCATCGCTTGACCATCAGGAGTAGGTAAAAAAAATTGCAAGCTGTTTTAGTCATAATTGAACAAAATATGGCGATTTATATCTTAAAATAAAATTAAATTTATGATTAACGATTTTAGTCGTTTTTATTTTTTATTGTGAAAGCTATTCGTCGAATCAAAAAATTTCTTTCGAAAAAAACATGCGTCCGTCATTCTGAATACCTCGATATTTTTCCAAATCAAAATTGCGATTTTTTATAATTTCGATCTGAAAACGGCCAGGGGCCAACTCGTTTCGGCAGTTCGAGCGTCGATCGAGTTCTACGATGAAGGTGCTCTTGTTCTCTTCAAAAATATGTGAATGCCGTATAGTATCAGATGACCATAAAGTATCCTCTGAAATGGTAGTGTCATTTTCAACAACCTGAAAATATGGTTTGTATTAAAATGTACGGCATAATTTTTTTCTGAATTACTTATTTGAATACTATTTAGAACAATGATAATATGTACAAAATTGCAAAATTTCATTGATCTATGATTATTGAAACTTTTGAAATAATTAAAAAAATTTATCATCACCCCGGTTGCAGACTACAGCGGACCATTTCTCCTCATCCGCAACTACTCCCTTTACAATCTGATTAGTTCAATTATAAGCAATTTAAATCCTCGTTAACGTTTCTGGATTTTAAACAGGATTTCATGTCTTTCATGCGGTTTTATCCGCTTTATTGAATATATTTGTTTCTGCTGGTGCAGAGAATGCGATGAAGAAGATGGCCTTTTTAGCAAAGTAAATTAGGACGATGTCAGGCGTATTGACTGATATTTGCCTGTTCGTCGGAAATGAGTAATTCCAATATATATGGCAAGTTCAATAGCGACTACAGATTTAATATCAGCGGAGACGTACGGGAAAATGAGGTCCCGTGAATACCGTGAGTACTGCAGAGAATGTAGTCAGACAACACGAGCTGCACTATGTCATTGTCATCATCGATGTTCGCTGAAACTGCAATTTTTTACATGCTGCCACCTTATTATTTTCCGTCAATTCTGATGACCAGATCTGACGGAAAAGACACCGGCATTTCTTACCGATAGTCGTGTTTGACTAAACTTCCGTTAAGCAGCTCCATATTGTTGTTAATGGAGTGTGACCTTCCTCTGTGCAAATGAAAGACTGCACATTTGTCAAATCCGAATTCCATACCTATATCTCTTGGATACGTGTGGGTGACGTTCAGAGATCGATGTAATTGACTTTCACCATATGCAAGGAATGAAACGAGCGTGGTATACTGTTATAAAGTAGAATAACCATTTTTGCAACCATTTTCATAATAAAAATTAATCAGATTTAATTATTTATATATTTAAACTTTTTTGTTAATGTAAATTCACTTACGATTTAAACGTTTACTTACTACACTTAATATATCCTTCATTAAATGAATGACGACATTTTTATTTCATGTTTATTTTCATTATTTAACCCCTTCAGAATGTAATTTTAATTGAAACAGAATTATATGCTATTAATTCGCTATGGTTCACTGTGCCAAAGGCATCAGTGTTTCATTGTGCCCCAATGACAATATGTTATTTTTTATTAAAAACCTGTTATGTATAAAAATGTGTTAAAATAATATTATTAACATAGTATAATTAACATTTTTATGGGATACAATATACAACGTCGCATTATCAGTTTTGACATATTTTACTGTGCCAAATCATGCGCATTTGTATCTGCCACTGTGCAACCTTGCAATTTGTATTTTGGAATGACAAACTGAAATAATAAATATGATAAATGTTTAAAACTGTAGAAACAATATTATTTTCTATTTGTATGATTTTGTAAACATGCGATTATGATTATCTTTCCACGTGTACAGCGAGCATGTTTAATGCAACATTTAACCCGACCTTACAAGTTGTTGTAGGGTTGTTTAAAATGTTTATATTAAATATTAATACAGTTAAAGGAATACTTTGGTTCAAAGTCATTTGAAGGTCAAACTTAAAACTCCCGGAACTGCGAATTAACTCAGCGGGAGTGCATTTTCGGGGAAAATGTTTCAGACAAAAGTTGAAGGATTTTTCCCTGGCTATTTTGTCAGAAAAATCGACCATATCATATTCGGACGTAAAATTTTGTTCTCTATCCGAATCCATAAAAAAATAGGGGTTTTCGTTTGAAAAAATAAACTTGACCTTGGAATAACCTTCACGGTCATGTTCAATGTCAAATTCAATAGCCAGAGAAAAATCCTTAAACTTTTGTCTGAAACATTTCCCCGAAAATTCACTCCCGCTGAGATATTTAGGCGTTTCCATACTTTTGGATCACCCTGTATATTACTTTCATGACTATTATTTTTATGGACTTTCAGATTTGTAGGCCATTCACTTTTCATAGACAATTGCATTAAATTCAAATGAATTATCTGAATTCCGTATAAAAAAATATCGTACCAACAATCACCGTACAATACGTTTCGTTACATGGATTTTTCTGGAGTTTTTTTCCTCGTACTGACTTTTGTTATCTATGGATAATACTTTTAAAATACATTGATTTTATGTTGTGTCAAATCATCCCCTGGACCACGAAAAGGAAGAGGGATTGCAACCCTAGATTTTCCCCCTTGTCGCATGATTTTTTTTACGGCGTTGTGGAATTATGGATTAGAAAAGGTATTGAAACTGCATGGAACTGATGCCGTACACAATCGAATGACCAAATTTACCGTAAAAATCGCCGGAATGTCAAACAATTTTCCGACTTTGTGGCGCACTACTTTTGTACGGCACTGCGCCTTTATCATTATTTTCCATGGATCTACTGATGGTAAGAATGCCGTACGAAATTGCATGACCAAAATGTACTTACTCTATCTGTGCTTTTGAAATCTCACCTGCACTCAGTTGGACAGCTTACAAGTGACGGCATAGTGCTGAATCTTATTATTTTATACCCTTATATCATTCTATATAGGCCTTCTGGTGGTTCAAATGACCCATCAATTTTTGACACGGGCCTGTAGGCTAAACGCTTTTCTCCCCTTCCTAAAAAAACTCAGTTTTTTCTTCAGTCAGCAAAATTCTCCACATATATATTTTTAAATACCCTTGCACTCTGTAGCTTGAAGCCACATTTTTTAAAATAATTTTTGTATTGAAATTAGATTTTTTTTCTCAACATTTGTACCCCTGAACTCA
Organism: Trichopria drosophilae; assembly: GCA_030407085.1. Classification (NCBI taxonomy): domain Eukaryota; kingdom Metazoa; phylum Arthropoda; class Insecta; order Hymenoptera; family Diapriidae; genus Trichopria; species Trichopria drosophilae. Next base: position 64,980,141 of record CM059587.1, read on the forward strand.
GAAACTCTTGTACAGTTCAGAGATTTTGCAATTTTTTTTCAAGGGTGAAATTATTACTTAAGTTTTTTAATCATTACACCGACCGAAAATTTTGAGCCTAAAAACTAAAAAACCGCAGGGGGGTAAATGTTTGAAAAAATCCATTTCTGTTCCAAAGTATGCGTAAAAAGGCTCTCCAAGCTGATTTTTTATCAAATCGGAATCGTTAAAGTATTAAAATTGTATGCTTTACAACTTTTTTTGGGTGACATTTCGCTAGCAATTGCATGGAATGAGCCAGATACGAAAAATCACAAAAATATGCGTTTTGCCTATTTATATGCGTTGTGAAACTTCAGGCACATGGGGTATTTCAGTTGGAATGTTCCTGGTCATCGTACGAATAATTCGTGGGGAGAATTATATAATATTTAATTTACTCCCCACCATTTTCTTTTTCAATTGATTTTTAAAAGTCCGTGGATATTTTTTTAATATCGTCGACGTTATAGGGGAGAGTGGGGTAATTCGGCCACTTGATTTATCTCTGTATTGATTAAGGCGGGAAGCGTGCCGTACACAAATTTTAAATACTTATATGGTGTATATCTAATTTCCAAAACATTATATTTCTTATTTTGTTTACACCATGTAACGGGAGTGATTTATTTTCGTCGATTGAACATTGTAATATTTTGGTTTTGTTCATAAGGTTATTCGGAAAAAACTGTATGTTGTTGTTATGAATTATGTGATGGGTCTGGAAACTACAGTTGTATGTAAAGTTTTGACGTATAAGCAGTGGTGAGTGTGAGAAGTATTGTAAGAAAAATTGTCTTCTAGTAAAAAAAATATTGGTGGAGCAGGCAATTCGGCCACTTTTTGATGGGGTAAATCGTCCATTAAGAATTTTTTTTTTAAAGTCGTTTAAACTCATTTTTTGTTCTTTTAACGATTAAAACGTTAATTAACATTCGCGATCCCTCAAAGTTGAATTTGATTATCAATCTGAATAGTATTCCAAGTATTCTCTAAGAATATCAAGTCCCAAAAAAATTGTTACTACCCATCAGGAAATAGATTTTATTTAATTTCCGTTTTTTTGCCTCCTTCATTAGTTTAAAGACTTTATTAACGATCCTGCGCCCTCATCTTCTCCCAATATTATCATTCTAGGTAGATTTATGTATCTTTTGTGATATCAGAGTCAAAGACATTTTTTTATTCTATTTTGATATTTGCGATTCTAACATGCTACGTACGTATCGAGCCGTAAGTAGTAACATCCGTCTCGGTCGGCCCAATCTACTGCTGGGGAATATAGCTAGCTTCACCGTCATGAATATTATTACTGTTTTTAATATTACTACAAAGTTTTGGGGTACTCCTGGTATCTTTTGCAGGTTTTTCCAATTTCAAAAAATAAAATAATTAATTTGCCAATAAATTGTGCGCAAATGTTCATGATCATTAAAAGCACGGCGCATAATTAAAAAACCAAATTAAGTTCATCGCAATTGTTTCGTCGATTGTGTTGTAATCGTCGGAAATTGCTGCATGCTCAATTAAAAAAATATACCTAATTAACGAATAATTCCTTATTGCTATATGACTTTCAAATCTTTGGTCAGAAGTATTTATGGATAACATTCGTTGATAAAATATTTTATTAAGAATTCGAAATGCATTTTTAAATAAAATCGGACTCTCATTATTACGTTTTTCTTCGGATCCTTTAAAATGATGAAAAATGTTTTTAGAAACAGTACATTTGTATTTTGATAATTACGAAGGTAATAGGGAATGAAAAAACTCCATTTATATCGACTTTCTGCGATATAACTCTATTATTAATATTATATAAAATAATATAATTTTTATTAAATAGTCTTGCTCCTCTTACCTTAGGGCGATTGGAATATCTCTATACAGGGATATATATATATATATTCCGCCCTTAATATGAAAGCTTATGAAATGTAATTATTAAATTGAATTATTACTGTAACAACTAATAACTATAAGTAAAACATAAATTATTATAATTCATTTTACAAATCAGTTATGAAGTAAAATGATGCCAAAGTTCGTTAATAATTTGTATTACTACGACATATGTTTTTAAATATGATATTCGTTCTTGATTGAAAACGTAAAGAATTTATTGAAAACGTGTACTTGCTTTTAAAACATTTTTAATCGTATTATTTATTTTTCAATAGATATTTTTAAAATGGTGGTCATGGAAAAATCAGGAAAAAGTCAGGGAATTTTTTTTCGGCAAAAAAGCGGCGGCTACCGTGCTGAAGGACATTCAAATGTAAAACCATTTGTATTAAATTCATTTATAAATTTAACTCGAATGCTCATAATAGAAGGCTTCCAACTAAGGTACATATTCGAGGTACTGAGTTAAATGAATATTCAACTTTGGGTATTGCACGATCGATATTGGAGGCTTCTTATCAAGGTGCCAACTTTAACTCCTCATTTCCTTGATTCCATCCTTGAACTGTTATAGTCCAGTGCCAATAACAGGTCGCCACTATGTGGAAATGGTAGATAATAATAAACGAACTGAAGGGGACAAAAATTCAATTCGATCACCCATAGGATAGGGGGTCGGGGGGGGGGGCGTTTTAGGGGTCGAACGTGGTTTCTCGCAATTTCTGCCGAAAGTTGACCTCCTATGGAAAAATGTTGTATGGCAATGTTGTAGGCATTGAAAATATCTACAACTTTTATACATATAACTTTTGCACATAACCTCAAAATTTTCGAGATAAATTCGAAAAACCGGTTTTTTCGTTTTTATTTTTTTTTCTCGCGCAAAAAAATATTTTTTTTCACCATATTTGGTGGAAACGTTCCCTTGTATGGCCCAAACGAACTGTAATTGTTTGGAATAAAAATATTAATTTTTCGATGTTAGATTGATGAAAACCCGAAAAATCACCCCTAACTTCAACTGAAAAATCTCGCGTTAAAATTTTAGATTTTTTATTGTATTGTGATGGATTTTTTTTCGTTGAAAGGTGTACTTTAAGATGGCGAAATAAAATATTTATGTTGCTATGCAAAAAAGTGCAAGAAAATTGCAAGTAACTGAAAAATACCTGTTCTGAAAAAACGTAATTTGCCATTTAGTGCCTAAAATTTGCTATTAGTGAAAATTTATTATATTTACATTTGGAAATATGTATAAAGTAAAATATATATGTATATAAGAACCGTACATTGAAAACGTGCTTTTATATTTGCAAATTGATGAAGATTGGGGTGTGGGTAAAACATTAAAAATAATATATTGCTAAGGGTTAATTAAAGAAGAATGATTTGCAAAATATTTTTCAAGATAAAAAATATAATTTATTACATTTAGTTAAATTCATGCGATAGAACAATAAAATGATATAAAATGATATAAATAGTCAAAATTAAAACAAATTTCCGTTTATCAATTTATTTTCTGCCTCTTTGCAGGGAGCTCTTCATTGTCGGATTCGTTGTAATTGAAGGATTCTGTTGCTTCTTTGTATTAAAGGATATCATACTCGTCATCATGCGTCGTTCGTATAGGCTCGTCATTAATTTCTTCGGAATCACTCATGTCTTCAATTTTTGTTCTTTTCGGCGTTCGAACAGTTTTCATTACCGTGGCAGTTATTGCACAAATTCGTACACTTCAGGCCGTGTTTACGAGATCCACATTTTCTGCTAGTACATCCCGTTTCGCAGTTGCAACATATACTTTTGAGTAATGTTTCTGGGATTAATTGTTTTTCTGTTAACTTAGGCATTATCTCATGCTCGCATTGCTTCCAGCCCCAATCCGCTGCTACTAGTTGTTCGTTGCCGAGCCAAGTTTGGCTGGTAGTATGCTCTGTAACAATGTTGTTTGGCTGTTATCTTCTGTTGGTGGAAGTTTTTCTAACTTAAACGAGGATTTCATTGTGGCGGATTGATATTGCTGGTATCTCCATTTATTCAGAATAACATTTTTATTAAATAAAATTCGTGAATTTAACACTCGGTGAAGTTTTCATATTAGAAAAATTGGTTGGATCGATTATCCGAGTCAAATGAACTCATTTCATTTGACTCGGATAATCGATCTAGCCAATTTTTCTAATTTAACATTTTTATTGTTACATTTATAAATTGATTTCATTAGTGACAAACCATTTAGCTCAATTTCTTCTTTGTTTGCACTTTTTTTGTAAAAAATATTAACCAACGATGACAAATTTTTATCTGCTAGTAATGACCTAACGATAGTTTTTTTTTCCTTTTCCAGCCAATCCATACGTTGTATCGCAACCAGAAAAGCAATGCAAAAAATCAACTATATTTTTGTAAGGTTCGTGCTTGAAACTGTTAGAGGTGTAGAACGAATCTTTTACATTACCTGCGCCTGGTTTATGAAAATAAATGTCATAATTACTGGCATTTAACTCATGTAAAAGTACTAGAAGATCCATGTCTTGGCCCACAAATATAACAGTTTTGTCTTTTTCTTTTGCTATTTCTATAGCTGTATTAATTATATCAGCATCGGCATCTTCTTGCCCTTGTTTACAAATAAATCCTTTAGATTGTAGTCTTTCCGACAGTGTTTTTATCAATTTAACCTTATTTTTGTCGTTGGATAAAAATTTCGGTTGCGCGAATGGAATTCTTGTGTGATGTTGATAGTTGAATTCTGGAATGTTTTCGGATGTTTTTCTGCGAATTCGTTTCAATTTTTGTTGTAAAATTACTCGTTGTTTGTGCTGATGTGGCATTCATAGTGCTTGATACATCTGGGTACCCGTCAAAAACGATAAAACTGTTAACTGCATAGTTGTTGCGTGTATACTGTAAGTATTTGTTGATGATTTCTTCTACGGTGTCATTTTTTTGCCACACTACTTTGTGAAGTAAAAAGCCACCGTCTATAACATGCATGACATCGTAGGAATGTGTTGGTGCATTGTCAAATAGTTGCGATTTAACATTTAAATATAATAAATGTTCACTAATAATAGCAAATTTAAAGCACTAAATGACAAATTACTTTTTTTCAGAACGGGTATTTTTCAGTTATTTGCAATTTTCGGCACTTTATTGCATAGCAACATAAATATTTTATTTCTTAAAGTGCACCTTTCAACGAAAAAAAATCCATCATAATAAAATCAAAAATCTAAAATTTTAACGCGAGATTTTTCAGTTCAAGTCAGGGGTGATTTTTCGGTTTTTCATCAATCTAACATCGAAAAATTAATATTTTTATTCCAAACAATTACAGTTCGTTTGGGCCATACAAAGGAACGTTTCCACCAAATATGGTGAAAAAAAAAATTTTTTTGGGCGAGAAAAAAAATAAAAACGAAAAAACCGGTTTTTCGAATTTATCTCGAAAATTTTGAGGTTATGTGCAAAAGTTATATATATAAAAGTTGTAGATATTTTCAATGCCTACAACATTGCCATACAACATTTTTCTACCTTGAATTTGACCTTGAAGTCAATGTTGAGCATAATTGATGGTCAAAGTATGTTTTTTTCAAATGGAAAATCTTACGTTCGACCTCAGAAATGAAAAGAGCGGAAACTTTTACGTCGGAATATGTTAACATAGCAGATCATTTACTGGTCATTTGTAGGTCAAAAAGCCTCAAATGAGTTGTTTCTCTGACCAAAGTTATTAAAGTTAAAGTGAAACCCCACTTTGCGACTTCGGATTCGACCTCGAGAACGATAATGATTGCCAAATTTGAAACAATAATTTAAAAATTATTTATTTTTCCAGTTCGTCGTTTTATAATTAATATTCTTTTTTTACCTCCGTGCGCTAAGTGCTCACTTAGCACACTGTTTTCCGTGTGCAAAGTAGAACATTCGTGCACCGTGCGCTAAGTATTTACTTACTGGGCACTTAGCTCACACGTTAAGAAAAAAATAGTATACGATAAAGCTACTTCGCTATACCAACAGTTTTCATGACAATGTTAACAAACTCTGCAGATAATGCCGTGTTCTAATTCAATGATGAGTGGCCTTATAATGAACAAATAGATGGCATTTTTTGCAACTACATATTACTTCAACCTTCGGCTGTTCTTCCTTCTGACGTCGGAAACTTGTCCGCCCAATCAGAAGAGTTGCGAAAAATTGCCGAAAGTTTGCGTGTCGTATGTACAGTATATAGATACTTTTTTTTTTTAGAAAATTTTAATTCTATCACCAGACGAGAGAGATGGATTCCATTAAAAATGGAAAGAATACAAGAAATAAAGTGAGCATTACATCCCTATTATTAATTCTATTATTGTATTTTCACACACTCAGAAAGTTCAAACTAAAATAAATTTACCTTTGACTTGCTATTTTATTTTATCCTTAATGTAGAAAATACAACTTCTTAATGTTCAAAATAACTTCTGGAATCTGAAATTTAATCTTTCTTACAGGTGGCACAAATCCGTTGACGGGTGTGTAAAACACACTCATTGTAGGAGATGTTCGAATTGACCGCCATTTACTTCAATACATAACTCCAGCCGGCGTCGAAAGTTTCCAAGAACAGACTGAAAAACTTCTGCACGAATATTCGCAACTGCGTATCTGACGCGTTGTTGTAGATCCACAGGTGTTGTTGGTCGGTTGGTATAAACGACATTTTTTACGTAACCCCACAAATAAAAATCTAGAGGCGTGAAATCAGGAGATCTTGCCGGCCACAGTACAAATCCACCTCGACCAATCCAACGATTGGGGAAAAGGATATTTAGATAATCCCTAACACATCGAGCAATGTGTGATGGTGCACCGTCTTGCTGATGCCACATCCACTGCCTAGCTGCTAATGACACATCTTCCATGAGAACTGATAATTCATTCTTGTAAAAACTTGAAAGTTCTCTCTTGTTGCGGGCTGCTGTTCATGAACGACATTTTTCAAATATCCCCATAAATAAAAATCTGGAGATGTGAGATCCGGCGAACAAGCACACGTTAGTCCAGAACGCGATTTTTTGGGAAAATCAACTTTCCGAGAGAACCACTAAACCGATTATGTATTTTTTTTTGTTTAATGGAAGCTTACATAATTTGCAACAACTTTGTGGAGTCAAAAAAACATTTTTAAAGTTTGTTTATGTAAATTATAAGATACATATAATTCATTATAAAATGCCGAACGCATAATCTGCCATCCGGCTCAAAAATGTTACTCAAATTGCCACGTAAAATAATTAAAAATGCAATAAACTAACATAAATTTATTGTCAAAACCCCGTTTTTTTAAATTCAAAATGGCGGATACAATATGGCGGACAAATTCTTCAGAAACGATCGATTCAGCTTGAAGCTTGTTATTTGCATGATTTTTGGGTCTCTGAATCCGAATCTAAAGCAGATTTTTAAAATTCAAAATGGCGGACATTTTCATTAGAAACGATCGAATTAGCTTAATGCTTGTTATTTGGGGCCTTTTCGGTCGCTGATTCCGAATTTGAGCTCAGTTCTTCAAAAGTCAAAATGGGTGATCCAATATGTCGGACTTTGCATTTAAAAATGATGGATTCAGCTTAAAGTTTGTTATCTTATTATTATTATTGTTATTATTAAAAAACAGAGATAACAAACTTTAAGCTGATTCCCTCATTTTTAAAGAAAAAGTCCGTCATATTGATTCACCCATTTTGAATTTTGAAGAACTGACCTCAGTCAGAGTTCCTTTTTTTCGAATTGTCAGGATGGGTGTTATTTTTTTAAGTCTTTTGGCCATTGAAAAGAAAGAAAAAAAGTATAAAAATCCCAAAATATTTTCGAGTACTTTATTTGATGGAGAATAAATGGCTCGCCTATTAACTTTATAAAAAGTACCAATTTCTCCACTTTTAACGAGATTTAGAAATCATATAAATCAGTAAAAGTCTACAAACTGAGCACAAATATTCTTAAGGATACGACAAAAGTTTACCTATTTAATAAAAAAATCAAGTTCGAATTGTAATCGCTTTTTTATCTTCTGTAGAGCCGCATCAGTAAAAACTGAATTAGTCTTCACTGAAACGCTGCGAAACTTTTCCGTGTGAGAAAAGTTTTAGATTTAAAACAAGGGCGCCAACTATTATATTACCTATACTTCAATTGATATGAGAAAGTAGGATTTGTTATTATAATTATATCTTCATTTATGTTTACTTTTAAATTAAAAAATAAAAAGTTTGATGTGTTTTCTTCCAGTTTTTAAAGATTTGTCTTGTTTATTTTTCCCTGCCAAATTTTGAAATTCCCTGACCAATTTTAACATTCCCTGACATTTCGCTGATTTTCCGGTTTTCTCTGACAGCGGCCACCATGTTGAGGTAAAAAAGGAAAAGAAAATTCTATAGGATCAAGAAAGAATTATTTTATAAGGTTTAAAGATAAAATCCCTTACGTAAGACCGCGTCTGTCGTGTTTCTGTATCGTGTCCCTGTCATGTCTGTATTGTGTCCGTCGCAGGAAAATTAAATTAATTTTCCCAAATCGTCTTCTCGGTTAAAAGTGTGGGGCTTCTCCCTCGCGTGTGTAGGGGATGAGAGTCCCAAATCTTATTCGTTAGAATTGGAGGAGAAGAAGGGAGTGATAAGTAAAGTGATCGTAAAGTAACTGCGTACCATTTTGCTGATACAACGAACTTACATTAAAGTTATAGATACACATAGTAATATAAACTATTTTGTAAAAACATAGTTCGTACTAATTACAACGCAGAATAGTAATTATAACAATAATATTTACTACTATTAGGGGTGACTACTTTCAAATTATATGGTATAGACGTTAACTCATGATTTGAGGTGTCGGTTCATTTGGCTAAAAGAGATAACTGTAGTTTTATCATCAACTAAACAATGATCTATCGACGATGATCATGTGACGGTAAAATGTGTTGGTGTAAATGAAATAATGTAAAAGGGAAGTGATGTCAAATCCGGGACAAATTTGGAGGCATATAACGGAGTTACTTCCCGTTGCCGGATTAACTCTGGTATACCGTGGTTCGTACGAGACGGGAAGTGACATGCGACTGAGAGGTTGGGTGGAATGATTAGGCACGGAGTAGATTAGAGAGTATTTTACGCATTTATTGAAGAAAATATAATTAATTCTACTTACATTGATTACTTATGATTAAATAATCTATAATCCAAAAAGAAAACACGTACTTGACGCGGAAGAAAGGTGAGAAGCGACCACGAAAGCGGTATAAAATAAACAAAGCGCGGGACCGCGGGTGCTCCCTGCAGTTGGAGGCGCGGGGTCCTCATCAGAAAGAATCAGGGTCGGTTAGGAGTCTAAGGTGGCCTTAGCCGGAAAGCTGCTTATCCGGAGATCGAACGGGCAACTGACGATCCGATAGGGATCCCTCGCTTTTATAGGCGGCCACTACGGTAGCGGTCGGCCCCCACTGTGTCGGAAGCGCGCGCAGCTCGGAGTGGCAATATAACGGTGCGGCGTCAACGGTACGGCGTGGCATGCGTCTAGCAGCAGACTGCTGGTTATATTATATATATATATATATATATATATATATATATATATATATATATATATATATATATATATATATATATATTTATATATGTTTATATATAAGAAACGAAAGTCTAGTTTCACTATCTTTACAAAGATGTATGTTATATAAATATATTTAAATCAGCTGTGACCACTATGTTCGAGTACTTATGAATTATTTTCAAAAGCTCTAATTCGAACTCCTTAAACAATGTAGCATCCAGTGGACTATATACTGATGTTAATAATAAAGGAGAAGTTTGGAAGGATAACTGTACAAATAAGAACTAGGTTTTGGTTTTCGAGGTAGTTCTAGATAAATTAGAGGA